>CM069535.1:61964011-63164011 GCA_035773235.1 Eospalax fontanierii | reverse complement strand
TCAAAAGTTGCTAGGCAGAAGCAATATATTCTAGAATATGTTCCTGGCCAGAGTATTTTTCTCCAGTTCAGCCTGACCTTAGTGCCTGGCTGACAGCATTGCCCTTCAGATCCTAGGACAGCCAACTCTGGATATTCACCTATTCCTTCTTGGTCTTAGTACATAAAGCCAGGAGGGTCCACAGTCAATCTCCCCTTTCTCCCCAGCCCCAGCACTGAGAGGGTGGGAAGACATGTGAATCTCTGAAGCTCATTGGCCAATTAGCCTACCTGAACCTAGCAGTTCAGTGAGAGATTCTGCCTCAAAGAGAAGGTGAAAAGCAATAGAGGATCTGAAGTGGATCTCTGGCTTCTATAAGCACATGCACATGTGCATACATGAACAAGTACACACACCTCATACACACATACACACACACCAAAAATTAATTGATGAAATAAGCAAATAGTAAATATATTTTAAGAAAAAATGGTTTAATTTAATCAACTCAAAATAATTCAGAAAAATGAAAGACTTGACTGAGCTGTTTGAGTTTCCTGAAAAGTTATTTATTTAGAGACTATTTTGACTTCAGATTATTTATTAAGTATTTTTTCAATACTTTCTACACAAGCTGCAAGACCTATGAGGATAAACAAAGTAGCTTAAAGATAGGCAGGAAAGGAGATGTTAACAAAAACAACACTGACACAAGGTTGAAAGCAGTCACTACCAAGAAGAAGGAATTAAGAATTAGAAGCTGTGAGGAATTAGAAGCTGGGACTTCCACTGTAGGATGGCCAGAGGTCTCAGAGAGGACAAGATCTTTGACTTGGGCATTATGATGCATTCTCACTGTGGCCCAGGCAGCCACATGGTCCTGGCCCTTGGCTGTGGTGTATTGTATGATAGACATCTGACAAACTTACACCTGGTAATCTGTCACCCAATAATTTGGATTTAAGACTTCAGAGCAAGAACCCATCTTTCCTTGAGTTCAAAACAAGTAGCTTCCAGAGCTATGTAGGTGTGCTCCCTAGAAGCTTCCTAGGATTGCAAAGAATCCAGCTCTGAAAAGAAAGCTGGATCTAAGAACACAAAGAAAAGCACAAACAAGTGACAATGTGTCTTCTGAAAATGAGGGGCCGAAGCTGACTCCCACTCTCATCCAGTCCCTCTGTGCTCAGCAGCAACTTCCATCGAAGGACAGTCTGAGACTCCTGGGTGACCTTAGAGAGAATACCCACTTTGTTCAGCTACCCAGACTATACCTTGGCAAAGACGGTTAATGTAAAGAAATGGGCCATGACCAGGATGAGGGCTGATGGAGCAGGAACACGAGGCTAGATCTCCTTTCCACCCTCCCTTCCCTTACTCACCCTCAGCATCTCAAAGACAAGCCTCTCAATCCCCACCTCACCCTCCTGAACCTGACCAGCACCCTCACAGTAAGGAATCTCATGGCCAGGTAATGGCCATCTTGGTAATGAGTGGGTATGTAGAAGCCCAGTCTTACAGAGCCTGGGAATAAACTGGAAATCCCTGGTCACAGAGAACAACTATAACAGAAGCAATTCACCCTGAAAACAGAGTAGAGCCCAGACATGTCTACATAATGTGCTTGGTTATACATGTCCACATGGAGGGTAAAGAGCTCACCAATTTGTATGAGCACTCCCTCAGTACATCTTAATACTATGTTGATCTATGTAAGCCTTTCTCTATGGAGAAGTTATAGTCATCGTTACAAAAAGCACACTAAGCTCCAGTTTTTTGGTGGCTTTGAGGTCTGCAAAAGTGCACACATGGCAACCTCTTTACAAAAACTTAACCCAGCTACTCTGAGCTGAATCACACCCACAGTTAAGACTCTGACTGTGTGGGAGGGCTCCAAAGCAGAGAAATCAACAGTAATTCTCAGGGGCTTGTAGGGCTATAATTCATGGTTAAACAGATCAGAGAGGGGAGAAACCAGGTTTAATGGATCTCTATTGCATATGCAGTTGAAGAGAGAGCTCTATTTAAGGAAAAAAAAATATATAGATAGGTGATAGATAGATAGATAGATAGATAGATAGATAGATAGACAGACAGACAGATAGATATTATACACATAATTAGGTACAAGACCTCAGAAAGGGCCCAGCCCATGAAAGAGATCTTATTGTTTTAGTTTTATTAGCACCACAAAAAATACACTGGAGTGATGGACAGATGGAAGTTTGAACTCAAACTACATTTTCCTTTTGTCTGTCTCATACTATACAAATGGAAGTCCTTAAGAACTGTGATTCCAGCACAGGTATGGGGGCACATGCCTTTAATCTCAGCACTTGGGAGGCAGAAGCAGGTGAGATCTGTGAGTTTGAGGTCAGCCTAGTCTCTAGAGCAAGTTCCAAGACAGCCAGAGCTACATAGTGAGACCCCCATCTCAAAACCAAACAAAACAGCAACCAAAAAGTGGTGATTAATAGCAATTTAAAAGAATTGTGGTTCTATGAATGTGCCTCTCCCCTGGCAGAAATAATGCCTGGGATGGAGTGTGGTCCTCTGCAAGCTGGCGTAGGTTAGAAAGGACAAGACTGGGTGACGTAGACACCTGGCCAAGTGAGAACAGGAAGCTGGCGCTTAGCAGGTGCAGCCAGCAGGTACTTTCTCTCCCATCCTTGCCATTCATGTATCCCAACAGCTCTAGAAGTTTCTTTTCTTTGTCCCTTTGTTATTCCATTTCATATACAGCATCCTTTCTGTGGGTCATGTAGCTTCGTCCTTTAGGGTGTCAGGAGGGAGGCTCATCATTCATCTTGCAATGTAGCAAAGAGTACAAGCTTGAGTCAGGCTGCCTAAACTTGACGCTCAACTCTACCACTTATTAACTTGACATTGGACAAGTTACTTTAGCTTTCTCTCTTTCAGTTTCCTGTTTATAAAAATGTGATAAAGTCAGCTCTTACATCAGAAAGTTGTACAGAAAATAACTCAAGTAAAATGTCTCAGATAGTAAGAAGTTGTAAGACTGATTATTACAGGTCACAACTTACCAGCATTCTCAGACAACCACAATGGATTTTAGCACTCTGATATCCCCATTCTCTTGAGGACAATATCCTCTTCATGAAGAAGTCCTTCCTTTACCCTTCTATCTGAGGAACTCAAAGCTTTTATCAAATAGACCACCTTAGAGCAGTAGGCAAGGAACCTAGGCAAGTTTTCCATTTCATCATCAAGAAAAAGCCCCAAGTTGTTAAAGGAGAGTCAGTGTTTCAGAGAAAAGCAAACTCAGATGTAAAGTGGAGGCAAGTACTCATTTCCCTTAGTACTGTTCTCTGCCTGGGAAGATCTAGTTGCTCCATGAAACACCTTGACTCTGGCTGAAACCATAGTAAGGAGAAGATGTAGGAAACTAGTGGTCCAAGGAAAGTCGCCTGCCTCTATCACCTACAGGAGGTGTCTACTTCCTCTTTCAACTCCAACTCAATGGAACAAATATAGGAAGCTCTGGGTTCTCTAAGGAAAGTCAGGAAGTCTTTGACCCTATCAATTCCCAACTCTGCCACTATCCTTAAGACCCAATCCTTAAGACCCAAATTAGGGATTAGATTAGATGATGTCTAAGGTTCTTGAGCTAGGAGCTGATATCCCAGAATATAGCACTTTCTATCAATAGAAACACCTCTGGCCTCCATTTAAGTCCTGGAAAGTCCTGATTCCTGATGGGACAATGGCTGGATTGCTCGTTCCCATGGTCCTTTGGCTGTGGGACCTCTAGCTCTTGTGAATCGTAGGGGTGAGTCTGGAAGAAGCAGCAGGAAGCCTGATGGGGTCTTAATCTCTCTCTCTCTTTCATTCTCTCTCTCTCTCTCAAACACACACAACTAAAGAACTAAAGGAACAAATGAATATAGATATACCTGCCTGTTCCCCAATTTTTTCCTGTATCCTGAGTAAAATAATGAGGGGCCCAGTAAGAAACTATAGCAGCAGCAGAAATTTAGGCATTTGCAAGAACCTCTGAACTCTGCTGAAGTTCAATATGAGCTGTGCTCAATATGGAAACCATTTGGTGTCTCTGATTCTTCTGTGTTCTGTTTAAAAGTATGAATGACATAACACCCTTCTTGCCCCACCATTGATTACTCCTCCTGCCTGAGAATTCTAGAACTTGACATGAGTTGAGCAAGAAAGTACAAAGGACAAAGTCTGACTTGGCAAAATCTCATGGGGCCCTGGTGAAAGGAACAGGTTTGGCAATGAATGTGTCACGGTGTGACCCCAAACAAGTGACTTGACCATGCAAAAGTCAAGGATGTTCACATCCTGTCCAGCCAGTCTCTACAGAGCAGTGGGGGTGATAAACCTTAGCAGTTGACCAGGCAGAGTCAGGGAACATTCTCTTCCCCTAAGTCTTACCCAAGCCTCACCCTCAGACAAAGAGATTTTGTGACCTGGTCATAAAAACGATGCTACCCATCTGCTAGACTGTAGACATCCATACACTTGTAGCCCTGGGATGGACAAAGGGTGAGGATCCAGATGAATGTGCTGATAACAGTTTTTGCCTCAAGCATCTAAAATGATGGATGAAGCTGCCAGATCAATGGGGATGAAATAATACTAAGAAGCTCATGGAGAAAAACTATACTAAATACAGCACAAGTCACCCACCTACTAAAGGATAGAAGATTGTGATGGTCAGTTTCATGTATCTATCTAACAAGAGTGATCATAGGATACCCAGGTATCTAGTTACACATTTCTTCTGAGTGTGTCTGTAAGAGGGCCTCTGGAAGAGATTAGCATTGGAATCTGAGGACATGTAAAGTAGGCTGCCCTTCCCAATGTGGGTGAGTAGCTTCCCAATCTGCTAATAGCCTGACAGAACAAATAGGTAAGAAAAGAGAGGACTCACCCTCTGCTGACTGCTTGAACTGAAACATTCATCTTCTGTTCTGGGCATTGCTGATTCTCAAGCCTTCAGATCTTAGCTGGCACCATAGGCTTTAGAACTACACCAGGCATTCTGGATCTCCAGCCTACAGAAAGCGGCTCATGGAAATTTTCAGCTTCCATAACTGTGACCGCCAATTTCTGAGTATATTTGCATGTATATTCATTCTATTGGTCCTGAAGAACTCTAATTAACAATGAACTGAATTAATTAAGAGAAGCTTCTCTGGAAAGGTAAGGGCAATAATAGAAGAAAGAAAAAGAAAGGAGTCGTTCATTCAGACGCAACCAATGAAGCATAACAGACTGGAAGAAATTAGCTGAGAGCAGGTTATGATCCAGGAACATAGTGGAAACTAATGATATCTCTCTGTAGAAACTGTATGAGTTCACAGCAAATCATTCCCAAGCCCTGGTTCTCTTTCCCCACCCACAAAAAAGGAAGATGGTAAAGTAGTCCCTCGGACTTCTTCCAGCTCCAGCATTCAAACCCTAGTTATTCTAAAAGTGTAAGCAGGAGTCCAAGGGTGAACTGGCTTGGGTAGAGCAGAAACGGGTGGTAAGTATGTGAAGAGCAGGCCAGGCTCCTGAGGCAGCCGATCTAACGTAGTTCAAGTATGTTAGTTTGGGCGGAATACACTCAAACTCCAAACCTGAACAAACACCATCCAGAACCAGTCTCTGTAAGGCAGCCACAGAGCACAAGGCCACCTGGAGCTATGACAGAATAAACCCAGATGGCTGCAAAGAAGCCATATGTCTGTAGGAGATGGGATGTAGTCCAGAAAGAGGCTATAGCTTTGAGACGCATGCGCACTCCTCTAACAGATCAGTGCACAGGCGGGATAGCACCAGCCTGAAGGCCGGATGTGGCCCTGCTGTCAAGTTCTTCATCTGGCTTTTGGGTCTTGATCCAGACCAGCCCATATGCCTGAACTTGATATACAGAACTAATCTGTACGAGAGGCCCAGGCTATAGTGGGGAAGCCCAACTCACTTTAATTGACACAGGGGTGGCAGTGACAGTGGGGTTTAGGAGACTTGAGTAATCTACAGAACACAAAGAATTTGGGAGGACCCTTCATCCTGTCCTAAAGGGTATATCCTGACATTCCTGATAGTTCCATCTACATAATAGTACTTTTTTTTCAATTCAAACAAGTGGCAGGAGCAGAAATAAATATGGAACATGGGGGACATGGCAGGAGGACAGCCTGACAAAGCACAGGACTTGGTGCAGGTCATGAAACCCGGTCCAGGGAAATCCCCAAAGAGAAGCACCCTAGCTGGTTTCCCCATCACTTTTAGTAATTTTCCATTGCCACACATACACCCTGCCCACCCTCCAGGTCTCTTCTAAAGAACCTGTTGCTCACATAGTGGCTTTGTAAGGCATGGGAATCAAAAGAAACAATGAGCCCCATTCCTGAACTTGAGAAGCTACCATCTATGTGGGAGGACAAAGTTCACACTACCACTTCAATGGAGGCTGTAAGAGGGTATATAATGACTGGAGCCAAACTTCAATGTCAGAGGCTCAGGGAAGGTCTGTCAATGACCACCAGAGCTTTATGTAGAAGGATCATGTTGTGCACAGCAGCACAGCAATCAGTGGGCCTATGGGGAGCAGAGAGTAGAGGTTGGAGAAGAGGAACATTGAAATATAGGATGTGACAGATCATAGAGAGAAACTGGAGTTAAATGAGCTACCATGTGTTGAGTGGACACTGAATACTGTGGCAAGCACTCGCCATATGACATTTAATTTTATCCTCCCAACTAGAATGGTAGTAGCTTTACTTCCAGATTGCAGATGGGGAAACAAAAATGTATGTTTGAATTTAAACTTGACATGGCATCCAATGAGAAGTGATCCATGACTAAATGGAGAATAACCTGATTGCAATGGCTGTGGAATATCTTTGGCCTGGCCTTGGTGTCCAGGTACTGTTCATCTACTTCCTGAGAACCACCGACCCACAGGCCCTCTAGAAGTCTGAGCTGGGGATTCACCACCATGACCAAGGTATACCAACAATAACCTTTGCCCCAAGGACCTTTGCCTACATGTGGTACCAGGCCTGTCCCCACTCTCTTTCCTGCCATCAGCATATTCCTCCCTGACTCTTTGATTGGCTGGTGTGATTAATTAACACTGTCAGGGAGGCCAACGAGGTGTTATCACAAGTACCTAAACTGTGGCTATGACTAATCCGGCAGTGTTTGAAATTCAGAAAGTCTTGATAATTATTTTTATTATTTTTTCCTGTATTTGTGTTTTCTATTTTTCAGGTCCCAGGTGTGAAAAGGAGGGTGAAAGGGAGGCTCAACCTTACCAGAAACAAGAGGATATACTGCTTTGCCCAACCTCCCACCCACCCAAATTCTCCAGTAGTACCTTGATAGAGTCTGAGCAATTAGGGGCTCGGGTGAATCAGACCATGTGGGAAATCAGAAGCTTCTACCAGAATGCAGCTGTCATACATTTAGTCGGGGAATCCCTCAAAAGAACTCAGGACCCGTGCTGACCAAAGCAGCCTGAAGGAAAACCCTGTCTTGCTACATGACTCCTGATTCATGGATTTCTCTTCCTGAAGCCTGGCTCTGAGCTGCCCCTAAGTAACTATTGACAACTGTCTCGTATTTTTTTTTTCAACCCCTAAATTCCTCAAAAGATGGATTCCATCTGAAAGAGAGACAGGAGTGCCAGAAACTATAAAAGTTACTGCAGAAGGCCTAGTCAAGAGCAAGTTCTAGGAGTGGACTTTGGAAGGTCAGGCCAGCTAGCCCAGGTAGTTGTCAGTGGCCTGTATATACCCCAGAAATACATCGTTATCCACATATCAAGTACTTCCAACTGTAACTGAAAGCCCTTATTCACACCATTGTTAAAGTACAAAGCATTATTGGTATAAGGCAATTAGCATTCACTATGTACTTTATATACTGAATGCTAAGAAGTACTTTATTTTATTTGGTGATATGCCAGATATAGAGTCTGTCTCCCCTCCATTCACTCTGTTCAGGGACAGAAAAGTGGCATCTAGTCACACTGCCCAGGTTCGTGTCTTGACTTTAACTCTCACCAGATGTATGGACTTAGACTAGGCATATCATTTCCTGAGTTCAGTTTTCCCGACTGTTAGATGGGCTAAGTATAGGTACTTAACATCATCATTAGAACTATGGTGAGGGTTAAAGCAGTTAATATATATGTATCATTTAGAACTATGCCTGGGGCATTTCAAGAGTTAGCTCTTGTCTAGTCTTTATTATTTATTCTAATTAATACATGATGCATTAAGTTCAATCCTGGAAACAACTTTTTTTTTTTTTTTGAACTTGTAGCCCTAACTGGCCTGGCACTCACTATGTAGATCAGACTGGCCTCCATCTCACAGAGATCCTCCTGCCTCTTCCTTCAGAGTACTGGGGTTAAGGGCGTTACTTCATTTTTCCTAGAGCAGCCCTATTTGAAATCACACCTCACCACTAAGCAAATGTGATGGGCTGAGATGGAGGAGGCGATGCACAGGGAGGGATAGTGAAGAAGATGGTCTAAGGAATTTGGACCTGCCCCTGGCTCAGGAACCGGATTAACATTCTTTTACTCAGTAAATGGATGGGTAGTGGATGGAATGTATATTATTTCCAGGATGATGTTTGATACTATTTCACATATTTTTTCAAAGAAAAAGCATCTCAGACTCAGCCTTCAGAAGCCATAGATATTGCCAGATGATGAAATTCCTGAGACGTGAGCATCTGCCTATGACTAGCACTTTTCATATCAGAAAGGGCAGATGACATGGTAAGTCCAATCAGCTGGGGAAGACCCAGGACCTACCCACTAGCCTTGTATATAAACACATACGTACAACCAGGAATAATCCAGTTTATTTAAATATTATCAGTTTAAACTATATGTGTTTCCCTGGAAGGTGAGACATTACCATTATAATCTATCTTTGGAAGTGTCAGTTGGGTTTTAAGAAAACAGGGCTTTGTAGGAGGAAGGGACAGGGAAAGGGAACACCTGGCAAAGGTTCTAGGTGAAGAAAACCACATGAAGGCTTTGAAAGCTAAAGCAAAGAGGTATTGGAGGGCCAGGCATGGGCCACAGTAAGAGATGGAGCTGGGGATAGTGTGCAGAGCACTGTGGTCAAGATCTGAAGACCCTCTGATCAACTCCAGCAGGGGATAGTGTGCAGAGCACTGTGGTCAAGATCTGAAGACCCTCTGATCAACTCCAGCAGCAGCGTCACTGAGAATTGTCCCAGCCCTATCTTGAACAATAAACAAATCATTTTCATAAGTTAGTTTTCTTTATCTGATCCTATAGCCATTCTTGAAACTATCTTTCTTACCAAGGTGGCCACTTCTGCACTCTGATTAGAATCTAATTATTGGTGAGTATAATAGGCACTGATCCTCCTCTCTACCATGATCAGGTGATGATATAGGTAAATCTGAACAGCTTTGGGAAAGCCCCCTGTCCAGAAACGGCTTACACACATAAATACCATGCAAAAGGAAAAAAAAAGAACAGAAAAAGATCTCAAATATTAATATTCAACTCATTCAACTCCACTTACTTTCCCAGTTCTGGGCTCAAGACCTTTGGAAATCACAGCTCTTCCTGTCTCCAGGATGTGCAAAGGGGATTCTGGAGATCCACGGCCAGGAAGCCTTTCCTGCACCTCCAACAGCTTCTGCCAAGCTACTTGACCTATCAGAGAAGGAGGGGGTTGAGGCAAGTGATGTGGTAACAGAGAGCTGAGATGAGCTTGTAAACCCCCCTCCACACACATACACACACCTGCCAGAGCCCTACACCTGCGTCAGAGTCTGTCTCCACTGGAAGAAGAGAAAGCGGCAGAGTGCTGCAACCAAATCACCATAGCCAGAGTGGAAAATACAGCTCTGCCCTGGGCCGCTGGCTCTGGGGAAATTGGTGTTTATCTGCTGAGTCTGAGGTGTTTCTTGCTTGGTTGCTTGGTTGCTTGGCTGGTTTTGTCTGGTTTCCTTTTCCCTGTTTTTCTACCCTGGGGAGGGGTGGTAAGTACTCTGCCTCATTGCAGCAAAGAGGCCTGTGGCATGCTCCCAGGCAGGCCACAATCAGAGAGAGGTGGAATGTCATGGACCTAGGGTTCTCTTGGGAGATAATAAGAGGACAGGACATTTTTTAACCTTTTAGAAATGATTGTGTCCACATACATAGTTTGTCTCAAAAGAGACAAAATAATTGTCAGAGTTCTAATATTTTATTTCTTTTATGCGTCTGTTTTCCCTGCGTGTATAGAAGTGCACCTATGCCTGCAATGCCCATGGAGGCCAGAAGAGGGTGTCAGATCCCTTGGAACTGGAATTAAGGATGGTTGTTATGGTCAAGATCTGAAGACCCTCTGATCAACGCCAGCAGCAGCGTCACTGAGAATTGTCCCAGCCCTATCCTGAACGATAAACAAATCATTTTCATAAGTTAGTTTTCTTTATCTGATCCTATAGCCATTCTTGAAACTATCTTTCTTACCAAGGTGGCCACTTCGGCACTCTGATTAGAATCTAATTATTGGTGAGTATAATGGGCACTGATCCTCCTCTCTACCATGATCAGGTGATGATACGGGTGTGGATGCTGGGAACAAAACCTGGGTCCACTGTCAGAACAGCCAGTGCTCTTAACCACTGAGTCATCTCCCCAGCTCTAAGACATTAAAGTTCTAATTCCTACTCTACCATTGGGAATGACCTTTTAATGCTCTGTACGTGAGCTTTCTCATCTGGGAAAAAAAAAAAAAAAAGAGGGATGTTATAGAAATAAAGTAGAAAATAAATCCCCCAAATTCTCCCAGCTCTGAAACTCCAAGCATGTGGCTGTAGTTGATTCTTAACTTGTACATCCTGGCCTGCTGACTGCATGTCAGCTAGCCTGTTTCTTTGTCTCTGTAAAGTGCAATAAGAACCCTGCCTTGCTTCTCTCTTCAGACAACAGTGGGGTATTTAGAGCATTTCCACCCCACAGGGGACATACAAATAGAAGGAGACTGTAATGATCTGAAAATTCTGGCATTCTGTGAAGCAACCAACAGGTCCGAAGTGAAGCAGGAGATGGTTTTGTTATACGAAAGAAGTTTTCTGGTCACCAGGATCGTTAGGCATGATGGAGCCTTTACTGAAAGACCTTGGGGAAAAAACTGACAAGGATGTGGATGTATGGAAACCCACAGACTTTGGGTTTAAGCTGGAACACTTCCAAACTCCAAGGCTTCCTGGAATCTGGGAGTGGTTTCTTGGAGAATTGTGTCAGGTGGACAAATTATTTCTTAAAGGCCTCATCTGAACAACTTAGTTCTCTTCCATTTTGAACATACAAAAAATTTTTAATGTTTTATTTATTATTTTTATTTCATTTTATGTGTATGAGTATATTGCCTACATGTATGTAAGTACACCCGTGTTATCAGAAGGGGGTGTGGGATTCCCCTGGAATGGTTGTTAGCTACCATGTGGGTGCTGGGAACTGAACCTGGGTCTTCTGCAAGAGCAACCAGTGCTCTTAACCACTAAGCCTTCTCTGTATCCCTGAAAATAAAAATTCTTGAGTTTCTCCTGTAAAGGGTTGGACCAGGGAAAATAATCCACATGGATAACAGATTTTGGGTTTACACTGGAACACTTCCAAACTCCAAAGCTTCCTGGAATCTGGGGGTGGTTTCCTGGAGAATGCTTTCAAGAGGGCATGAGCTCATGGCAATGGTTTCCAGAACAATGTATTAGGAGGATAGATGTCGGTATGGGGAGCAGATGGGATTGAGAAGAAATGAAGAAAAGTAGTGTTTTTTTAGTCCCCAAAGGGACTGAACAGGTGTAGCTACTCAGAGTAAACTCACACTAATAAGAACCTGAAAGGTATACCTGTTTTAAAGAGTTTTAGGATCAAATCTGAGTTTATAATTCTGCCTCAATCACTAATTAAGAGTCCCTGAGCTTTAATCTACACTTCTGTAAATAGCATTAATAATTGGGTAAATCACTGGGACTTTTGTCAAATAAAGTGAAATAATATAAGGTATGCGGTACAGAATAAGAAATAAGAGTGAAGAACCACCTAAGACAGGGAAACCCCATCAGCATAGGTTCTAGAATTCCCTCAGAACCTGTCACCCAATGTGTGGTGTCAGATAGTTGGCATCAGTTAGTCATAGGAGAGTTCCAAACAGTCACACATGCTCACGCACTCAACAAATGAGATTGCTTAAGCTAGCATCTCCACGACTGAGAAGATTAAACAAGCTGCACAAACCGGCATGCTTCCTTAGCTGTATCACAAAGAAGGAAGGCTCACCAGGGACCAGGAATCCCAGACAGAGAAAAATTCTACAGGAAAAATGAATGAAAAGAATAGATTCCCATAGCTGTGAATGTTACTGGTAGAGGGCCAGTAAGGGGGCCTACTGGGTTGCATCACATGCTGTAGGAGAAGACCATGAGGCTTGATGTTTTCTGGCATGGCTGGAGAGGAGAAACTTTTGGATCCTAATTCTGTCTCTGTTTCTAGGAAGAGCTGCCAGAGCACCCTTACTGAGGACAAGACCACAGAGGCCTCTTTCATGCGTTTAGCCTTAACACATTTTAATCAGTTGGCAAGTCTCTGATCTTCAAGAGAGGAGGAAGAAGGACGGCATCTCCCTATTTCACAAAAATGGAAACTGAGGCTAAATGAAGTTAGAAGACATTCTACACACACACACATACCACACACACATTTTCTGGGCCAAAGACATTACCATTAAGAATCTTAAATACACATCCTAACCAAAATGAGCAGAGAGTTAGATTGTGCCTCTTTTATATCATTAGCATACAAGAAACATGGATCCTGACCCAAAGAACAAAATGAACAGAGAGAGAGAGAGAGAGAGAGAGAGAGAGAGAAGAATAGACACTTCCCAACTTTAGATAGTGAATAAGGACTTCCAAGTACATCATGATCCAAGTACTACAGGATTCTTTTCTTTTGCTAATTACAGAATAGTTTGTTTTACTGAATAATATAATGACTTTAAAGTGCTTTAGCATGGTGCTTGGCACTTATTAATTACCCCCAGCAATAGCTATTGCCACTGCTATGTCTGTTGTGAAGTATACCCAGCAAGGCTTTAATTTGGAAGTTCACTTGTTGCACTTTACTTTATTAATATATGAACTTGAGTAATGAAAAGGCACTGCTCAGAATTTACATGACTAGGACCTGGAGAGAGGGCTTAAAGGGCTACACCGTCTTTGTAGAGAACTGAAGTTTGATTCCCAGCACCAACATCAGGCAGCTCATAACCATCTATAACTCCAACTTCAGAGAGTCTGACATCCTCTTGTGAACTCTGTAATCATGGGCTCATACCCACATATAGACACACAATTAAAAACAAATCTTTTTAAAAATTTAGATGAGCTTTCTGTGCAGTTTAACCTTTCCCAAATTACAAAGGTTTGTGACATTTCTCTAAACAAAACACAGATCCACAAAGGTCTTTATGCTAATGAGATGTCCAGAAAATCCCCCTTCTCACCCATCTCAAGGGTATTGACTGGCAGGGGGCAGCTATAGCTTCAAACACTCTTTGTGTGAAAGCTTAGTCTCTCAAGAACGGGAAGGAGGAGTCAGATCTGCTGTTTCCCCAAGTCTTAAGCTCACTCCTGCTTTTCTCATCCTTCCAAATTCCATTATAAACTTCAGACTCCTCATTACTGGGACAAACACCTGAAAAAACAGCTTAAAGGAGGAAACATGTATTTTAGTTCACAGTTTCACAGGTTTCAGTCCACGGTCATCTGGCTCTGTTACTTTGGGCCTGACACAAGGCAGGATACCATGACAGCGTAAGTGTGGTGGAGCAAGGCTGCTCCTCTCCTCATGGACAGAAAAGCAAGAACATTTCAGGGCTGGGTATGGTGGCGCACGTCTTTAATCCCAGCACTTGGGAGGCAGAGGCAGATGGATCTTTGTGAGACTGAGGCCAGCCTGATCTCCACAGTGAGTTCCAGGTCAGCTAGGCCTACCAGGAGACCCTGTCCCCCCAAAATGAAATGAAATTTCACTGAAGTCAAGTAATTGAAGAAAGCCTTATAGAAGATGTGACAGACTAGAATGGGGCGGGGGAGAGATCGCTGACCAGTAAGGTGGTGATTAGAAACCCAAAGTAGGAGCATCTCCTGACAGTAAGAGAATTCCTCTGATCTTGGCCAGAGAATCTGTGAGAAAGGCTACAAGGCAGTTGGGGTGTGAATAGCAAGGTAAATGGGCTGTGCTCTAAACGCACCGAGCATGAAAGTTTGCAAGAATGGGAATATGGTGATGAAATCAATGCACTGGAAAGAGTAGCCTTGGTTGGTGCTGTGGAGAAACCTAAAATGACTAAAAATAGGTTCTGTTCTCTAGTGGCCTAGGGGCTGGAGGAAAAATGCAAAGAGTTAGCCTGGTTAACCTCAGAATGTTGACAGCAGCAGCAGCGAGCTGCAGCTGAACTTGCACATGGCCTTCAGTTGAGGTGGGAAGTGCAGGAGACCATGTCAAGGTCAATGCGAGGTGCTCAGCGTCCCTCACACCTTTTCCCCAGACTCAGAGCAGCGTGCCCTAGCCCCAACAAACTCAACCCTAATTTTCTTACCACTGCCAAAATGAGAACAAACTGACTGCATGGCCTGAGGGGCACCAGCATCTCCTCCCCTAAGACTTGCTCTCAAGGCCTCCAACTTCACATGAAATGAAGCAGAAGTCTCAGCATTTACCATCATGATCAAAGCTCCTGTGTCCCACTGTCTCTTATGGGTCTCTACTAAAGGCTCCACCTGGTTAATCTCCATCAACCTCTGCCCCATAGACAGGACTCAGCTGGTTCCTACACTTGCATGAACCTTTGGGCGTTCAGGGCCATTTCAGGAGGCTGAGAAGGGAAAGCACATCGATGGCAGTACCAATAGTCGTGGTTGTTCTGATGATAGAGGCCATTGTGGTTTTAGTAGTCACTGTGTGGCCACAGTACTTGTAGCACAAGCCATGGACCATTAGCGTAAGCCATGGAGTACTTGCTATGTGCCAAGGAAAGACAAGTACTTATCCCAATGGTCTGCTCATAGTTAGGAGAGGGGTATTATTTTTTTTTTTTTTACCTTACAGTTATGATACGATTTCCTTGGAAAAGTATATTAGGGTTCTAGACTCCAATGGCAGAGCTATAAGAAGGCAAGCTTTTACATGGCACCCCTCTCTGGGTATCCTGCTACCCACTCTTCCACTTCCACAACCCCATGTCCCCCATTGTCATTACTCACTAACACTCAGTTTATGACTGGCAACCCCTCTGACTAGGTACATGTTTATGTGCAGCGACAGAAGTGATTTGGGGCTTCCCACAAATGTATGTAAGTTATTCTTTTGGAACTACAACAGTATCTTCCTGAAAACTCCTTTTATAAATGTTAATTGCTCTTGGTCTACAAGGCAACTGGTTTATAGCCCCAACTTCAGGTTAGGTTCTTGGGAACTGAGTTCTATAAAACTTGTATAGGAGACACTGCCTGTCATTCTGCACTCTCCTCCCTGATAACCCTCTTGGGAAGCCCCTCTTCCTACCTCTCTGAGGGACTCTAAGCCCTTCCATGAACCCCACCCCATCTTCTACCCTGTTTAACCAAGTGCTCCGGATAACCTTCGCCCCTACCATCCCAGCTTACCCTCTAGCCCTGCATGGACCGCATCCTGAGGGCTCAGCACTCTGAAGGAGTGCTGTTTCTTTTTCACTGTTTCTTCCTCAGCTGTATCATCTGTTTCTACTCTGTGGACTTTCAGCCTACCTATCTGAAGCTTCCTCCAGAGATCCATAAAAAAGATGATTTAGAGCCTACATGATGGGAGAGTTCATCCACAATGGGGTCAAAGAGCCTGTTTCCAGCACTGGCCTTTCAATCCTTTTTCTCTCCTTTTCTCTATGGGATATGATAGAGTGATAGGGGCACTTCAATGCCTCAAAGCCCATAGCTTCTGGAAACCTTACCAAAACGGAACTAGAACTCAAACAGGTCTCAACTGTGCTCTGTCAGAGGAATCCAATACAACCCCTCTGCTAAGATAATCTGTCATCTGAATCTTCTGTCATGAATCTATCCGTCCAAAAGGTTTTGTCCTGGGTCACACCTGCTTCTCAGCAGACATTATAATGGCACAGATATTTTACAGCATGATGTGGATCATTTCTTTACCCCCTTGTTTAGAGGTTTTGTTGCTTGCTTTTAGTTTGGGGGCTGTTTGTTAAGACAGTGTCTCATTATGTAGCTCAGGTTGGCCTTATCTAGTGATCCTCCTGCCTCAGCTTCCTGAGTGCTGGCATCACACCACCAAATTCTATTATGTGTAGATTATTTCTTAAGAAGGTATCAGCCCTTCTGAATGAGATACGAGGTGCTCTCGAGGGTTTTCCAGTAATATTCTTTTCTCCCTAATACAGTCAATATGAGAAATCCACTTCCGGAAGGTGATCACCTACCTCCCACACCCCGGTCACCACCCTGGCCATGCTCTTGAGGAAAAGGCAGCATCATGTCCTGCCACTCAGTGGAGGCCCCTCTGGTTTCCACTGCTCTCAGCATGCTTGACTCACAACGAAACTGCAACCTCAAAGCACTGGGGGGCCAGGATGGCGAGAAGGAAAGACAGGTGAACACGCAAAAGCTGCCCCAGGAAAAGGGTTTGTTCCTCTTACAGAATGGCACTTCCAGAGCTGGGCAGGGGCTGTGAATTGGAAGACGCTAAAGGCCTGGTCTGGTACCAACCTGGGGTTTTGGAAGGGAAAATACACATCAGAACCTTGAGTGCCAACTAATTTCTGCCAAGGGGAGTAGACTGGAGGGGGTGGGGAGTGTGCACAAAATCTCAAGATTTGGAAAGTATCATAGAAAATGACCTTGATAAGCCTCCTACTCCCAGATGCAGAAAGAAGTTCTAAGAATAAGAAAGAACTTGTCTCAGGTCTCCTGGTACAAGAACTAAAGCTGGACACAGTGTCCCAATTAATGAGGCACAGTTCCCTCTGCCATGAGATTGTCTTCTCTCCACGCCCCTGTAATGTTCTCAGATGACTGGGGTCAAAACTTGCTGTGCTGTTCCAAAGGCCCCAGATCCATGAACAAACACATCCGGCTGCAGTAGCTGAACATTCTAAAGAGAACGTTCCAATACTACCCGTCAGCTGCACCAAAAGCCAGCACCAGGGCAGGAGTTCCTGGAAGCACTTACATGGGCCCACAGTTTCATTTGGTCCTTATACAATATGACAGTGTCTACCAGCTTATCCAATTGTGTGTGTGTGTGTGTGTGTGTGTATGTGTGTGTGTGTATTCCGCAACATGGACAAGCTCGATAATCTGCCCAAAGGTTAAGGTAAGAGGCAGAGCTGAGTTACAAACTCAGTCTGACTCCAGGGCTTACCCACTTAACCACCATGCTGTACTACAAAGACAAGCCCAAAGACAGACATGTTTTCCTCCAGTACCAGAGCACTGGGACCCAGGGCAGGTGGTAGGGAATACAGTAGGGAAGGATGATCCAGCCTTGGCTGATTGAGGTAGATGAGGTTGTAGAAGGCACTCAGCCTTCTTCCAGGAAACCAGTAACTGTTGCTGTGATAACAGTTTAAACCCAGCCTCCTGCTTGAGGCTCTGTCTTCAAGGTGCCTTCTTAAAACAGTCTAGGGTCACTAAGAAAAAAGCACAGCTTCTGAATTGAGTGAATAATAAGTATTTCTGGATACTGGTTAACTGGATAACTGCTGCGGAGGTTGGGGAGGGCAGTATACCTTTAATCTCAGCACTCAGGAGGCAGAGGCAAGTGGATCTCTATGAGTTCAAGACCAGCTTGGTCTACATAGCAAGTTAGGCCAGCTGGGCTGCAGGGATACCTAATCTCAAAAAGACAAAAAAAAAAAAAAAAAAGAAAAAAAGAAAGAATAAGCATCAAAAGAAATAGCATAACTTTGCTAGGCTTTCCTCAGGTTATTTAACATATTAGTGGTTATGAACTTCAAATGAACTCCATTTGAACGTTGCCCCTCAGAACTGAAGGACAGAGACTGAACAAGAGGAAGCGGGAATAGAAAGTGGTAGTGGAAAGTAGAGCCTCAGGCTGGCCCACAATGGAGCCCTGAGAGAACGCTGTGTGCCTGTGCCTGGAGCCCCTGGGGAAGGGTTTACAGTAATAGGTAGGGACACTGCAAAGTGGTTTCTGACTTGAAACCACAAATACCGTGTGTGAGGCACTTCAGCTCACAAGACCTGCAGAGCTGAAGGGCAACACTGGCTGTACAGAAACTACACAGAGAAGACAGCAGAGGGCTTCTGCCTCAGCCACCAGGCCAGGGCTCATGGATACATGCCCCACCTTCCCGCTGATGCCACACTTAGGCCACTCCCTTCTCACTCAGCCTTGCCCAAAAGGTTCTGTGAAATATTGGAGACAGCCATTTGCAAAGGGTATGCTGAGGAAGCCAAAGCCATCTTCCCTTGTCCCACTACTCTTCTGCATGAGACTGGGTTTTCCTCAGAGGCTCCAAGCAAAACAATACATCCCAGCACAATAAGCGGTACAAGAATCTGTTTTCATTTTTTTAATACTTTTATTACGTTTATTTATTTATTGTGTACATGCATACACATACATGCTACAGTGTACATGTGATGTCAGAGGTCACCTGGTAGGAGCTGGTTCTCTTCTTATACCATGTGGGTTCTAGGGATCAAATTCAGGTCATCAGGCTTGGCAGCAAGCACCTATACCCAATGAGTCCATATCACCTGCCCACAAGTCTAACTTCTTCTATCAAACCAACTAGTTGAAGAGACTTGGAAAAAGGTAAAACATTGCCAGTCTTCTCACTAAATGTGTTTTCAGTTGGAAAATAGTTCTATTTTATTTTAAAAGATATCATGCATGCAATATAATCGTTGTTTGTGTTTTTAAAATTATATCAAAATAGACATGTTTAATGTTTTCATTTCTACTATGATAAATATCAACAGACATAACCCATGTAAGTAAAAGCTCTTTGAGAAAGTCTCAATAATTTTTAAGAGTGTAAAAAGATCCTAAGTACAAGTGGCTTACAGATAGATGGCTGACTTGGAAAACACACTGTGCTCAACCTGGCTGCCCACAGCTCTTCCCTTCTTTGGGACGTGAGGCTGATTGGCATGTGTGATCAATGGAGTCATAGAAGCAGTTAAGTGCAGGGGAGGAAGACCATCTGGATGCTCTTGTCATACAGATGTGTACCCAAGGCACATTTAGAGATAACGCTCTCTAAAGCATCAGCTCTGTCCTCTCCTCAGCAAGGGCTCTGGAAGGAGTTGGTGCTTTAGGGGTGTTATGGTAAGAAGACACACAACTATACTTTTAAGACTCCTGCAGGCAAGGCCTTATCCTAAGACAAAAATATCTCGGCCTTCACCTCAAAGTCAGTTCCTAGGCACAAGACAGTGTAACAAGTGCGGATGGAGTCATACTGTTTGGCAGAAGGAAACATTTTCACAGACTTTCAACTTTTCTGATAGTCATAAACCCACACACTGCAAATCCTAAAGTAATCTCCCAAGATGTTGGTGTGGCCCGAAGAACTCGTTGCTATGATACTTAATCAAGGAATTAGCTATCAATAAAAGGACAAGGATTATGTTCTAACCCTACCTTTGAAGTTAATGCTATGGAGAGCCTGTACCTTTTTGCCATATGAAGTATGGACTGGGTAATGTCTCAGGCTCCTTCTCGTCTGACCTCCCACATATAAAGCATAATTTGCATTCCAACAACCATGAGAGATTTAGTTAACACCTGCCCACTAAGAGCACTGATTAGTTAACAGATTGACTTTTTAACTAGAAACCAGAAAAGCAATTATGAGACTAGGCATACCATTTGTAATGCTACTTATCTCTTCAAAAGAATTAATCCTCTATCTTATATGAAATGGGAAACCAACAGATGCAGAGTCATTGAGACCTACAATAGTTTAGGAAGTGGAAGTTAGAAAGACAGATCATGGGTTAAGAGCACTGGCTCCTCTTCCAGGGGACCCAAGTTGGGTTCCCAGCACCCACACTGGGTGGCTCACAACCACCTGAAACTCTAACTCCAGGGAATCCAATGCCTTCTTCTGGCATCTATGAGCACCTGCACTTACATACACATACCCACATACATACACATAAATAAAAATAAAGATTTTTTAAAATATTTTTTATTATTTTTATGTGTATGAGTGTTTTGCCTGCATGTGTGTAAGTGCACCCATGTTATGCAATGCCCACAGAGGTCAGAAGAGAGCATCAGATGCCTTGGAATTGGAGTTACGGATGGTTGTTAGTCTCCATGTGGATGTTAGGATCCCAGTTGTCTGCAAGAGCAGCCAGTGCTCTTAACCACTGAGCCATCTCTCTACCTAATAAATCTTTTTTTTTTTTTTTGAAGTACAGGAAATGCTAGGTATAGTGGCACACATCTATAACTTCATCAGCTCAGGAGTTTGAGACCAATCTAACTTACATAATGAGACTCCACCTAAAAATAATAATAAAAACCTACCACTAAGGAAGTACATTTTCAAGAAGTGATCCAATCGACCAATAAATATTTAGTGAGTTCTTTGGATATACCGAGAGCTATATACTGGGATTATAATGATGATCCAACACAGACATGTGCCCCGAATTTGCGGTAATTACAGTAAGAAAGTGAACAAATGATCTTATCATCCCATGTACAATTACAAACTGATATAAGCCAAAAAGGCTAGATTACAGAGAAAACCGAAGCGGTGACGGACAGGGTCAGGTGGTAAAGGAAGTTCTAGGCCATATTAAGAATATGAGTCCCTGGGGCTGAAAAAACGGCTCCGCACTTAAGAGTACACACTGCTCTTGCAGAGGACCAGAGTTCAGTTCTCAGCGTCTACACTGGGTGGCTCACAACTGCCTGAAACTGTAGCTCCAGGGGATCCAGTGTCCTCTTCTGGACCCTATGGGCACCCACACTTACCTGTTCACATTCCCACACACAGATACACACATACACACAAAAGTAAAAAGAAAATAAATCTTTTTTATAAAAAAGAATATAAGTCCTGGGAAGCAGAGGCAGGAGAATCATCACCAGCTCAAAACCAATCTATTCTATGTTGCAAGTTCTAGCCAGTCCTTGTTTTACCAAGAGAAGGAAAGTGGGAAGCCATTGCAGGTTTAACGAAGAGAGTCGTGATCATATTGGACTAGGGTGATGGAAAGACCAAGGGATGTGGGCAAATGAGAAACACAACCAAGAAGAAAAATCAATCAGACATAGATTGGCAAAGGGAGAAGAAAGACAAACCATTTTTTGAGGTGGGGATAGCTCTATTCACTGAGTTAGGGGTACCAGCTGAAAATGGCACCACAGAGAGAAGATGTTAGTTCAGGAACACAGCCAACTACATCAGGTGAGAACCCAGTGCAAAACGAAGACAGGGGGATCTCTGCTAAATAATCACTAAGAATTTCAAGACCATGCAAGCAAAGCCCTTCTAGTCACGGGACCTAGTGTGGCACTGGGATCTGTCCATGGGGTTTGACCTGCAGCCACAGAGAGATTTACATAAACTAAATCCTACCAAAGGACTAATTCTGAAATGGAAAGAAACCTGTTGGAAAGAAGCTTGGGTGCTTAAAGTTATCCTGGGTAGCCATGGAGATAGCAGAATGACTATCACCTCTGAATAATCAGTAATAACACCTGGTACCACAGAGAAGACAAAGTTCTTCCGTGAGATTTTACAGAGCAGGGTGTTTGTCCTCGAGGAAAATCTACGTTGCTTTATGTGGCACTTCTGTTGCACAAAGGGGAATTCCATGTTGGCTGTCCAGTGATACTCCCTTCTGCTGTGCTGTGTAATATCTTTTGGCCAAGGTTCTCAGGACTCCCAGCCCCGTTTGTATACTTTTGACCCTTAAGGTCTTTATTCCAAAGTATCCCTAACAGTCACAAGGCCAAAGTCAAAGGAATTCAGAGGAAGATGCTGCCCGGACCATGTCCCCTTGCCCTTCCCCTAGCCACACTCAGTGTTGGTATTGTGCATGTGAGTTTGGTTAAGGCAAAGCCACCAAGGAAACTTCTTTCCAGGTCACCAAGGAAGGTTATCCAAGAAACATTAGAAAATTCAAGTCAATGAAACTATTGCATGCTAGATGTCCTGGATAAGAAGAAATGAAACTCAAATTATCAGCTTTAAAAAACAAAAAACCTACTAAGGGCAAATAGGAACAAGCCTTGAGAGGCTTTTTCAATACATGGGCCTAATCCCACCCTCCCTGCCTGCACCCCTATGCTGACCCTCGTGGTCAGCTGACTGAGCCCTGAGTCCTAAAATCCCGAGCCAGGTGTGGTGGCACAGGCCTGCCATCCCAGCACTCCAGAGACTGGGGCAAAAAGACCATGAGTTCAAGGGTCTGGGCTGCACAGGAGGACGTGGTTTAAGTTTTTTTTTTAAGTTTTTAAGCACTTTTTTTTAAAAACTTTGCTTAACAAAATGTCCTTGCACTATCAGCTGACTAGACACTAGAAACTGGGGACAGTTGGAGCAACAACAAAGAGGAGGCATTCCCCTCCAACAACCCCCATCTGATTTTCCCATTGGAGAACTTCTTTAAACTGCACTTCCCTAGACTTTCTTAGATACCTATAAATATGTGAGCTGACTCAGCTCATCTGTTCCCAAGGACCACACAGTTTGATGTGTAACAGTCATTTCTCTCAAATTCACAGCACCAAAGGGCACCCAGACTGCTATTGTGTCCATCCATCTCCAGCTGCCTGCTGTCAGTTCCCCTTAATGGGCAGTTCCCTTATCCTGAAGCCAAACTCAAATTCCTGATGCATGGCTATTGGCATTTATGTCTCAGACGTGGCTACAGGTTTGGGACTTTTTCCAGGGCATGCTAAAGGCTTCCGATGAGCTGATGTCCTCACATCCTCACAGACGAGATATAGGAGCTATCTGCATGGCCCTTACTGTTTTGTCAGTAAGAGCACAGGTCCTAACTTTTCTCAAATGTCCATACTGATTCCTTTGACATCTATCCCAGGAGATACATTATAGAGAAGATAGATGCCTTCTGACCAAATAAGAATTTGCCTCAAGGAACTTGCCTGTAGTTATCTAGGACCTTTTGGAGTCTGAAATGTTGAAGAGAGTGAATTTCAAATCAATGAGGAAACAGAGGATCAACTACTCAACAAATGACTGAAAATAACTGGCTATGTAAAATAAAGAATTCAGATCCTAACCTTAACCCCATTTAATGGATTATGTATTAAAAAGAAATAGAAATAGCTTTCATATACCTGTCTTCTCCCTGCCAATGTGAGAGTATAGAGTGTACAAATATATAATGTATTGATATATTAATATATAACATCTGTGGCATTAATTATATTAATGTCACATATAGTATACAGTGTTATGGTAGTGTATTAATTATGTTAATAGATATAGAAATTATATATCAATTCTATTAACAGTCATGATATAATTAAATACTTGCTAATATATTAATGTTATATATATTATAAGTTCTTGAGTCAGTGCCGTTCCAAGTTCTAAAAGGATTCTTTCTCCCCTTCACAACTAGTAAATTTCTGTACTGACATTCCCCAGATTGATGGGAGAAGGGGCCACAGCCCCTGATCCTGGTCTACCCATCATTACGGTAGAGAAGTCCACAAGGCAGGCTAGGCCCGTCACCTTCCCCCCTGCTAACTGTAGACTGGATAGGCACAGATGTCTGACCCACTTGTTCTGGTACAGAAAACTTCTCCAATGGCTTGGAATTCAGTGCCATCAGAGATGCTCAGCACTGATTCAGGAAGATAAAGAAATGATGGAATCCTGAGGAGTCCCCTCCACCTGGATCTACTGTTATTTAAAGACAGGATAGGTACCGCTGCCCCTTTGGGTCAGATAGAAAACAGGCACAGGAGGAGACGTGACTTGCTCAGAGTATCGAGTGACAAAGCCAGGGAAGACTTTAGGCCATTTGCCCTGGTGGCAGAAGCCCTGTGAGAAGGGAGGCACAATCAAGGGCTTGCAAGAAATGCCCAGGTACCTTCAGAAGTTCCAATGTTACTGTCCCCGTCCTTCTGCAACTACAGGTAGACCCACACTCCTTACCTCAATCCAACCTGACAAGCCTTCCCCTACATACACACACACACCCCTGCAAATCCAAGCATGAACTGCTGGGGCTTCTTTGGGAAGAAGAAAAAGGTAAAAGAAAAAAAAATAAAGATACTCTGCCTAGCTTTCGTGGAATCCTGACCAAGTTTCTTAATTACCTCTACTCTTTACTCTTCCCTAACTCTTGTTTTAAGATTCCAACCATAGAAACTCACAACTAAAAGGACTGTCCCATCCATTTCATTTTCCAACAGAGAGAAGCCTAGAGCCTGTCCTTACTCAGGAGCAGGTACCCTTTAACAGATTACACATCTCCAAGTCTGGGATTACTCGCTGCAAAATAGGCACTGAGGACTGTGGTGGGGACTGCCTGACTGGGGCCCTGAGCAAGCTTCCCAGAAGTCTGGGCTACTCATCCTAACTTCCCATGGTGGGATCTGAGAATCTCAATAAAGCAAGAGTCCGAGAAGAAACTGGAGCCCTGCTCTGACTGCTCCATAGGAAACATGTCTTTTCTAGGAACAGTCTTTGAACACAAAATGGAAGAACCAGAGGGGAGCGTTAAGAATATTTAACCCCTTCTTCATTTTTACCTCAGATGACTGAGTACTCAGGTGACTTCCTAGTCAGCAAGGAGAAATCTTGAGTTTTCAACCCAGGTTGAGTGGGAAACCAATTATTTTTCAATCTTCATGTGTTTGGACCGGCCAATTTGTCCACATCATTGTGAGTGAGGACTACCAGAATGGAACTCAGAGCTATAGGCCTCTGTGCATAGAGCAGCTCCTTAGGAAATCAACTTTTGTATTGAGAAGATAAAAATTATTTTTTTTAAAAGAGAATTACCCCTACTAAAAATAGCTGTATGCAGAAGTTCGCCTTTAACCAATTCTTTTGCTTACAAGGCAAAAAAAAAAAAAAAAAAAAAAAAAAAAAATTAGGGGAGGGAGGAGCTTGAATAGCAAAAAAAAAAAACCTTTGCCAGGAAATTTGTAAGTCCGTGGCTTCTTTAAGTGGAGAGGCCTCATTGAGCCCTTATAAAAGGCAGACACAGGACGGAAGGTCTACACTTCAGGGGCTTGCTCTTCTGATACCAAAGCCACAGGCAGCCTTGCAGAAGACAAACTTCCACCATGCCTGGCTCAGCACTGCTCTGTTGCCTGGTCTTACTAGCCGGAGTGAGGACCAGCAGAGGCGAGGACACCTCACACGAGAACAGTTGCAGCTACTTCCCAGTCGGCCTGCCACACATGCTTCGAGAGCTCCGAACTGCCTTTGGCCAGGTGAAGACTTTCTTTGTGAGTATGATGCCTGCCTAACTTTCTTCCTGGGATTGCCTGAACTAGGCGTTCTGCTGGAGCTAGCTATATATAAGGAGAGGCTCTTCCTCCTTACCCTCCCGTTCTTCCTCCATCCAGTACCTATTCCCCTGAAATTCTTCAGAGAGGCCTAGACCAAGCCATGGGCTAAAATAAGCCCAGATGTGCAGGAAAAGCTGAGTAAAAGGTAAATATGCTGTCTCTCCAGCGCTCAAGAACTTTCTTTAATTTGCCATTGGAGCTCCGTACTTCACTGGCTAGGAGAAAGGTCTGTGGTAGAAAACACAGATTGCCTCTGCTTAGTGTCCAGAGCTTGAAGATGGAGGGTTGGAGCAGTACCTCGCATGCAAAGCCTGCGTTACACAATTGCTGCCCAATCCAGAGTGCTCAGAGCTAGCCCTGGATGCACAAAGAGAGAGCAGAGCAAAGCTGGGCATGGGAGGGACTCCAGAACTGAAGGGGTAGCAGAGGTGCCCCTGAAACCTACTGTGGCTCTGCTGAAAAACCAGACCTGGGTCAAGCTTCTGCCCGCCTGTTGGAATCAGTCAAATGTTTTAAAGTAACTTAATTCTGAGAAGAAGGACTTGATTTAACGCCTGACTCCAGCACCAATGAAACCTGTTTTTAAAACTCTCCTTTCAATTATTGCCAAGGTTACATTGGTTACAAATCCAAAACTCAAGAAACAGAGAGCCATTAGGAAGACATGCCTGTCAGGTGTTTCCCCAGCTCTCACCTTCCCTCTCCTTTTGTTCTTCCAGCAAAAGAAGGATCAACTGGACAACCCACTGTTAAGACAGTCCTTGCTCCAGGACTTTAAGGTGAGAGCTGCACTGGGCATTGGGGAGTTATCGCATGGTTACGGAAAGGAAGGCACTGCTTGTGACGGCGGGAGCTGGGCCTGATACCCTAGCTTTCAAAAAGAGAAGTGGAAAGACCTTAACTCAGCACACAGCCAGCAGTCAGGGGTTATGCAGAGCTCATTCTGAAGGGAGAAGGAATGCAGCTGGTGAAAGAGGTCCCTGGGGACGAGGCTCTCCACCTGCAGCTGCCCTGCATTCCAATAACCCCCAACCCTTGGCTCTCACTCTTAGGGCTACTTGGGTTGCCAAGCCTTGTCAGAGATGATCCAGTTTTACCTGGTGGAAGTGATGCCCCAGGCGGAGAACCATGGGCCAGACATCAAGCAGCATGTGAATTCTCTGGGAGAGAAGCTGAAGACCCTCAGGCTGCGCCTGCGGCGCTGTGTGAGTAGAAGACCAGTTCATCCCTAGCAGCCTTCCCCCAGATACCATCTTCTATAGCCAGCAAGGCGGCACACACAGACTAGAGTGAGAACTAGGTAAATCTAGAGAGGCGCCTAGAGTCAGGTCCCTTGCCTGTCTCTCTGACAGAGAGTGGGAGTGGCTGCGAGGCATTACACGTGAAGATCTGCACACAGCTTTCCTGTTATTTGTGAGTCATTGTGGGTTATTAGCTACTCCCATCTCTCCTTGTGAGGACAGAGCTTCAGTCATAACCCCTCATCCTTCAGACCTGGGTTCTGGAGCACAGCCAATCTGATAGGACCCTTCCTGCTATTGCTGAAGGGCCAGAAGGATTCTCCCGGATCATTTATTGCTCTGACTGAAGAGAAGCCTTCACCACTGGTGGTTTACGTTGTTCTCTCCCTGCAGTGGAAAATCAGTTAGTGTCTGTTTGCACAACAGTACTAAGCAAATGATTTGGCCCCACTAGATGAGACTGTATCTCCATTCTCAGACACG
This sequence comes from Eospalax fontanierii, assembly GCA_035773235.1. Classification (NCBI taxonomy): domain Eukaryota; kingdom Metazoa; phylum Chordata; class Mammalia; order Rodentia; family Spalacidae; genus Eospalax; species Eospalax fontanierii. Next base: position 63,136,747 of record CM069535.1, on the reverse strand, counting down.
TAGAAATAGCCATTGGTGGCTGAGATTGGAGACAAGCAAGAAGAGATAGTAAAAACCCAGTAAGTACAGGGTTCTGGGAGGCAAAGGCCACACCTGAGTCCCCCACACCTGGCAAACATCTGAGTGGCTCCAAAGAGGCATTTCACCTTGCTAGGCTGTTTCTCCTCTGTCCCCAGTTTTAGTGGGTAAGGACAAGGCAGGGTTCAGTTCTCCCTAGGAGTTAGGAGGTGGGTGTGCAAGATGAATCTAGCCCCTTCATGTGACTAGATTGTACACACACACACACACACACACACACACACAAGTGCCATGGACCCGGGGCTTGAGCCAGGATTATTAACACTCCCATCTCTCCTACAGCATCGATTTCTCCCTTGTGAAAACAAGAGCAAGGCAGTGGAGCAGGTGAAGACTGATTTCAGTAAGGTGAGCCCGGATGGTGGCGGAGGGGGCTGATAGAACACGGCCTCTGGCAGTGGAAGGTGGGGACCTGTTCTGTCCTTGGAGTTAGGGAGCCTGGCAAATGTTGTGACCTCTTCCCCCAGTGAGGAGCTGCCATCTCAGTTACATGTGTTTGCTGCAAAGGGTCTTTGGGAATTTCTAAGGGGCTATTCCCAGCTTCGCAGGTTTTTGGCTTGAACTGACCAGCCAGTGTGCTGGGTACTGCGGAGAGGGACAACGGAAACAGAAAGTACAGAGAGGGACTTGTTGGGAACTAGGCTAAACCCACAAGTACAGAAAGCTGACATGTGAATGAAAACACACAGGCACACCTGGGGGCTCAGCCTGGACTCCCCAAAACTCGATGAGCAGGAAGCAGAATTCTTATCTAGAATGGGTTCAAGTTTACTTTCCATCTGGCAAAAAAAATGAGGTTTAGCATTTCCAACTTGCTTGTGAACCTCTTAAAGCCTAGTTCCCAGAAGCCATGTGGCCTGTCCTTTTCAAGGTCTAGGCAGAGGCACCTAGCAAGGTTCCACCATCAGGGGGCCTGAACCCAATGAAAGTAGGCCAATTTGGCAGAGCAGGGACTGCCCAAGCCCCTAAAACATAAAAAGTTTCCATATCTCTCTGTCTTTCACTGTCTTGCTATCAAACTGCTTCCTCCAATGTCTTTGCATCACATTCTGCATAAACATTATGTGAGCACAAGACCTCTTTAAAATGTTGAAAAAGTATCATTCTGAAGACAGTGCTTTGAGAAATGAATGTTTCCCTTGCTGCCCAGTAGCTGTGCTTAAAGCTGGGAGAAGGTGAGGGTCAAGGCAGCTGGAAAAATCCTTAGATTCCCAAGGTCATCCTTTACCCCTAACACAAGAAAGCAGAAGTTTCTGCATTCAGGGTGCTGCCCACCCAAGTATAGGGGTCCCTTTGGTCCTCCAATAGGTCTTAACCAGATGCTTCTCTTGATACACAGCTCCAAGAGAAAGGTGTCTACAAAGCCATGAGTGAATTTGACATCTTCATCAACTGCATAGAAGCATACATGACAGAGAAGACAAAGGAAAACTAAGATACTTAGTGTATGGAGTCTACTGGACTCTAAGATGTAAACTGGAGATCTCTCAATCTGATCCAGGGATCTTAGCTAGCAGAAACAACTCCTTGGAAAGCCTCCTTGTACCTCTCTCCAAGAATATTTATTACCTTTGATACCTCAGCTCCCATTTTATTTATTACTGAGCTTCTCTGTGAACTATTTTAGAAAGAAGCCCAATATTATAATTTTACAATATTTATTTTTTAACCTATGTTTAAGCTGTTTCCATAGGGTTACATCCTATGGGATTTGAGTGTTTTATCAGAAAGTATAAGTTATATTCAGGAAAAATCTTCCTTGGGGAGCCAACGGAAGCTTCCATTCCAAGCCTGCCACACTTCACAGCTGCTAGGCTGTTTTTCACGACCTCCCTCTAATTTCTCTTGTCCGTGAGTTTAAGGCTCCTGAAGCAGCTACAAAGACTCTCAGAATCTTAGGAAGAGCAACTAGGGAGCCCCTCTGATGCTCAACCTTCCAGCAGTTCAGAGGGATCCCCCGACCTCATTCTCCAACAACTTTATCCTCGAAAGATGTGGCCTGATTGTTATTTATAACAGCCTAAAATTGGTTCTAATAGAACTCAGTTTAAACCAGAAATAATTCCTCTGGGAATGTTGCATTGTTTGTCTGTCTTTGTAGCAGATTCTAATTTTGAATAAATGGATCTTATTCAAATCATGTTATGGTGGTCACTGAGTTCTGTCTCTAAAAAAAATTTCCTCAAAGATTCTAATGAATTCTGTATTCTAGAGAAAGGGTGCCAGCAACAGCTCTAGGACAGGATGCCTGCCTCACTTTCAATATAAAGGCACAAACCACTGTGGTCTTCCAGCTCAGTCATTTAAGACTTGTCTCCAAACTCTAGATCATGCAGTTTTTCAAAACCAAGAAAGATGATTTTCTGCACATACCGAATCAAAGGTAGGCAAGTGGGGCTTAAAGTGTCTATTTGCTTTTTCAAGCTCCAACGGTCTATGGTGAATCTAGATTCTGAGGATTAAATGAAGTAAAAACTGTCTCATGGCACTGGGAGATAGGCCTACTACACACCTTTCATTATTACTGGCAATCAGAATTAAAATCTCTGCTAACAGAGCTGGAGAGAGATGGCTCAGGGGTTAATTAAGAGCACTGACTGCTCTTGCAAAGGACCTGGGTTTCAGTTCCCAGCACTCACAGGGCAGCTAACAAGCATCTGTAACTCCAGTTCCAGGGGATCTGACACCCTCTTCTAACCTCCTCAGGCATTGCATCACACAGGTGCACTCATATACATGCAGGTAAAACACTCAAACACATATAATTTTTTAAATAAATAAAAAGTCTGCCAAATCTCCCCATCGCACCCCCCAGTACTGGGGATCAAATCCAGGGCTTTTCACATGCTAAACAAATGATCTACCACTAAGCTGAATCCCCAGCCCTTGGTTTTTCTGAGACAAGGTCTAACCTTAAATTCAGAAATGGCTTTGAATTCAGCTCTTCCTAAGCCTCAGCTTCCCAAATGCTTGGATTCTTCAAGCTAAGATCACAAGCAGTTGGACCCAATAGAGTAGAATATTGGTAAACTGGGCCACTCAATACGTTCCCCAAGGATTCAAACAAGTCGTTTTTTTCTGTGCCCTCCCTGAACAAACAAACAAATGTGAGATTATCTTCTGATTGTGTGGGGGTTGGGAGAGCACATTGGCTGGGGAAGCCCTACGGCATGTCTCGTGACTTCGAGGACAAGGGGAAATAATGGGCTGAGTAACCCTGATCTCCCTCCCCCACACACATACACGTGCTGGCCAGGCAGCCCTGGGATGAGACGGGTGGGAGCTGACAGGCTGTGGTCACTTTTTCAGTAAGACCTGACTCACTTCGGTTAAAGTAACCATCGGAAGGAAGTGGGAAGCATCAAAGCTGAAATTCTGAGATGAAAGGTTAGAGTTAAGAATGGAGGCTAGGGGCTGGGGAGACAGCTCCGTGGTTAAAGTACTTACTGCCAAGTGTGAGGATGAGTTCAGAGCCTCAGAACCCACAGAAATGCCAGGTCGGCATGTGATTTAACTGTGACTGCCAGTGGCCTGAGAAGGCACAGACGGGATTCTCTGAAGTAAGCTGCTAGCCCACGACTAGCCATTAGAGAGCTCTGCGTATGAGTCCCTGCCTCAGTGAATAAGGCAAGAAGAGAGCAGTGGAGGGCAATTCCCGACATCAACCTTGAGCCTCCACGTCCATATACATGTAAACCACACAGACACACACACACACACACACACACACACACACACATACATACACACACACCACACAGGAAAAAATTGAAGCTAGCAGAAAAAGGTGGAAGGAGTCGACTGGACCCCTCTACTCTGAACTAAAGAAGTCCTGAGCCCCCAGACAAGAAGATTCAAGCAGCTAGGGCTCACTGGCAGCCACCTAGGCTAACTCGAAGGAGGGTATATCTCATCCAAGAGATCAGGTGCCTAAAACAGAGAAAGACACATCTTGAAAAGCAGCACAGCTGATCTCAACAGTAGCTACAATTTACCAGCATGTCAGTATTAATAACATGTTACCAGGCAAGCTACATGTTTTCATTATCGCTATTTTCTATAAACTCAGAAAACAGAGTTTTGGAAGGTCAAATTTTTTAATACTTTATTGATCTGACACTCTGAACCATGCACTGCTTATAAATTAATCTTGAAGAATATCTAGGCTCTGCATTTGCTACTTAAATTCCACATATACCTGTCCCTGTTCCAGTATAACTAACATTCACATTAATTAATATGAACATGAATTGAACTCATTTGCCGGCTACTCTGTTAAGTACCTGGTGCATATTAACTCATTTGTTATCATATAACATTATGAGGTACTGGCCATTAACATCTCAATTTTTTTTTTTTTTGAGACAGGGTCTCACCATGTAACTCTGGCTGGCCTAGAACTCACTATGTAGACCAGACTGGTTTTAAACTCATGGAGATCCACTTGCCTCTGCCTCCCAAGTGCCAGGATTAAAGGCATGAACCATCACACCTAGGCAACATCTCAGTGTTTCATACAATGAAACTGAGGTTCAGGTAAGCTGTATCATTTACCTGTGGTCATCCAACTACTAGATGGCAGAGATCGCAATATTAATGATTATACCAAACTCCTATGTTATCATTTTCATACATAAATTACTAAATCATTCTTTTTCCCATATTGTTCTATCTCGATTTAAAAAAATATAGATCTTCCAGGCTGATTGCATACATCTGTAATCCTCGCACTTGAAAAGCTGAGACCAGCTTAAGATATATTGCAAGATTCTGTTTCAAAAACAGCAACAAAAAAATTCAAGACCTATAGCCCAGCATAGTGGCATGCACTTACATCTCCAACAGTTCAAGAGGCTAAAGAAGGGGGACCACCGAGCCCAGGAGCTCAAGAGCAGCCTAGATAACAGTAAGATCCTGTTCAAAATATAATAATATACATTTTTATTTTTAATGATATTTCGTGTGTATGGCTGTATTGCCTGCCTATATGTAAATGCACCCATGTCGTGCAATGCCCAAAGAGGTCAGAAGAGAGCATCACATCTCCTGGAACTGGGGTTACAGATAGCTGCTATGTGGGTTCTGGGAACCAAATCCAGGTCCTCTGCAAGAGCAGTCAGTGCTCTTAACCACTGAGTCTTCCCTCCAGCCCCCAATAATATACATTTTTAAATGATGTATTTCCACTTTTTTCTCAAGATAGTCTTAATTTCTCTTCTAATTTCTTCTTTGACTTTCTGGTTGTTTAGCAGCACGAGAAGTGTTGGTACCACCTTGCTGCATGGGTAACAGAAATGGATAACTGAGCAGAGCATGAAACTTCTTTTCCTTCACATCTCTGTATTAGTTATCTGTCAGCGCTCCAAAAATTTAGTCATGTAAAATAATAAGTACTTTTTATCTCAATTTCTGAAGTTAATGAATCTGAGAGTGACAACTAGTTCTGTCTCAGGACCTCCAATGTGGTTTCAGTTAAAATGGCAGCTGAGGCCATAGTCAATGCACTAGGGCTGGAGGATGCAGGTCTAAGGTCTGTCACATAGCTGCTGAGTGGGCTGGGTTGCTTTGTGAATGTCCTCACAACACAGGCTTTATCTTCCCCAGAGCTGATGGTCCAGAAGAGAATTAAAAGACAGGTACAGCATCACTTCTGGTCTAATCTAGGATAGCCCATACCACTGTTTCCGCATTCTCCTTGTGAGAAGGGGGTAAGTATAACACACATGCAAGAAAGGGGATTAGGTTTCTTTCACCTTTTAAAGGGAGGATCAAAGGATTTGTGCCCATATTTTTAAACTTCCACACCCTTCTAATTAAAGGTAGCGGCTTTGCAACCCAACTGGTGAGTGAAGAGAACTGACTAGACATCACCTCCGTGGCTGGGTCATCATCGTGGCCATCACTACTCTCTAGACCCTCTTCTGTAGGCTTAGCCCAAGCCAATCCTTAGCCTCAGTTTCTCAGGTGGAAACTGGCAAAATTTCTTCACAGATTCTATGGACTGAACGCTTGTGTCCCTCTTCTTCCGACTCCCACCTTAATCAAATTCACACTCAAGATTTAACTCCCAAGATGATGGCATTTGAAAGTAAGAGGTGAGGAGGGCAGAGGCTTCATGATAGAATTAATGGCAGAGGGAAACTGAAGAGTTTGTTCTACTTCCTCATCACTCTTTAGGCACTCTCCAGGAAGAGATCAGGTGAGCACAGACAGCTGCTTCCTCAAGCCAAGGTGTCGGGATGAAACTTACCTTGCTGGCACCTTGAGCTTAAACTTCCCAGCCTCCAGAACTTTGAGAAGATAAGTTGCTATTGTCTAAGCCAGTTCTGCAGCACCTGAAATCCACTAACACACTAGGTTTGGCATGAGGGCATCTCGGGTGTGGAAGCAGACACATGCTTTGAACAGGCAACATTTAAATGAGGTTTGGATGAGAGTCTCAAAGAGGGCTAGCAAGTCTCTGTTCTCTACTAAGACCAACCATCTCACCTCCCAAGTCCACTCTGTCTTCATGCATCAGATTTGGGGTGGCGGTGAATAATAAGAGTCTCTATTCATCTGTGGTCCTGGCTGCTGAGATGAGGACGGCAGCCAGTGCAAGAAGCTCCTGGAATCCAAACCACAAAGCGGTTGCACTACATAGGCCCTGACAGAAACTAGGTAGATAGAAAGCAAATAGGCTCCTCTGCTCTGGGAATGAAGTACAAATTTCGAAGGATGGGATGATTGCACCAGACAAAAAGAGGAGGTGCACAGCTGGCTCAGTGGCAGTGGCTTTCCATGCTGTGACAAACTTGATTTTGGATTTAACTGTGGTAAGATTTAGAGAATGTAGAAATGGGAGCTGGGTTATAAGAGCATAAAGCCAGAACCTAAAAAGATAGGGTGAACTTTGAACTTTTGTGAACTACAAACTGACCCCAGAATGAGGCAGTGAATGCTACATAGCTGAAGGCCCATGTGACATAGAGGTTTCATCACTCAGTGCTCCTTTTAGGTGCTAACTTGTGTGGATACTTAGCCTAACTGGGACTGAGATTCCTCAGTAGTAAAACTCAGAAGCAGGTCTGAATCAGACTTCCAGCCTGGGACCGAGTAGAGCATTTGTGAGGAGGGGATAGGGAGACTTGAACAAGTTCCAAAACATGAAAGCACTATCCCCTCCATAAGCCTGCACAAGTTTATTCAAAAGCATTTCTCCCCATTTGGCAGGAGTCGCAGCCACTCTGTAGAGAAAGACTGGCTGTTTCGTGCCGATCAAAACTCCCATTATTAATCCTCCATTATATCTCTGATTATCAAAGCTAGAAAATGATGTTATTTCTTTTAAAAACTGGTAAGCAGATAAAATATTTTAAAATGGCAACTCCCTGGGGAAAATGCAATAGCCGAATTCCTCTGCAGCCACAAGGCTCAAAACCACTGAATCAGCTCACCTCCCAGTTCTGCTCAAACCTCAGTCCCTCATTCCAGCCTCCAGGCACTTCAGCCATCCAGGTCCCTTCCCACTCTGCTCTCCTCCAGGATGAGATGCATTCCTGCATCTGTACGGATGGTTCCAGACAGCTTCCAGGCATCTGCGTATCTGGGGCAGCTTCCCTCGCCCAGCAGTGTTGGGTAACTGCAAAGGCTGGAGCTTCCACAAGCTTTCTTGGCACCCAGACTGGAGACATGGAGGAAATAAAACATTTTAAAAACCTGAGAAAAAATAATGCAGCTTACTTCTTACCCCACAGCACCGGGATGGTACTGGTCGCCTCCACTCTAAGCCCAGGGCTACCACTCACCTACTAGCTCCATGACAGTGAGTCACCACCTGCCGCAGTATTCTCCTCAACAGAGATAAATAATAATTCCTTCAAGGTGTTGTAAGTGTATGACTACATGTAAAGCTCCTGGCACACAGTAAATACTTACTAAAATAAAATAACAGCAAAAATATCCATCCCTTAGACATTTGGGAAAATGGTTGTGAGAATCAGATGGAAAGATAGATACTAACATCATAACAATAGTTGGGCACATCCTGCATTTGTGCCAAAAATTAGACATAAACTTTCCTTATAATGTCTCTGCCCTCCTACCGACCATTTACGAGTGGAAAACAAAAACGGTTCATCGGTGCATCTGAAATGGAAAAAAAAGGAAATTACAATTTTTGAGTGCCTACTTTCAGTTTCCTGAAGTTGATCCCAGAAATGCTTTGGTCTGATGAAGTGAAATATAAATATATATATATATATATATATATATGAATTATAACCATGAGATTTTCATAAATCCAGTGAACTGCTTAATATATATGGCTAATTGCCATTCAAAACAATAATAGTTATCCATAAAATTAAATATAGTTAGTCTAACCATGCAGAATCCTTATTTAATTTTGATACTAGACTTTGCCATGTGCGTTCTCTCTCCCCACTGTGGTTCATCTGCTAGCACTCTGAAAATCGGCCTACCACGGTTATGCTTTTCCCTTTACCACTATTTGAGATTTGTGCAAGGTCATGAAGTCACTGCATGACACAGTCCACAGCCTGTCCAATACACCACTCTGAGTCGCCTACCTGTTGTAAAGCTTTCCTGGGTTACTTAGAATAAGGAGGTGTCACTTCCCCAGTGTGACCCTACCAAATTCCCTCTACAAAGGCAAAATTAGTGATTCAAACTAGTAGGCAGTACTGAGTAGCTAGTCTAATCTCCTGGCGTAATAATCTCCAGATACGTGTCTGCCACTGATGAACAGAGGCATTTTGTTATCTCCAGCGGCACTCACTCTGTTTAGGATTATGCTGGTTATTTATGGTCTATTGTGTTTTCCATATAGATTTCTGGCTTGTTCTTTTTCTAGTTCTATGAAAAGTGTCCTTGGAATTTTGATGTGGATTGCATTGGATCTGTAGATTACTTTTGATAATATAGCAATTTTCACAGTCTTAATTCTACCAATAAAGGACTATAAGAAGTCTTTCCTTCTAGTATCTTCTTCAATTTCTTTTTTCAGTGTCTTAAAATTTTCTTTGTAGGAGCTTTCTCTTCCTTCGTTAGGGTTACTCCTATGCACTTTTATTTACTTTTTGGATGTGCTGTAAATGAATACTGATTGCCAACCTGACAGGATCTAGAGAGATGATCATCTGGGAATGTCTTTAAGGAAGTTTCTAGATTACGGTAACTGAAATGGAACACCTACCCTAAGTAGGCAACACCATTCCATGGGCGAGGGTCCCAAATTGAATAAAAAGGAGAAAGCAGCTGATCCCGCACTCACTGCTCTGCTCCCTGTGGACACAATGCAACCAGCCACCTTCTTCCCTTACTGTCATTCCTTCCCCTGGGTGATGCACTGCACCCCCTGAAATGGGAGCTAAAATAAACCCTTCCTTAGGTTGTTTTTGTCAAGTATTTTGTTGCAGCAGTAAGATAAATGGCTAATAGAGTATTCCTCTGATAATTTGTTGTCATGAATTGTATTCATTTGTGTTTGTCATGAATTATCCCTATTTTACCATCAATTTTTTTTGTCTTTTTGAGACAGGGTCTCCCCAGTTGGTCTAGAACTCACTATGTAGACCAGGCTGGCCTTGATCTCACAGAGATCCACTTGCCTCTGCCTCCTGAGTGTTGGGATTAAAGGCATGTGCCACCATGCCCAGCTTCTCCATCAATTTTTTTAAACAACTGTTTGTATGTTTATGTGTGTATGTGTGTGTGTGTGTGTGTGTGCACCAAAGTGCACATGTGGAAGTCAGAGGCCCAATGTGGGAGTCTGTTTTCTACCACGTGGGTCCCAGGAATCAAATTTAGGTCACCAGGCTTGGCAGCAGGCACATTTCCTTGCAGAACCATCTTGCGGATCTTCCCCATTAATTTTGGTCAATAACTTGGTGAGTCTGTCAGCCTTGTTGACCGTTCATGGTTTGGTGCTGTGAGAGGTGGTAGCCAGACCAGTGTAGATTCAGAAATGTACAAAAGATTTTTAGGTGTAGAAAAGTAAGGGACAGTCATGAAAGCCTTTTCTGGTGAAATAGGAGTTAAAAAAAACAATAGCTTAACAATCGTCATATAAAACTGTAAATAATAATAAAAGTAAGTTTAGGGAAAAACAACTAAAATTAACAAAATACAAAAAGTTACAAAGGCAGTAGCATGAACTAGAAGAGCCATGCTATTAGTTAGCCTTCCCTTCTTAGGGGCGATGTGGCTTCCCTCTCCCCAGACACTGTCCTGTTCATCCATCTCCACAGGTGGGCGTAGAGCTGGGATCAGCAGTTCAGACAAGCTAAGTCCACGTGCCCATCTGGATGAGAAGAACTTCTGTCAGCACTGGCTACGTTGCCAGTTTCCTGGCCTGGGTCCCTCCCCCGTCCCTGACTGGTTGGAATGTCCAGACCTGCAGCCACATGTACCCCAGGAGAGCCATGAATGCTACCAACACAAACTTCTTAAAAACATTGTGAGATTTTTTTTGTGTGCGTGAAATTTTTTTGTTGTTGTTATTGGTGTTAACTTGATTACATGGTTCTTAAGAATGAACTTTATAAATGACAACATTGTATCCCAGCGTCAACAGGCCTGATAGACTCTAACCTCTTATGAGTTGGGGGTCAAACTTTCCACAGGCAAGTCCCACTCTGAAAGGATGTAGGAGTCCCTCCCTTCTAAGTACTTTCGTGTGTAGCAAAGTGCTCAGTGGCAGGGAAGAGGCCTGTTTTCTGCTGCAGTCGTGGGTTTAGGTTCCAGGGCCTCACTTTACATGTGTGCACTCTCGTGCTTATCCTGTTCCCATCCTCTCTCGATGTTTGCTTTTCACTGGTTGGAGTCTTTTCTCTGAGATCCCTGGTGCCGCAGGTGATGCTGATCTGCTGGGTGGCTGAGGTGGGTGGTGGTGTGTCTGTGGCAATGGTAGCCACAGCAGTGTAGGCCACCCTGGCAGTGGTGGGGGTGGCGGCCCTGGTGGTGATCACTGTGAATCTCTTCATGGTAGAAATTCACTGGTGGTGCTGTTTCTGAGGGCAGTTTATTAGCAGAAGAATTTAAGGCTGATCTGCAGGGCAGCCATGGCAGCTGTGGCCGCTGTTACTGCATCAGCAGGTGCATTGGTAGCAGCAGACATGCAGTCCATTTTTGGCAGAAGTTTGCTGGTGTGTGGAGCAAATGATGCTGGTCAGTCAGTGAGTTAGAGGCAGCAAGAGTGACTTGGTCCCATGGTACAACAGCTCTATCCCCATGCCCCCCACTTACCTGTAAGGTAAGATGCAGCTTCTAATCTGCCATCTTACCTAGAAGTCTTTTTTTCAGGGTCTCATGTAGCTCAGGCTGGCCTCAGTCTCATTATGTAGCCGAGGATGGCCTTGAACTTCTGATCTTTCTGCTTCTACCTCCCAAGAGTAAGGATTGCAGGCCTGTGCCGTCATGTCTGGCTAGTGTCCTTGCTTTTAAGTATAAGAAAAATTTCCCCAGTAGTCCTTCAGTCCCAGGGAAAATCAGACCACTCTTTGTAGCTCATGGACTAAGTGATAACATAAACCATTCTTAAATTGGCAACAGATAAGAAGAAATGGTGTCACCTTGTGTATTAGTTACTTTTTGTATCTCTGTGATAGATAGACATGCCAGAAGCCACTTCAAAGACCAGGGATTTATTTTGGCTCAGGATTTTAGAGTGATTTCAGTCCATCAGACATGGTATAATTCCTGGTAGTGGGAGCATGTGGCACAGCTTCCTCGTATCGCAGTGACTGGAAATCAGACACAGTAAGTGGAACCAGAGCTGGATAAAATATTGAAAGGCTCACCCCTAGAGACCTACCTTACCAGTCAGACCCTACCTACTAAATATGCCACAGCCTTCAAAATAGTGTCACACACTGGGGAACAAGCATTCAGAACATGAGCCTGGGGGTGATAGTTCAGATTTAGACCATTACATGATAGGAGGGGCGTGAAACTAAGGCTCTTTATCATGAGAGACTAGAAGAGCACAGAGCACAGAGTAGCGGTTAGCAGATTTCTTTCCTCGTTAAGATGCTGAGTTCTTTAGGTGTGGAGACTGGGGTGAGTATGAGTGACCAGCACTGCTATCCTTGCTGAACTTGGAAGTCTAATCAGCTAGAGTATCTGTGGTTGGTTCATTGGTGGGGTCTGAGAGTCTTAATGGAGCAATGGGCTGTAGAGTTCAGCTAGATGATCTTTAGATACCTAACATTCTTCAGTGTGGGCTTGCACTGTGCTGGGCCTATATCATGGCACTTCATGTGACCATCTCATTCATTGAAACTGGGTTGGTTTATGTATATGTATTGCACCTATTCATGTCTCATTACTTCTTTCTTCCATTTGAAAAGTTTCCATCAATCTGGGAACAAAGCAGAGAGTGATTTAGTCCTGTGTTTCTCAAATGACAGTTGGCTACGAACTTGAATTTAAAAAAATTCCAGTCCATTATGGATCAACATTTTAATAAAATGAAATAAAAAGAAAAGCTCTGAAAATGGAATGAAAACACCAATGAGACATACATACATAGTAGAAGTTCCATTTTAAATTAATCAGTAACAAATAATACTCTGTCAAATTATATCAAGCTTCTAAACAATTATTATACTCACTCTGTAGTATGCTTTGACTATTAAATGTTCCAGGAGATCTCCAGTGTTGACCGTTCGTCTCCAGTAAGGCAGTATATGGGGAGGCGTTAGGACGTGATTGGATTATGACGACTTTGACCTCAAGAATGAATTAGTTCATTTTTGAATTCCTAGCTTAATGCGTTTGGAGGAGGAACTGTTATAAAATTGAGTTCTTTTTGCTTCCGGGCTACCAGGAAGTAAGCAGATTTGCTCTACCTCCTGCTCCCTGATATATGTTCTCTGCCTTGCCATATGCCCAGAAGCAGTGGAGCCAGTGATCACACATTAAAGCTTCTTAAACTATGACCCCTTCTTTCCTTTAAGTTGATTCTCTCAGGTATTGTTAAGCAATGAAAAGATAACACCCTGCCACCAACTGGCAATAGACATTTTGTGGATCAGAACTGGTCCTCAGCCCACACTGTACAGCACCGATTTAGACAGCTTTTGACCTCAGTCCTTGTCTCTGGCTTAGGGTGTTTGATGCTTGAATACCTTAGCTGAGATGATGTTGACCAAACCTCAGAGCAAGAGGTTAAATTTTGTCCTTGATGTTATCATAGGGATTTCTGTATTCATCAAGCGTTTCAAATTAGACTTTAGGAAACAATTTTTTCTTTGTTTAGATTTATTTTTAATCTCTCTCTCTCTCTCTCTCTCTCTCTCTCTCTCTCTCTCTCTCTCTCTCTTTCTCCCTCTCTCTCTGTATGGATATGTGCGTGTGTAGGTGCTTATGGAAGCCAGAGGTATCAGATCCCCCTGGAGCTAGAGTTACAGGTCATTGTGAACCACTTGACATGGGTGCTGGGAATCAAACAAATCACCTGTAAAAAACAGTACAAGCTCTTACCCGCTGAGACATCTCTCCAGTCCAAAACAATTTCTTGACGGTGATTTTCTATCTCTTCACTCTGGGAAAGAGTTTGAGCTTAATAGTGATGTATCAGTTAATAGAGGCTTGGGGATAAAGAACCTGCACATAGAAGGAAAGTCTGTACTTGGAGTTTTTCTCTAGGCTCCCAGTTGGATGTGCCACTGGACTATGATCCATCTTGGCCATTAAGTGTAAGCTTCGTAAACTGAGTGACTCTAGGGTTAATCATTAGACATTTGTTATTTTTATGATTTAAAAGTGGCCTGAGTCTTGTAAGATAGATTTATAAATATATAGGTCCTGTCATTAATTAGGAAATTCCACTAGAGAGCCCTCCTAAGAAATATAAATTTGTTCTTCTCTAAGATTTAAGAAGTCTAAAATGCCATTTGCTGATTGTATAAGACTTTGAAAATAATATATGTGGAAACTAGAATCTAAACATACTTCAGGATGCTTGTTTCTCCTTCCCTTTATTCACAACCTACTTAAACACCTTCCCTTCTGTATTTTATTGAATTCCCTTTTATGGCTGTGAGCCTGGGAGACTTCAGATCTGGAAGGATGACTCATTCAAAATGTGGTCTTTCAGTTCTGTGACTTCCATATTTCTAGTGACCTTTTCTTCTGCCTCTGCTCAGCCATTTAATGTAATGATGATGCCTGGATCCTGTCATACTCCAGAGTCTCCTCATTCAGGCATTCCACTGTCTGACCACAGCATCCTCTCCTTGGTGATTCAGTCTCTCTATAACAGCTTTTCTGAGGTCCTGGACTTCTAGTCTGTAAGCTCAGTCACACTATATTGAATCAACTCTCTTCTGTCTTTGCTTCCCTTATTCAGCTTTGGCTCTTGGTCCATTTTCTCAGTCAGACTCTTACCTGTATAATTTCAAATCCCCATGCCTATCCTTTTGGTATATGCCATGGGGCAAAATGAGGCTATTTTTTCGTGCTTATATAAGCCCCCAAAAGAATCCTGAGAAGGTTGATAAAATCTAGCAGACCACTTCACCCTACAACTGCCTACGTCTATCAGTTCAGTGTCTGTACATCTGCTACACTTCTCTGGTGGTCTTTGCTTTCCACATCTCTGCAAACATCACTTCCAACCTCCATTTCCCTCCTCAAAGTCCCTTGCATTATCTCTTTCTTAATCACTGTTTGAAAGGAAAATAGAAAGCAAGTGATGGAAACAACTTCAAATTCCTGCAATAGCTCTTCAAACGATCTGTCTCCATCATCAGTGAAGGTCCCTCCTTATCTCAAAGAAAGCGTCTCCTTCTGCCTGCATTCCAGTCTAGACTAGTTGCTTGGTTAAATCTCCCACTTCTCTGCTTCTGCTTTCTGAGGAATCTGATTTCATCAGTCTCCCGCTTTTATTGGTCCAATTTACCACTTATTGGCCAGGATTACGGTGCAGCTGTGAGCACTTGTTCTCCCTGCTGTCTCCCATTTTATGTCCATCAGTTTGATGCTGCTGCATATTTTTACTGACTTAGAGCCATTTCCATCTCATCAGAGCCAAAGAAAAATGTATGATCACCTGGCCTTTCAGACCTCTTCTCTACTCAGTTGCTCAGGCTAGAATTCTGTGGTTTGTCTTGTATGCCATCCACCTTCACCCAGATGTTGATGAATATTTGAACTTGCTGTGAATTCCATTTTTTTTAACACCTTAGTCTAAGACAATGATATCCTCCTACCTAGATTGGGAGCAAATAACTCCTGAATGATCTCCTACAGAAGATATATTTTCTCCTCTCAACTTAATAGTCTTCAATAGCTTCCCTTTGTCATTGAAGTCTAACTTTTGTAATAAACAGCCAGGCATCCCTGAATGATCAGGCCAAACCCATCAAAAATCTCCCTCAAATGCATAATGTCTCTCATTTTTGGATTTGTCTATTAGGTCTTCATGACATTTGTGTTTCTTCCTAACTCAGGGTCTCAACATGAGATAGGTGTGTTTACCAGAGGGCCCAGCTCTGTTATGAATCAGCACAAATTTTGTTTCAAAGACGTCTTCCCATTTTTTCCTGGTGATGGCTAAGAGGTCCTTGTGTTTGCTTATTTGCTGATCATCTTCTTCATTGGCTAGTTCTCCCTCATCCTCCGTGTCTAGCTAAATGCCATCTTTTCATGGGAGTCTCTTCCAATCTAAGTTAGTTGCTTTGTTAAGTCTCCCACTTCTCAGTAATAGAAATCATCACACCAGCTATTGTGGCACAAGGCTGTAATTCTGGCATTTGGAAGGTAGAGGTGGGAGAGTTAAGAGGTCAAGGTCAACTTGGGCTACTTAGTGAGATCCTGTCTCAAAGACATAAATAATTTGACTCTGTCATATATAAAAATAATGATGTTATATATAAAATAAATGATTGCAATTCTAATAAAATTATGTAGTTAACTTGATACCATTTTCTCCACAACCATTAAATCCATGAGGACAGAACTATGTCTGTCCTATTTGCTGCTTTTACTTCATCACCTGACCTAGTTCCCTGAGCATAAAAAGTTCTGAAAGAATAGATGTATATTTTGTAAAAGCCTGAGTCATACTGACAAAGACAGCATGGTGCGGACACAGAAACAGACATTTATACCAGGGCAACAGAACTCAGAACCCAGAACCCGATGTAAACCCACACGGTATGGCCACCTGACAGCTAACAATGGCCTCAAAAACACACACTCAAAAAGAAAGACTACTCAAAATCATGCTGGCAAAACTAGTATCTACTTACAGAAGAATGAATATAGATCCATATATCTTATTCTGTGAAAAAAATCAATTAAAACTTAATTAGAGATAGCAATTTAAAAGTTCAAACACTGAAAACACCAGAGGAAAGCATATACAAATCACTTTGCTATATAGGCATAGGCAAGAACTTTCTGAACAGAATTCTTAAAGGCCTCAAGGAATTAAGTATATGAAATTAAGGATTCTACACAACAATAGAAATTACCAATAGACTGAACACACAGCCTACACAATGGGAGAAAATCTTACCAGCTATGCTTCAGACAGAGAGCTAATATCTAAAAATATATAAAGAACTGAAAAAATTAAACTAAAATCCCTGCTATTCCATAAATGGACTAATGAACTGAACTAACAGTTATCAAAATAATACAGATGGTCAGTAAATATTTTGAAAGTGTTCAACATCTCCTTGAACTCAGAGAAATGTAAATTAAAACTACTTTGAACTTCCATTTCAAACCAGTTGGAATGGCTATCATCAAGAAAACAAAGGACAGCAAATGCTATCAAGAATGTGGGTAAAGGAGAACTCTCATCCACTACTGGTAGGAATATGGACTGGGGCAGCTAGTAAGGGAACTGGTGTGGCGGTTTCTCAAAAAATTGAAAATCAGAACTACCATATGAGCCAGTTATGCCACTCCTGGGCATGTATTACAGAGATCCTTGCACACGCATATTTATTACTATACTGTTCACAATAACAAGGAAGTGGAACTGGGCTGGACGAAATCAATAGATGAACTTATAATGAAACTGTGGTGAAGATACAGACTTTATTCATCCATAAAGAAAAATGAAATTACATTTGCAGGAATGTTGCTAGATCTAAAAAATAATATTAAGCAAAATAATCTAAATTCAGAAAGACAAATGCTGCATGTTTTCTCTCACATATGGATCTTAGCTTTTAAAGTTTTCATGTGAATATATACAGTTCATAAAAATATATATATTTAAGAAATAGGTCATGAAACGTGAAAGGGGATCACAAGAAGTGGGGAGAGAAAGTAGGTGAAGTCAATAGAGCACATGTGACATACAAGCCAAAAGGAGGCTGCTGGGAGGAGAGCGGCACAAGGGAGAAGGGGGGCGGGGAAGTGGGCGGGGGAGGGGTCGGGGGAGGGGGCAGGAGAAGGGGGCGGGGGAGAAGAGAGATGGAGAAGTGTCAACAAAAAATATACCTGAAAATGCCATAATGAAACCTATTAGTTTGTGTGCTAAGTTAATGTTTGGGTTTTTTTCTCAAAAGCAAGGATACTAGATTATTTTTGTTGTTTGGTGTTTGTTTTGTTTTGTGCCTTTGGATGTTGAATATATTTGAAGCCCTGAATCACTGAAGACTTTGGGAAACTAGGAAAAAACTAAGCCTGAGGGAATGATAATCAACAAGCAGAAAGCAATAAACAGACATTGGAAACAAGTAGGTACTTTATAACTGCTGAACTCAGGCTCTCCCAATCCTAGATCAGAACTCCCTCTGCACTTCCACTTCCTATGAGATACACATTTTCCTTTTGATTAAGTCATTAGTAATTGAGTTTGGGTTAGTTGTAACCAGAAATATGTACAAAAGAGCTAACTCTTTTCTTTGGGCTACCAACAGTGGAGTGAATAAGCCAGGGGCCGCCCCTCACTCCCTCCCTCCTTCTCGGCAGCTGAGTCACCTCTGACTCATTCATGAGCCCCTAATTGATATCTGAAGAACTTTGGGAGGCATGGAGTTCATTCGCTTTCACCACAAGACATGGTGAAACTGAGTTTTTGCCAATTCAGGCCAGTCTCCATCCTGTCTTCCTTGTTTGTTTCAGCTAAGGAAACTAGAACTCTGCATGGTTAGCCGCAGACTTGCAGCAGTAAATGAAAGGTGGCTGCTTCTCACAGGCTCCACTGCCAGCCTTCTTGTCTACCTGTTGCCCACGATGATCCTGCAGGTGGACATCTAGTTCACTTCCGTGTTTGCAGCAGTGTCTCTTCGTGTGCCCCGTTTTACTTCCAAACAATTCTCACTGTGGGAAGTTCTTTCAACTGTACCATCAGGCCCAAATGCGCCTTCTTATCACTTGCCTTCAGGAGTTGCGCTTATCTTTCTGAGATAAAATAAGAAAACTGTTCCACATATTCACATGACACCCTACACAGAGCAAATCAACTGCTGGTCCGAAGTTCCATTTCTCCAAGTTATTTTCAGTTAAATTGTTCATGAAATGTGTAATAAACATTTTCATGTTTATTACATGCATCCCAACTAACTATTTCTCTTAAAGCTTCATTTACAGATTCAACATATATTAAATGTTTCCTCTCTGTCAGGCCTACATCAGAAAATGACTGTTCAAAGGGAAGACAATGAAAGAGCAAACGAGAAAGATATGTGCTAGGTCACTGCCCTGCAGAACTGAAGAGAGGCAAGGCACTCATACCTTGAACTACAAAACCCAGCCCCTACTGTCAGGAAGCTTGGTAGCCCTGTCATACATGGGAGTATGCAGCTGAGGACCAGGAAAGGTGTCCCTACAAGAAAGGGCATTTAAGCTGATACCTAAATTGTAAGTATCAACTAATTAAATAAAACAAGAGAACAGTATACTGGGCTGAGGGAACAGCACATGCAAAGATATAGAACAGAAAAGAGAAATGGGGGAAGGAAGAAGAGTGAATAAAAGAAATGAACCTTGCCAGTTATGCCCTATTAGAGGTTGACTCATAAGGTAATGGGAATCCAGTAGAGGCCTTTAGGCAGGGGATTAACATGATCATACTTGCATTCTAGCTTGTGTGTAGAGCATGATTTAGAGGCAATAAGACAGAGAGTGAGACACCAATTGAAAAGTTATTATAGTAATCGAAGCCCCACCCCTCCAAAAAATCAGACAGTAGTCTGAATCAAAGTAGTAGCAATAGAAATCAAAAGTAAATTACTGGGATCGGGGAGACAGTTCAGTCAGCAAAGTGCTAGCCACGCAGCAGGAGGACCTAAGTTAGATCCCTAACATCCATGTAAAAAGCCAGGCACTGTGCCAACCCAGCGCTGGGAGGCAGAGTCAGGTAGACCCCTGGCACTTACTGGCTAGCCAGCCTAGTCTAATCAGCAAGTCCCAAGGCCCAGGCAGACCCTGCCTCAAGAAACAAGATGGATGGGTATCCTGAACAACATCTCACACACATGCACACACACACACACGTATACCTGTGTGCACACAAGAACATACACACATACATATACAAAGCAAATAATATAAACATATTTGTGAGCTAGTTGTTAATACAGAGCCAATTTGATTCAACGATTGCCTGGACAAATTTGTAAAGGAAAGAGAAACCAAAGGTATCTTCGACAAATGGGTAGGTGGAGGTACTATCTACTGAGACTAGAAACCAGGACTTGGGTTTCAATTTTTTTTAAGATGAGGAAGATCAAGAGCCTCATTTTGGATATAGTTGAGACATTCTAAAGTATAACTAAGTAAAGATGCCTAATTGGATTCTAGGAGACAACTCCTAAGTTCTGGAATCAATAGTATGAAACTGAATCCATGGGAGAGAATACTAACTCACTCAGAAAAAAAACGTAAGGATGAGAAGAGGTCTCAGCAATAGGGAATGCAGTCACTTAGTGGGTAGAAGTATCAGCATCGCTGGTGGAGCGGGCAGCCAGAAATGAGAACACTGGAGTAGGAGGGGTGCTAGGACGGTCCACCTGCGGACTGTCCATCACGGTGCAGCTCACCACTATAAAGTGGCTCTTTTCACAGAAGCCACAACACACTATTGGCCGTTCTGGACATCGTAGTTTGAACTGTGTCTCTCAGAGGCTGACATTCAAGTCCTAACCTCCGGGAACTGTCAGTTTTCCATTACTATGACAGGGTAATAAAAACTATTTTTAAAAGGGAGATTTGTTTTGACTCGGTTTTAGAGGTTTTGGTCCATAGTTGTTTCGGGCCTAAGATGAGGCTGAACATCATGAACACCATGGAAGAGAGCACATGGGGGAGCAAAGCTGCTTACCTCATGGCAGCAAGGAAGCAGAGAAAGGGGAGATGGGGAAGGATGGGGAGAGGACAGGGACAGGGACAGGGAGAGTGAGAAACAAGACATAACCGTCAAGAGCATACTTCCAATAACCTGCCTCCTCCAGTTATGCCCCATCTGCCACTTCTAATAGTCTGTTCAATTATGGATCCATCAGTGGATTCATCGATGAAGTCAGACCCTAATGACCCATTCTCTTTCCGAAGTCCTACCTCTGAACTGTGCTACAGTGGAGACCAGCCTGCCACACATGAGCCTTGGACAATTCAGATACAAACTGTAACATCTGAGCCAAGTATGGGCACATGCCTGCAATCACAGGACTTGGGAGATAGGTAGGAGGATCAGGACTTCAAGGCCACCCTCTGATAGTAAATCCAAGGACAGTCTGAGCTACATGAAACTCTGTCTTTTAAAAGATTAAGTTAAAATCCCAAATCCCTTTAATTTGAACTAAGACCATTCTCATCCTGTAGGGTTTTAAAATTAATTTTATGAGTTAGTGCTCATTCATGTATATTTTACTCTTAAAATGTTTTGAGTAATTGAAATAGCATTAGATAGACTTGTTTTCTACACCCTCATCCAAGATGATTGTATTAGTCAACTTTCTGTTGCTATAACAAGTACGTGAGGAAATCACAGAGGCTTGTGCCAAAGTTCCTGAACGAAGCTGAAATTAAACCATGTAAGGTAGGGTGAGTCTTCTATAAGGAGAGAAGTCATTGTGTGAAGATGTGAAGCTCACATTGCAATATCGGAGATGTCCAAATCACTCCACTGAGAAAAGTTATAAGCATGGAATAGAGCCAGCCCAAGAGAGAGACTGTGCTGCAGGTGCCAGAGCAGAAGGGGTGAGTCTTGCTTTGGAGCCACATGCTTTGAAGCCCAGATGACTCCCCAGATGCATGACATAGAGCTGTAAGATAGATTTGGTATTTTTCTTGTTGGGTTTCAGTCTTGCTTTGGTCTGATCATTCCTTGTTATATCCCCATCTTCCCTTTTGGAATGGGAATATTTACTCTGTGCTATTGTATATTGGAAGTATATAATCCGGTATTTTTATTTTATAGGTACTCACAATCAAGAGATTGCCTTGAGTCTCGGGAGAGACTGGACTTTTGAGGTATTAGGGCTGCTAAAGACAATGGGGATTTTTAAAGATGAACTGAATGCCTTTTGCATTATGAGATGGACATAAGGGATTGGGGAATGGCCCTGTGGGTAAGATGCTTGCTGTGCAAGCATGAGGACCTGGGTTCACACTCCTAGCACTTACATAAAAGCTGAGTGTGGTAGAACAAGTTAAAACCCCAGTGCTAGGAGGTTGGTGGAATAGAGACAAGCAGATCCTTGGAGCTCCAGAAAGAGAAGGCTCTAGGTTCAATGAGACCCTGTCTCAAAAAATAAGTTGGAGGGCCTGGAGAGATGGGTTATGGTTAAAAGCACTGGCTGCTCTTGCAGAGGACCTGGGTTCTGTTCTCAGCACCTACATGGTGGCTAACAACCATCTGTAACTCCAGCTCCAGGGGATTCTATTCGCTCTTCTGGCAAATACAGACATTGCGTGCATAGGTCTACTTATATACATTCAGGCAAAACACTCATGCACACAAAATTAAATCAAGAAAAATTTTAATTATTTTTAAAAATACGGTGGAAAGCAATAAAGGACAATACTCATCCCTGACTCCTGGCTTCCACATATGCACACATAGGCAGATGCACTAATAAATAATAAAGTCAATGAGATAAACATAGGCCTGTGGGAATAAAGAGTAGGAGATTATGGCTTTAAGGGGATATGGCTTTGGGTGTTGCATTGACAAGGGGTAGACTTGTGATGGCTAATGTGCTGTCACTTGACAGGATCTAGAGAGACAAACACCCAAGGCATGTCTGTGAGGTTTCTAGACTGGACTGAATCAGGTAAGCCACTATCAATGTAGGCAGCACCATTTCCCGTGCTGAGGTGGAGTAGTGAATAGAGAGAGAGCAAGCCGCGTGAAGCAAGCTGCGTGCGATCTTTCATCTCTGCTTCCTGAGGATGTGATGTGGTCAGTGGCCTCCCGTTCCTGCTGCCATGCCTTTCTTACCTTGATGAGCTGTGCCCTCGAACTGAGCCCAAATCAACTCTTCCTTAAGTTGTTTTGTCACATCAATGAGAAAAGCAACTAATACACTGAGTTTGCAAAGGGTACTAGCAAGGCTTTGAAGTTCAAGGTGCACCAGATTCCCAGTGGAGGCCTCCTCCTGTAAGTCACCATGGAACTATTCTAAAGAGGCCACTCTTCATGTTCACAGAGAAGCAATCGAAGGAGGGATGTGATTTGTGACATGGTCCAGAACTGGTTGGGAGGGACTAATTCTTGGATTAAATACTTTAGATAAAGAGTTTATGGAGGTCTAGCCTAAATCCCATGAAAACAATTGCAAAAATGCTATGCGAACTGGGGAGAAGGGGGGAAGGGGAAGGGAGATTACTGCTACTTTTTGTTCGTTAGCAGAAATAGATAAAATGTGACCTCTCTGTAGCTTCCACACTCAAAGAAATTATATCCCCTTGGTTTTTGCTCTAAAAGTGTTATTCAGAGATTGGAGGCAGGAATTCAAGTAAAGGGTTTGCAAGGTGAAGCATGATCAGTTTTATCAACTGGTGCTCTGTAATTTTAGAAAGCCTGAGAAACATCAATACCCTTTATGTGTTGCCAGCTCTGAGGTTCTGATTCAGAAACGTCCAGTTATGTCTAGGCTCTGGAGCAGAGGCAGTGCCTAGGCAAGAACAGGACTTTAGTCTGTTTCTGTCCAAACAGGCTGTACTGAGTAAGCTTCTGATATATGCATGCCTCTCCTTGGTGCCTCATTTATATTTTCTTATATGAGCCTGCACTGCAGGGCACTAGGAACTTGGGGGACAAAGCGGACACGAAGTCCTGCCTTGGGAGCTGCTGGAGTTTAGGCATGCTCATTTATTTTATGTTATACCACAGTAAAAAATATCTTTTAAAAATACAGCCACAGTCTAGAGAGATGGCACAGCAGTAAGAGTACTCGTTGGTCTTACAGAAAACTAAGTTTGGTTCCCAGCACCCCACACATTAGATGGCTCACAACCACCTGTAACCCCAGCTCAAGGGAATCCAATGCCCTCTTCTAGTCTCTGTAAGCACCCACTGACACATACACATAAATAAGTAAAAATTTAAAAAACATTAATATAAAACAGAGCCACAAAGAGGCAGAGGGAGAGTGAGGAAGTGGGTTAATCAGCTTTCTGCCATTGTGATTACGACTTATTTTGGCTCGAGGTTTCAGTCCATGGTCACTTAGCTCCATTGCTTTGAGCTTGTGGCAAGGCTGAACACTGTGGCAATGAGCACAGAATAGAGCCAAGCTGCTTATCTGTGGCAGCCAAGAAGCAAGAGAGACAGGAGAAGTCATGTCCCAGCATCCCCCCTGATGCCATGTCCCAATGGTCTAACCTTTTTTCAACTGGATCCTATCTCCTGAAAGCAGCACTCTAGGCTGAGGACCAACCATTAGCATGTGGTCTTTGGATACATTTTAGATCCAAATCTTAATGGGAAGCAAGGGAAGATTCCGGTTTTAAATTAGGCAGAAAGAACGAGCATCGTTGAAAAAGTGGCACTAACAAAACAAAGCAGAAAGGTTGTTTACTTCTCTAAAAGAGAACTCTCAAGGGCTGGGAGTGGACAAAGTGGCGCATGCTGTGTCCCTCTGGTACCAGAATGCTTTAGGTCCCAAACTGCAGCTTGTGGAAACCCTCCACTACCTGCTCTTCACCTCTAGAGGTTGTACCCAAATAAGATACAAAACTCTGCCAGACCTTCAGGTTCCGTACCACAAAAGATTCTTTCCTAGGAACGTTAGTCAAGCTCAGTCTCAGTTTGCAAACCCATAAAGTGGGGTGATACCACTACTCTTTGGTTATTGGAGGTCAGAGTTACAAGACTTCATAACAGGTGAGCTGGAGGTCTCTGAAACAAGCTGGGAGTCTTCACTGGGTACAGAATGTCCAGAGCTGAGCCAAGGGTTGATGCCAGTCAGCTACTACATTCTTACTGTGACAAAGATGCTCTTAAACTGCCATTCTGTTCATCAACACTGCAGTTTATAGTGGTGAAGGGCTCAGGAGCCCAGCTTTACCAAGAGACCATCGTCTCACCTTGCATGGCCTCTCTCCACTCCCGTGGACATCTCCTTTAGTATAGTGAGCTGGAAGGACCAGGTTCAGAAACTCAAAGCAGCCCCTCTGATGCTCATCCCCTCTGCTCTGTGGTCTCTTTTGCTGAGATAATGCCAAATTCTTATAACAGTTATCAACTGATTAATGTTATCAACTGTGGAAGGGATAGGAGGAGGCCATTCTGAGAAGTGGGGCTGGAGCTCCCAGGCTCATTCAGCACATTCTAGAGACCAAGGGGATGGAGGTTTTAAGAGAAACCATGACTCACCATCAGCTCTCATGATGTTTCCCTCGAAAGCCACTCTTCCCAACATCCTCCTCTGTCCACCACCACCAGCTCCGCCAGGCTGCTCACTCCCCAGTGACACATCACATCTATTATGCTGCCTCCCAGAAAATTTACACCTCAGTTATGGCCAGGAGTCCTCTCTATTGGGCTCAAGAGCCACAAGTGTAGGAGTGAGTTTCTCTGCAGCAGACCCTTGTAGCAGCCTCCTTTCATAGTCAAAGCCATATTTCAAAGCCCAAAACCATCTTTCCCACAAAGGGGCCAACCCAGTATATCCGTAGACAACTGTTACTGTTAGAAAGAGTAGGTAAAATGAGCATAGTGCCTCACACTGTAATCCCAGCTCTGCAAGAGGCTGAGACAGAGTCTAAGGTCAGCAGTAACTTGGGCTACAGAGCAAAATCCTGTTTCAAAAGAAAAAAATAGAGTGGGTCATAAAGAACTTAGTTGATGCAGCCTAGGGAAGAAGCAAGAAAACGTGCTTCCTGATTCCATATCCCAATTCTATCAAGATAAATCAACCCGCTCAAACTGCGTAACAATAAAGACCGCCAACAGAGATGCAAATGGTCAACATACTGAGAACAAGAGTGCTCAGTTCTAAACAGGACACCTTTACCAATGCTGCCTTTCTGCCACACACTCACCAAGGCTCAGGGAACATACGAAAAGGAAGTAGAAAGAACATAAGAGCTGGATGATGGGGAGGAGTGTTGTGAAATGCTGTCGTGTGGACATGGCTTGGCTAACACACTCATGAACTCACAGCAGCTAAAGTTACCTACATAAGGCCTATACAAGATCAAGCCAGCCAACATTCTGGCATAGATGGAATAGATGATCTCCAGGCACCACTCTTTACTAAGGAGCTATTAACAGTTGACAGCTGTTGGGGGAGGGAGGATCATTCTTTTTGGAAGATGTGGCCACACGCTAATAGGATTCCCATGTTCCAGTGGATGGTCCCAAACCCATGCACATCTGGGCAACACTAACTATACATAGTGGATTATTGAAAGAAAAAAAAAAAGACAGACATGAAGTTGCCAACAGAGATGCAAATGGTCAACATACTGAGAACAAGAGTGCTCAGTTCTAAACAGGACACCTTTACCAATGCTGCCTTTCTGCCACACACTCACCAAGGCTCAGGGAACATACGAAAAGGAAGTAGAAAGAACATAAGAGCTGGATGATGGGGAGGAGTGTTGTGAAATGCTGTCGTGTGGACATGGCTTGGCTAACACACTCATGAACTCACAGCAGCTAAAGTTACCTACATAAGGCCTATACAAGATCAAGCCAGCCAACATTCTGGCATAGATGGAATAGATGATCTCCAGGCACCACTCTTTACTAAGGAGCTATTAACAGTTGACAGCTGTTGGGGGAGGGAGGATCATTCTTTTTGGAAGATGTGGCCACACGCTAATAGGATTCCCATGTTCCAGTGGATGGTCCCAAACCCATGCACATCTGGGCAACACTAACTATACATAGTGGATTATTGAAAGAAAAAAAAAAAGACAGACATGAAGTTGAGAGGTGGTGTCAGGGGAATATAGGAGGAGCTGGAATGGGAAACGGGTAGATACGATCTCATCTCATTCTGTACCTGCATGAAATTCTCAAGAATAAGGAAAAAAACTAAAAACAATAAAGGCTGCTTACTATATAGTATGTGACAGAGTAACACGTGGCCTATGCCAGGCTGAGGCATCTACATGACATTCTAATGTTTTAACTGTGCTAATAGAGCTTTTACATAATTTTTAAGACTAGGAAGAAGAGATACTAGCCTGTGCTCTCCAAGAAACAGATGCCAAAGCAGGAGTTAAAGATGAAAGATTAATAAGGGTAAATTTCTCTATCTGAGAAAATCAGTAGTAGGAAGTGAGGCTGGATAAGCCATCAGACCATATCTACCCTGAGAGAGAACAGGGTTCAAGTGTTCAGGGTACTATAGTCTAGGAAGCCTCCACAAGCTACAAAGACCCCTATAGCCAAAAGCAACCATCAGTGGAGCAGTGGAGCTTTTCTTCTAGGAAAGAGTGTGCCTTCCTCAGGAGCTAGAAGCAAGGCGGAAGGAAGGACAGCATAAAACAGAAGCAGCCACGACTTCGGAACACAGCGGCTGCAGTCCACAGACTAAGTTCCCTGTACGTCTCATGGTCATCTCAACTGTCTCCACTGGTTGATAAAGCAAGGTCAGAGAGGTCCAGCCACCTGCCCATAGTTTTAAATCAGTTCTAAGCTTTTTCCTGTGAGTAACTCCCATTGTGGAATCAAGATTGAAATGTAGTAAACAGCTCACAGAGTTCTGGGGTGATGAATGTCTTATAAAGATTTCTTGTACGTAAAGTGCCTAAGCACCTATAAAGTCTCGTAATGTCTAGAGCCTCAAGCAAGCACCACCTCCACCAGGTGCCTTTCCCTTTCCTAAGCAGAAGAGATCCTGCCCCAGAGCCTCCCAAGGCACTCTGGGAATCCTGTCTGTTACCTACACACTTGCCACCTTCGTGGTGCTCTGGTCTAAGAAGCAGGTCAGGAAGTCCATTTGAGACAAACATAATTAGGAGGTTGAACAAGGCTGAACTCACTTTCCTCTTGAGCATTCTGTCTACACACTCCAAATCTATGCAAATAGCCATTACTGAGTGAGCAAAGCCTCCAGTGTGGGGAGACGCTGAAGGAATCCCCTTGGCTTCTCTAGATCTGATCTTTCCAGTCGCTCACAACTCAGCCAAGGGTGCACATCTATGAGTTTGAGGAAGTGTTTCAAATGTCCTCTTATTCTCAGCTGACTTCTTCTACCCCCAGATTGCTCCACTGCTGAGGGAAAACCCTTTCACAGACCTATCATTCATAAAGCAATATGCAAATTGTGCTCATTCACGAATTCATACTGTTTTGTGGTAGTGCCAATCAAGATCTACAACACATACACCTTCAGATCAGGCTACTCCGTTTCTAGGAATGTATCCTATAGAATGTCAAACAAGTGTGCTCAGAAACATTGTACAAGACATTCAAAACATCTAGGATTACTGAAAAAAGGACTGGGGCCAGCAAGATGGCTCACCAATTAAAGGGACTTGCTGCCAAGCCTGACAACCTGAGTTTTGAACCCCAGGATCAAAGGAGAGAACTGATTTAAATTGTCCCCTGACCTCCACATATGTGAGGTGCACACACATGCACATGCAGACATACTATAAATGATAAATGGGTTTTTTTTTTTTTTGAAGGAGGGGAGTAGAAACAAAATATCTATGAACAGCAGACAGTTAAATAAAAGTATGGCCATCCACACCATGAGAGGAAAAATCTTTTTAAAAAGAAGGACTGGGGAGATGGTTCAGTAGATAAAGTGCTTGCTGCACAAGAATGAGGACCAAAGTCCAGATCCTGGAACCCATATAAAAGCCAAGCACCTTGGCAGTCACCTATAATCCCAGCACTCAGGAAGTAGAGACAGGGGATCCCCAGGACTGCTGCCTAGAGAGCCTGCAGCATCAGCAAGCTCCAAGTCTAGCAAAGACCTTATAAGTATGGAATGATCAAGGAAGACATCTGGCATCAACTTCAGGCCTGCTCACTCACTAGCACACATTACTGCCCACACACTTGGACATGCCTACAAATGAGCATGCATACCACCCATTCACATCCAAAAATAAAATAAAATCAGAAGAGTATGAGAGCTGCAGTACAGCCCACTGGTACAGCGTTTGCACTGAAAAATAAATAACAAAAAAAATTATGATAGAACCATGAGTTTAGTTACTAAAAAGCAAGGCGTCAGCTAGGGATGAACCTGTAAAAAGTACATCGAGCTTTAAAAAGTTAACGAGCAGGAGAAAGGTCTCTGAAGGTTGGGTACACAACATCATAAGTAATACTATTAAATGGTACGCTTAAAAAGTGATGACGAACCAGGTGTGATGGTACACAACTTAATCCCAGCACTCAGGAGGAATCTCTGTGAGTTCAAAGCCAGCCTGATCTACATAGTGAGTTTCAAGTCAGGCAGAACTTTATTATGAGACTCTGTCTCAAAAAAACAAAAAAGAAGATGGCTCAATAATCAACAGCATTTGTTGTGCAATCACAAAGACCAGCATTCAGATCACTGGGACTAGCTTCTACTCCAGCTAAGAAAACATGAGCCTCCAGGTTCAGAGAGAGAGACCATCAGAGGAACAGAGTGAGATAGGGGATACCCAAGGTCCTTTTCTGCCATCCACTTACGTGCACAGACACACACATCTGCACATGCACACCACACACACACACTCACACTCACACATATATACACAAATAATCTTTTAAACTCTTTAAATGGTAAAGACGGTAAGCTTTGTGTTGTTTTTCACAACTTTTAAAGGTTAAGTTGTAGAACAATGTGCCTATGATACCTTCAAAGACATTTCTCAGCTGTGCCTATAAGCCTTTATGTATCTGGATAATAAACTCTTTGAATGCAAATCAAAGTAAAATCAAGCTTTTAGAAGTTACCTGTGGAGAAGACGCTGGCATCAGGGGATAAGGGGAGAATATGTAAAGGAATCGTTACTTCACACTGCATGGCCAATTACATGGGTAATTTCTAGTCTGAAACACAGCTACTACTTGTGTCCATTTTTGTTTAGATGCCTTCATTCATGAAACCCATGCAACTCTCTTGTAGGCTATCATTTGTGGAAGCTTGAATAAGTAGGTCGGATTGGCCCTCTCACCGGAACCCCTTTCTTCTTTTGGACTGGCTGAGACTGGTCACCCTGTCCCTCCTGAGGGTGGAATAGAAGGTGGGGTTCCTGTCGATAAGAACTGTTTCTTTAGAATGGTTTATGACCTGTTTATGACCAGAAAAAGCAACTGAGTGCCAGAAACCCAGATTATCACAGTGCCCCTCCCCCGCCCCCCAGGCCTTACTGCAAATACTCCCTGCACCACAAACTCCACAGTCTCAGAGCTAACCAAGGACTAGGCCTAAACCCCAGAGAAGGTCATGGTTTCTTTGAAAAGTAAACCTTTAACCAGTGAATACTGAACCACAGGTTGATAAATCAGCTAGTGAGGCTTGGAGAACTCATCTTACTCTGAAACTTGAGGCCTGATTACCCCAAGGGATTTGAACTGTTTGAGGAACCAGAGACCCACAGCTGCCAAGTCTGAGCAAGGAGCAAGATCACATTTCATATGGACTCAAGAACAGTGGTGAGCTGCGGCCAGAACCCAGACAGGGGCTTACATGCACAGCTTTGGTGGAGACTCTACAGCCCCAGGAACCCGACTCCCTTAGGATAAAGTGAGGCTGAGACTAGTTAGTATTTGCTCACAACTAATTCATATCTAGTCACATGGGCTCTGGGGGGAAAGGGATCTGAAGGGAGGCAGGGCGCTAGCAAAGGGAAAGTCAGTTCCAGTATTTCACTTGCAAATCCTGGAGGGCAGGGGTGTGAGATGAAAATAAGAAACTTTACTATCTCTGAGAGTAAGAAAGTTAGGCAAATGAATGTATTTGCATGGCAGTCCTGGTCCCTAAAAATGATTACACAGGTCCCACTGCCCCCAGGACTCCACCTGAAATCCTACAAACTTGATGAAGACTTTCAGGTCAAACGCTTTGAGTCATAACTTACCTTCATCTCAATAATTCTCTGCAGAGCAGGTGTAAATGCCAAAGTAAGCCCAGGTGTGAGGTGTTGGTGTGAAAAGTAAAAAGGGTAGAAGCTAACGTTCCAGGAAGGTTCCCAAGGCTTCATATCTACTAAGTAAAGTAGGGAGACCAGAGCATGCAGTGCAGAAGACTGCTTTTTAATAGTAGAGTCAAGAAAAGCCCACTCTTTTAAAAGGGTCCCAACTTTATGTAAAGCCATCTTTTCCCACAATGATTCACAAAATGCATAATCACAAATGATCTCAGTTAAAAGGACCACTTTGTAAGGCTTAAAAAAAAAAAAAACAGATTAATGAACTAAAAAAATGAATGGGGAAATCCCTGACAGATTCATGTTCTGAAATTTTGTTTCAGGGATGCAAACACTTGAGAATGAGGGGAATCCAGGTTGAAGTAGGGAGAAAAGGAAGGCACCCCACTGAAAGGAGCAAGCCAGTCTTCTGTGAGCAGACCCCACAGGGGCCAAAGGTCGACCAAAAAGCCCAGCAAACAGCAGTTGGGAAAGGACAGGAGGGCTGATATTAATTACCCTCGAGGAAGAAAGGGCCTGGCTCGGCAGAGGCCATACCAGAAGCCTGTGAGAGCACCACACCACCCTGTTCCCACATTCCTACCATCAGCATGCCCTACAAGTGCCAGTCCCAAGGGCCACTGGGAAGCTCTCCTGGGGCTCTGCCTACAGCTGCTTCTCTGAAGACAACATGGTTCTCCTGCCTTCTGCCTAAGTGACATCCATCCACTCCTCAGAGCCCAGTGCCACAAGAGCTCAAACCTGCCAGTTCATCTGCATTTTTCCACAGTCCTGAACACTAACCTAACCCAGTGCAGGTTTGTGGAACTCAGAGGTGGCTGACAGTTTTCACTATATCACCAACCATAATGCAAGAAGGTCTAGAGCAAAGGAAGTGACCCTGACCTGCACACTCACAGACTGCACCCCACCTTCCATCCGCTGCCAGTCTTACTTGATCTTGGCAACTGGAGGAAGACAAACCTAAAACCAAAGCAAGGACAGAAAGGCTTTATCCAAACCCAGGACAGAAAGCCAGTGTCAGCTTCCTTCTACTTAGTTGTTTCTCCTGTCTCAAAACTCCTAGAGTTCTAAACAGCTGGAGTGGGGGTCACCTGGAAGTCAATGGCACAGCCCTCACAGGCTGTAGCAGTTTCTAAGTGTCTAGGCATGTGAGAGGAAGAAAAGGGAGTACAAGGTCCCTCGCTGGGGCACAGATTCTAAACAGCTCCCTCAGGCAGTCTGGTTTTGTACTTCCATTCTCCCTTAGCACAGAGTATTAGAGTGCCTGGATATTGAATGCTATAGTACAGCGGGAAACCTCTCTCCAGAGTGGCCTGACTCATTGCAGAGGGATGGTAGGAGGATGAAGTCATCAATATAACCCCAGAGTTGAAGGCCTTTCTGAAGAGTGGCTGATCCCAAACTCAGACCCACTAAGGCAGCTAGGTACCTAAATGTAGGCTTCAGGAGAGAACCAGGAAGGGGCTCTATTATTCAATGGTGTCTTCACTCAACACCTACCCAACTCCCACCAAGCATAGCAAGATTTGTTTACCTTCGCTTTCCCTAGCCTCCTTCCTTGAATAACTGAATGTTCACACTCTGATCAAGCGCCTCCCACTACCTACCCACTCTGACATGCCCATATGCTCACTTGTCATTCACAGCCCTGCCTTCCTGTCGCCAACTCAGTCAAAGGAAAACTCCAAACTAACTGTTTACGAGTCAGGTGTCTCCTTACCCCATGCAGATGTAGCCCCAGCCCTCAGCAAATACAGGAGGAGCAGGATGTGGGGTCAATCCAGGCCAGTGACCTCTGCAGCCCCTACAGAGTAGGGCTCTGCTAGTAATAAAAATCTCCCTGGCCTGGCACTACAGAAAACATTTAAATCTGTGATCTCCTGAATTCCTCACAACAGCCACAGTCCCTAGTATTACTCAGTGGACAGACTCCGGTCTGCCTTTCCCTTACAGCCAGAGGATGCCTGCACATTTTGAAGGCGCTCTAACACCTGAAGCAGGAAACCAGCCTGTAGTCACCCAGTCAGCTATGCGATCTTAGACAAGTTCATCTCTGAGGCTGAACCTCTTCACAGATAAAGGAAAACCTCCTTGCTACCTCGGAAGACTTATGACAAGGAGAAACCCAACATTAGCACTTCACTCTAGGAATGACTACTTTACAGAAGGCCCATGAATGCCATGAATTCCCCTTTGTATCTTTGAGAAGCATAACCTCCCCCAACCTCACACCCCAAAAGTTAACATTTGCCTTTATGGACAAGTTTCTACTGCCATGCTACCTGGGAGTTCAGCAAGAGCCAGTTAAGTGGGAGATAGAGTAGCTCAGTGGTTAAGAACATTTCCTCCTCTTCCAGAGGGCCCAAGTTCAGTTCACAACATTCAAATCAAGTGGCTCACAACCATCTGTAACTCCAGCTTCAAGATACCTGACACCCTCTTCTGGCCTCTGTGGGTACCAGCAGATATTGGCGTACACCCACAGAAACACATACACATACATACATTTTTAAGAATATATATCTTTTTTTTTAAAGTCAAGAGACCGGAATCTCAAAGGCCATGGAGGAAGGGAAGAGGAGCCAATCTCAGACTAGACCCTTAGTAGCTACAAAAGTGTCCTTGTGAGTTGTTCTAACCCAGAGAAGAATCCAAAAAAGAGGGTCAATCAATACTGGTGCCCAGGACAGGGAGGTCTCTGGAGCAGAACAGCCCCCTCCCCACCAAAATGTCCATGCTGTAGTTCCTAGTCCAGTGGATATGTCACCCACCATAGCAAAAAATAAAATAAAATGCAGGTGGCAACAAGGTTAGTGACGAGCAATGCGATCTTACTCTGGGCTATCTGGGTAGGCCCAATCTCATCACACTGGTCTTCAGGATGGGTCAGACAGGTGACAAGACAAGGATCAGAGTGATGCAAGGTGGCTGGCTTCAAAGACAGGAAGAGGCCAGACGCCAAGGAATGCCAAAATCTCTAGAATATGGAACAGGAAACAGCTTCTAAAACAGAATGTGGCCTGTAGAAAAGACCCTACCTATAAGTACAGTGAGGCCCCACTAGGCTTTAGCCCACATAATTGACTACTGACAATTTATTGTACACCACTAAGTTTATCACAGCACAACAAGCAGCAACTTCATAGAGCCTCTAACTCAGTCAGATAAGGTTGGGTTCTGGCTACTCCCTCCCTTCCAGCCTTCCTTCCTCCTTCTCCTTTGGTCCTTATCATTCTAATACCATTACACGTGCAGACAAGGAAACTGGGATTCTCTAAAAGAAAAAGTATCTGCTGGATGATTCTGAACAGGGTTCTAGGGTGATGGGAGTTGTGTCGTAAGTTAAGTGTCAGGGACATGATCCCTTTGATGGCCCAGGTGGTAGGCAAGTACGTCCTCCAGGGAGAAAGCTGATAGACGACACAGAACACTCCAGTCCTTGAGATCCTGTGGCTCGAGTTCTAGCTGAAAGCAACAGCTGCATGACTATGTGACTGTTCCCATTCTGGACTGGCAAACTCATACAGCAGGGCTAACTAACCATGCTGCCTTTCTCCCCAAACCTGCTGGTTTTCCTTGTCACTGGGAACAACAGCAGTGGGTCAGCAAACCCCAGCATCTACTCTAGGTTCTACCAAGGATATTCAGTTCATCACATGGTCTTTGAAGAGGCTGGGGTCACTGAAGTCTATTCCAACTCAAGGTGAGGCATTTCGTTTCTACCTGGCCCCTACTACCCTCTCCTGGAATTCTTAGGTACTACACCAACCTATTCTGGGGGGCCCAAAATTAGAACCCCACTTCAATGATTCCTTCAAACCAAGGGTACCAGCATCTGAGAGTTGCTACCCAGAACAAATAATCATGTGCTGAAAGGCATTTGGATCCTGATTCAGTGTTTGGCCAACAGGGAGGGCTCCCCAGGTCCTTTTCACCCACTTTCCCTGGTTCCAAAGGAGATCAATTCTCATTGTTGCAACACTAGTATGTACCACAGGCCCTCAAATGTAAGGGGCTACTCCCACTTGTTGGTCCAGGAGGCCTTTCTCTTCCCTCTTTGGGCATAGGACTCTGTCACCTATTACAAAACCCTCTTTCCAGAGGTAGGAAATCACGAACTTATAAGTTATCAAGGGCCTGAGCCCTCCAGAAGAAAGAAAAGGAAAAACTTTCAACTATTAAATCAGTTTAGTAAAGACAATTTTGCTCATACAAAACAACAGTTTACAATAGTCTGAGTGCTGGACGGACAGACCATCACAGATGAGGGAGGAGCTGCAGACACCCAGAGCTCTGCCTCCAGGCCCAGAAACACCCAGGTGCCTGTCCATCACCAACCCCTGAGGAGCCATCCTTCCCCCACAGGAAGGGACCCCACATGGGGGACCATGGCACAAAAGACTCTTCCTCACCTGCTGCTCCTCAATCCTAGGAAACCCCCACCCAGGCTGAGTTGTTGGGAGGGTAAGGTGGCTAATGGGCAGGAGACAGAGTCAGGACATCTTTGGTGTGAAGATTGTTCCACCCACCAGGCCACATAGTTGAAATTTGAGGGAGGACCACACAAATGGTCCTGCCCTTGCCCACAAGGGGAGGTTGGCTAATGCCCCAGAGCCAAGGGGAGATGCATGAAACACAAAAGCTTTGCAGTATAACCTTCCCAGGCTCAGCCAAGTGAGCAAAGAAATGGCTAAAAAATCTCAGAGAACTTAAGAGGAGTGGGTTAATAATGGCAAGAAAGACAAGCACAGGCTACCTAGTAGATCAGTGCCTCAAGGGACCTAGGACCGCCACTACACTGGAGAGGAGATCCTGAGGGGGCCCAGTCCTCCTGATTGCTGTGTCCATTTATCCCTCTCTGCTTCCCCTGCCCAGGTAACAGAGGCCATGACCACTTGGCCCTGGATCTAGACAAGTTACCCAAGCATTTAGTTAGGCAGGCTCAGTTCAAGCAGATAAAGAAGTTTTGGAGACCAACGGGACACCCTGAAGTCCTGCCTTCCTTAGCCCTTCTAATGCCCAGCAACAAGCATGGATCTGGGCATGCACACATGCACACATACTCCCATCTGTTGTGTACACCGATGATGTCTGAGGGTTCCAGCAGCAGGTGGGCGGCACCTAGTACTACCCCTTTCTTACCTCCCCAGAGCCCAGAGCCTGGAGCTCCCAGATGTAAGTGCCACGTTACAGTGGACCCCACGTTACAGTGAGAGGCCAAGGAGGAGAGATGGTACCACACAGGAGCACTCCC
Source organism: Eospalax fontanierii (assembly GCA_035773235.1). Classification (NCBI taxonomy): domain Eukaryota; kingdom Metazoa; phylum Chordata; class Mammalia; order Rodentia; family Spalacidae; genus Eospalax; species Eospalax fontanierii. Next base: position 63,100,887 of record CM069535.1, on the reverse strand, counting down.
TGAAACACTTCCACAATACCCTTGGATAAACCCCAACCTTCGCACTATCCAGATGGGAAGGGGCCTGGGGAAAAGGATGAGTGGGGAAAGGATGATAAAAGAGGTTCCATAAAAATTCTAAGTCAAATTACAGATAAAACTGCAAAGGAGTACAGGTTCAAGAGCACCTCGCCCCTCCTCTGCACAGCTTCCTGCCCTCCCTCTCTGGAAAGGCCAGAGCCAAAGGCAGAATTCAGTCATAGAAGGATTTTTCTGGGTTCCATGTAGTCACGGAGAACAGAAGGCAGAAATGGGCAGTTTGTGTCTCTTCGTTTAAAAAATATATTCATGTACAATTATTGCTTGTCCTCCAATGGAGTGGGAGGCTCAGTGGCTCAGTGGGCAAGGGCTGCAGCCTCCACAGCCCGAGCTTTCTTCCGTCTCTTCAGAAGCAAAGGATTGGATGCATCTTCAATCTTCTTTATCTTGATCTGTTCATAGTCAACCCGCATTGTGGCCAAGGCACTGGTCATCTCCTCCTGGGGGACGGATGGGAATATTACACAGCAGGGAAAGATGACAGAAGAGAAACATAAGCCATAAGAGGCACAGGCAGAGCAGAAAGAGGAAACAGTGGGTTCAGGGAGAGAAGGGGATAGGCCAGTTGTGGGTTCACACTGCTACCACACTGCAGTATCCCCCAGCCCTGGGTGAGCACAAACTGGTCACTATGCAGTTATTATTCCAGGAACCCTCTGACAAGCCCACAAAAGGTGAAAGATTCCTGGGACAGCCATCAGAAGAGCTCTGGGTCTGGTCATATGTGACCTGTAATAGGTCCCTCCCTGACTTGGGGCTTCAGTGCCCTCATCTGAAAAAAATGAGGAGATGCTAATAGGTGGCCTGGAAAGATTAGGGGAAACAGACCAGCAGAGGCTGGCGGGACACAGAGCCTCTACTACAAGCCTGTAAAGGAAGTGGCTCACAGTCACCATCTCATTGTTATAGAGGCACCGGTGTGAAGAACCAGACCCAGACTGTCCCAGCAGGGCCAGCACTCATGCTGAGCACTTCTAAGTTGCTTCCCCAAACCCTCTTACCCAGAGGTGTCCCTTACCTTGACATCCTCCCACCGCTCCTTGTCCTCCTTCAGGACCCGGCTGGTATGCAGTGGAGTCTGAGGGACCTTTGTAGATTGCTGAGGAGAGAGAAATGGGATCAAGGGAAAGTCTGAGGCAGTAAAGTCCAGTGAAGGCCCCACCCTGAAAGATATCCCCAGGTGTCCCCAGCCCACCAAGCTTACCATAATCCAGGGATGGTTCATGAATTCTGTGATGGTCATTCTCTGAGTGGGTTCTGTTTTCAGCAGGTTCCGGATAAGCATCTTCACTGTGAAGTGGGGTAGGAGACAGAGACAGGTCAAAAGACAGGGACCGCTCAGGAGCATTCCCTCCCTTGCTAATTCCTGAATTCTGGCAAGGGGTGAGGGTGGGGAAATCAGGCTCAAAAAAAGCTACATGAAGGCAGACTGCTGAAGGTATAGTGGCTCCAAGGACCATCATACTAAACCACCGGACAAGCCCTACACAGCTCTACAGCTCTGACCCTGCCTCAGGCACTTGACACAGACAAGACACACCCAGCAGATGTGGGCATAGATCAAGCCCCTAGTTCCACCACCCATGTAGAACAAACACCTACATGTGCATTACACACACATTCCCCTTGTCCCCAAAGGCTGAGTTCCTACCTTCCTCTGATACTTCTGACCACTCTGGATTAGGAAATTCATACTGGCCCATTCGGATACGAGTCTTCATGCCCGGAGAGATGGCAAGACCATGATTGGAATAGAAGGGGGGGTACCCACACAGTCTGTAGGAGAAGAAGGCAAAGCAAGCGTTATTTAGAAACCCTGCACCAGAATAGGTGAGAAACGGGCTTTTCTTATAAAGGTCACAGAGAAATGGGGTATTGTTGACATAGGCACAAGACACAAAGTCAGTCAGACCGGGACCCAGGAACCTAACATGTCAAGGATGTTAACATAACACACATTCTAGCCTATTAGCTAGTTTCTACAACCACTTAGCAACCAGACCAACTAAGCAGTGAAAGAAGGGGATTCCTAAGGAATCCTCCCAAAAGGGGAATGCTAACATCTGCCTCTTCTTCTTGTCCTTGCAGAGGTACAAGCTTCCCAGCTCACTACCCACTGCAGCCCAGACCCCTAACCCACTCCCCAGCACACTTACAGAATGTACATGATGACACCTAAGGACCACATGTCACAAGACTTGTCATACTTCTCTGGGCCCAGCACTTCCGGAGCTGCAAACCAAAGATCACTGTGGGTTGTCCTGGCTCTCAGAATACTGTGACCTACCCCATTTCTCAATCCTTCAGTCCATCACAATAGGACAGCAGCTGGAGGCTGAGCAGAAGACCCTCCCCCAGAAGGAACCCTACAACTATACTCTTAGGACGACACATTCCTGAACTGCTAAAGGTTTTCAGACACACACTGTCCACTTAACTTCATACACACACTTTGAGAGTTTATTCTATGACATGAGCTGGGACTTGAGCCAACTGTGGGTCCCAGACTCCACTGATAATGTGATGGAAACCATGGTTCTTCTCAGGAGGAGCATAGTCTCACGAGATTCTTCTATAAGCCCAGCTTAACACTGACAACCCACTTATGATGAGGAACTGTCAGAAACAGTACCTGACAAGGTCACCCTCTAGATCTATAGTCCCTTGAGACCAGCAAAACAAGGGGATGAGAGACACCCTGGGGAAAGACTCAGTCCTTGGGCCTCCTGTGAACTCACCCACATAGTATGGCGTATAACAAGGAGTGGTCAAAGAGTTGTGGCTGGTAGTTTCCTTGGCAAAGCCAAAATCAGTGAGTTTCAGAATGGCATTGGGTCTTTTGGAAGTGTATAAGAGGTTCTCAGGCTGTAGAAAGACAGGTAAGTAAAAAACCCTGATGAGATGCTATGAGAAGCCCAGAGATGGGGGAGCGGAGGGCGCAAGTCTTTCCTTCATCTGTCCAACCGAGCTAGCCATTCTCCAAGTCCCTCTGCACTGTACACCATGAGGACAACAGCTCTGTGTGACCAGTCCGTTTCCCCATGCTTGAAGAGGGCCTAGAAACCAAAGACTAACATATGGAACTTTGGGGAACACTGCTAAGTCAGAAAGCTAGGAGTAGGCCAGTGAGGTGCTGGTGAGGAGAGCCACAGGCTTGAGTGCGGCCAGAGAAGGCTTCACTACTTAGTTTGAGTTTAACACACAGAGAGAGTTGGACCCATAGGCCATAGAATGGCCCACAGATCCAACCTGCCAGAGGAACCAGGCAATTAGGGTACAGGAAACTCTGACAGGCCTCCTTGGATTACCACTGTCTCATTCTTATAGATCACAGAATACAAACAAATGGTACCTTGACATCTCGATGAGCAATATTGATCGAGTGTAAATACTGGATGGCCTCCCCAATACTCTTCATGATTTCTGATGCTTCTGCAGAGAAGAAAGTTATGAGGTATAGGTTTGAAAGCTTCATATACCAACCAGTCATGCTCCCCATGTAGCCTGAGTCTCATACCCACTGCTCACCAGAGAAACAAAGAAGTCAAGAGCTAATCCATCAGTGAGGCAAACACCCCTGACAGAGAGTCTAAAGAGGCAGCAGCCTCAGTCTCTCCTGTGAGTAGGCCTTGCAAAAGCCCTGAAGTTGGCTCTTGCCCTGTCCACCCAAGCCTATCCCCACCACAAACCCTCTCTACCTCTTTCTGTGAATGCTTGGTCTCCTCGGTCTTGGATTCGGCTAAAGAGCTCTCCACCATCAAGACTGAAAAAAAGCCACAGTAAGAGACAAGAAACTAGCAGCACCTCCACCCTCCACTGCCCTAAAAGCAAGTCAAGCACCAAGCTTCCAAGCTTCAAGACCCACAGTGAGCGATCCCTGGAGGCAGAAGCACCTGAGCATGGCATGGGGACATGCTGCATAGAACACCAGCAGAATGCTTACCACTCCATGACAATCAGCAGGCACTTCCTCCCCGCATATAGGTTCTCATAGACATCCACGATGTGCACAATGTGTGGGCACTGGGAGGCCCTCCAGTGTAGTTCCACCTCCCTCCGTGCCTTGGGGCAGTCCTGGAGCATCTGCAACGCCAGAACTTCCTGAGTAATTCAAGTCTGCAGGAGATAGCTTGCACTCCCCAGCAGGATCAGCCTGTGCCCATGTTTGTTTTCCCACTGACACCACAAATGTCCATGGCCTCAGGACACCTACACAGCAACTTCCCTGTTCCCTCTGCTTCTGGGATCCTGAGTGGACTCTGCAGCAACTGTATCTGCTCCACACAAACCTCAACACGATCCTTCCAGGGCTTGACAGCAAGGCCTCATTCCAATAACTAACAAGGCCTTCTACCAGCTAAGGGCATGAAATCTCTGGAAGGGAGGCAGTAGCCAGGTACTGGAGGACAGCATAGAGGTATGCGGACAGACTACAAAGAACCAGTGTAAAAAATGGAAAGGGGCCAGAAAGGAGAGATTCCAGAACCAACAGGAAGAGAAACAGGATCACTCAAACCCACATAGCAGATCCATAGCAAATACTGTCCACCTATGATTCACTTCACTCTGTCAACAGCCAGGTGGCCTCTAGAGTTGGCTAGTTGTTGATGTGAACCCTGGTGCTTTACCAGATTTGTAGCCTTGTGCAAACTGTGCAACTCAATGAGCCTCATTCATATTCCCTTTTTTGCTGGGCCTGGTATCTAGTGAAGTGAAACTGGACCCTCACCACCCTTAAAGGATGACTTCTAATTAGTCTAACCAGCTCGTTGGTTTCATTCCTTTAGGAACAAGCCTCAGTCCCAACTGGACCAGAAGAACAATGCAGGCAATCTACTGAGAGGTTGCCATAAACACAGGAACCTACATTGTCTCTCCTGTATCTGTCACTGGAAGCTTGCTGTCACCATGGTAGGAGACTGGCCTAAGAGGACAGACCAGTACACTGAGGGAAGCAAGTAAGAGACAGCAGATATCTGGGTCCTTGTCGCATCCCTCGTGCCTTCCTTTTGATAAGACAGTAATTTCCTGCCAGACAAAGAGACTCATACCTGTAATCTTAGCACTTAGGAGACTGAGGAAGGGGTATCAGGAGTTCAATGCCAACCTTGGCTACATAGTGGGTCTGAGGCAAGTCGAGGTTATATGAGACCCTGTCTCCAAAAAAATTCCAGTAACAGTAATTATGATTATTTCCTGAGTGCTTAAACTCTTTGAGTAGAATTTCTCTGTTTGGATCCTAAAATGGAGTAACAGCTTTTTTTCACAGATATGCTGAGGGCTAAATATTTCTGCAAAACACTGACATGTGTTCAGTAGTAATGGCTATTATTTTTATTAGAGTGCCATATTTATTAAGTGTATGGCATAGGTACCAAGATCATTAAGGCACGACCCTCACAGACTTACCATCTGTGTGAGAAGTAAGATCACATAATCCAGCTGCTTTGGCCATTTTGAGGGCTGGGCTGTCAGGGAATTTGGCAGACCAGAAAGCAAATGGACAGGCAGTGGGAAGGCATCCAGGCAAGGGACATGAGAGGACTGGGTACTGACAGACTAAGATGCAGTAGACCTGGGTGAGCAGGTGATGCAGCAGGAAAGGCTAAGTGCCCTGATGAGACATGTATGGAGCTTGGTATGTAGTATCAGCCAAGATGCACCCAAAGTCAACATAGGACTTTGCAATAATAAAGCCGCATGCTTTCTGAGATGGCCTATGCTGTACTGGACCTTTTCTAACAGTACCAACATTGCCATTTTATAAGTTGAAGAATCTGAAGCTCAGAGAAGTAGCCTGCCCAAGGCTGGTTATGGGAAGACAGCCTGACAGACACCAAAGTGTAAGTCCTTCCACCATAACACCAAACTTTTAAGAAAGGGCTAAAGGCTTAAACTTCTCAGGATGACTTCAAAGAGGCAATTCCCCAATCAAGAGTCCACAAAGAACCAACAACTAAATAGCAGTCTCACCTAGTGTGCGGGAGCTAGTAGGTCAGAAAGGAAGGTCCCGTTAGGTCACACTACCATCTTGTGGCAGTATGAGGGCACTACATAGTCATGTGCAGACCAAGGGAAAAAAAAACGTTTATTGTGTTTTTCCCATGCTAAGAGGAGAAAGGGAACTGGCAGTTCATCTGTATGTAATTCAATCCGAGTGAACTTCTACTATGAGCCACAGATTGTGTTGAATGTCAAGACCAAATAAAAGACTCAAAATCTGAAAGTGCAGGCTAGTGATGAAGGGAGAGGTCCAAGAAGGTAGACCCAGAAAAATCGCTGTAATTCAATTCTCTCTTCCAGTCTCCATCACAGTGTAGAATGAAAGTAAAAAGAATACCATGGGAGAAAATGCACATTCACACTCTGCCTCCATGTTACAATGGATGGAGGGTGCATAGAGATGTCCAGCTGGGCAACTACATGTCAGGGCAGCTCTGTGGCCAAGATCCTGTGTTTTCCAGAGCCAGATCCACTGCTAGATCCTTTGGTGTCAAGATCCTCCACTATACAAGCCACAGTGCCTAAACAGACAAAATCCTGAAGACAGCTGTAATCCAAAGAGTGAGTTCAGGAGCACAAGTTTCCAGAACAGTCAGCCAGGAGTAAAACTCTGCTGCCCCTACAGGAAAAAAGGAGCAGAGGCCCAATAAAGAAAAACCATAGTGCTCAAATGTGAAAGAATCAGAATGAGCTCTCAAATTTACTAGAACAGAAGCACCAAGCTGTTGTGGGTTTACAACCAGAAAACTGTGGGCCATGTTCTGGAACTTTACCATTCTGGATACACAGCCTTGAAGAGGGCACTACCTCTCTGAGCCTGCTCTGTGAATAGGGAGAGATGCCTAGCTCCTCACAGAGTTGTGTGAGCATCTGTGAAAAAAGTCTCTGCGTGTTTGATCATCAGAAAGGCACTCATCACTAGAAACCAGGGGAAACACTGAAGCCACCATTGGGGAGCAAGCGGACACGCCAACCTGAAGCTGGACCCAGATCATAGGTTAGGTTTCTGTCCATGCATCAGTCCCCTGTTCCAACAGCACCAAGGCCCAAGTCTCTATGTGTGTCCTTGGGACCCCTGAACTCGGAGCACTCAATGCAAGTCCTGCTCTTTCTGCCTTCCTCAGGTAAGAATACATTGCTTCCCTGCCTAGCTGACACCACACTTCCACACTCACAAATTCTCCACCTGTTAAAGAGGGTAGTTTGGTAGAGTGCAATAAACCAGAGTTTGTAATCCCAAATATTATAAACACTGGTTCTGTACTTCCTAGCTGTGTCAAGAAGCCAATCTACCCTGCTCGAAGGGCTTACTTCTTCTGTCAAAACAAATTTCATTCATGAAACATCCTTGTAAGGTGCTTCAGAAACTATATAGGGTGCTAAATATGGATTACATATTTGTAATCCCAGCAGTGGGATTTACAGAGATGCTGAGCCAAGAAGATCTCAAGTTCCAGGCTAGCCTAGGATATATAGCGAAACTTTTTCTCAAACAAAACAAAAAACACTAAAGAACCTTTATATACAGCACTTTTTTTTTTTTTTTTTTTTTTGGAGACAGGGTCTCCCTGTGGTCCTGACTAGCCTGGAACTCACTATGGAAACCAGGCCAGGTGTAAGCTACCACATCTACCCTGAGTTTTTTTTTTAATTAACACATTCCACATTTATTCCTTATTTCCACAACCCAAGTTTCTAAAGGGTAAGATATAATTTGATTTCTTTTTAATCCCCCCTCATTTCTTTCCCTCAGTGGTAAATGTATTTTCTAACTTCTTCGTTTAGAGAAAAAGGTATTTCTGAGTGAACCCCTTGGGCCCCTGCTACTCTGGCTTACTATCCAAACTCTGTCCCACAGAGATACTTCTCCTAAAGTAATTGAGGGGGATGAGAGCCATAAGCAAGCCTCTCTTTTCCAGAAGAAATAAACTGGAAATGAATTAAGAATATTCTAAATTCTTAAAGAAAGAAACATATTAAGAATTTCCCAGGAAGACAGATAACTTAAATGAAGTAAGTCTTTCTTTAGAAACTTGGGTTAGGTTGGAGAAGTAAGGCATAAATAATATTAATTTTTTAAATTAGATATACTGAGTGGTGTTCCATTTTGCTTTGTTTCATTTGAAATAGGGTCTCCCTATATAACCCAGTCACATGTTTATAAGAAATTCTTCACTGAATACGAAAACTAATTGAGGACATAAAAGCAAGACCTTCATTTTGGTCAGACAGGCTGACACAAGGCAGAGCGGTGAACTGCCAAAAACATTTATAGACAAATGTAGAAACTCTGGAGAGAGACATCAAGAATGTGTTAATCTGAAGTAGAAGGCTAAGTAAAGAAAGTCAGGGGAGGTGGGCTGCGCTCTCATCAGGCTGAGAACAGGAAGCAGGGATCCTCACTGGCTCTGTGAACTCTGGGGATGGGAAGGTGGTTCCAAACCTCTTTATGCCTCCATTTCTTTCTTTGTTAAACAAGTTAATAACATTCTTATGAGGTTGCTATATTAAGCAAGTCTGGCATGTGGACATTATGTAAATTACGAGGAATGGTACTTGGCACACAGTAAGCAGTGTAGCATTAGTGCTTTGCTATTATTCTGCTCCTAATCCTGCATGTTAGTTCCCCTGAGGTGGGCAGCTGGGATCCCAATCACATCCACTTCACTTTGGCATTTCATAGGTCTAGACCCCAGGCAATGGGAGGGGGATCCAGAATACTGGGAGGAAGAAAAGCTTTGGCAATGCAGCTCTGAGTTCTATCTCTACACACGATTTAAAGAGACAACTGGAGTACAGGATGCAATGATTTTAATTTGGTGCCAAAAGTAATGCAAAAGTCCATACTGGGCATGTGATGTCATGTACAGTGTGTATTATTAAAGAAGACCTCTACATTCCCAGGAGGCAGCTGGGAGGTCAGAGGAAAGTCCTATGTATCATATGCTAATTCACTACTCCTTCAGGCCAGGATCATCCTCTCTTATATATGGTTATTCTGAACCATATATAAGGTGTTTCTTTTGTACCTCATAGAAAATGGTTGCCCTAGATGCTTTGCAGAGTAAAAGGAAACCTGGAAAGGTAGCCACTGTGGACAAATCTCAGCAACCTCCTGGGCACAGAACTCAAGTGAGCAGCAGCAAAGACTGGGGGGAACGGAAGTTCCCAAGTGAGATGGCTAAGTACCTCCAATGAGTCCTCCCACATGCGTCATGTGCACTCTGGGAGGGAACATCCTATCTTACAAATGAGGTAATTCATTATGGAGTAATTCTTCCACAGGACCTTTCAACCAGTTGTGGCAGGCTTGGAATGTGAAAGGTAGAAAGGGCGAATGCCCATTACATCAATAGTCAGAAACAGGCTTCAGTGCAACTGTACTTGCAGAATTCTAAAGCACCAGTCACAGGTGCAGCTACATGGGTATACGTATCTGAGTAGTTCCCTTCCTCCACTTGAGATGGCTAACAAGCTCAATGTCTGCAATCACAAGCCTGCTTTCTTTTATTGTTTTTTTAATATTTTATTATTTTTACTTTGTGTGTATGAATGTATTGCCTACATGTATGTAAGCACACCCATGCCATGAAATGCCCACAGAGGTCAGAAAGGTCAGATTTCCTGGAATCAGAGTTACAGACAATTGTTAGCCACTATGTGTGTGCTGGGAATCAAACCAGTGTCCTCTGAAAGAACAACAAATGTTCATAACTGCTGAGTCATCTCTCCCCCCTAAATCCTGATCTTTAAATAATTAAAATATAGCAGAAAACATATGATGGTAAACTGGGTGCCCAGCACTTGGGAGGCAGAGGCAGGAGGACTAGGAGTCCAAGCTACTTAGCAAGTTTGAAGCCAGCCTGGGCTACACGAAAACCTGTGTCAAAATCAAAAAAGAAAGAATCTGATAGTAAATTTATTCTAGCAAGTATAGTATAATCCTGGGGTTGTATGCATTCATTTATATTTATATATAACAAAATCTAAACATATACACATATATGCATATACGTATATAAAACAGTAAGGATATGTGTAAATTAATAGTAATTCTCTCTGGAAGACCATCAAAAGTAACTTAATTTCCATTATTATGCCTCTATTTCCTAGGTGGTTTACAATTAGCATCTGTTACTTTTTAGAGACAAAGAAACTGAGCACTCCCCATTTTCATCTGAGAGTACCTACTACATGCCTAGGCCTATGGCTACAAAGCAGCACTTCTGGGCTTCCAGGCAACCCAGGCATCCACATTGTTAAGTCAAGCTAACCTCTGAGTCTCCAGCAAAAAAAGCAGTTCATGCCCAGGGATGCAGTCTTCTTATGTCATTTTCTGTCAGGTCCCTTTAGGGCCCTCATCCCTAGGTCACTGGTCAGAGAGAAGCCCAGGGAAAAAGCACGTACACAGACTGCCCTCACTCATCAAAACCTTGCGTGCTCAGTATCTATCCACAGTGCCTCAAGGGGCAAGAATACAACAGAGCATTAACAAACACAGCCAAGACCCCCAGCCACGGGGCTTACTTACAATAGAAGGAGGTACACAAGCTACAAGCTCCCCACCCCCCAAATTTTAAATTGTGCATTGTGATTTGTACTGCAAAGGAAATAAATAAGATGCTGCTACAGAAGTTGCTATGATGATGAAGAAGAGTCTTAATTCCCAGAGTTATTGCTAGCTGCTGACAGGCTAGAAAACACATGTCACACTTCTCTTTGTTCATCTAGCCCAGTTCAGGGGAACAAGAGCTGACAGCAGAAACATGTTCATCTAATTACTGATTTTCCTACGGGTGATAAAGGAATGTTTCCCCCCCCCTTCTAGAACCTCTGCAAACTCAATGAGAATGGTGATTCCCTAGAAATCTGATCTAAACAGAAATGCAATAACAGATCCTAAAAATCTCGGTAGCAGACAGAGAAGATGGAAGTACTGCAGAGGCCCTTTGTGCTGGCGCAGGCATTCCCCTGTATCTGGTCCCAAAGTAAAATCAATTCTTTACTTGTTACTGACGTCTATTAATATTATAGGGGGAAAAATTCTCTACCCAAAGCAAAGTAACAATGGCAATGAGGTATAACACCTTTGTCACACTACCCAAAAGATGGGTGAATTCCACCAAGAGTGATTTCCCCTATCACGCTCCTCTTGCTGTAAGCCATGAAAAACCAACTGCAAAGGACTGAGGCTCAACAAAAAGTCATACTGTAAAGGACTAATTTTCCATATAGTTGTAGCACACAATTGATAAACACTAACTGAACTCTACCAAAAATCAACAACCCAACATAAAAATGGCTAAAGGACAAGAACAAGCAGTTCAAAGAAAAAGAAACAGAGATAGTCAAATGAAAGATGCTTATTGCAACTCATTAAAAAGAAATATTATACAAAATAAGGATGATAACTATATCAGGCTAGCAAAGCATTTTAAGCATTTGAACAAAACTCCTAGATTTGCAAAGATTTGGGGAACAAGGTCTCACTCAGTAGAGACTGAAAGCATTCTTATTTTAAAGGAACCAAGCCATGTCTATCAAAATTGTGTTTAAATCTTAGATCCCAGGTAGGAATCAATTTTATAAATTATTTTCATGCAACATTTTAATGGTAGAACACCTAATTATAACCTAAATGTCGGCAAATAAGGAACAGATGAAGATCCCTAAGAGCAGATCCACAGAGTGGAACACTGAGTACCTTTGGTACAGAATGAAGCCATCACTGTGAAGAGAACACAGTGTCATTAACTGGGAAAGCACACAAGCAACTAGATTTGTTGTTGTTTTGTTTTTTTAAGACAGAGGAGAGGGCTGGAAAGGTAGCTCAGAAGTTAAGAATGCTTACTTCTTTTGCAGAAGACCTTCATTCAGTTCCCAGAACCTACACCAGGCAGCTCACAACTGCCTGTACTCAATTTTAAATTTTTTTTACAAGACAGAAAGAGGATAGTGAGATGGTTGAGCAGGTAAAGGTGCTAAACCTGGTGACCTGAGTTTAATCCTCAGGACCCACATGGTAGAAGGAGACAATTGACTCCAGTAAGTTATTCTCCAACTTCCACATTATGTGGGCACATATACACAGGTACTCATCTTGCATTTGAACCCCTGGACTGAAATGGTGGCAGCTACTTGCACCTTCCTGCTAGCAGGAGGAGAGCAGAGTTGAGATATTGAGACAAAACAACAATACAAGAAGAAATTCTCAAAGGTAATCTTCCTAGAAAGGTACAGCTAAGTCTCTGACCAATGAATTCTAAGACGGTAATCCCATGGAGAAGAAAGCAAGAAGCCCAGCCAAAGAGGGTCAAGCCCATAACACAGGGAGAGTAAGAAGCTCAAATATTAAAAGATGTGTCCCAAGACACAAGCAGCTGCTAGCAAGCCAAGGCAGAGCACAGAGAGGTGTGGGCTCTCAAAACAGGAGCAGAGCACCTGAGAACACATGAACTACTGAATACAGTCAAAGTTTTAAGAGGAATCAGGGAGGAAGTAATTACCTGGTGGAAACAATGGCTTGTGTACAAAAATGGCAGAAAATGTGGGAATGTCCATCTCTACAATGTCTATCTTTTATAGTAAGAAGATGCTCTTCAGATTAGAACAGCTCAACACTTAAAAGTACACACACACACACACGCACACAATCTTAAAAGAAACACAAAATCTATGCTAGATCAAGAATCAATTTACAATCACCTCATGTGACTGTGCTAAAGACCTCAGTCTTCAAAGGAGCACATCTAGGGATGCAACAAGGAGCACAAGCATGAGTAAGAACCACAGCTGGCTGACAGCCCTGCAGCTGGGAGAGGAGCGGGGCAATACTGTCCAAGGCAGTACCCTCCATAGTGCCCACTGCCTTCCTGGTCCACTGGGTTTCAAGAGTTCATAGCTGAGCTAGAGGGAAAAAGAAACAATAAACAAACAAAAGTGCTAACACAGTCTGACAACTAAGAAAACATAGAATTGTTACCTACTTAAAGGAAGAAAACTAAACATGATAGTCTGCTTTATATGCACACATCTCGGGCAAAGTTCTGGGACAGATCATCAGGTAGGCCTTCACCACCCAGCCTGGGAGAAGCCATGGCAAGCAAGCCTCATTTCCTTTTCCACAGAGTTACTCAATTATGGAGCAAAGGAATGTCAACTACAAGGGGCTAAGCACAGACCTTTAGGATGTCATTTACTAGATCCAGGACAGGCTACTAAACACTAAATCTACTCCCCCTTCCAATTTGTACTGAGAACTCAACAAATGGTAAGATATCACTGTTGGGCCCAGAAATAAATTATGACATCTTCAACCTCAGCTTCCCTCTTCCCTGACAAAATCAACTCAAAAGTGTGTCTGGGGAAGTCTCCAAAGTCCATCTTCCTGTCCAGTCTTTCCATTCACTGCTTGACTGCAGTGTCCTTTCTGTTGAACAAATTAAAAACTAGTTTCTACGGTAAATATAAATCTAATATATCCCAGGTCACTTCCATTCTGCTCCCTTTCTGTTGCTGTAAGCACTCTGACCAAAAGCAACTTAGAGGAGGAAAGAATTTCTTTGGCTTACACTTCTAAGTCACAGGCAGTCAGTAAGAGGAACTCAAGGAGGAACTTGAAGCAGAAACCCTGGAAGAATGCTTCTTGCTAGCTCACCTCCAGGCTTATGTTTAGCTAGATTTCTTCTATGGACCAGGACCACCTGTCTAGAGATGGTGCTGCCACTGGTGGGGTGGACCATCCTGCATCAATTAATAATCAGGACAATCTCCACAAACATGCCAACAGGTCAATTTGATCTAGGTAATTCCACAATGGAGGCTTTCCACTCAGTAAGACTCTATATGGTGTCAAGATGATAACTAAAGCTAACAAGGACATATTCTGAAATGCAAATCTTGGCAGGACATAGTTTTCTATAAACTCAGGGAACACTTCCCATGACAAAACATGGAGTTCTATTCACGGCTTTGTCTAGTATTTTACCAAAGAGCTGACTGAGACATCATAGACAGCACATTTATCAAGTTGACAAGTGACAAAAAAATTAAGGAAGAGACTAGTCAATGTGCTAGCTAGTAATTTTTAAAAAGATTAAAATATTAAAGGTGCTACTACTAAGTGAGAAATGTGTAAAATGTAGGTATTTAAATGAGGGGAAGTTACATAAGGAACTCTGGGGATAAAGGGGTAGAAAGAGCTAAAGAGAGGTGGGACCATAGCAGACGGGAATTATCAAGGGAGAAATGGAGAAAATGGGGATACTTTAAATGGGGAGGGCAAGGAGGGAAGGTTACACTGGGAGAGAGAGAAGAAAGATAAATAATACCTAGCTAGTATTAAAACAAAAAGAGGGAATCATATTAGTCCAAAACCTACTGAAAAATTATACATACAATATCTCTCTGTGAGTCCATGTATATAGTTGAAGGTTACATAACAATAAACAGTGCTGGACAGGAGAAACTTTCCTTTAAGTTGTTAGCCAGGGTAGACCAAGAGATTCCCAAAATTACACAGGCTATTGCCACAGCCCTTTATTGTCTCCCAGAACTTGAAGGTAAGACACTATTGCTGAAGATAGGATATACTTCAGACACAGAATTGAGACACTGGGGCTGGAACTGACCTGGAAGCTACTTCTCCTGAAGGCTAGCTCTCATAGCTTTGGAGAGCAAAATGGTAAAGGAGAACATCAATTGATGGTCCAACCCCTGCTTCAAGGTCTAATAACCACATCAATGACTTAAACAGCAAATGAGTAGTGGCACTTATATCTTGGGGGTAATTAAGAGCTACCTAATTGGACTAAAAGCCCACCTAATGGGAGGAAACTCATGTGTGGTACTGTAAACCCAGCCAAATACACATGGCAGGAGAAGTCATAGATCTTAGAGAAAACCCAAAGCTGTTACATCTCTAGAAAAATGTAATTTCTTACTATGTGCAAAATATGGATCCTTTACAGACAAGTATCCCAGTCATCACTCATCAAAGAAGCTTCTTTTCAACAGAAAGAGATTATTACAGAGTTCCACAACTGGTCATACAGAGATTGTCTGTGAATTTCCCAAGCCTAAGTGGCTCATTTACGATGCAACTTCTATGCCTAATGCTCACAGAACATAGAACAAGAAAACACTAATGTAGCTCTCAATTCTCACCAATGAAGCTCCCTTGTGCAACAGAGGGTCAGAAACACAAAAGATGACAAATGGCCAAAACATACAGAATAAGAGTCCGCAGAGTGTGGGTCCTTGGACAGGACTCCTAATTTAAAATCCATCCATCCAGGACTCAGAGACTACTGAGGAAGAAAGGGTGGAAAGACTGTAAGGGCCAGAGAGGAGGTGCATGGCCATATGGAAACAGAGTTCTACAGGCTCCTGGGACCCTTCTCACATGAACCTTAGAGCAATGGTGTCAGCATGTACAAGACCCATGCAAACTCAAGCAGACAAAAACCCAGCACAGAACTGTGGAAATGAACAGCAGGCTCCAATCTCAAAGAATTATTGACAGCTGATTACTGCTGGGTGAGGAAGAGCTGATCTTCTTAAAGAGAGGGGCTCTAGATAGGCTTACTAGACCTCAGTGGGTGAACTGACACTGGGGGACGTCTGGGGACACTAACTTGACATGAAAGACCTTAATACAAATGACAGAACGTATGAAATGGCGGGGGGGGGGGGGACTATTGGCAGGTGCCAATGGGGAAGGGGGTATAAAGTTAAGATAGTCTATATGAAATATATAAAACTTCAATTAAAAAATTTTAAAAGATTATAGTCAGAGGAAATATGAGCCAAAATTCATCTCCCAAAAGCCTATGTTAGTGTTCTAAGAAAGTCACCTACAGTAGCACAGAAAGGAAGAGAACTTCTTACAAGAGTGAGATTCAGATACCAGGAGAGTAAAGGCTCTGAAGACAGACTGCTTGGGGTGAGGCCCTGTCCACCGTGAGCTAGGTGAGGGACCCAAAGAAGTTTCCTAACTTCATACTTCCAGGTTTCCCTGCTACTATAGAGACGATAATAATATCTACCTCACCAAAGTGTTAATGTAACTGCATTTAGAATTGTGCCTAGTTCAATAAACTTTCTGTTTGTTGTTTTGTTGTTGTTAAAAGCTGTTTCTTTAAAAGGGGAAGCAAAGGATAAAACATTGTGATTAAAAGCAAGGCTCTGAAATTAGATCACACCAAGTTCAAATACTAAGCTTGGGAGCTTGCCTAGCCTTGTTCAGTTATTTCACTTTCTAAATCTACATTGTTTCATCCATTAAATGGAGAGAATAAGAGTTATCTATCAAAGATATTCACGTCAATATTGCATATTTCTAGTTGAGGGTGGGAGACACTGGAAATAAACTAAGTATCTGTGCGGTGGTTTGAAGGAGAATGTCCCCCACAGGAACTAAGGACTTGGACATTTTGTCCCCAGTTGGTGGCACTGTTTTGGGAGGTCTTAGAAGGTGTGGCCACGCTGGAGGAAGCATTGCAGGTAGGCTTAAAGAGTTCTTAGGTCTTGCCAGATCTCCAGTCACTCTCTGCTTCCTGCGTCTGCTTGGAGATGTGAGCATTTAGCTTCTGCATCTGCTCTAGCCACCTCTGCTGTCATACCTCCCCACCATGATGGACTCTTGTCTCTTTGGAACCATATTTTAAATAAACTCTTCCCTTTATAAGTTCCCTTAGTCAGTGTTTCTATCAAAGCAACAGAAAAGTGACTAGAGCAATCTGTTAAAAGAAAACATAAAAGCCAGGTATAGTGAGACACACCTTCAATCTCAGCACTCGTGAGGCAAAGGCAGGTGGATCTCTGTGAGTTTGAAACATAGTAAGACTCTTTCTGAAAAAAAATAAATCTGGTAAAAAAAAATTTTTTTGGTCATGTATATGATAAAATAATATGCAATTGCTGGAGAGAATGAGGTAGATATAAATACACTGAAACAAAAAGTTCTTCTGGTGCTCTCTCATGAAAAAGTAAGTACAATTTGATATACAGTCTCGTTTCATTTATGTAAAATGTTTTGAAAACACAAAAGAAACAATTTAAGTGTGTGTTCATCCACATTTTGAAAATACAGGTAGCCCTTGCTTTATACAATATGGAACTATAAAAATGACCATCTTATGAATGTTCCATGACCTTTAAATTTTTTCAAAACATTAAAATTTCTTTCAAGTTATAAATGAACAAAATTTTTAAATGGAAATTGTTTTTATTAATTTAAAACATTAGGGACATTTAAAATATTAGAATAAGCATTTTATTTTCTTTGTAAAAATCTAATCCACAGCAATCTACAACAGTGCTCACCTTCGTTTAGATATGCTGTGGAGTGAACATGTTTTCTAGATACACAACCTGCCACCTTCTTTCTAGACTTATCTTTAGCTATTATAGTGCTATGAAGCATCTCCAAGTGTGAAGATTCCCTGCTGCTTTCTCTGAGATCCTCTTCATCTTTTTCATCAACACAGCTTTCCAAGGTGCCGTTTCTGAACTCCTGTCTGCACACACAGTCAGTAGCAGTGTCTGCATTCCCACAACTGCTAGTTATTCTATAATTCCACTTACATTTGGCTCCAACTTCACTACCAGCATTACCATTTCTTTTCTTTGCAGAAATTCCATCTTTGTTAGCTATCTATCAAGTGTCTATTTTTGCAAAATATCCCATGAGTCTCTTACTAGGAAACAAGGAAGAAACATAACTGCAAGGCTTCCTATCTATCTGTGTGTGAACTACACAGATACTACCAACTCTTGAAAAAGAAAGATTTGTCAGTGATCATAACATACAAATGCCTTATACATAGTGATCTGTGGACTGCAGGGCTCACAACAGAGTTGATACTTCATGAAATTACTCAATGTTAATAATACCACAGCAACTGAAATTTGAGCTATATTGTCAGGGATTATTTATTTAATCTGTACTGAAGTGAAATTCATGAACTATGAATAAAGACTAAGAACATAACCTAGAAGTATGTATAGTAAAAACCTATTTGTGAACCAGACATGGTGGTGCATGCTTTTAATCCCAGCACTCAGGAGGCAGAGATAGGCATATTTTCATGAGTTCAAGGCCAGCTTGGTCTACATAACAAGTTCCAGCCAGCTGAGGATAAAGGGCAACCCTATCTCAAAAAAGACCAAAAACAAAACAAAAAAACCCAACTTACTAATACTTACCTTTGGAAAATGCTACGTTTTGGACCTAGTTTTCTGATATTTTTCAACCATCACCCCAGGGGGTATCTAGCAGTATCTGACAAAATTTTTGATAATCACAACTTGAGGGAACACAATGCAACCAGCATCTATTAAGTAGAGGCCAGAATGTTGCTAATTGCTACAAAGCAGAGAACAGCTATCCAACCACCACACCCCCACCTTCACTCCATCTTCCCAAACCCCCTACAACAAAGATGTAATCAACCCAAAATGTCAATAATATCAAAGCTAAGAAAGGTGGTTTTAAACTAAAGAGTCTTGATTAAGCTTTTATTACCTGTTTATTTGTTTGGGGCTTTTCAGGGACAGGGTCTCACTATGTAGTTCTGACTGGCCTAGAATTTACTATTAGACCAGGCTAGTCTCCAACTCACAAAGATCCACCTGCCTCTGCCTCCAAAGTGCTGGAATTAAAGGCATGTGCCACCAGGCCTGGCCTGATGAAGCTAATTTTAACGGTACTTTTTCATCAGGTAGAAGCAAGGATTAAACAGACAATGGCAAACAGAAAGTAAGCAATAAAAAAGGTGCAGGACTTCACACCAAGCACCTCAGATTTGTAGCATTTTGACAAACCTTAACTCATCTGATCTGATACTATGATGTGTCCCTTCAGCTCCAACCACTCTGAGCACTGCCTACACACAAGACCCATGTTCTTCCATGGTCTGTCTTCAGTTTCTACCTCCGAGTACCTGCCCTGGCTTCTTTCTAGGACAAACTGTGATCAAGATGTGTAAGCCAAATAAACCCTTTCCTCCCCAGATTGCTTTTGGCCAGAGTGTTTTATCACAGCAATAGAAAGTAACTAGGAGAAGGAATAAGGCTCTAATATTAATGTTCCCTGGTGCAGAGGGAAGTGAAGACAGGGCACATATATATAGACATGGGTGTGGGTGTGGGTATACACATATGGGATGGTTAGAAGGAACATGATGGAATTTACTAGGCTAATAAACTTTTTGTTAGAGAAGTTTGGGTTGCATAGGGAAGGCTCTGTCAAGCCTCATCAAACTGAGATTTTTGCATTTCATTACAATACACATTTTACCACAAAAACACATTTCCAAATACTGAATTCAAACAAATGCCTATGTATGCTTAAATGTTTGAGATAAAATCCACTGATCTCTAAACCGACTGTGAAATGTACTCTGCAAATAAGAAGGACTATAAACGGACAGATAGGCTGAAAGATGGAAACTGATTAAAAAAAAAAAAACATAGTAAATGGCTAAAAGTAGAATCTAGGGGCTGAGCAGATATGTGCTCACTGTACAATTCTTTCACATTTGCTGTACATCAAAAATGGTTCACAATAAGAAGCTGTGCAGGAGAACTGCAGCCAGTCTTCAGCACCAAAAGAAAAACAAGGGGTGGCTGGGAGGTCACAGGAGGACAGCACAATGAAAGTGCCAGTCTCAGCCCACAAAAAGGCCTCTCAAGGCCAGAATTGTGAGAAGTCAAGCAGACCTGGTAACAGGCAACCCTGGGCAGCAAAAAGCAAATATAAGATTAATTCTTAGACCTTAGATATCATAAATTTCTGTTCCTATGGGACTAGCTCCATCAGTACATGACTGTGGTCCCTGCCTACTCTAGCCTTGAGGGGATTAACATTCAATGAGATCAGATCTCAAGCACTGTTCAGCTCTGACAATCCACTATTCACAACATGTCTGCAAACTAATTTCTAGACAGAAACCTAATATGTAGGTGTTAATCATAGCTTCACTGATCTCCAGCCTTCAGGGAGAACAGGTAAACAGCTCAGCCCACACTGCCACAACCTGGAAAAAGTGTAGATTTCTGAGTAAATAAAGCTCCACAAGAGGGGTAAGTTTCTATCATGACCAATTTGCCCAGAATATACCTAAAGGTCTTCCCAGCAGCAGTGATGCATCCCCAGCTGGTGGGGGGAGTCATCCCACACTTCTCTCAGGCACCCAGGCTTTCTCTATCCTCAGCCCACATCCACTTCTGTGGGCAGAGGTTCCTTTTCTACCAGGGAACCACACAATTTTCAGGAGTCACTGTTGCTAGTCCCTCCAGATAACCGGGAGCCTTGGAGTCTTCAAGTACAACCCCAGTTAGCAGCAGTGGCTAATACTGCAACTTCCTATACTAAACCTGACTCAGGAGACAGGATGATTGGAGACCATAATGTGCTCTTCCTCCACTGGGTTTGCCCCTCCCCCATTTCAATGACTGGGTCTCTAGGTATGGTTGAGACAAAGTAAAAGAGCTAGGAGATGAAGGACACCTCACCTAGTTCTGAGAACTAACTCCACTCAAAAGGGAGGAAGCAAACTAAAAAGACAAAAAAATTATAAACCACTCAACCATCCAAATAAATAAAGATAAGGAAACCCTGGCCCAGCCTTACTTACTCTAAAGTCTCCCCAGAGGATGAGTGTATAATCCCTAGGAAGTGACTGATTCCATCCCACATTCCCAATAGTTCCCAGATGCTGATTCCTTAGAAATGACCACACATTCCCTACAGGTTGCCCCAGGAGGGCACCGAGGTCTGCAGCAGACTCTGGGAATCTCCTAGCTCTGTACTTGCTCCAGGTGAAGAATCTTTAGTGAAGCCTTTCAGGGATCTCAGGGAGCCAGACATCTGGGGACCATTCATTCCCCTTGAGCCCCCATCACCAAAAAAAATTCTAACCAGGACCCTCAATTTTTTTTTTAATTTTTAAAAATTTCCACATGCCAGGCACAGTGGCACAGGCCTTGAATTCCAGTACTCAGGAGGCAAGGGGATCTCTGCAAGATCGAGGGCAGCCTGATCTACATAGTGAATTCCAGGCCAGCTGGAGCTACAGGAGAAAAAAAAACCTTCCACAAACTTTAGCCAACCTCAATATATTTCACAGCTCTAGCTCTGAATTTATCTTTGCTCCTCTGAATAATGGAGATCTAAGTAAGTGCCTTTCTCTTCCAGTTCACCATCTAAAAGTCCTCCAGACAGGGAAGAAGAGAGAAAATGTCCAACTTACCTGCTTTTTCTTAGCTGCCCTCTCAAAGGTCAACATACTGTGTCTCCTCCCTACCCTACCCACAACATAGTGAAAAAATAAGAACGCAAGGATAAGCAGGCTAAATCTCATTCCCTTCCAGGATTACTGGCAGCTGCCTAAGGACCCCAAGCCCCCCCTCCCCTTATCTAATACCAAGAAGTTCTAGCCAGCTTGGGCCTCCAGCAGGTGTATGCCAACTGCTCATTCACCCCCACACTGCAAACCACACTTCCCAGGCTCGACAGATGTAGCTGCTATTCAATGCTTCCAAGCCAGAACAAAGATCCAGAAAGACAAAGCCTACAAAGGCTACAGACAGGGCCACCTTAACAGAAGCCACCTGCTGGTCCCTCTTCTGCCACAATCATCACCTCAAGAACAGTGCTCAGGCATACACACACACACACACACACACACACACACACGTACGCATGCACGCAGGGTGCAGAGCACTCTCAAGCACCAAGAAGCATACAGGAAGTCTCTTCTCTGGAGGTTCAGAGTATTCTTGGCACATGCATTTCTCAGAACACCTGCTGCTGGTGGTTGTGGTTGGTGTCTGGGCACTATCAAGAGGCCAGGGGAATTCCTCAAGCTCTGTGTTGACCTACAAGGGAGGAAGCCCCACATTAGCCCTTCCTCCTCTGTCACCCCAGAAGCATCAAAAAAAAACAACATGAGGTATCACCACGTAGTACTGAAGGAGCTCTATTTCAAAATAAAAATACTTGTATGTGCTTTATCACATTAGGATAGAGGCCCAGAGCTTACTCCTACTCTATCTTTCCAAATTCTCTTACTGCCCACTCAATGAAATTAGTCCAACCTGGGAGACACTGGGCTGACAGTCTTTCTCCAAAGCACCATCCAATTCCACCAAGCAGCCTTATCCCAGAGAGCAAAATCAAGGTCCCTTCCAGCTCCTGCCAATACCCACCAAGACCCCTTCTCCACTCTTCAAAGCTAGGGAGAATTCTTTGGCTTCATTCAATCATACAATTATCACTGTAACTTGGATGGACTATGTTGGAAGTAGTTGCTTCCGAAGCTGACACTTTATATAACACTTGATTTAAAACATTACATTGTTTAAATACCAGTTTTGCCTCTAAGGCAGCCAAGCTTCACATGCTGCTAGATAATTAGCTGCTAAACAGCACTGTTCTCACAGGAACTCTTGACCTCCTGGGTGCTAAGGATGAGGATGTTGGTTCCGGGCAAGGGGCTCCAGTTCTCCTAATACAGCTTCATCAAAACTCCCAAAAGAACAAAAAGGCACAACATGGATCCACTCGTGGTATATCATTGCACTTCAGGGAGGGCTTGCAGGGAGAATACCAAGCAATGAGCCGCAGTCCTTGTCCTCAAGGAGCTCCCTCTAGCTGGTGGAGGTGGAGGTGGTTGTAATTCAAGTTCAAGGCAGCCATGCAGGCAGGATCAACTGCCCCTAGTCCACCTACATTTCATGTTTGCCTGGAATGAGAGAGCGTGGGCAAGTAAGATCTTACATGAACCTCAAGAGAATGAATAAAATCCCAGCAAAAAGGATAAGCATATGAGAGGCACTAAGAACAAATAAGGAAGTTTCTTCATGAATGGCAAGGTGAAGAACAACTGCCTAGAGTAGCAGGGTAGGAAGGGAGGTCAAACCCTGTCTGCTCAAATGTCAGATACAGGAGAACATGCTTAGGAGTCAGTGAGGGTGCAGGGGCTGAAGATTTCTAAACAGAACCTATATGGATGGCTGAGTTCCTCAAGGCCTCTGAGGGAAACCAGGTGGGTGTACTTGAGGGTGCATACTAACCATGCAGAGGAACAGCAATGGGTACAGAGAGATGAAAGGTACCTGTGGCTATACCAGCTGGCAGTCACTGATTAAGGCTTTTAAAAATATTTTATTTATATTTTATGTGTATCAGTGTATTGCCTGCCTCCAGGCATATATGTGCACCCATGTGGTGTAATGCCTGAAGAGGTCAGAGGAGGGCATCGAATCCCCTGAAAGTGGAGTTTAGGATGGTTGTTGTGGCATGTGGATGCTGGGAATCAAACCTGGGTCTTATGCAAGAGCAGCCAGTGCTCTTAACTACTAAGTCATCTCTCCAGCCCCCATGATTAGGATTCTTATACTGGGATTCTGAACTCTCCTCAGTCTCTCAGCCAGGCCTAAGAGAGGGATCCTGGGAAAGATGTTGTATCTCTACCTCTCCCCAGAGCCCCTGGCTATTTTGAGGCTCCCTGAAAATGTGCCTTGATTCCAGGTGGTAGCAGGGTCCACACTACAGCATGCTTGAATGTCTTCAGAAACTAAATACAAGAGGTAATGTGTTTTTGTAAAGATCTGAAGAAGGCCAGGAGCACCAAAAGATTTTACGAAATTGAAGAGCAAAATTTTTTACTCGGTAAGCATTGAATTCTAACAATGTAAAGTTCTTATCACTAGAAGAGACTGAAAACAGGCTAGACAGATGAGTGGTTGCCAGACTCAGTCAAGTTTCATTCATTGAAGTTTCAAGTATACTTCATTAGGAGTATACTGAAAATACACGTTCCTAGAGGGGAGGGGAATGGAAAAAAACAATATATAATGACATCTGTATGAAAATGCTATAATGTGGGCTGGCAAAATGGCTTGATATGTAAAGGCACTTGCTGTGTGCAATAGTTTGAATGAAAATACTCCACATAGGCTGAAGTATCTGAACACTTGGTCCCCAGTTGGTGGCACTGTGTGCAGAGATTTAGGAGACGCAGCCTTGCTGGAGGAAGCACGTCACAGGGCGCACACTCTGAAAGTATACAGCTCTGCCCAGTTACAATTTCTCTCTCTGCTTCCTGCATGTACTTGCACATGTATACCATGGAATGAACACATGCACATGCGCACACACACACACAAAGTTTAAAAATAAAGAAAATGCTTTGATGAATCCCATTACTTTGCATACTAACTTTAAAAATTAATTAAAAAAAACACACACTCTTGAATACCAGCACTGCAGAGTCTAAGACTCAACAAAACAGGAGAGATGTCCAGAAAGCTATGCCTTCAAATGTTACCCACAAGTGAATCTGAGGTCACTTTGAGTTAGGAGCCACAAGGCTAGAGAAGCATCTGTGTGTTGAGACAGGGTCTGAACTAGGAAAACTAAATGCTTCGAAAAGATACTTTTTTAAGTGATTAACTTCTACTTGCCTGCTCACTTCCACAAGTACCCTTCCAGTTCAGATGAATCTGGTCTGGGATATAGAATAGGTATGTCAGAACCCTACACTAAAGGAATGTTCTGGGATGACAGAGTGTTCTCTCTTTGTGCTGCACAGTGCAGTGGCCACCAGCCAACTAAAGCACTGGGAATGCAGGCAGGGCTACTGAGGAATTAAAGGTTAATTCTTAATTTCAGGGTTAAGTAACTACATGTGGCTAGTGGCTCTCACATTGGCCAGGATGGCTTCTTCAGAATAGGGCTCACTACAGAATCCAGAGGGAAAAAAATTCTGCCTCAATTCCTTTCACACTTCTCCAGCCAGACTACAGGATCATTAGCTCAAAGCAAACATGAGAAAGCAGAAGCAAGGACAGGGCACACAGAGTTGGGACAAAATCTCTCACCATAAAGGACTTTACTTTTTTCTTCCTGAAAACACAATTAACACTAGCAGCTGACAGCTGTCCTGGACTATCCTGCAGTAAAATCTCCTACTAGCAAGCAGACCTCATTCCCAGAGATGACCTAGAACATCATTACTCAACCAAAGCTAAGTATCAAAGCTGGACTCTAATGCAACTTTTGGTCTGTGTTGAAGTACAAAAAAATCAAAAGAAAGAAAATTAATCTGACCAAAGAAATACAGGAAGTCAGTAAGTTCCATGCCTTTTCCAAACCTCAAAGTTTTCATCAAAATAAATCAGAGATAGAGAGAGAGCTCAGCAGTTAAGAGCACTATCTGCTCTTCCAGAGGACCCAAGTTTGATCCTAGCAACCACATCAGACAGCTCTTACTACCTGCAATTTCAGCTTCAAGGTGACTGGTACATTCCTCTGGCCTTTGTGGGCATCCACACACAAAAGGCAGACACTTACACATAAATTTAAAATAACAAAGTAAGTATTTAAAAAAATAAACTATATCATCCCTACATTTCCAAATACAACTAGTTCCAGTGTAGAAGCCAAAATCAAACATGACAAAAGACAAACCTGGGTAATCATTCAACTCTTGATTTCTGCCTCATACACATATTTTGGGCTCTTTTCCCAGCTTCTGCCTAAAGACACAGTCAAAATTTACCAACAAGGTGGTTACCTGAGTTGAGAAACAAGAACTGCTTCAACCTTATGGAATTTCAAATGAACAGAGACCCAAGTGGCAGGAAGAGGCTCCAGGAAGGCACCAGGACCCATTTGTTCTGTTCAAACAACTATTAGCATCCAGAAAGAACCAGCAATCTCCCAGGTACAACAGACACATCTCTCCCAGAGAGCCAGATAAGGTACCTTCTTCAGTCAAGTCATGGCTACTTCCCTCTCTAGAGACACAGCTGGCCTGCGGCAGAAACATTCTGTCCAAGAAGGCTGGAAACAGGGCTAGAGAGATGCCTCTTGCAGAGGACCCAGGTTCAGTTCCCAGCACCCACATGGTAGCTAATAACTGTCAGTAACTCCAGTTCCAGGGAATCCAACACCCCCTTCTAAACTCCAGGGGAATTGTAAGATACATACATGCAGGCAATATATTCATGCACATAACATAAAAATAATAAATAAAATGTTTTCAAAAAAGGTTGAAAGGTACATACGGGGAAGAAAGGCCAAGAAAGACGGTGTAAGGAAAAGACTGTGGAGGGAAGGGATAGTGAACTATCCATCAGAAACCAGGTACAGTTTCTGGAGCTTAGTAGAAGGTGAGTTTTTTCCCCCTCTTTATTCTATAAAAAGAGGGAAAAAATGTTGCAACTTCCTTTGTCATAGCACAGGCTCAGGAAAAAACAGACCCAACCCATTGCTTCACTTTGCCATCTCCACTAACAGAGAGACCTTCCTTCCCCAGCCCTGCCCTCTGTTCAGTGGGAAGCCAAGGTGACTTCTGTCTCAACGTTCTTCTACCTAGGAGGCTAAACTTAAGAATCTGATCATCCTGAGTGAGAGAGGAGTACTGTGAGAGCCCAAAAGAAGAGGAAAAACCTCTGCCACAACTTCAGACAGCACTTCTTTTCCTTACCAGCTTCTACTCTTCTTCAACTCTTTAGAACAGCCAGTTAACACTAGCTCCCAAGCATTCCTATTGCCAGAAAGCTTCCTGGGGAGACATCACCTCTCTCTCCTATGCCAATCAAAAGAAGGGTAGAGCCAGCAGTCTCGCCTACTTCTTGGAAACCATGCTGCTGCCTATACTATGCTTGTACCCTCCCATGGGTGTGTCTTGGGTATGTGTCCATGCAGTGTCCTGGGCTGTACCACACAGTAATCCCATCCTCTCTACAAGCCCTACCCTGAAGATCACACCATGTGTCCTTGTATCCTTCACTAGCCACTCTGTTTCCCTGTCTCTACCACTAGCTCCTTGAACCCTTCCTTGGATTTCTTAATAAAACTAAGTATCAGACTACCTCCCTTATAAGGAACAAATGAGAAAATGCCAGAAAAGATATAGCCTGGATTAGAGGGTAGGTTAGGGTGGTAGTATCTTTTTTCATTCATTTTATGCCCATAGGATAAAACTTTAAATTCCCAAAGAGGCCCGACTAATTATTCTTTACCTTGGAGTAATTTGATAAGCATTCCACGAATATCAAATGATAAAACATTAACTGCCTTCTGATTATAAGGGGACCATGGAAGAACTACTAGAGATGATGAGGTAGCAATTTCATCAACTTCTTATATCAACAAAATAAGCAAAGTCATAAATCAACATGCTCTTCAAATGCACTGGTGGATACATTCAGTTAGACAGGTTACAGCAAAGCAGAAGGAATTCTACCATAGGTCTCAGAGGCTATCTGACGACATTCTTAGCCTTTTAGTTGGTGGAAACTGTTTCTTTATTAAGTTAAAAATTCTGTTACTCACAAGATGTTAAGTCATAAACAGAGATGGATAAGAAATGGATATTTATGGCTAAATATGGCCCAAGATAAATTGTAAATAAGCTCTGGATCTGCAACATCCCAAACTCTCCACAGTTACTGAAGTGGTAATCATTGGTCAGCCTTTCAGGAAGCTCAGTTCTAGATGCAGGATTTTTCTAGGAATTTTTCATTCACAATTGCAAGGACTAATTAGAATGCACATATACATCAACTGCATTGCCTGATACATCACACCTGCTGTATTAGAACTTATTATTAATCCAAGAGACTTCAGAACAGCTGAGCTTCCAACAGGGGTCTAAATGGCAGAAGACTGCTATATGTATCAAAGTTAGTTCACAGCTTTGATGTACCCAAAGGAAAGCTGCAAAAATCATTGTTGGCACTACTCATTTTCTTTTCCTTTTTAAAAATAAAAAATAATATTTATGGGAATGGGAGATACACAAAGCACATGTGGAGACCAGAAGACAATCTGCAGGAATCAATTCTCTTTCTACCATGAGGATCCTGGAGATCGAACTCAGGTAGTCAGACTTGGTGGCAGGTGCCTTTACCCACTGAGCCATCATACCAGCCTTAATTAATTTTTGTCAAGTTGAAAGTTCTGAATCTCAGGGGAATGGAGGATACCCTATGGCAAACCCTTCATAAAAAGGCAGGATCTGCTAACAGAACCTTCAAGCCTTTAATTCCTCTCATCTGAAATAGCAGAGATACTAAAGGGGTGCAAACCCAAGAGGATGACAAGGACTATTTTTTTTCCACTCCAGCCTAATCCTACCATCTGGCCCTCTTATAGCCAATCAGCAGGGAAGACAAGAGGCAGCACAGAGAAAAACAAACATTTACAAACAATGGATGAATGAATTAAAATATTGCACCAGCAGGTAGAGGACAGCTCTCTGCAGGCTCTTTCCTTGGGACCCAGGTTGAACATCTCTTCCCAGCATCAGGTCATTTCCTAGCAGTCTTGTCAGGTCTAGTCTGATCTTTCTGATTTACAATGCAGAAACGTGAGTGAACTCCAGACAGGTTCTAGGACATGCTCAGGGTCACAAGAGCAGGGTTAGAAGCCAGGTCTCTCAGTGTCTCTTTCCTATGCAAGCTGCTAGAGATGGAGGTAAGTGGCCCCATGAGATTCAAAGTTATGACCTCAGACCCAGTAATTTGATGCTCAAACTGGTCCCTTTTGCAATACACAAGTCCAGCAGATAGAAAACTCTAGACTGCATCTGTCTCTGCTATGGGTCTAGAGCTAGCCAAAAACTGGAGGAAAGTTGGCACATTTCAAATGTAGAAGAGTCTTCTCCACAGAAAAGGAAAGTGAGGGACACTAAAAAAAAGAGAGAGAGAGAAAAGAAACATCAATTCTTTCAATTACCTTAACAAAGAGAATTTCATTAACAGAAACACAAGGTACCTCTTGAATCAGGAGATCTAAGTAGATGAAGAAACGCCCAGAAGACTACTCTGCAGCAGCCAGGAGACAGGGCAGGAGGAAGAGCTTGAGAGGGGCTTTACTATAACCTTGGCTAAATCTTACAGAGCCTAGTCAGCATTCCTAGTCCCACTCCAAAAGGTACCAACTCTGAATTTTGTTTTTTAAAGAGGATGTGCTGTTTTTTGTCAACTTGACACAAACTAGAGACACCTGAGAGGAAGGAACCTCAGCTGTGAAATTTCCTTCATTGGACTGGCCTATGGCAATGTCTGCAAGGCATTTTCTGAATTGTTAATTGATATAGGAGAACCCAGACACTGTGGGCTGGTGGGCCTGGGCTGTATAAGAAAGCAAGCTGAGCAATCCAGGGGAGCAAGCTAGAGTTCCTTAGTGG
Source organism: Eospalax fontanierii (assembly GCA_035773235.1). Taxonomy (NCBI): domain Eukaryota; kingdom Metazoa; phylum Chordata; class Mammalia; order Rodentia; family Spalacidae; genus Eospalax; species Eospalax fontanierii. Next base: position 63,071,599 of record CM069535.1, on the reverse strand, counting down.
TAGCTACTTCAGTTCCTGCCTTTTGCCCTGACTTCCCTCAATATTAGATTATGACCTAGAAATTGTAAAATGAAACCCCTTCATTCCTAAATTGGTTTTGGTCAGTATTGTATCACAGCAACAGAAAAGCAATACAGAAACTGGTACCAACGCTGGGAGTATTGGTGCACGCCTTTAATATCAGCACTTGAGAGGCAGAGGCAGAGGCAAGCAGATCTCTGTGAGTTCAAGGCCAGCCTGGTCTACATAGTGAGCCGGGGCTACAGGGCCTCCCTGTCTCAAAAAGATGAGGGCAGGGAAGGAGGGAATTGGTACCAGAGAATGGAACTGTTGCTGTGGCAGATCTAAGCATGTCATTCTTTGGTAGGATAGTGGAAGGATTTTAGAGCTCTGGGCTGGAAAAGCCAATGGGTACACAGTGCTTAATGGGCTATTCTGTGGGAGCCTGAAAGATAATGTTGAGAGAAATGCATGCAGTGGAGGACTGGACTGTGAAGTTTCAGAGGGAAGCAAAGATTTTACCAGAGTCATTTGCATGACATATTCTGAATTATGAATTCTTGAAAAGTGAACCCTTTCAATGGCTGAAAAATCAGCTATGATTACAAGAGAGCAGCATCACTGAGGTCAGATCTTCTGGGGAGTATTTCCTCAGGATCAGCACACAGAAGCTGTGGTCCAGAGCAGGCCAACGCTGCATCTCAAACTGGTAGCAGAACTTGGCAATGTGTAAGAGTCTCACACTTGGTACTAGTTTTGAAGGAATAAAGGGGTCATGGAAAGCAGCTGAGGCATGACACCATTCGGCAAGGATGGAGCCACTACAGAAAGGCCAGTGTGATGGCTAATCCTGGGTGTCAACTTGCCTGGATCTGGGATTAACTGAAATTGAGAGAGATCTTCTTGACTGGATCATTTGAAGCTAGAAGACCCATCCTAAATATGCGCATTACCTTCGGATGGCAGCCAGGAAAAAGGACCGAGGCAAGCGGCAGCTCAGTCCTTTTTGCTGCTTGTCGTCTTTCTCACTGGTAAGTTCGTCTTGCTGCTGTGACCAGCTTCTTCAGAATCCAACTAAAGACTAGCGGATCTCTTGGAATCTATCAGGCCAGACTGGGACTGCTGACACATCCAGTCTCAGACTGAGCAACTACCAAATTCTCAGCCTCTCCAGTGTGGTGCAGCCTTTGCTGGACTACTCAGACTCTAACCTGTAAGCCAATCTAATTATATGAATTAGATATAGGATTCTATGAATCCTGCTTCTTTAGGGAACCCTGATTAATACAGCCAAGAAGTCATCAAAGTGCACAGGTTCATGAGATGACCACCAAAAACAGTGGCAGGTGTAGTGTGGAGGCAGCCTGAGCCAAGGATACAAACTGCATGTCCTGCGGACAGCAGAGTCAGAGAAGTGGACCTACCCATGACTTTTGGAGCCCAGAAGACCATGAGTGGATCCCAGATGTCAGACATTGAGCTATACTGCTGGTCTTTGGTTTTGTTTAAGTGTGCTGGATAGCTTCAGTTGTCAATTTGATATACCTTGGTGGGAATCTCAACTGAGGAATTTCCTCCATTGGATTGGCCTGTGACCATGTCTGTGGAGCATTTTCTTGATTGTTGAGTGATGTGGGAGGGCCCAGCCCACTGTGGACAGTGCTATCCCTGGGCAGGTGGACCTGTATTATATAAGAAGGAGCTAAGCAAATAAGGCAGGGGGAGCAAGCCAAGCTGCTTTTGGTCACTTGTTTTTTTTTTATTTTGTTTTGTTTAATCAACAGCAACAGAAAACTAACTAGAACAAAGGGCACCAAGTTACAATGCTGAAATTACAGAATATGGCTAGTGAAATGGCTCAGTAGGTAAGTGCATTTGCTGCCAAGCGTAATGACTTGAGTTTGATGCAAGAAACCCATATGATGGAAAGAGAGACTGTATTCCCAAAAGTTATCCTCTGACCTCCACAGCCATGCCTTGGCATTCTTGCCACACACATATACACTGGGAATCATTGGCAGGCTGTACTGGACAGCATGTGACACTTGTGAACCTAGCAGTCTGAGGAGATGACAGACACCACAAGCTTTTCTACAGTAAGCATTAACAGGTTAATACACAGTTTGTTTCAGCAAACTAGATGTCAGCAGCTAGCATGAGATAACTCCTTGCTAGCCTAGCCTCTCTAGCACCACTCCAGGGCATGTGTAGTCTCCACCAAGCCACCTACACTCATAGGACAGTCTGAATTCCTCCCCCAGTAACCCTAGTCACTCCTCTACTCCACCCTCCCCTGGAAAAGACACACTGCACTCTACAGAAGCCAAGCACGACAAGCAATCTTCAGGACTCTTTAGAGTTTACCTTTCTCAGCTCCTGAAAAGTCTAGCCCTTAGAATCTTATTAGTGTTCTTCTAAGAATTAGGCACCAGGGAAGAAGACCAGGATGGGAAAGACAAGAGAAGGTATGCTATTCTAAGGACAGGGGCCCCTTCTGTCACAGTTAAAAATAAACTCTTACCAAATACACCCAACTCCTCCCTTCCAGAGGCCAATGGGCCTTAGCAGATAAATTGTTCCCTGTAGAGGAAGTGAGGCCCTGGTGGACAACAGATCAAAGAGTCAGTGACACATGATCTGGATAGGTAACTCCACTGAGGCAGAGGGTTCCCCAAATCCTAATTCTTGTCTCCTATTACTCAAATCACATTCCTTTTCCAGAAAAATACAGACTATGAACCTGAGCCATGATTAGCATCAACCAACACCTGTCCAAAAACTAGACCACTCAGAAGATGCCAAAGTAGAAATGAAAGAAATAGTCTGCCCAGGATCTCCAGCTAAGTAGATCTGCTAGCTACCTGCACCCTTCCCTCACCTTCTCCTCCAATCTCCAGACTTTCCCAGTAGCAGAGAAGAACATACACCTCAACGGGCAAAAATGAATACCTCTGCACCTGTAGCCATAGGGTAAAAGACACCCATGCTTTTTATGGCCTTTTCACTCAGAGGTCCTGAGGGACCCTGCCCAGCTCAGAAAAGAGGCACTCAGAAAGCCAGGACCCAGTTACTCTTGGAAGTCAATATAGTGAGGTCATACTTCAGAATGCAGTAACTCAAAGCCCTACTCTGTGGGATGGAGAGTGTAACTTAGGAACAAGGCAGGAGGAAAAACAGGGCACACTGGGTCCCAGGCCAGTCCAGAAAGTAATGGGCGCAGATTCATCCCCACCTATCTTTTGGTAAGGATGCAGAGTTAAGAGGAAGCAGAGGCAAGCCTAAGAGAAGGTCTAACCACCTAAAAAACCTGCTTGCTCTCCTTTGTGTGGTTCTCCCCTGCCTGAAGAATAAGCAAAGCAGCGGCCTTTGTCGAAGTGAATCTAGATGCCTGGAAAAGTCAGAGCCATAGCCACAGCTCATCACCCTTTATTCTTGTGCACAGAGATTTGGCCCAAACTGCCCACCAAGCTCAGGCTAGAAAGGAAAAGGGCACAGAGGGAGGGCAAAGGTGAAAAGTAAACAGTCAGTGTGGACATCCCTGGGACAGATAACCAGGGCCTAGCTGTGACGAGAAGTGCAGCAGTGGCATGCTTATTTTTAACCACTAAGACAGAGGGACTGAGTAACAGCCCTGGGCCTGGGGCAAGAGGCCAGGTTGTAAATGGCCAGTGTGGTCTGTAAGGCTCCTAACAACATGGATAATCAAGATGGCAGTGAAAGGACCAACTCAATCACCTGCCCAAGAAAACAGGAAGAGTAAGGAACCCCAAGAGAAGAAGGAGAAGGAGTCATCATGATAGCCACTAAGTCTCTTATGAGTGTCCTCTCTCCCCCAGGACAAGGATGTCACCTTTTCATCAGAGTCAAAGGAAGCTAAGCCAGAGAGAAAGCATCAACGGCACAACTTCCCCTGTCCCCTCATCTTCTATGAGACAGAAGGAGTTTGTAACAGGTAACCACAGAGCTGCCACCTTTGGTCACCCACTCACCTCCCAGACATGTCCAAACTGGAACTGATCAGGAGATGCCTGAAGACATCCTCAAGAATAAGATGCCCTTTCATATGCCCTTTCGGAGAGCTCAAGTTCCCAGTGGAATGAGCATGCAGTTTTCTGGATCTCAGAGAGGAACATCCCATACAAATAGACATTGACCTTGAGGCTATGTCCCAGGCTCAACCACCTCCCAGTTGGCACACAGAGGTGTTTACCAGACCACATAATCGTCTCCAAGAACTCTACAGTGCCAGAAGCCAAGCCCAACTTCATGACCCCCTTTTCTGTCCCTTTCCCCCTTCTCCAACGAAGTTCTCCAACGAATCCGGACAGTCTAGCACACAGGATCCCACCATGCATGCCTCCTAGGCTCAAACCACTGCTCTTGCCTAGAGCAGGCAGGAAGAAAAGGCAAGGCAGAAATCTCTAACTATGCCCTTCTCCACTTACTTCCTCAGTCTCTAGCCCTCTCTGAGGGGTCAATGAACCTATATGGAAGTCCTAACATCATCAGTCATGGGAATCAGCTCCCTAGTTCATAACAGCTCCTTGCTCATAACTTCGACTGTGAATGAATTAAAGGGCACGCCTTTGGGTGAATGAAGTCCTATGCGAAAGCAAAGCATAGCAGTGGCACAGTGACTAGAAGAGAGACACACCCCTAGTCAGATGCCCCTTGTCGGGTACAGCCTGCATAGCCAATCACAGTGGCCTTCAAATACCCCATGACTTCAAACGGCAAAGGAGTTTGGAGTAAAATAAATAAATAAATAAAAGATTCCTCATGTCTACCTTGCACCACTACCACTGAGATTCTTCTAACTTCTAGCTAAAAGAAGACATAGCTTATCCTCTCTGTTGAGCAGCTACCTAGAAAACTTTCTGGCCTCCAGCACAGCCTCTTCTACTACCCCACACTTCTACTAACTGAAGCCAAACTCTGATGTGGACAGTGAAGTGCAGGAAGTTTAATTGACCCTCTCAATGCTATAAAATTAGGAGAGTCCCAAAACTAGACCATTTTGGGTTTGGGGGTGGTTTTTGTTGATGTTATTGCTTAGTTTTGGTTTTTACTTTCTTATCTAGCACATAATCCCCTAAAAATGGGCTCATTTCTATTTATACATATCTGTATTTACATATAAACTTATACCTCAAAATATCAAGATTGCAGATCCTAGTAAGTATCAGTCCTGATGAGTAAAAAACGCACAGTAATATCACTGAGTCATATACCTGGTATACATATTAAATGTTCTGGTGGGGTCCTTTTTCTTATCAGCTCCCCATTTACAAGGGGAGCTATGTAGAAAACTACTTGTTAGGAGTATAGAGCTGAGTTTTAAGCTACCAGGTCTTCAGTACCAGCACTACCCCTCCTGATGATAACCAAAGAACCCAAGAAACCCAGACCAAGCACAGGTTTCAGGGAATTAGGTCCAGGTATATAGCTCTGGGGCCACAACCAAGCAAGATTGGGACACACAACTCGACCTCTCTGCGGACACCTAGCCTATTCCTCAACAGGATGGAAGAAGCAAGAAAGACAGCCAGGAAATATCCATTTCTCCACTACCAAGAGGAGCTACAGCCCCTGCAAATAATTCTGCCCTGACTACTTCCCTCCCTTCAAGACAATGACCCACCACAAAACGAACAGTAGAGGGAAGAGGGAGAAATGAAGCCTCGACATGACCTCTGGGAGGGTGGAAAGCAAGAGAGGAGGCAAAGCATAAACTGCTGTGTCACAGATTTCAGACCACTAGAGAGTAATGGTTTTAAGAAAGGAGGGCGGCTCAGGTATAATGAAACCACTCAGACACAGATGCTGACACTGCTCTTCTCGGTACCTCGGATGGCACTCCTTCTGGCACAGACCCCATCATATCCCTAGGTCCTGTAGGTAACAGGAGCTTGACCCCACTGCCAACCCCAGGATTTGGCCAGAGATTAAGTTTGCCTCATCAAGCCTGAGTATGAGTTCCTCTCAGTCCTGCTCCCAATGCTAGCACCAGTTCAACTGGTGACACAGCAACTCCTTACCTTTCTAACAATGAATACCCATGTATTCATCCCCTCAAAAAAGAGCCCTTTGTTTCCCAGACTCCCACTAATAACATGTAGCCCTGAGGCCCTAGGATGGTATCTTTCTCCCCTCCTTTCGGCCAGTGAACCAAAATTTAAATAGAGTATTTTCATACTCTATTTAAATCATTTACTGACCCACTTATAATCCTACATGAGAAAGGTCCAGAGCCCTGCTTCAGTAGACAGAGGTCAGGACCAAGACAGGATGACATGCCTGGAATCTTCTCCCCCAAAAAGGTAAATGTTCTCTAACGGCAGAAACTAAACTCTTCCCTCAAAAAGTACACAAACCCCAACTTCAGTGACTCCTAACCTTTTTAACACTCTCAAGCCCCCTCCCCACCACCACCAAAAAAAAAAAAAAACACTTTAAACCTGATTTGACACAAACACTAAGCTGCTAGCCCCCCGTGGCCCTGACCTGCTAGGTCTCCTGCTTATCCCCTCAGCCAGTTTCACCGCAGCCTCTAGACGATCCACCTAGTCTTCCACCCATTCTTCGGAGGCCCAGTAGGGTACCACTGACACCAGTCAAAGCTTCCCTGGGCATCTTCAATCATCACAAATATACTCTGAAATATACTTTCAAAATCCCTTTATTTCTAGCCACCTAATTAATTTAGGCCCCGAGCCATCAAAATCCAACAGACTTTCCTGTAAGGATGAAAAATCTTCTGTACTGTTCAAATTGTGACTAGCAACAAATTTTTCCTTTGCTTTCATGCTTTTATGTTCATTAATTTCAATATTAACAGTCATAAAGAAATAGTGACTATTGTATTTGACAATGCAGCTCCCTAAACTACATTTGATAATTTTGCCTTCTCCAAATAGATTTTTTGACCTGTAACATTTTACGGGCCACTAATACCACTAACCTCCATGGGACTAAACATACAGTAAATGTTCAGTAAACTGTTAACTACCTAGAACCATACTGGTTATTAAAAAGGCTGGCTTGACCCAGGACTTTCCTCACCTCATGTTTCCATCTGGCAAACCCTAAATTGAGACACTGCTCCCTGCCAGTCACACTGTCATCTCTCTGGTGGGTACACAGAATGAGGACACTGCGTGCACTAGAGGATGTGAGAGCTCTAATGTTGCCCTCCAACTGGGTCCAGACCAACTATGAGAGGTTCTAAGCATCCTTCCTTCAGTGACACTACATGACCTAGCAGGGGAGGCACACTGGAGAAAGGGAAAAGAAAACTACAGGATCTTGCTTCCTCTAGTCGATGCAATGGAAAGATAAACAGAGATAAGTTATGACAACATTCTGTGTTTTGTAAAGCAATCACATGCTTCACCTAACCAGCACTGTACAGCACAGTGAAATAATGGTACGGGCTTTAATTAAATTTGTTAAGCTAATACTTAAGCATCACTATGACATGGTGAAGCAGAAAGCAGCTGAGTAATCCATTGGGAAAACAAACAATTCATACACAAATGGGTTGAGACTACACGTCTCTACCAAAGAAATAGAATTTCCATGTTCTTGTACAAGTAAATAAGATTTCTATTAAGTACCCTTCCCTAAAAATGGGAAGAATAATCAAAATTTTTTTCAAAAAGCTTGTTACAGACCCAAAACTCATGAAGCTGATGAGTTGGTTAGAGGCTGCCTCTCTAACCTTAGTAATTTTGGCAGGAAGGTGGCATATACCTGCCACTGTCCTATGGCCAACAAATGAGGCCAGTGATCAAGAGGCTCCCCATCTCAAAGCACTCTGGAACAGCAACCAACTCCATGGCTCTCAATATTACTTCAGAAAGTAGGGAGAGACCTGAGACCTGAGACTAGGAAAGAGTGAAGACTGGGTTCTAATCCAGTGCTGAGTAAATGATAAGACTCACCACTTGCCTTGAACAGGTCATACCTTTATTCTAGGTCTTGATTTTCTCGTCTACAAAATGAAGGCATTGAATACTGATGACCTCTCCATTGCCTTCTAACTGTGCCTGAAAATATATGCATAACTCAGAACATGATGGCAAGACAGATGATGAAGCAAGGTGACAGAACTCACCAAAAGCATTTAAACAGTAGCTTAAACAGTAGCTTTCCAAAGAGGTGAGAGAAAAGCAACCATTGGGACCATTTCAAAGGCACCAATTTCACTTAACAGAACTAAGAGATCACCAGGCCACAGACAAGAAGCATAGCCTCTGAACAGTCATCATGTCCAATAATTCTCAGAGACACAAGAAAGCAGACTTCCAAAGCCCCATGAGAGCCAAGATCCTGGCCATACTCTGCCCTAGCCCATCCTGGGGGAATGGGCTCAGCCGTCTGCAGAGCACAGGCATCTTCCTTTTTCTCAGCACCAATCACAGGGTCATCAACTCAGCCCATGCCACCCTGTCCTCCTCTCTTGCTTTCTCATCAAAGGAAGGCTTCTGGTTTTGAAAATCATTTCACTACTCAGCACCTAGTTTTTAAAAAATGCAAGATGTCACTAGAACAGATTTCTTTTAACCAGATTCCCCCACAGCTGTGATTCCATCTCAGCCAGTATTTGGATATGGAAGTGCCACTGACACTGCTGCCACTCTCCAAATGCCTCGGTTCCTTCTTCCCTCTGTTATTAAATCTCAACACAAAGATGTAAGGGAAATCTACAATTCAACAGTTGAGTACAACTCTGAGATCTAGGAGCAAGCTGCCTGTCAAAACAGACTCTGACATGTGGCAATCATGTAGGTTTTTTTTCCCCCTTTCAAAACTATTCAGAAAAGAAAAATACATAAACTTCTCTTCTGTTAATTATAGCAGAATTCTGTAATTGCCAGCATTTTAGAGGAAGATGTTTGAGTTTAGATAGAACACAGAGAAGTTAAGAATTTTTGTTCTAAAGTTTTTTATATTATCATGTTCCAACTATCCAAGAAAATGAACAGCCTGCTGATTGGTTAAGGCAGATGCATCTCAGAAGAGATAGAAACTCTCCCAGAAATAACATCTGTCACTTCTTCAACAATACAGTTAGCTGTGGTCAAACCGCTCACTCACTTCCACTCCCCAAGGTCAACCCAAACAACTCCCTTCCTCACTGCACTAGGAGTATGGGAAGGGAAGTGAAAGGTTCAAATACTGCAGTATTCAAGGCACTGATAAATTCCCTCCCAAAGAGTCAACGCCAAGCAACAACCAAGATCCCACAGCAAGAGCTTAGGGTAAAAAACCAAATCTAACTAACATTGAGGAAGAAAGCAGCAAATACAAAAAATACAAAAGTATGTAAAACATGTTATATATATATATATATATATATATATATTCTATATACACATTACATATATATCTCAAAGACTTTAAAACCTAGAAATTAAAAATACTTGCCCCCAACAAAGCACCAGGTTTTTATTCCATTTGACTGTATACATCAACAGTTGCACCCATAACTCATCTGAGTTTAGTATACAGTAACTGAAACCAAGCAAGTTGTGTGGGTTGACGGGGAAGGGAAAATATAACCCGGGAAGTAGTTCTCTCCTCCAATCAATCATTAGACACCCCAGGGGAAAGAAACCTGACTTGTGACCTTTAAAGATAGGGTGTAGCCTGAAACCTTCCCGAGAATAAACTTTTTTACTGGGCCTGAACGACTAGCTCACATTTCACTGGGGACCACTTGAAATCTCCACTCTCCCCTTACCACAGCCGAAAGAGAGAGAGACAGAGAGACCGACGGTGGATTTCCTCAGCACAAGAACAGCGTTTGCTCCCATTAAACCCGGCGACCAGAACCCAAGTGGGTTTGCAGAATCAGCAATGAGCCAAACCCGGCTCACAGACTAGGTTTACTATGATAGACGCAGCAAGGTGAACAGCAGACTGCACGGTAGAGCCCCGCGGGAGCTGGAGGCGGAGCGGCCTCGGGGGCCCCCGAAAGTTGCTGGGCGCGGGGGCGGGGTCCCCGGAGTCTCCAGCCCCCCGCCGGCGCGCCTCACCGCCGCACAGCCGAGCTGGCGTGGCCAGAGGAAGCTAAATCACATTCCGGTTCCCAAATAAGGAGCAAGGTTAAGTAAACCTCCGGGAGCTAACTTCTCCAAACCGACCGACCAACCAGCTCAATGAGTAATGGGGCCTTTTGTGCCCGCAGAAAGAAAGGAAGGAGCAAGACAGAAAGTGGGGGAGGATGGGGAGTCGCAAGCCCCGAGTCTCCGGGACACCGGCTGAAGTCAGCAGAGGCGGCCCCGAAGCCAGCCGCGGCCACTCGGCTGGATCCCGCTCCAACCCCAAGATGGCAGAGTCCCCGTGAGTCCTCCCAGGTCCTGCGGCCGGGCGCGAGGTGACCGGAAGCCGCCCGGCCCCGAGCGCTCACCGCCCCGCGCCGCCCGGGCCCCGCCGCGTTCCCGCCCGGGCCAGACCCACCTTGAGGGCGAATTTCTGCTGGGTCCTCTTGTCGAAGATCCGCAGGACCTTCCCGTTGATGCCCAGACCCAGCACCTGGCTGGTGACCTTGTAGTCGTCGGTGATGGCGTTCTTTCGGATCTGCAGGCCCGATTTGACGTGGAACTGGGGGAACGGCGGCGGCGGCTGGGCCGGGGGCGGCGGCGGACTGGGGAACGGCGCCGGCGGGGTCCGGCCCGGGGAGCCCGACAGCATGGTGGCCGGCGACTCCCGCGCCGAGGCAGGGGCTGCGGCCGCCCCGTCCTCCGGCTCGGGCTCCGGCTCGGGCTCGGGCCCGGGTCCCCGCCACGCCCCGCCCGGCGGCGAAGTTTGCTCCGGGCTGGAGCCGGCTTCCCCGCCCCGGCCCGGCTCCAGACTCGGCGGGTCGCGGGGCCCCGTGGGTCCCGCTGTGCGCCGCGGGCGCCCACTGGCCCTGCTCCCTCCCCCCGGGGGCCTGCGCTCCGTCGAACGCGGGACGGCGGGGCCCGGCCGGGGGGAAACGCCAGAGCTAGAAGTACCAGCCCGGGGGCGGCGGCCGCGTCACAGGCCCGTCTGTGTCCGGGGCTGGTCCTTAAAGGGGAGGATCGGGGGTGGGGTTTGGGAGGGAGGCGTGGACGTGGGGGAGGGGTCAGTCTTAAAGGGGAGGATGCCTGGAGCCTGGAAAGCCATGGAACCCAGCTGCTCGTACTCCTGAGGGGACAACTGGAGGGAGTGTTAGGAGTCAGGGAGAAAGGACGAAGAAACTCTTGTTCTTAACCAAGGTCTTGCAAGGGAAGGGGAGGCAAAAGAAAGTAACTGAGTAATTCAAATAAAACCTATAGTTCTCCAACTATCGGGCTCTAGGAGACAGCATCTACAAATTTAGAGGAGGTGCATTTTGAAAGAAACATGATTGGTAAGAATCTACCTAGATGCGATCTCTGGTGTGGGCTGGAGTTACAGAGGCTATTCATCCTAGGAACAGGTGTCAGGATTTCCCTTAACTGAAACATTTTCCCGAGTTTTACATTTCCTTTCTTGTAAACTTACTGTTTTTTGATTTTAAAAAAAATCTATTACCATGTAATCACGAATTTAGTAATTATGCATTTGAACATATTTTTATGTCAATAAACTAAAAACGACCCAGGGTGAAGAGAAGATGGGGCTCAATGGCCCCTTGTAATCCCAGCTATGTGCTGAAGGATGAAGCGGGTGGATCACAAGTTAGTGGGCCTGCCTGAACAACACAGACTGTATTTCACAACACCAAAATAAAGTTTAAAATGAGCTGCCTAAGTTTCTAGAGCCTTCTCCACTGGCTGATCCTAAAAAAAGCAAACCTTTTTGGGGTGTCATAGTATACCTTTCCTTTGGGCTCTGAATTCAGTAAGATAATGAAGCAAAGGGGAGGGTCTGGGGAATGGTTGGGGAGGGAGCTGTAAATTAGTCCTTAAGATTAGTCCTTGAAGGTACAACCATGAGAGATATAGTGCTAGTACAAGTCTCTGAGGAAGGACCCAGAGCTGGCCCTGTAACATAGTCAGGGTGCAGAGGGTTTAACTGTTAGAGCAGGTGAAAATGAGACAAAGGAACAAAACTGGTGAAAACACAATATAATATGGAGAAATTATAGAATGAGGCTTGACCCATCACCACTCGTGGTCCTTAGTATGTCCCAACAAAACTCTAATGGGAACTCTCCCTCACTAGCCAGGCATGGTGGCGCATATCTTTTGTTTGTTTGTTTCTTGCTTGCTTTCTTTTTGAGACAGGGTCTCTCTGTACCTCCAGCTGATCTGGAACTTGCTAAGTAGACCAGGCTGGCCTTGAACTCACAGAGATCCATCTGCCTCAGCCTCCTGAGTGCTGGGATTAAAGGCACACACCACCATGCCAGGTTGGCACACACCTTTACTCCCAGAAAAAAACTCTAGAGAGAAGACAGCATCCTGAGAAGAGGGCTTGCAGATATAGCCCAGGAGGGTAAAGCACATTTTCTAGTGTCTCCACCCTTCTTTGTCTTTCTAGAAGATGCTTGTTCCACAGGAAGGCAGGAATGAAAAGCTGAAAGACTATAATCACCCTCCTAGGATCCAGCAGAATTCACTATAGACCAAGGAGACAACTGGTCTCTTCAAGCAGCATTTTCTTTTAGTACTGTATTCAAGGCTCTACGTTCAGCCCTGTGGTGGTAGGTGGTGAAAATCCAATGGGGAAGAAACAGTAGATGGGATCCAGGTCTGGACTGCTCCCACTCTTCATTGCACGTGTATATACACACACACACACACACACAGAGTCTCCAGGACTTGCTATTGTTGGCAACCTGCTTCTTTCCACAAGACTGGAAAGAGAATGAGCTCTCAGAGGTGGCAATGGAGAGAAAAGACACAATGGGAGAAAAACAAATATAGAAATGAATGATCAGAATCCACTTGTCCAAGTAAGTACCTTGAGCAAGTCACTCTTAGCATCTCTCTGTATATCAGGAAAAAAGGAAAAATCCTAACATCTCCTTTCAGGGCTGAGTAAGAATGAAATGAGATGGTATCTATTAGAACTCTTCATAAAGCATACACTATAAATTCTCATGAAATATTAAACATCAAACATTGCTAGCTTGCTCTTTGTTCTGTTCCTATTGCCTGTGGATCTGTCCCTGACATTGAACTGCCTTCCTCGGTAAGGGAAGTTCTGGGAAGATATCAAAACCTGATGTCCTAGAAATAATGGATCATAGAAACCCAGCAGGGCATATCTCCTGGAGTTCAAAGACCAGATGAGCCTAGAGGGGCATACAGGACACCCAAGACCTATATGCCATGAACAACACCCAGGAAATATACTGATATGAACATAGCCCAGAAGGACAAGGCATCTGGTGTGAAACAGTATAAATGAATAACCAATGAATAACTGGGGAATGAGATGAACCACAGAAAAAAAATGCTCCACAAAAGATCCAGAGCTTTAAATTCTAACACTGCCTAGCGATGTGACTCAAAAGTCCCTTGCCTCTCAGTTCCTTCTTTCGTCTGTAAAATAGTGATAGTAGCATCTGCCCTGCCTACATTGCAGAGCTATTACAAGGACAAAATGAAGTCCAAAGTCCTGCTTCTACAACACCAAGCTCAGCCATCTGTAGTGAGCTGCTTAAGAATTAGGGAAAGGGGCTAGAGAGATGATTCATCGGTTAAGAGCAATGACTGCTCTTGCAGAGGACCTGGATTCGATTCCCAGCACCCACATAGCAGCTAGCAACTATAACTCCAGTTCCGTGGGAATCTGACACTCACTTCTGACCTTCACCGGCATTGCATGACACATCTGCACTTACATACATGCAGGCAGTGCATTCATACACATAAAAAATGAAAATAATAAATAAAATATTTTTTAAAAAGAATTAGGGATGTGTAAAAGCACTTCAAATGTTGGAAATCAAACTGGAGCTGGAGCTCGGTAGTAAAGTGCATGGTTAGTGTGTGCAAAGCCCTGAGTTTGAACCCCAGAACAGCATTACAAAAGATGTTGAAAGTCTATGCAAAAGAAAATAGTACTTTTGTTTACAAAGAAGTATGATTTTTTTGGCATGCAAACACAATATACCATGTAGTGTATTATGTATGAAGGCAATTTAAGAACCACAACTCTAAAGAATTAGATCAGTCATAGTCCTGGATTCATAGCACACCCTTGTTATTGGATGTGTTTCTGCTTTTATTTATACTCATTTAATAATGCTATAGCACCTGTGGACACACTAACCAAAATAAAAACTAGGACTTTGATAATAGCATACATCTAAAGGGATGACGCCCTCAGACTACCCTCTAACCCATCCCTGTGCATATTATCCAAGACAAACATCATCCGAATGCTGTGTTTGCCTTTCCCTTGCTTTCCTTTCTATACTGTTTTAGTTCATGAAGACATGTTTAAAGGTATCTTTGAAAGCTGGATAAAGTGGTTCATGCCTATAATCTCAGTGCTCTGGAGAATGAAGCAGAAAGGTTGTTGCAAGGTTGAGGCCAGTCTAGGCTACATAGTTTCAAAGCAGCCTGGGCTATATAGAAAGACTTTGTCTCAAATAAACCAAAATTAAATAAAATAAAGATATAAAAGATGAAGCTCAAAATATATTTTAAAAGAGAAGTATGTAGCTGGGTGTGGTGGCACACACCTTTAATCCCAGTATTCAGGAGGTAGAAGCAAATGGATCTCTGTGAGTTTGGGGCCAGCCTGGTCTACATAGTGAGTTCCAGATAAGCCAGGAGCTACATAGAGAGACCCTGTCTCAAAAAACTAAAATGGGAGCGGGTGGGGGAGAGAGAGCAAGGAGTTAGTTTCTTAGTGAGATGAAGTTACAGTGAGGAAACATTGTCATAGTTCCCAAGTATTCGCCACCATCTCACGAGGATGACAATGGGGACAGTGAAAATGACAGGTGCTGTCAGTGAAAATGAGTGCTGATTCTGTGTCCAGCTGTTCAGGTCTCTTCTTAGATTGTCTTATTTAAATCATAAATATCTGTAGCTGAGATTGCTAGCTGTCTTGGCCAGTCAGTACCTATTTTATTTTCCTCTTCTTTGACAGGGACAAAACTCAAGTATTTAGCTAAGCACATGACTAATCTAAATAAAAATTATATCTCCTAATTTCTCGGCTTCTATTACATCTAGTTGGATTCATGAGATTTAAGTTCTGCTCAGTGATTTGTACAGGAAATGGAATTGAAGAAATGCAAGGTCTTTTCTTCCCCTGTCCTCTTTTCTCTTTCCTGAGAGCTAAGGTCGGGCAGTCCTCTTAGGTCGTGGAAATGGAGGCTACAAATTGAGAGTGACAGAGAAAAAGGACAGAAGGAGCCTGTATCCTGGTATACATAGATCAGTCCTAGCAGGCCTGAACCACTTGTCTAGACTTTTATATTAAATACAGACCTTTAATCCCATCACTCAGGAGGCAGAAGCACGCAGATCTCTGAGTTCCAAGCCAGCTTGGTCTATATACCAAATTCCAAGCCAGCCAGAGCTACATACAGACACCCTGTCTGAGGGAGTCATGAAAAACTATCTACTCATTCCCAATAGGACACTGATGACAGATTAATGCAAAGATTCTATCCAAGCCCAGTTTGGTGAAGCAGTGAGTTTACTGGATTTACTTAGAGGAGTATGGGTTAATACAGCAACAGCAATAGAAAATGAAGACGAGTGCATGGACAAGAAATTTTTAATAGAGTTGAAAATAAAGATGAATCAGGGCCTGGAGAGATGGCTCAGTGATTAAGAGTGCTGATTGCTCTTGCAGAGGACCGGACAGATCAACTCTGGCCATCTACAAGGTGACAGATGTCACAGGCAAATTGCCCTCATGTCCAACCACATATCCTTCTTTATGTCTAAAACATAGTTCTCCCATTCCTAGGCAGAAATGTCTCAAAGGAGTATGTCTGTACCTTCTATTTTTGATCAACTTTTAATCTCCCCAACTTCTTTCCATCTTGCTCTAAACTGTTATAAGGTATAAGTTGATTTCATGCCTAGATTACATTATAGGAATCAATATATCCAAACATCCCTCATCTTAAATTTATACCATCAAGGAGTAGAAGTTTCCTAATTTACTGTGCTGTGGCATGATAAGTGAATGGTACAGGGTGGGAATCCATGTAAGTCAGTTTCTTGGTGTGTTCAAATAGCTTCTCTGGTCAAAACTGGATAATCCACTGGCTGATGTAGGTGCACACAGTAAAGCAGCTTTGTGTCTACTGGTAGTGTGACAGACAGATCAGTCCTCCGAAAACTCACCTTTGCAAAGGGCAGTGACTTGATACCAAAAGGAAATAGGTCATCGTCAAGTCATAGGCCTGTATTTCTTAGATAAAATGAAAAATTCTCCAAAGCAAAAAGTGTCAAACATAAGAATCATTAGTAATAAAATTTTCTGGCCCAGAAATAGACTTCAAAATTTTAGTCTCAGTAGTCTTTCCATCATCTTACCATCGTCTCTCCTCCATCTTACAAGGAAATTTTACCCCCTTGTCATGGTGCTAAGGCATGAGACACGAAGAGAAATTCCACCCAAAGTAAATGTTAGGCAATGCCTTCCCCAAGAACACTCTAGGGAAGGAAGTGCTCTGCTCCCCCACAGGCAGTAGCCTTGTCTGCATCCCATCCTCTGAAACTTGAAGCCACAGGGGTGAGCAGCTGCAGCAACTATGAAGAATGAGAAAGAAGGAAGTACCCAAAGAGGAACAGAAACTTCACCTCTGTACAACAACAGACATAACATAGTCCAAAGGGACCACAATGGGACCAAAGAAAACTACAGAGTGCCTAATCTAAATTCCACTACTTAGGGAAGAGAGGCAAATATCTACCTACATTCAAGAAGGCCCAGCCTGTGATCCTGTACCAAAGGCTTGTCCTCCTGTTAACCTGTGTTAACCTGTGTCGGATCCCATTATGAACAATTTCTAGCCACCAAGTGAATGGATGCTCTGCAAGCAGAGCCAGTGCTCTTAACTGCTGCGCCATCTCTCCAGCCCCAGGAAGCCTGTATCTCACACACTGTTTGCCACTCAGGTGCATACACAGCCTGAACAATGAATTGGGGAAGGGAGCAAAGAATGGGGAGTTTGCAGTCCAGGAATACAAGCAAGGCAGATCAATGAAAAGGATCCACAGATCTTTGCCTGGTGATCTGGTGACGCCTGATGGTGTTTTCCCTTTTCTTAAATAGAAGGAAACAGAAGGGTAGAAAAAGGTAGTGAAGAAGTATGTGAGTGGGGGTGGGGGGAGGGGGTCCTAAGGCAATAATGATAAATGGCTTCACCCCAGAACATACTTTTGAGATATGGTAGAATCAAATCCAACTCAAATTCTAACTGCACCTCCATGTCTCCTTGCATAATGAAGAGATGCCATTCCCTTGATTCAATATAAGAACAATATTTTGAACTGTTCTTGGCACATGGTAGTTGGCCTCTTATCAATGTGAACTGTTGTTACATGGCAGATGCTTTCATAAGAATCATCTCATTCTGCTGGGGATTGAGCTCAGGGGTAGAACACTCAAACATCCTAATGCTGGAAATTGTGGCTCACACATGTATTTGTGGCACTCTGGAAGCTGAGGCAGGAGGATTGTTTCAAGTTCAAGGCCAGTTGGACTACATAATGAACTCCAAGTCAACATGGGCTGCAGAGTAAGACCCTGTCTCAAAAATAACAGCACAGGGCTGGAGAGATGGCTCAAAGATTAAGAATGACTGTGCTTTCGGAGGACCCAGGTTTGGTTCCCAGCACCTACATAGTGGACTAACAACTGTCTGTAACTCCAGTTCCAGATTATCTGATCCCCTTCCTGGCCTCTGTGGGCATTACATGCATGTGGTACAGTTACACTCAAGCACATAAAATAAAAAATAATTTTTAAAATGACCACAAAAAGAATCACCCTCTCAACTGTGCTCTAAAATAATTTCTGCTATTTTTGTCATTGAAAGCAATGTCACTCAGAAATGCTATAAAGATTCTTTTTAATTTAAAAAAAAAAGTAAGCAGCTGCTACAGTTTAGATCGTGAACATTCCCCATGTGTTACTGGCTTATGGGAAGTAATGGGGCCTTTAGGAGGCAGGGTCAAATAGATCTTAGGCCATTGGAGGAGTGCCTTTAAAGGAATTTTGGGATACTGGTCTCCTCTCCTTCCTCTTTCCTTCTGGCCATGAAGTGAATGGACCTTCTGTCATGATGTATTGACTTAGACCCAAAAGCAGCAGGCCCAACCACAATGGACTAAAACCTCCAAAATTGTGAATGAAAAATACATATTTCCTCTTTTTAAGTTGATTATTTCAGATACTTTGTTATATCAAAGGAAAGGTAACTAATACACAGTTAAAGTCATCTAATGCCTGGCAGCCTATGTAAATGATTCAAGGGAAAGAAATACAGTCTGAAGATGCAAACTACTCTGAGTTTCCAGAGGCTTTTCCATCGAAGGCAGTGTTAAAGACAAAGAAGACAGCTGTTGAAGCAATAATGCACATTGACTTATAGCATTTGTAAGCTTTTGAGGAAGTACCTAAATTTAGGATGGTATCTTAGGAGAGAGAGTCAGAGAGACTATCCTTATCCCAAATGCTTGAGAGTATAGTCATTTCAGACTCACTAGTTGAGAGCATGCCTAATTCAAAAACTCCAAATATGGGCCTGGAGAGATGGTTAAGAACCCTGACTGTTCTTCCAGAGGACCCAGGTTTGGTTCCCAGTACCTGCATGGCAGCAACCAACTGTCTATAACTCCAGTTCCTGGGGATCTGACTCCCTCTTATGAGCTCTATAGGCATTGCACATACATGATGCATACATGAAGGCAAAAAAAAACTTATACACATAAAACAAAGATAGTTTTTTAAAAAATTTTAAATACTCCAGGTATGGTGGTACACACCTTTAATCCCAGTACTCGGGAGGCAGAGACAGGCAGATCTCTGTGAGTTACAGGTCAACCTGGTCTATATAGTGAGTTCAGGCTACCTGGGGCTACAGGAAGACACTATCTCAAAAAAGGACCAAATAAATAAATTATAGCTACAAATATCCTTACCTCTTGCCAGTCTTTTATCAAATTTGTAAAAGAATAAAATAAATACTCCAAACACTAAAACCTTGGCACATTCTGTCAGTGCCCCAAAAGTCCTGGATTTCTGGTTTCCAGATTAGGCTACTGATCCTGTACAGTGTTTGTTTTGTCCTTGTTCATCCCATGACAGAAGTTTCTCATGGGGTTATGAAAACTCCAACACTGTAGAAATGAACGGGACATATGAGGACCTGGTCTGTCCCTTTCTACCTAAGATCACATCTACATCCTCATACATACAGGTGAATGACCTTAAAAGCTAGGTTCTCAAAACTCTTGGTGCCTTTGTCATACATCACAGAGGAAGTCTTGTTGTATAGGTTCTTATTGCAGAAAAATCTGTCATTCCTAGAAGTGCACTCACTGATTCTAAGAGACTCCTCCAGTAAGCCTTTCACAAAGAAGGAGAGCTAAACGTCTTGGAAAAGCTTGTGATTCAGCCTGACTCCTGCTCTACACACACACACACGCACGCACGCATGCACACATTTTGACCATTTTCAAGGTAAGAAACATTGGCCGACACCAGTTAAATACAAAGTATTGTGCTGATGGTGGAAACACACAAGATACATGATGCACTGCTCATCTAATAGAGGATCCAGATGACTCTGAGTGCCTTTAGCGGTTTTATACATGCGCTGTGGGGGAGGGATACACATGTAAAATTTACCATTTCAATGCTCTTGTATGTGTGTAGAATGCATGTATGTAGGTGTCTGTGCATGTGTGTATGGAGGTCAGAGGTTGTCATTAAGTGTCTCTTGAGTTGTTCTCCACCTTACTTTTTTTTAAATGTGTACAAGTGCATTGTTGGCATGTGTGTAAGTGCACCCAGGTCATGCAATGCCCAAGTAGGTCAAAAGGAGGTGTTGGATTCTTCTGAAACTATAGTTACAGATGGTTTTTAGCCGACATTGAGGTGTTGGGAATCGAAGCCAGTTCCTCTGTAATAACAGTCAGTGCCCTTAACTGCTAAGCAGTTTCGCCAGCCCCTCCACCTTAGTTTTGAGACCGTGTTCTAGTTCAATTTTGGTTGCTGTGATAAACATCATGACCAAAAGCAACTTGGGGAGAAAAGTGTTTATTTCATCTTATACTTTACAGTCCATCATTAAGGGAATTCAGGGCAGAAAGTCAAGGCAGGAACCTGGAGTCAGGAACCATGGAGGAATGCTGTTTACTGGCTAGCTTTCTCTAGTTCATTCTTAGCCATCTTTCCCACATAGCCCAGGAACACCTACCCAAGGGTGGCACCACCCAGAGTGTATTGAGTCCTCCCACATCCATCAGCAATCAAAACAGTTCCTCACAGACATGGCCACAAGCCAATCTGATCTTGACAATCCCTCAATTGAGTTCTTTCTTCCCATGTGACTTTTTAAGTTGACAACAAAAACCAACCAAGACACAAGGTCTCTCACTGAACTTGGGGCTCACCAATTTGGCCACACTGCCTAGCCAGTGAGCACCAGGGATTATAGGCACCTGCTACTGTGCTCAGTTCTTTTTCTGTAATGTAGGTGCAGAAGAACTGAACTCAGGTCCTCATGCTTTTGTAGCAAGGAGTAGAAAGCAACTGAGCCAAATCCTTAGCTCCTAAAATTTACCATTCTATTTTGCAATGCACAGTTCAGTGGCATCGAGTACATTCACACTGATATATAACCATCTTTATCATTCATCTGCAGAACTCTTTTTTCATCTTGAAAAACTGAAATTCTAGGGATTAAGAGAGATGGGTCAGTGGTTAAGAGCATGTACTGCTCTTACAGAGACCCAAGTTCAATACTCAGCACCCAAGTTAGAACTGCCTATAACTCCAGCTCTGGGGAACCCAGTACCCTCTTATGACCTCCACTTGCACTCATGTGCACATACCTACACAGAGACACACACACATACATACATACATACATACATATATACATATATATATAGTTTTTTAAATAACAAATACAAATTTTTAAAAAATGAACATTTGTAACTGTTAGACAGTACCTCCCTCCTACCCACTTGCATGGAAAATAAGTGATCATTTCTAGCATCTAGGAGGACATTGGCTCTCCAATGTGCTGACACTGGCCTGTTCACTCCCCATAGATGGCATAGATAGGCTGCTCTTGCAACCTCTTGGATCAGGAGGCACTCCTGCTATCCATCACATGAGAGGGTCAGAGCCCTCCAGACCTGCAAAGACCACGGACTCATAGACTCACCCTCCTGGGCCTGACCATCCTCCTTGTCATAGTGTTTCATGGCTTTCTACCATGAGGACTGAAGGAAAGACTGTTCTCTAGAATGACATGCCAGGAGTTTAGGAAACCATAGGAATATTTTCCTTCTTACCTTCATTTCTTTTCTCCCTCCCTCCCTTTCTTCCTCCTCCTCCTCCTCCATCCTCCTTCCCTTCTTCCCTTTTCTCTGAAACTCTTAAAGTTCAAACATTCTTTTTTAATTTTTAAAAATTTATTTTTATTTTATGTGTATGAGTGTATTGCCTGCATGTATGGCTGCTGAGGTCAGAAGAGTGCATGGGGTCCCCTGGAACTGGAGTTATGGACGATTATTAGCTGCCATGTGGGTGCTGGGAATCAAACCTGGGTCCTTGTAAAAGCATCCAATGCTCTTAACTGCTGAGTCATCTCTCCAGTCCCCTGCAAACATTCTTGTAGTTCAAAAGGCAAAATGCTCTACTTTAATGTCAGGGGATCTGATCCTATACCCAGAAGTCATCTATTGCAGAGGGAAAGTTTAGACCAGGCCATACTTCTTGAGTCAGTCAGATTAGGCCACCAATGGACAGGCACCAAACTCCAGCACAGCCTTTACTCTGGGGCGGAGGAGCAGGTTTTCCTACAAGGATCACCGTCAGAGCGTCCTCCTGTACTCATAAGGCCCTCCCAGTCTCAGTAAGAGAAATGTTCCTGAGAATTCTCCTTCATGCAGGAACAAGAATGGAGAATGGCAGCCAAGGTGAAACTTGAGCATGTGAACAGAGACAAGGGTAAGGCAGGTCCTGAAAGAGGAGAGGCATGGAGGATGTGAAGCTGGCTGTACACTTGAGAACCTGC
The DNA here is from genome assembly GCA_035773235.1 of Eospalax fontanierii. Classification (NCBI taxonomy): domain Eukaryota; kingdom Metazoa; phylum Chordata; class Mammalia; order Rodentia; family Spalacidae; genus Eospalax; species Eospalax fontanierii. The sequence goes on along the minus strand of CM069535.1, from coordinate 63,049,410 downwards.
TGGTGCCCAAACCCCTCTAATACAGGCCAAGAAGGACTAGAGAGAAGCAAAACAGGCCCATGCGCAGCCGATCCCCTGAGCCCTCCCTAGGCAGATCAGGGCTGGGTAGAGGTGTTTCTTCATCACTCCATGTGACCATAGCTGCCTGGACCAGTATGCCTACCCACATCACTGTTCAGGAATCTGGCACTTGTTTACCATGAAGCAATGTTGTAGTTTACCTAACATAATGGCCTTTCTCCATCTTCCCAGAAAGCTTGTGGAGGAGCCCAGGGTCTGGGAAAGAGCACCTACCCAAGGAAAATTGTTAAATAGGAAGACCAGTGAGCACAAGCCCAGTAGGTGGCTTCCTCACCAAGACAGAACACAGAGAAAGTCTAACTCTGCCTGGCCTTCCTTGGCCAAGACACCTGGGACTCAACTTCTTACAAAATAGGGAAAGAAGAGTTAAATGTGATGCCACCTACTGTGTGCTCTGCTCTCTGTCAAAAATAACTGAGTTTAATAACAGAACACAGCTCAATGCTTCGAGCATTCACCAAGATCCATAAGGCCCTCGGTTCCCTCTCCAGCACCACAATAAATAGATTAATTAATTAATTAAAAAAACAGAAGCTTGAGAAAGTGAAATAAACCTGAGACTTACGCTCCACTAACTGTATCTTCTCTGGTGACTTGCCAAGTGCCCTTCACAAAATACAATACTTGTATTTTTTCTGGATGATGGTTTGGAGGATGGTTGATTGTAGACAAAAAGATGAATTTAAAAGGTCATGATAATACATCCCACTTACTGAGCAATCACTACAATTCTGATATAACTGCCTGTGGCTCCAAGTGCTGATTCGGTCAGTTTTCCAGGGGAAAAAAAAAATCACAAAGTGAGTGTTACTAATAGTTTTCCAGGGGCCCAGATGAAAAAACAGCCTCATTGAATCTCTGCTACTTAAGTAAGGTTCTGAATACAGGAGCTAGGACCTAACACTTGTCTTCTTAGCTAGCATGTTCTCCAAAGCTGGGAGCCAGCCATATAACTGCCACAGTTTGGAGTAAAAGAGTCATACTAGAGCTTTTCTTTCTCAGTCATTCTCCCTTTTGTGACCCTCGTCCCCATCTCAACCCTCCTGACCCTTAGTCTAGGCGCAGAAAAAAAAAATAGTAGACAGAATGAAACTGTCGCTTTTCTCAGGTGTACCATGTATGTCATATGTGTCAGTCATGTATTCCATGCATGCTGTGTCATGCATATGTGCCATGATCTGTAATTATTTTGCCATGTTATATTATATTATACTCTATCGTGTCTTGTCAAATTAAGAACACTTAACATGAGATCTACCTTCCTGCCGCATTTTAAAGTGTCCTGCAGTATACTCCCTTCTCTGCCAGCCCTCCCTGATGCCTTCTCTTCTCCTCTTCCCTCTGCGTCTTCTCATTGGAGCATGTTTGGAAGCAGCCTCTTTGTTTAACATATTTTGAATTATACTACAATGTCTTATTGTTTACTCTAGGTTCTATTATACAGAAAACCTCCAGGGTGCTTTCATTGTCATTTTACTTGTCTTAAACTTTGTGCTCATTAGTTCTTATTTCTTTCCACACCTGGAGACCACCATCTATTCTTTGACTCACGAATTTGACTTTTTCAGATACCTCATAGAAGTGGAATCTGCAGAATTTGTATTTCTTTCATAATTTACAAAATGTCCTCAACATTCAGCCATGTGCTGTGGTAAACATAGATGTGAGATTATGTTTCTCCAAACAAAACTCTCGGATTGAAAGCCATAAAAGGTATAGGCCCTAGAGATCAGGACATGAGCCCGATGCCCTGCACAGCTGAGATGCCCCGCACAGCTGAGATGCTCCCCTCTTCTCCTCTCTGCCATCCTCCTCCATGCCCTTCCTCCTCGCCTCTCTGCATCAGCTCTCATTTGAACGTGTTTTGAAATACCTTCCCACAACAGGTGTCTGCCCGTTCTTTTCTCCCTAGAAAGCTGAACTAACAAGGTACTATGAAAATAAGGTCATGTTCAGTTTTCCTGTGTTTCCTGAAGACCATGATACTACAAATGGAACCATCAATTTTGGACAATTACATTGACCCACATGCTGTTTTTTGACCACTGTTTATTCACAATGGATCCTGAAAAACACAAATACTTAACCAAGCAGTGTATTGGGCAGCCAGGCCAGGAAAGAAAATATAGCTCCTGAGGTCAGAGGGAAGAAAACCTCAGGTCTATGGAATGTGTGTCTGCTGTGGAAAGAAAAAAAAAAAAAAAAAGAGTGGTGGGTGGCTCAGTCCTGACCTAGGCAGGTAAGGTATGTGCCCAGGAACCTATTAACTGTGCGATCAATTGGGAGATTCTCCTTAAAGCCACAAGAAGCTTTCTAGGAAACAGGAAAGAAACTAGTAGAGAACTACCCAGAAGGTATCACGTGAAGGAGGAAGGAAGGGTGTTAGAATAATACTGGAAAATCACAGAAGGTTCGGAAAACTATGTAAAGATAGCATGTGACACTCACATCCCCACACCCCAACATCCCTACACTGGAAGTTGCTACAGCCTGTGACTGGGCTATAATTTTCTTTGGCTTGTTTTTTTTGTCCTTAGGTCCAGCTGAAGAGATGGGACCAGGCGTTTAACCCTGGGTAGTTTCACTTCCTGTTTTCTCATCCTGAAAGCACAGTCATCATCATAATGACAATAATTTCATAGCTCGCCTCTGCCTTCTGTTTACCTGGGACCTCTCAGAAGTATGCAACTTATATGTGGGAGGGAGAGAATACAGCATATCTACTTTGTCAATCCAAGCTCAGGATAGGGGACAGGGATCAGCAGTGGAAATTATTAAACTCACTTCTTCAAAAAGAAGAATCTGAATAAGCTGGTAGCTCCCTAAATGACTCTTCCCACCAGAGGCATTTGTAAATACCTTCTTCTAAGGGCCTCCAAAAACAAATCCTTCCCCAAATCTTTGCATCCATCAGTTGGCCCCTAGCCAAGGTGAATTTTGGAATTAGAGGTTCATAAATTTAAGTTAACATCCCAAAGTTGCCTACTGGGTCAGAAGGGGGAGCTATACCCAAGAAGGGTATTTCCAGCTCTACAAGGAACTTGCAAAGTTATTAGGGAAACCACAGTTATTTCTGTCAAGGAAAAAACTATGCAGTTGCTACCAACTTGCAAACCTCAGAGAGTTTCCCTTAGTGCAAGTGTGCTGTGAGCAGCTAAGATTACAGAGCGGCTGCCAGACTCTGGTCAAGGCAATAGATTTGTGGAGCAGAAGCATTGGGCCAAGGTGTAAAGGTTGTGTTCTAAGGTCAAGGGCCGAGTATTTCCTGGGCGCTGAGAAATGAAAGAGGAGGCATGAGAGTGAGAAGGGAGGCACGCTGATGGCAGTGGAGGCACAGTCCTCTTCAGAAAATGCCCACTTTAGGGCTCGTGAAAATAGGGAGGGATAAAAGAAGCTGGTGGTTTAAGAGTCCTTTTGAGGGGCTGGAGAGATGGCTCAGCAGTTAAGAATACTACTCTTGTAGAGAACCTGAGTTCAAGTCCTAGCAACCACATGGCAGCTAACAACCATCTGTAACTCCAGTTCCAGGGGATCCGACATCCTCTTCTGACCTCCATGGGCATTGCACAACACAGACATACCTACCTACATGCAGGCAATATACTTATACACATAAAATAAAAACAGTAAGTAGAGTAATTTTTTAAAAGATAGATTCTTTTTGAAATGAATAAAATAGTCAAGTTAAGGGAACAAAACTAGAACCAATAGAAAGAGCCACAAACACCAACAACTCCCTCTCAGACATAAAGTTACACACCACACAGATACTTTGAAGCACTCTCCAGCTACAGGAGGATGCAATATCACACATTTTATTGACTGTATAATTATTATTGTTGGATTTTGTTTTCTTCAAAGGACAATTACAAGCCTAGGGCTGGACTATGGTTGGCAGGGTAAAGAATTGAAAATAAAAAAGTGAACTGTGACCTTGTGAATAATCACTGCATATTGTAAGAGTTGAATTAGTACAGGGAGGAAATAATTAGATATTGAACTTTTTTTTTTTGAGACAAGGTCTCACTGTGTGGCTCTGGTGGTCCTAGAACTCAGTATGTAAACCAGGTTGACTTTGAACTCACAGAAATTAGACTGCTTCTGCTTCTGGAACTAAAGGTGTGTGCCACCATACCCAGCTGATAGTGAACTTTTTGTATTGCATTCACTATGCACTGGATATGGTTCTACATACTTTCCATGAATTTGTTCACTGAGCAACTCTGAAATAGCCTCTTACTAAAGTAACAGTATCATTCCTATCCACTCCAAATTCATACATTCACCCATTCATTGCCTTACTGTCTTAGCATCTCTGAGCCTGTCCAAAGATTGGGTTTCTCAGTTCTTCCCTTCTTCTCTGAACCAGTTTCCTAATTTGGAAGACCCAGTGCAAAGTGAAAATGCTCCTTTGATTGTGGTTGTTTCCCGAAGTACTAGTCAAGGCCACTGTTTTCTCTTTTAAGGAAGAGATCTTAAAATGTAGCCCAAGTTCCCAGGCTAGCCTTGAACTTTCAGTCTTCAATCCTCCTGTATCGGCCTCCTGGGTGTTAGGATTACAGCCATGGGCCACCACACCCTGCTAAGGCAATGACTCAAACAATCTCAAAGCCGGATCTGATAGTGCAGGCCTTTAGTCCCAGTTACTTTGGAGGCTAAGACAGGAGGACTGAGAGTTCAAGGCCTGCCTGGGCTAAAAAGTAAGTTCAAGGCCAATTTATGCAGCTTAATGAGGTCTTTTCCTAAAATACAAAGTAAATGGGAGGCTAGGGATAGAACTCAACAGTAAAGTACTTGCCCCTTGTGTGTGTATGGTTCTAGGTTCAATCTCCAGCATTGCAAAATAGCAACAACAAAAAAAAGTCAGTCTTGATTATTTAAACAAACTAGCTACTTTGCATGGGAATAAAGATTTGGGGAATTACTTCTCGCCTCTGTGGCTGAAACCCACACTTCCAAGTAAGATACACTTTTCCCTGTTATTACCATCCAGTGCTCCATTAGGGAGCACATCTTCCCAATGTTTCCTGTCTGTCCATTTTGATATTAGTGCGAGACAGAGCTCCAGATGCCATTCTTTCCCCCTGGAATTTAGATATACTTTCCTCTGGAACTTGGCAAGCTGTAGTCCAGAAGGTGTTCGGATGGAAAAGAAGTGCTATTTGCAAGGGAGTTATTGCATAAGTATCCAGCAGGCACAAACCTGAGGCATCCGTGGGTGACCAATAGTGGAGTACTGACCCTGGTTAAATGCCAACCTAAGAAGGAAAAGTCCTAAAAAGTAACAAACAAAGGCTCAAGTACAAGTATTATGAAGATTTTGAAAACAAGAAATCTAGTTGTCACAGGAATCTGCTCCAAGGAAGCAGTGGAGTGGTTTTTACATAGGTCACTGGCAACATCAGCATTCTCATGTAACCTGCCCCCAGGCACAACATGTTAAAATATCTCTTTCTCTCAGTCTTGTTTCTCCCTGACACTTAAATGGGTTCTCTTTGTACCTTTCTAGCAGACTCCCTCCTAGAGTTACATGACTGTCCGTCCTCTCTCAACCTCCTCTCTCAGTCATCCCATGTCTCTGCCATCCTTCAGTCTCCTCGTCTTAGCTCACTGTCTCATTTTGTGTCTGCTTGATTTCACACTTTGCTCCAACGCTTCTTTGTCAGAATTCTCAGCTATCTCGATGGGTGGGACATCACTCTGAATCCTACTTCTGTGCTCCTACCCCTTTCTCAGTTTCCTTTGGTTGCTTTCTCTTATTGCGATTTCTAAAATGTCAAACTTTGGGACTGGAGAGATGGATCAGTAGTTAAGAGCACTGACTGCTCTTGCAGAGGACTCATGTTCAGTTCCCAGCACCCACATGGCAGCTAACAACTGTCCATAACTCCAGTTCCAGGGAATCTGATGCCCTCTTCTGACATTCAAGGACAGTGCATGACATGGGTACACTTACATACATGCAGACAATACACTCATACACATAAAATAAAAGTAATAAACAAAAATATTTTTTTAAATAAAACAAAATGTCAAGTCTTTCTCAGGCTTTTCCAGAAGTTTCTCATAGAATCTTACATTAAAGATAGGCCTTGTACAGTTTCTGTAGGGGTAGGTGGAAAGTTCTGGAGACAGTGTAAAATGTACTTAGTGGCACAGAATTGTACACTTGATAAAGTTTATATGTATTTTGTCACAGTAAAAGATGTTGGAGGCACTCTTAAAATAACTTTAAACTTTTTAAATTACGTTTTAATCTATTTTCCGTGTATGTGTGTGTGTGTGTGTGTTTGTGTGTGTGTGTGTGTGTGTGTATACACATGTGCCAGTCAGAGCATACATGTGGATGTCAGAAGACAATTTGCAGGAGTTTGTTCTCTCTTCCCATTATGTGGATCCCAGGATCAAACTCAGGTTGTCAGGCTTGGTAGCAAGCTCCTTTACCCACTGAGCCATCTATTGGCCCAAAATTAATTTTTGATCATTTTTTAATACACTCTGCAGCATTGTTTCCAAATGTAAACCTATTGAAGGACAGAGGAGGAAGGTCTAGAGAGAGGGAGGGAAAGAGACAGGAGGAGGAGAAAAGAGGGAGAGAAAAAAGAGAAGGAGAAAGAGTTGGAACCAACCCTCATTTTGGAACCTTGGGAGAGAAACTGTACAATTAGGGAAGGGTTGAATAAACTGCCCCTGGAAAGTTTATCCCTACATACACCACCAGGGGGAGCAGTTGCTTTACAGTGCTGATCTTTCAATGCTCTAAGAAGCCGGCTAAGGGAAGAGACCCCTAGGCTTTAAGAGCCTTTTAATCTTTTCCCCAAGAACTGCCTGAATGTACTCTGTGCACATCACTCTGACTTCAGATAACCGTGCTCTCTGGTCCCTGGCAAGTGGTAGTTTCCCCCCCACTTAAAAAGCCCTAGAAATAGACTCCCTTACCTCACGTGGCTGTGATCACAAGGCTTTCTCTGTGTGGGCTGTTGGCTGCCCACAGCCTCTAAGACAGGAGCCAGACTAGCAGGTGCACCCTCAGTGACCATGTATTAGCCCCTGCAGGAAAAGGGCCCTGTCCTTCTTCTGCCCTGAAACCATTGCCCTGCCCCCAGCCGCAGGGCCCCTTCCACCCCTTGATCTCCTCACACACTTCACCTGCTCTCCTCTGTGCACAGTATCTAAGAGCAACAGCTAGACTGGGTCGGCAAGTCTGAAGACTGGCACTACCTTTGTCTGGATTCATAGAACCCCATTTAGAATCTACTCCCACTCCTGCTTGCCCCCACTACATCTGTCTTTGATTCATTCCATCTGGTGTTCTCAGAGGAATGGCTAATTAAACTGAAATGAGCTGGCCTATTTTTAGTGCTCTTCAGCTACGACCTGTGGGAAATAGCCACAAAGTTTGGAAAGAGCACCAGAAAGACTGAAAAGCTCTGGTGTTGGCCGGTTATTCCGGGATAAGCAGGTCCTACGTCCCACAGGCCACTTAAGCTTCTAACCTGTTCTCATGATTGTCCAATTTGAGGATGGGGCAAAAACTGGAGGAAGAGCAATGTGATCTGGGATGTGACTTAGATTCATCCCCTAGAGGCTCATGTGTCCGGGAGGGAGACTTTGAGAGGTGGGACCTAATGAAAATGCATTAAGTCACCGGAAGCAGTTTAGGAAGGGATTAAGGTAGTTTCCATGAGATCCCAATTCATTTTTGTAAGAGGTTGTTATGAAAGAGCACGACTAACCTCTGTCCTTAGCTCCTGTCTTACCCATGATCTGTCTCACAGGCACAACCACCATGAGGCCACCTATCATGGAGCTCTTGCCAGAGGGTAAATAAACAACAGTGCCTGATTTCTGACTTATAGCCTCCCAAATTGAGATAAAGAAATGTATTTCCTTTATAAAGTTTTTGACCTGACCTATTTTGTTATAGTACCTGAAAAGTGACTAATACAAAGGAGGTATGTTATCCTAGATGTTCATAATCTACATTATCCTAGAACTAGAAACAAGTTCAACTTAGCTAATCTTGTTGTGTTTGATGCAAAATTAGAGCAGCAACAGATTTCAAATAATTGTCTGGGGAGAAAGGTGATAAAGATTGGGCAGTGAGAAAGCAGAGTCTTGGGTAGAGGCGAGGGTTAGGGCAGAGAGACTGAGCCAGTATTGTTTCCTCTTGGTGAATTAGCCTTTCAAAAGGAAGAGCTCATGCCTTCGAACCTCCTCTGGTTCTCTGTCTGCTGATCTGACAAACTCCTTAATTAGAGCTATAATGTCCCGATACTCCCTAAACCTTTCTCTTGAGATTCGATTCCCATCCTCCAATGCTCCGGACGCTCTGAGTTTCTCACCTTTTGCTTTTTCTGTACATGTCAAGTTCTCTGCCAGAATGTCCTTCTTTGCCTAAAACACCTGCTTATTACAATGGACTTGCAGTGCAGTTACCTGTCTGAAGTTACTTGTCACTGTGTTTTCCTACAATGTTGCGCCTCCTTCCAGCAGACCTCCTTACCACACACAATTTAATCATTTTAAATGTCTGTGTTCTGCGCTGAATATGAGCTTGTTGAGAGCAAGAAGTGTGTTCTATGTATCTGCAAAGCCCAAATTCCCAGGCTTATGAATCCAGTGAATTTTTATTGCTGAGTAGATTGCTTGATTTGTTAGGGTACCATGCTCGGAACTGGGAGAAACCTGTTCTTCAGAGAACTCTGCAGGAAAAACAGACAAGGAGGCAAATTGGATCTTCCCATATTAGATGAAAAGGAATCTATGGAGTCAGACAGCTACAGTCAGGTGGGTATGTATGGCCAAGGCTCTTATGTAAAACTCAGAGGGTAGATTGGGTTGCTAACTGGTATTCTACAGTCAGGGGAATCATTCCCAACCCCCTGTCCACATCCCACATCATATATCCCACTTCCTCCAAGAAGGCTTTCCTGAACACCCCTACCCTGGCTCCTATTTGAAGCACAAGGTCCTTCTTAAAGAAAAGTTAAGTGTGTGTGTGTGTATGTGTGTGTGTGTGTGTTTGTAAAAAAAAAAATACATGTGGAGGTCAGAGGACAACACACCCGAGTTGGTTCTCTCCTTCTACCGTGTGGATCACAGGAATTGATCTCAGGTCATCTCTCAGCTTGGTGGCAAGTGCCTTTACCCACGGAGTCATCTCATTGCCTCATAGCATGTTTTATGACATGGACAGTATTAATGCATATTTTGTTCATTAAAAAAAGTATTTATTGGGGGCTAGAGAGACGGCTCAACAGTATTTACTGCTCTTGCAAAGGATCTATGTTTGATTCCCAGCACCCACAAGGTGGATCACAACTGCCCATAACTCTAGTTTCAGGAGTTTGGGCCCCCTCAACACCAGACACACATGCAGTACACATACATGCGTATAGCAAAACAAACACATAAATGTTCTTTTAAATATTTATTGCTTGGGGGATGGTAGTGCACACCTTTAATCCTAGCACTTGGGAGGCAGAGGCATGTGTAAGTTTAAAGCCAGCCTGGTCTACATAGTGAGCTCTAGGACATCCAGGCCTATGTAGAGAAACCCCATCTCAAGGGAGAAAAAAGTATTTATTGATGCTAAAAGAAACTGTCTACTGTGCTATACTTACTGCTTGCCTCTCTGGATTTACCAGTCAGCCTTCTACAGTGGTCTCAAGGTCAAGTTTCAGTTTTCCATCCTCACAAATAACAGCCATGACCATAGACACCCATCTTCACTGTGCTCCACATCCTACCATTTCAGACTGCACCAATTGTCGAACCTTGACCTCTGGCTCCCAGTTATTTTGGGCCCATGAGAGAGGTACGGGAATAAGATGGACTATCTCAGGTAAAGTCAGCATATTTATTCTTGTGGTTCCTCACACTGACCAGAAGCTGCAGGGCCTACTTCCTCCACCAAAGGCCGCAGCTTTGGCAGGTGGGCAGCCCTCTCTTACATCCTTGTCCACAGCCACAGTTCTTCAAGATTCCAACAAACGCCCTTTTTGTATGGGGCTGTCTCTTGTGTGCTTCACCATTCTTATTTTTTAAAGATTTATTTATCAGGGCTGGAGATGGCTCTTCCAGAGGATCCAGGTTTAGTTCCCAGCAGCCACACAGTAACACTCACCCATAATTCCAGTTCCAGGAAACCCGACACCCTCTTCTGGTTTCTACAGACATTGCATGCAAATGGTGCATTTGCATATGTGCAGGCAAAACACTTATAAAATTTTTAATTTTTAATTTATATGTATCTGTGTGTGTATATGTGTGAGTGAGCACCAGTGGAGACCAGAAGAGGGCATCAGAGCCCTCAGAACCCCAAAGTGGGTACTGAGAACCCAATTCTTCCACTCCAGGAGCAGAAACTGCTCTTAACAGCTGTTTCTCCAGCCCTTCACTATCCCTTAACAATTTTCTGAAACCCAGTCCACATTCTATAAACAGTTTTTGAACTGCTCCATCTTAGGTGATTAGATTCAGTACCTGCTTGTGGAATGGTTTCTAGTCTTGCCACAGATTTATGCCAACAGGTTCCAGTTGTTGCTCTGTCATGGTCATGTGTTCTAACTTGACTCAGGCAGGTTTATTGATTATAGTCTAGGACCTTGAATGTTTCTGCCTATGTCCCAGACCTTCACTCATTCTTAAATTTCTCAACCAGGGAAAATAGACATTTTTGTCCACAGCCTTAGGAGTAATCTCCATGGAGTTTACAGTGTTAGGGCAGCTTTTAAAGTATCAAATTATTCTTTTTCCCACCGTCAATTTTTTTTTGACCAGTTACATATGCAAGCTTAAAGGGTTTGACTGTTTTGTTTGGGGGTTTTGGTGGAGGAGAGGCGCGATCTGTGTCTTTAAAAGTTAAGCCCCTAGTCAGGAGCTGACAAAGGATCCTGCCTTCATGCCAGCCCAAGCTCCTACTTGGAGTCCGCCTCAGCAATAGCTCTTGGTCACTCTGCCTCCCATTCTGCAAGATTCATCACCACGTAGCAGCAAGTTCTCTGACCCTTCATGACCTCAGGTGCCTATCCAGCCATCCCACTGCAGGGAACAGGTGTTCTGGAGGTGCACTTGTCCAAGTCCAATACTTGTGGCACTTTTCTGAGCAGTGGGCCTCTGTCCCCAGGGGGCACTTCCCCAATATCTCAGAAAACTCAGGCCTGCACAAGGTTTTTAACTTTTGAATCATTTAACCTAGTTCTGGGACTTCAGTACAAAGATTAGTTCCAGAGTGAAACCTCCCAGGAGCGTCTCACTGTGTGCTGTCCTAGATTTCTTAGAAGCAGATTGGAAACATGCTACCTAAAAGGAAAATGAAGTCTAGAAAGGAAAAGCAAGTGTCTACCAACCTGAGTCCCAGGAGAGGGAGGGGGGAGAAGGGAGAGTGCGTGTGTTGCTGAAGATAGGTTCTGACATTCTGAGCTGGGAGGGTGGAGGGAGGGCAGGAATGTGTGGGTGGAGGAGGGGAGAAAAGCTGGGAGAGAATAGGTTCTGTGTGTGTGTGTGTGTGTGTGTGTGTGTGTGTGTGTGTGTTGGTATTACAGAAACAACCTTGGTCAAATTAAGACTTGGTCAGGGAACTTTGGCCAAGCTTTCTCTCTCTTCAACATATCTGCCCACACTGCCCTAGCCCATGTTATCACCCTTGTCCTGTACCAGCTGCTGGGATTATATCCTTGCTTGAGACAAAGTCCCACCAGCCAGCTCCCCACCGGGTCCGATTCCTCTTGACCCCTGGACTCCTGGACTCTGTAAAGAAGAGTTTGCATCCCACATATGGGTTTCTCATGCTAGGAGACACCTGAGCTGGGAGGTTACCCAAGCACTCTTTTTAACCAGCTTCAGCTCATGTGACAAACTGGTGTCCAGGCAGGGCACACAGTACTATTTATCGCCTACTGGGTTCTCCTCAGGCAAAGCTGGCAAGGCAGGGCTTTCTCATCCTATTTAAGCCCCAGCTGGCACTACTCAGCTGCCCCAATCTGTCTTTGCCCCTTTCCCAGCTGGCAGCTTTTCCCAGCTGGCAGCTTTGGGGACCTTGGAGGTATGGAAGGAGGGCTGCTGGGAAGTGCACTTCCTGCAGTGCACTAGCAGGAAGAGCAGCAAGCCCGAGTCTGCCTTTCAGTCTGCCATTTTTTTCCTCAGTTGAGAAGAGCCTTGGCATCATTCTTTAAATTTCTCTTTCTCTCTCTCTCTCTCTCTCTCTCTCTCTCTTTCTGTGTGTGTGTGTGTGCACACATGTGCCATAGTGCATATTCTCTGTCACACATGTGGAGGTCAGAGGATGGTTTACTGGAGTTGATTTTCTTCTTCCACCATGTAGATCCCAGGAATCCAGCTCAGGTCAGCGGGCTTGGCAGCAAGTGCCTTTACCTGATGAGGCATCTCACTGGCCCAGCATCATTCATTTTTGATCCTCAAAGCAAAAGGCATTGTAGACAGTAGGTGACCAGTAGGGTCTGGGGGTCAAAGGGGTAGGAATAAGGGAAACAAATTAGAAAGGAAATAGGTCACGGCTGGTGATGGACAGGGACAGTTGCCTCAACCTCCACTCCCACCCATGATCTTTTTTGAGGTAGGGAGGGGCACCCAGTCTATGATCACCATATGTATGCCATTATATTTCCGTTTGTTACCTGTCTGACTTCCACTAAATCCTGAGGTCTCAGAGAGCACAGCTATTCATGTTTGCATAGTTGCTACACGGCATCTGGAAAACCAGAGACACCGGGGACTGGTGAGAAGTAAAGAAGGTGGGAGAAGAGGGGGAGATGGGGATGGCACCCCACGGGGTGCCCTGGGGAAGAGTAGGAGAAGGGACTCGGGGAAGAGCACTCCTTGTGCCCAGGACTCCAACTAGTTTGTGACTTTGGCCCGAGAAACATCTTCCTTGTGTCCCCCCAGCCCTGGCCTGCTTTTACCAGCTAAGGCTGTGCCTCCCCCTCTATCTTCTGGATGGAACAGAATTTGAGGATAGAACAAAGACCAGATATATACCTGCCCCAGCCCAGGATGAGCTTGGGAAGGGGCTGGAGGGATGGTGTGAGTGACGCAACAGTTGAACAGTTGTCCCTGCAGGAAGGCCTGCATGGAAGCACCTGACCCTTGCTGTCTTAACAGAATGCAAAGGAAGCACCTGTGATCTGTTTGTGCCTCTTGCTACTCAAACAACACTGGTGACTTCTTCCTCCCCCAGGCAGTTCTGTCCAGGCATCTCTGAAATTTGAAAGCAGATGGCAATGTTGGCTTCAAAGAGAAGAAAGGGGTTCTTGAATGAGGAGAGAGTTTTATGAGAAGGGACTGTAACAGCCCAATGTGCAACACCTGCTTAGTCTATAGGAAAACATCTCAGGATGTAATTTCTGAACCTGTTCCACATATCCGCCTCTGTTTGAGGTCTGATAGGGTTAGCTGTGGGGACAGAAATGAACGTTGTGATGTTGATGTTAACTAAACAAAACAGTATAACCAGCTAGCTACTGAGGGAAGTGACAGCGAGAAGGAGGAGAGGGGTAGAGAAACCGGGAGCCTGCTGTTCCTTCCTCTCGAGGCTGCTTTCGATTGCTAACTTAGGATAAAATTGCTTTGCTGAAGAAACAGCAAGGGTGGAACCAGAACCTCTGCTCTGAAATCTAGGTGGATGAAACCTTGGGGCTACCTCGTCTCCTCCTCAGCCACTGTGAGGTGAGTCCAGTAGTGAACAGCATCTTGTCCTGACTTTTATCTTTGACGTCTTCTCTTCCCTCCCTCAGCCGGGAACTCAAGCTTATACTGTGCTACAGACTGATGATGTCTCTTTGACAACACCCCCTCTCCACTCCATCTTAAAATCAGAACAGTATGTAGATAACTGGATGACAAGTTTTCTCCATACCCATTGCCTGGCGTTGTCAAGTTCTGAACACAACCATCCACGCCCTCTCCTTCACCAGCGTTCCTTGTATACATATGGCAGTACCCCAAGTCACTGCTGACAGAACAGATGCATCAGCACAGGCCCGGACAGACCTACTTCAGAAGAGCAGAGGCGAATTTACTTTGGGCCAGGGTCCTGCCCTGGGAATAAGAATTCTCCAGTGTTCAGACTGGGCGTCCTGGGTCTGCTCTAAGTCAGCTCACCAGCAGCCTCAAAGCTTCTACAAAACATAGTCAAACTGCATTCAGGCTCATGCTGCAGAAAGGTCAAAAGCAGTCCCTAGCCTCGGCTTGGGCTCTGAAGGTCACACTCATGTCAGGTGTTTGCCTGTGGACTAACAAATTCCTTTGTAGATAGTAAAATGCAATGAACATGACTGTGACTTTCATGGCTACTTTCATTGCCTCTTCTAGCCTGGTAGCATTTTATTTATTCTTTTTAAAAAATTTTCTTTTGGCGAGTGTGTCCGAGTATATTGCCTGTTCATATATGTGTGAATCTGTGTTGTGCAATGCTAGCATGAGTCAGAAGAGGGCGCTGGATCTCCTGGACCTGGAGTTAACAGATGGTTGTCAATGTGAGTGCCATTTGGGAAGCAAATCCAGGTCCTCTGCAAGGGCAGCAAGTGTTCTTAGCCGCTGAACCATCTCTCCAGCCCCCTTATTTCTTTTAATGTGTATGAGTGTTTTGCCTGCATGTATTTAGGTACATTCATGTTTTGTACTGCCTGCAGAGGCCAGAAGGAGGCATCAAATCCCCTGGAACTGGAGTTATGTGGAAGAGTGTTAGCTGCCATGTGAGTGCTGGGAACCTACCCCTGGTCCTCTGCAAGGGCTCTCCGGAGAGCCACAGGCTTGACAGGTTTTTGATAGCACAAGAAGCCATGGGAGGGCAAGAGGTGGGTGGTGGAGGAATGGGATGGGATGGCTCAGCGGGTAAAAGCATTTGCTATACAAACCTGACAACTCTGGAACCCATACAAAAAGTTGCACATGGTGGTACACCTGTAGTCCCAACACTCTTAAAATGAGATGGAAAGCAGAAACCGGAAATGGAAGAACCTTCTGGAAGCTGGAGAACCAACTGTCCTGTGACAGTATCACAGCAAAAGCAAGAGACTTTGCCTCAACATTGAGGGAGAGAAGCGACTCCCAAAAGTTGTTCTCTGCCCGCCACATGCACACGGAGGCACAGGTGTGCCTGCACTTCACACACACACACTTTTTTTTTCTAAAAGAAGCCATGGAAGTATGCAAGTATGCAGGTTTAGTAAATTTCAAGTTATACCAAAGGTTGACTATTTCTTTAAAATCTGCCTGCCCTAGCAGCAATGAGTTTCTTTCATCAGGCAGGTTCAAATCCAGCCATAGGCTCTGAAGAGACAGAATGCTGGGGGACTGTTCAAGGGTAGCAAAAGACAGCCTCTCAGGTCACTGTCCAATTAGCTCCTGTCACCAGGCCAATAGTGTGGCTCAGGGCAGATCAGAAAAAAGCAGGCAGAAGCAGAGCTCCCTGTACACCCTTCACATATTGATTCCTCTCTTCCATTTGTTCAGTGTTTAGGCTTTAAAATGTATCTTCATAGATCGGGGCCAGGCCTACAATCCCCAAACTTCCCAACAAACTGCATTCCTTGTAACCATTTGTTAGACTTCGTCGGCAAACAAAGCTTGGATGCTGGGGGCCACGAGATAGTTCCAACAGGAAAACTGACAGTCAGGGGATCCCCAGAAGATGGTCATCCGTGAGCACCCATATCCTCTCCAGGCCATAATATGCTTTACAAACCATACTAGCAACGGCAGCTGTAGGCACTGACAGGAATATTAACGGAGTCTCTGAAAGGCCTCTCTGGTTCATTTTCCCTTCCCAGTTTCCCTTTTCAGAGAACTTTGTCACTGCCATCAAGCCAGAGGCTAGACCTAAACACAGCCCCAATAATCTAGAGTGGTTGATTTCTACACCCCCACCTCCAATAATGGTGTTTAGGATATGCCAGGACTGTTTTCTGCCTTGGCTTTGAAACAATTATGAGATACTAGAAAACCTTCACAACAATTGATTTTCACTTAAAAACAAACAAACAACAAAACCACCGAGGGAAGGAGAAAACTGACTCGATGCCGAGCTGCATTTTCCAGAGGAAGCCGGTCACAGGCTAAAATGAACAATGACAGACTCCCATGACAAAGTGACTGAACCCAGACTCTAAAGGCCGAGTTCAGAACTGAAGTAGCCACAGATCACTAGTTGGCCTGCTTTATGGCTCTGCTTTCTTTCTGTTCTGTTTACGTGGTGATAAAGTGAAGCCTCTGCTCACTGCAGGGACTACAGTGTAGTAGTGAGTCAGTTATATTAAGAAGCATACCATCTACTTCAAAGTCCAGACGGTCTATTTGTATCTCTGGTTTATCTTGGGGGTTATGGATTCCTGGGACCACAGAGCTTTTAAAGCCTTACATGGATGAGTTCACCATGACACTTAAGAAACTTTTCTCATTAAAACAATAGACACACTTTAATAGAGAACTGGAAAGGGGTGCCTCTGATCAGGTCCGGAAGTAAAATATTTTTAAATTCCCAGACTCCAGGAAGTATAATTTTGTCAAGAGGGATGGGTTGAAATAAGGATATTGAAAATACTTCTGAAAAGTAGGAGGCAGATTCCTGGTAAAGCACAACTGTTCTTGGATTTACTAATCCTTGGTACTTTCTCACTGTGCATTTGTACTGACCCGGGGACCCCTATCTTCACTGTCTGCACATGCTCCGCTTGCAGGAGGCTACCCCACTGCAGACTGCTCATTTCTGCTGAGGCTGAGGAGCTGGAGGAAGACTGACTGGGCCATTCCACCTGCTTGACAGGATACATACTTAGCTTTAATTTCCAGAGGAGAAAAAAGCGTACAGGGCCCCTATACAACGGTCATTGTCACCTCTCCACCCTTTGTGCTAATGGTATTAGATAACAGATACAAAAGAAAGAATTAAAAATAAATTAAGAGTTTCCCATGATTCACTAAAGCAGTGGGAGTATTTTGTCAGGAAACCTTAGAACTACTTATCAAGTGCTACCTAAAATTCAACACTGAACTTTAATTATACCTAACTGGAAATTAAGCAAAACAGAAAAGTATTTCAACACGCCTGGCTGCTACAGTTTGAAATTGTTTCCCAGTTGAAATTTATATTTAATCTTTTGGTTATGGCCACATAATAAACACAGTCTCAATAGATTAAATATCATCAATCTAAAATGTAACAAAATAGCCAGTTAACTATCTGCCCCACAGGCCTTTCAACACCTAGAAATAAAGCACACTAATACTTTTCTGAGTGAATTTCTTCTGTTCTCACTCCTATGCAATATAGAAACCTTCTGTCATAGTTTGAGTATGGCTGTATTTTCCTTTACATTACTGCCAAGCCAGCTGTGACCACTACTGGACCAGAAGGAAGGGTCCTTGTATAGCCCTCATCCTACCCACAGAAGACATCAGAATACACAGGTCAGTTTACAAGGCAAGCCCAGGCTCGGCACATGGAATAAGATGAATGAGCATGGTCTATGTATGGTCTGTGAATTCAGAGCTTCATGAAGACTGCAGTCTGAAGCTTGCATGCACACTAAGGAGTAATATGACAGTACATGATATGAGAATATAGGTACAATAGCCTAATAAGATGACCAAGCATTAGGTCAATTAGCTAACTTCTCATGCTGAAAGAAAAAAATGTCATCTTAGAAATGAAATAAAACAAAAACTCTTACTAAACTTTCACTCTGTTCTTAACAATATGGAAACTGAATTTTTTTTTGTCAATTTAGAAATTACTAAGGCAACTAATTTCATCTGTTTAACTAAAATGACTAGCACAAAAATTGCCAGAGAACAATCCAGGAATTTAAGACAGTCCACTGATTCTAACAGGCCATCATTGTGGCTAGGCAGAGATCTGGGTACAAAAAGCAGGGACACAGGGAACAGCCCCTAAACACACAGCCTGCTCCTGAATTTGAAAGCCACCACTGAACCTCCTCATATTCATTAGTAATAGCCAGTACCATTTTTGAAAAGCAGCCTAATGTCCCCAAACCTGAGTCACTGCAGAAGGCAGGCCAGCCAGTGCCAATGACTCTGCTCTGCGGCACCTTCCCAGTTGCCAAGTTTAGGCAGAAATGTACTCATTCCCCTTTCTAGAACTTTCTATAGCTTGTATTAATGCATGGGTAGTCTCTAATGTTTCACTCATGCCAATTTCAGTTACCTCACAGTCTACTCATTACGAGGTAGTAGAGGACATGCCAGCCTTGGTCACAGCCTCCTGTCTCTCCAGAAGTCAGACTCCGTGCTGGCTGACCAGGGCTGTTCATGAAAACAAACACCAAAACCCAGTGTGTCACTTGGGGAAAGCGATCCTTTCAACTGTCTGCCCAGGGAGCACATTTTCCACACTGATAACAGGCAAAACCACCTCAACATATGCTCTGTCGAGATAACACGGAAAATCTAATTTCTCCAGCAGTGAGAGAAGCCAGTCAGAGTCACACAGTTCTAAAGGAGCTGCGTATTGCCTTCTCTGAACAGGAGTAAATAAGATTAAGTTTGAATGATCGTGGTACCAAAAGTACCAAGATTTCCACCTTTGGAAGTGGCTGCAGCCTGTCTGAGCCCACTTGCCTGTGGCCCTTGTGCTTGATGGGAGGGGTCCTCACTTTCCGCACCTGGCCTATGGCAGTCACAAAGCCTGTGGGCAAGGCCAAAATTCCGTAATAGGCTTAAGGCTTTCTCCTCTCTTCTTGTCACTGTGGTACCCAAAGAAAGAAGCCCGCTTCCCATCTTATACTTTGCTCTGAAGAGCAAAGCTCAGGACAGAATTTGGTACACATCTGTTCCAGAAGGGCGTGGAACAGTAAGACATCTGGTAACAGCTGCTTGTACTACCAACATTCACTGCTTAGCTTTAAATCTTAAGAGAAAAAGAAAGGTTGCTGAAGGGAATACAACCAGCAGAAATGTATTGTCACCAGTTTCAAAGCGTTTCTTGCAACTACAGTTCACTCAAGAGTCCTGGGAAGTGCTGTGAGTTTAAAGTGAAAGTGTGATACATTAAGGTGCATGTAGTGGGAACATAGGAGCATTTACACCTCAGTGAGCTTACCAACTGTGATCATTTCATAAAGTCAAGGATCATTTCATAAAGGCAGCAAGAAGGCTGGCCATGGATGACCAAGGAGTCAGGGACTACAGTTTTCATGCTGATCCTACCTTGGACACTCTGGGTCATTCAAGACAAGAAGTACTCTTTTGAGATGGCAGAGAAAGGATGCGTGCACATGAGTGGCTGTAAAATCAGCACCTGTGCACGCATCAGTATCACTGTCACAAATACCTGAGACAAAGAATATACAGGGAGAAGGTTTCTTGTGGTGCTCAGTTCAGAGATTTCAGTCTATTGACTGGCCCTGTTGTTTTAAGCATGAGATATCACATCACAGTGGTGCATATGGCAGAGCAAAAAGTCACTCACTATCAAAGTGAAGGGACCATCAGGCCAGGAGTTAAAAGAGGAAGATAGGTCCCACAGTCCCCTTAAGAGCATGATCCAATGAACTAACACCTAACAGAAGGGCCCACCTCCTAGATCCCATCACTTCCTAAGAGTGTCAAGGGACTCAGGAACAAGTATTTAACACATTGGTCTTTGGGGAAGACTTACCCAAAACCACAGCAATACTTTCAGGGTTATTTGGTAAAGTGATGGTATTTGTAAACCAGTTTGAGTGCCCAGGAAATAAATGAGGCAAAACAATAAAAACAACACCAAAAAAAGACCATGCATGCATCAGAGAATCAGGAACTGAAAAGCACGGACAATCATCCAGATAAAAACCAGCTCTGAGATGCTTTACTACCCCATATTTTGTTGAGTCCTTTCACCTAGAATGAACCCACAGAATGGCCCACTGGGGCAAGAGTTCCAGCTTTGCTTTGCACCCAAGACTACCACATCCCAAACTACCCCCCAGAATAGATGCTGAAGGAGACAAGAGGTGAGGAATAGTCAGCATATATTTTTAGAATATCTTCTATCTTGAAAGAGACTTAAACCAATATATAATACACAGGTTTCAAGTCCCTCTGACAATGACAAAGATGCACTGACTTATAAAAAGTCATTTAATGTATACTCAGATGGCTAATACAAGCTGGTTAGCCCTTGAAGAGTTCTTTTATAGTCATATAAAAATGTTCTGCCTTGTTAAAAAAAAAAAAGGGTTCAGTTTAACAAAAACATATCCATCAATGAATGGGCTTGAATTTTTTCCATTTGCATGTTTGTAAGGTAATTAAAAATACATATGCATCTCTGAGCAGTCGTTAGCTAATCAGCTTTGGCAATACACTGCACAGAGGCATACTACCACTGGTTTCAGACATTAGGTTAGCTTTAAGCTTATTGGCTATTCCAACAACTGGAGGCAGCTTGGAACCCAGTTCCTGCAGAGTGTTTGTAGGATTAACTACCCGTTTCCCTGACATCTTGTCCATGGTAAGAGGTCTGGGTACAGATTTGCTAATCCAAGGGTGTCTTAGTGCTTGGGCTGGGGTAAGGCGGGCAGAGGGGTCCCACTGAAGACATCTTTTCAGAAACTCTATGAACAAATAGTCATCACACCCCTTGAGTGCTGTCCCCCAGTCTTTGCTGCCTGGGGGACCCCGCTTTTTACCCCTGCGCGAGCGACCCCCCACAAGTACAGCCCTCCCATCCGCCTGAGTTGTCACAGAGCAGTAGCGAGGGAAGCCCTTGGAATTAATAAAATACTTGGCACGTTTGGATTGTTCCAAAAGTTTTGGTGGTGGCATCCCCAGCAGCTCTATCATGCAGGCCAACTGGTCTCCTTCGTCCTCTCCAGGGAACAGAGGCTGTCCTGTTAGAAGCTCTGCAAGGATGCAACCAAAACTCCATATGTCAATAGGTGTGCTGTAGCGGCACCCTAAGATGATTTCTGGAGCTCTGTAGAAACGAGACTGGATGTATGTATAGAGTTTCTGATACTCGAAGCAGCTGGACCCAAAATCAATGACCTTGGTTGCACTGCGCCCATGGTGTTTCAGGAGAATGTTTTCTGGCTTCAGGTCGCAGTGAATAATTTTATTTTTGTGAAGGGCATCCAAGGACTGCAAGATGGACTGAGCAAACTTGCGAACCAACTGTACGCTAAAACCCTGAAACTTGTTTTTTTTAATGAGTTCATACAGGTCTATACTTAGCAATTCAAAGGCCATGCACACATGGTTCCGGAAGGTGAAACTTTCTAGCATGTGGATAACATTCATGCTACCAGTTTTATCCTGTTTTTTAAGATGTTCCAAAATCCTGATCTCCTCAGCTGCTTGACGATGAAAGCGTTTCTCATTGCGTACCATTTTTAGGGCCACATACTGTCGAAGTTTGTGATCATAAACACGGGCCACCTGTCCAAAACTCCCCTTGCCAATAATTTTTAACACCTCATAGCGGTAAGCTAGATGGTCTCGAGGTACATGAATATAAGCCCCATCTGCATCATCGTATCCCCCATTATTGGGACCACCAATAATTCCTTGTCGTTTTTTGGCATTTGGACCCACAAAGTAAATTTCTGGATAGCTGATGATCTCTAGCTTCTCATAAGCAGTGAGGTGATGTTTATACTGCTTCAGAGCTTGCTCGGGAGTCAGAGGCACCACTTTAGAAGGTTTGAAGGAACTGCTGGATTTCACTGTATGTAGGCTTTCTGAACTTTTCCCCTGAGAAACAGGAGGAGAGGATTTTTCAGAGTTGGTGATGCCATTTGACTGAAGAGTATTGGATCGTCTGCTACCAAAATCTTGAAAGAGCTGTTCTACCTTCATTTCACCTCCATTCACAAAGTGCTGAGTATGATCTCTTGTTAATTGTTCAGTAATAATCTATGAAAGAGAAATGCACAGTGTTAAAGTCACTAGAGATATTAGGAAGATGAAAAGACTTTCCTCCTCTGGCTAAACATCATCAAAACATGTCAGCTACATTTATTTTATGGTTTAAAGACTCAAACAGAGATCCAGGGAGATACTCAGTGGTTAAGAGTGCTTGCAGTGCAAGCATGAGGACCTGAATTCAGATCCCAGTGACCACATAAAAAGCTGCTCATGTACCTATAACCCAATGCTGGAGGTGGGGGTAGGATCACTGGGCCTTCCCGGCCACCAGCCTACCAGGTTAAGGAGAGACCCTATCTTAAAGGAATAAGGTAAAGAGTATTAAAACTGGACACCTGACATTCTCCTCTGGCAAGCAAGCAAGCACACACATACACACACTTCACATACAAGCATATACATGAGATAGAGACAGAGAGACAAAAGCCATAAACCAGAAATAAGAAAGCAAGAGTCTCTACAAGACTAACTGTGTTACATTAATCCTTTGATTCACCGAATACTACAACCACACTAATCCGTACATGTGCCCAGCTTTGTTCAAGACAGAGCGTCTTACCACCATTTCACATGCTATATTCCTCTCTTAGGCCTTTCAACTAAGAATCCTGTAGCCTCTTCCCTATCCACTCACATGCTGTACACCTTCAAGACCCAGTTTTAGTCTTCTCTCCTGTATTAACATACTAATTAGTCTCCTATTTTTATTACACCTATTTTGAGGAAGACGGTGTGTACCCCTGCATGCATGTGTTGGTAGAGGACAATCTGCAGGAGCCATTTCTCTCCTTCTACTATGTGCCATGTGGATCTCAGGGATTAAACTCAGGTTGTCAGACTTGGTAGCAATTGACTGTACCATCTCTACAGCCACCTAATCTATTTTATCTGCAATGTTTCCAGTCTATACTACATAGTTTGTCATAATGGATATTGTCTATTACCTACTACTTGTTTCAATTGTCTTCCCCACAATTATTTTTGAGACATACACTCACTAAGTAACACTGGCTGGCCTATGTAGACTATGTAGAACAGGCTGGCCTCAGACTCGGAGATCCTTTTGCCTCTGCCTCCCAGGTGCTAGAACTAAAGGTGTGTGCCACTCACTACATCTAGCTTATTTTCCTAAATATTAAGAGAACATAGTAGGATCAAAATAGTGCATTGGGAAGGGAAACAGGGTCTTACTATATAGCCCAGGCTGGCCTTGAACTCACTATGTATCCTAGGGTAATCTTAGACTTCCTGTGGTCCTTCAGCCTTAATTTCCTGAATGCATCACCATTTGCTCAAAATAGCACATATTATAGTGTTCTGCAAACAATTACTTACTATTAAGTGACAGAGACATGATTTGAACCCAGATCTTCTGCTTCCTGGTACAGGGCTCTTCCTATCAATATGATTTAGCAGCAGGCTCTCATGTCTACTGGAGAGCTGAATGCTAAATATGGTCTGGAACCAACAAAGGTCCCTTGGACTCCTTACATCCCTGCAGCTTTCTTAACTTGGTTCATTGAATCACAAATCTCAGCCAGAGAAATTTGAGATCATTTGGCCCAATTTCTCAGGTATCTGATAAATAACAAAGAATTTAAGAGCCTTAGATTAAGAGCCCCTGATAAGGGACCACCTCGAATTTTATTCAGTTTTGCTTAAGAGGTTCTCAGAAGGGCAAAAACCCAGAAAACAAAGTTCCACTTATTCCTCTGAATTGAACTAGGGGGTCTATGAATGGGAACAGCATTCTCTGAAATAAGACAGAGGGAATGGAATACAAAAATATTCAAACACCTAAAACATTAGTATGAGGATAAAAGGACAACCTGAAAGATGCTGATATGCTGCCTGACCTGACTAGTCATTTCAGTACGCATATCAGAGTATCATATTGTACATCTCAAATACATACAATTTTTAAAGGAAAAAAAATTATTGTTACAAAAAAAGGTTAGAAAGACGAAATGTCAAATATTTTTTCTTTACAAAAAAAAAAAAGGCTTGGCTATTTAGAAGGGCTGTTTTTCCCGATGGATGTTATCTTAGATCATTTTAGCAGGCCTCTGGTAATAGGTTAATTCTAGAGGAGCTCTAGCCCCTAGTTATAATCCTTCAAAATATAAGTTGAGAAGTAATAAAACAGAATTTTAATATAACCTCAGAAACCAAGTTACACATATTTATATATTACCAAAATAAGTGAAAAATTAAGCGTTAACAAGAAAAAAGATTTTAAAAATTAATTATTGTCATACCTCAGATAACCTCTGATTTAGTTATAAAAGCAGTACTTAATTCCTGTCTGGTCCTCTTATGTAATTTAATCAATTTAAATACTGGCAGTTACAGTAATGAGGGTTACTATACATTTTAACATACATGGAGCCATCAGTTCAACTATAGCAACAATTTCGCATTTAGCTGCAAAGGGGCCAGATGTGGCCCAAGTACAGTTTCTCTAACACCAAAACAAAATTGGCTAAAAAATTAAAAAGGCCTATAGGCAGAGGTAAAATATTTTGCTAAAATGAATATAATGCATTTTTCTTACCAATAATTAAATAACTATACTTATTTTTAGAAATGAACAACCAGAAGTGAGTTCCATCCATTCATCTATCCATCCACCCACGCACCCAGCGGTCCCTAGGACACTTACTGTTCGTGCTTGGCACCTGTACACACAAAACAAGCATTCTTTCTGTTTGTTTGCTTGGTTGGCTGCTTTTGGCTTTTGAAACAGGATTTCCTATAACTCCAACTGGCCTGGAACTCATTATATAGACCAGGCTAGTCTTGAACTCACAAAGATCTGCTTGCTACTGTCTCCTGAGTGCTAGGATTAAAACCATGTGCCACCACATCTGGCCAAAAACCAGCATCCTTAAGGAACCCCAATCTACTTGAGCTGAGCCAGAAAATGAATAATTGTTTGGCATTAGATTTATACAATAAATTTTATATAACAAAAATTAACATGTGCATGTAACTTAGCCAGTTTTTCTTATACTGCTTACTACTTAACTTTAATGCACCTAAATATTTACTGCTAAGGTCTTTGGAACACATCTGAGAGGTCCAAAAGTCAGAAGGGGTCCTGGCTGCACTGCTTAAAGCTGCAGGCTCCCAGGCATGCTACTCTTATTTTCTTAGCCTCAGTTTTTTGGTCTATAAAATGGAGCTAATATCTACTTGTGGGATGTTGTAGGAGCCAAGTCGTAATCCAAATATATATGAAAGACTCTCACAAACTATAAAATATGCTTAAAACACTGACTACAATTATGCAAAATTTTCAATGTATGACAGCTTAAATCCCCACACACTACCCCTCCTTTTCCTTTCTTGGTTCCTCTCCCCTTTCTACGGTGGCTTCCACCACATCTACAGGCTCCATCTACTGAACATCTAGTTAAGTATGCTTTCTGCCCAAAGAAGGGCCCTGTAATAGGCCTTTGCATGGAAACACCTAACCCTTTTTCTCCCTCACATAAAGCCTGCCTTTTACTTGCTATTCAGTTTAATATTACCTTTCCAGGAACATTTGAATTTTAACAGGAAATCACTGCCTTAAATCAGAGGAATGTCTCTCTAGAAATTGCAGTCATCAATGACAAGTTGGTAGGAAAGGTATCTGTGGTTCCAGGTCTGTCTCTGAGAATTTCTCTGCCTAATGGAAGGCTGTGCTGGCTCTGAAGGTCACTTCTGTTTGTGATAAAGAGAGGATCTCAGGCACCATACATTAATAAGAACAAATATTTAACAGAAGTCTAATTTCTACAGAATTATGAAAGTAAGACTAAGGATGCCACTGGACTCCTCTCAGCTACTCCTTAGAGCGAGCCTTGCTCTCACTCCTTGCAAATTAAGTTCTGCTTTGCTTTGCCCTCAGGAACTTCACAGATGTGTCCATATTTCACGTGAGAGCCGATGGGAACATGGGAACATAAACAGAGATGTCCTGTCCTTGCCTCTGCTATTCTCCTATAGGCCCACCACTCCACTCCCCGCTCCTGTGCCTGCCAGGCTTTACCAGCCTATTCACATTCTCTAGGAGGCGCGGTATGCCCTTCCTGAAGTGTGGTTTCCAGGACAGAATATATACTTCACTGTTAAGAGTTCAAATCTCCAATAAACCTAGACAATTCTAAGATTTTCCCACATAGGGAGGGGTTCTTACAGTATTCTTCCCTTTCTTGTAAGTAACTCAAAATCCTGACCCAATCAATTATATACAAAATCTTCTGTACTATAATAAAACTTTCCATTTTTTCAATCTATAATATTCACATATAAAATATTAATAGTTATGAAATAGTCTACGTTTACAATCATGATAATCAAGTATGCATATAATGAGCTCAACCAAATATTTTGTTAACCATGTAACTATATACAAGAGAAAGATCTGCCAGAGTGACCATGTTTTATTGCTTAAGAATTTCAAATAAAATGTACTGTATTGAGTTCTAAAAATCCTGAGAGATTCATAAAGATCTTCTCATCCAAATATAAAAACCTACCCTTGGGGGTTAAGGATGTAGCTCAGTTGGTAGAATATTTGCCTAGCTTGTATGAGGCCCTGGGTTCAATCCCCAGCACTGCCACAAAAATAAACAACAAAAAAAATCCTACCCTTCACCCAGTTCCTAACCCTAAATCCCTGCCACACAGAACTTAATCCAATAAAAGCCTTTAGGCAGATGATTTCTAGTTTAGAAGAATATAAGCACCTTGAAAAAGCAATGAGACTAAAAGACTTTGCGTAAAGAACAACAGGGACTCAGGATGGAGTCATAGCTTTGCCAACTGTTAAGTGCTCCCAAGAGGTCAAAGCCATTTTTCTCCCCAGCAAAGTCTGCATTGGCAGGGGTTGGGAAGATGGCTAAGTGCTTAATGTGCTTGTTTGAGAACCTGAGTTCAGATCCTCAGACTTCATGTAAATGCTGGGTAGATGTAGTGCCCTGTCTGTCATTCCAGTGTCAGAAGGCAGAAACAGTTGATCCCTAGAGCAAGTTGGCTAGCAAGACTACCCATGTTTCCGAGTTCTCAATTGTGAGATTCTGCCTTCATGAAGATGTCGAAAAATGGAGGATTATTACAGACATTAACCTCTGGTCTCCACAAATGTACATACACCCAACACACATACAAGAACACCTGTGTGCATACACACACACACATACACCATACACACACAGAAAATGGGAAAAAGTTTGCAATGACAACACTGGATGAATCTGAAATTCTGTGCTTTTCCAAAACTGTCACTATCCTGAACAAATGCTTTAAGAAATTGTGATTCTGAAATAAGTGACATATGAGAGGGAGATGCACAGGGAGCAACTCGAGTTGAAGTTAAATGAGTTTTAAGTCAGATGCTAACATACTAGATCAGTTACAGAAAGTTTCCCAGTGAGAGGTGGGCTGCCCGGGAAATCTGATGGTCCCACAGAGATGCTTCTGAAGTTCTTAACTCACAGGGAAGGAGCCCCTACTATACCCAGAAGAGGTTAAAAGTAGAGTTACCAGATTTCCAAATATTTTTAGACCATGCTTTGTAATATTATTAGCCTTGAAAGTAGTAAAAAGCTTTTAATAGCAAAACCATGAAACATGAGAACTTGGGAAAGACTATGAAAAATACTAGTAACTTTTTCCATTTAGAAACAATTTCAGGACTAATAAAAGAGCTCAGTGGGTAAAGGCACTTGCCTAATGACCTGAGTTCAACCCCCAGGACCCACATGATGGAAGGAAAGAACCAATTTCTATAAGTTGTCCTCTGACCTCCATAAGCACTGTATGGCAAGTGCAAATCCACACACACATGCACACATACAGAAATAAATAATGTAACTTTTTAAAAAGTAAAATTCCTTCCATGTGTTGTGGTGCACATCTTTAATCCCAGCACATGGAAGGTAGGGATGGGTGGGTCTCTGTGAGTTCAAACCCAGCCTGGTCTACATAGTGGGTTCCAGGCCAGCCAGGGCTGCATGAGACCCTGTTCTCAAACTCACCCCTAAAAAAGTAAATTGAAAAATAAAATTTAAAAAAGGAACAAGTTAAAGTTTCAAGCAGAAATGTGAGAGAGAAAATTGTAACAGTTTCACTATTCAGCAGGTTCCTGATAACGTATGCGGTAAATTTACAAGTCACAAAACAGATTCTCCTTGTGCTGGAACTTGTCCAAGCTTTGTCCTGCTCCTACTCTGCACATGCTGATGGAATGCAGATAAAACACTACAAAAGTCAAGTGTCTACAGTTCCTAAAATGATCAAATGTATCAAAATCCAAGCTGTATTTTGACTGAATCTTTGAGAATTCCATATAATTTATGTTAATCATATCAGAACCACCCCCCTAATTCTCCCCGTCATGTCTGGTCATCTATTTTTTTTTTTTTAAGGCCTATGGAGTCTAATTTGTATTCCCCAAATAGTCTTGGCTGTAGGTCTATTCACTGGAGTTCGGTCCAACAAACTGCATTAAGTTTAACTTATGAGTTATAAGATTGGAATTTCACATACAGGTAAATGGAAAACTGAGCTGATCTATGAATTCGGAGATTTTTTTTTCTGTTGTTTGTTTTTGTTAAAAGAACTATTTGTAATATCTATGTATATTTTCCTTGGTAAAAATAAATATTACCTAAATAAAAACAATCTGTTCTCACCTAATGCCATATCTATCCTAGCAGAAACTAGAAGGAAAAAGTGGGCTTCAAGTCAGAACTATTCTGAAGAGCTGAACTTAAACCACAAAAACTGTTGTTGTTTTTTTTTCCAAGTCAGGAGAAACTGAAAAGAAACTAAGAGAGTCTGTTGCCAGAGATACATAACTACACCTTAAGCATTAAGAAGCACTTCCTCTTTCCCCAAACAAAAGAACCAAGAGTTATTTCCCTTACTTACATTCAGTCTTCTTGGTAGAGGAGCTTCAGAGGGGTTGCAGAGAGTGTTTGAACAGGGTGGGCAGCTGGTTTCATCTATCATCATGAAGGTATCATAGACACCATCCCCCAATCTAGTTGAAAGGGTTATGGATAAAGCCTGTTAGTAACTAAACAACAGAAGTTTGCATTTCCAAAACATCCTATGCCTTAACTGTTTTATACCTGTACAAAAAGCAATTAATAGAAACAAACATCTACACTGCCTTCTGACACTGACACTGCGTACAAACAAGTGGTGCATCTATTCCTTTTTTTTTTTTTTTTAAAGAAAGGTAAGTAAGCATTTCTAGACTCAAATTCTAAGCTGGTTACAACAAATCTTTCTGAATGTTGTTTGAAAAATCTTGAACCACCAATTAAAACATATTACTTGAAAATTTAGACTAATTTGAACAGAAAGCCTAAAAACCAGAAGGGAATAATCATGACAGAGGTGCCCGTTTACTTAAGGCGAAGACTTGGCTTCTAAACTCAGTTCTATTTGGCTCTGCCGCCAGGCCCTGTAAGCTGGTTCACAGCTTAATAGGAAAACAAGGCAGGTCCAGTCTACACTGGATTACTACCAAGAAAGTAAAGGCCTTTTGGGACTGTTTCCTTTTTCTTTACTTACCTACCTACTTGTAACCTTCTAACCTAACTTGTAGTAAAATACCGTGACTACTACAGCAAACAGGGACGGGGTGCTTCAAATTACAAAATGCATGAATCTCACTTTTGCTCCTGGCAGATGAGAGAGTTAAAACATTGGCAGATAAAGGCTGTCAGTTCTTTTACTGAGGCTCTCCTGCTGTGAAGAAATTCCCAATGACAGACAGGATCTACTAAGTCAACAGACAGCCTTGATAAAATACATCATCTGCTAGCAAGTCTGATTTCCCAGTTACACACACCACGGTCTCACATCATCACTTTAGATGATATACTACGAACACAATGGCTGCACTGCATTTTTCAATGTCTTTTTTAAATATCCTGGAATATTTCTGTCACTTTTAAAATCTTTCTACAAGTTCTAGAGTTTAACTGCAGCGCTAAAAGGAATAAAAAGGGCAAAAAAGAACCACAAATTTTGGAATGTTCTCTAAAAAAAAACATGTTCGCGTTCAGACAGAGCTTTTTCTATCTTTAAAAAGGAAATGTTTCCATAACAGAAGCTGCATTTGGGGGATGGCAAGGGTCCTTGGCCACAGCATGCTGAAACCCACAGGGACCGGCATTATATTTACAGAGCAAGAGCTAGCTAGATATGAGGAACCTGGGAGATTGCCCCGACCACGGAAGCCGCTCGCAGAGGCTCTGTGTCAAGGACCGGGGTTCCTTCTCACCACGCGGCTGAACCCACAAAGCAAGGCGGCGTGTCTGTCCAGTCCAGCCCGGGAGAGCCGGGCCAGCACTGCCCCTGCCCCGCGTATCCGAGGCCAACCCGTTCGGCCCGGGAGGTCTGGAGCAACAGGGCTTTCAAAGGTCCTGCGCCCCGGCCGCCCAGGCTTGCTGGGAAGTCGGGGTCAGCGCTCGCCACACACGCGCCAGGACCGGAGGAAGCCGCCGCTCCGGCTCAGCCCGGCTGATGGACAGGAGAACCCGCGTCCCGCAGGGGCCCGGCCGCTGCGGTCCCGGCGCCGTTACCTCCGCTGCTGCGGCGGGAGCCCGACCCCCGGCGGCGCCGCGTCTCTCCTCCCGCGTTCGCGGGCTGCACCTCCCATCGCGAGCTCG
Source organism: Eospalax fontanierii (assembly GCA_035773235.1). Taxonomy (NCBI): domain Eukaryota; kingdom Metazoa; phylum Chordata; class Mammalia; order Rodentia; family Spalacidae; genus Eospalax; species Eospalax fontanierii. The sequence continues at coordinate 63,018,763 of CM069535.1, read as the reverse complement.
CCCCGCGGGGAGAGGGCGGCGGCGGTTGGCGGGGCCCGCCGCCTGAGCACCGCACCTCGGTCCTCGCCACGCACCGCGGCTCAGCTCGCGCTCAGCCCGCGCCCGGGAGGGTGGCCTGAAGGGAGCGGCCGCATCGCCTAGCAACCGAGCACGCCTGGCCGCGTCCGCGCTGCGCCAGGCAGACACCGGATTGAGGGGGGCGGGGTGGGGAGCCAGGGAAGAGGAGAGGGGGGCGGAGGAACAAGGGCGGTGGGAAGGGCGGGGCAGGGGAGGGGAGGGGCGAGGAGTAGAAAGGGGTGGGGAGGGCGGGGAGGAGGGGCGGGGAGGGCGGGGGGGAGGGCGGGAAGGGCGGGGGGGAGGGGCGGGAAGGAGGGGCGGGGAGGGCGGAGGGAGGGGAGGGGAGGGCGGGGGGAGGGGCGGGGGGGAGGGCGGGGGGAGGGGCGGGGGGGGAGGGCGGGGGGAGGGCGGGGGGAGGGGCGGGGAGGGCGGCGCCACGCCGCGCTGCTTAGCTCTTGTCTAGGAGTAAGGATGGCTGCTGAAACCTCCAGCGTGAATAATGAATTTAAAGCGGAAGAGTGTGTGTCCCCCTAGATTTCCGGCAGGCAGTCCTCGGGACTAAGAAATCAGCAGTATCCCGTATGGTTTTATAGTACTTGGGTCTATGAACATTATCATATTCTCAGTAACTACCAGGGAACATCTTGCTCACAGTTTTAAGTGGGATCCGGGGCCGAACCTGGGAGTTTGGTAGCTCCCCTGCAACAGCACGCGATGAATAGTAGCGTTCACAGAGCCATTCTACAAAGGGGGAAACTAGGGCCAGATAAGCTGTGCTTCGCGGTCGTCCAGCTCTGAAACCTGGACTTTTCGAAAGCTTGAGAAACCCAGCGCCCTGTTACCAGGCCCTTTGGAAAGTTGTGCCTGGCCTTTCACTGAGAATATGTGTGAAAGTGTATTTGGCCCCTTCTGATAAGTTCAGGCTTCCCAGCAACGCCTATGTTAAATGGACGTCCATAGAAAGAATGAAAGTGAAAAGGAAGGAGGTTAAACTACACAATCCTTGAGCGTGGTACCCATCGGATTTCCTAAGCCTGCAAAGCAATGAAGCCCTTAGATCTCCAGAAAAATAAAAAGCTCTTTAAAATGTCGAAAACAGGCGACCCCCAGTGGTACTGAGAAGTCATTTCAAGTAGCATAATAATCCCATAAATCTTAAAATTTTTACCCAAGGCCCATTTCTGTGTGCCTAAAAACCCACGCCTCAAAACACCACTAAAAATCCAAACTGTAGATCAACAATCTGACCATTTGGAGGAACTTTACTTTTTTATGTTCCGTGTTGTTTGTTATGTTCCCTATTGCATAAACGTAAAAATGTTTTCTTCCATGACGGCCTTTTATCGCAGTAACTTTTTCTTTCTGCCTCCCCTTCACCTACAGCCAGAACAATAGTGCTTTCATAGGAATTTGTATTTGGGCTTTTCGAATCTTTTGTTTGAAGAAATAGTTCCATGGCAATAAAAATTTTGGACTAGCTTGTTGTGGTCGTCTCAAATCCAAGATTACAAAATTCTTCTAAACAATCCCTGCTCTTAGGACTTCTGTGAACGCCCCTTTTCTACCTTAAAGAGCTGAATGGGACTTGCCTGCACATGTTTTCTTACATCATTGTGAATCACTGTTCTTAAGAATCACACGCCTCACAGTCTTTTAAGACACACCTTCCAGAGCCAAACTGAAGCATTTCTGCTCCTCTTCTTACCCCTGAGGGGATGGGGGACTATGCAGAGGCCTCCATTGTCCTTAACCTGTTATTCCTATGGTGAAGGAAGGGAGAACCCAGAGAAGGTGCTAGACATCATGAATTTCTGGGCTTTCTGACAAGTACTTACCAGCGTTTCTTCAAAGAGCCTCTGTTTTGTAACAAGCCTCCACATCCCCTTGAGCAGCTTCTACACTGTCCACACAAAATCCAACCCTCATTTCAAAGGGTATAACAAATGCTTCTTCTGGAGCTAAATATGAGCCACTATGGCCTGGGAACACAGACTCAGGTTATCCTAAATTCCATGCCCCAACATGGTAACAGTTTCATGAAGTTTTTATAGTAACAGAACAAAGAAAGCCACAAAACAAGACACTTTTCAATCGCATTGGTGGAGACATTAGAGAGATGAGTTATAGCAAAATGAAGAGAATTCTGCTCTAGATGCTTTCTTATAGGCTTCTTAGCCCATGGGCTGGTAGTCTGCTTAGTTAATACATTCCACAGACACAGAAGTGGGCAAGGAGTGGCTATGAATGGACTAAAATGGCCCAAGATAAATGGTAATAACATTCTAAACTCCACAATCACTGAAGTTCTAATCAGTTGATCAGCGTTATAGAAGGTTCAATTTGAAGATACAGATTTCTTCTGAGAATTTTGGTTCACAACACTAAGCATGCCCCCCCCACCAGTCTCAATGTTCTTACTTTGGCAGCATATACACTAAAATTCAAACAGCACAAAGAACATTAACATGCCCCTTATGCAAGGATGAAGTGCTCCATATCTTTACATGCATGAAATTGCCAAAGAAGAAAATTGATAAAAGTTATATAAAATAAAAGGACAGTGGGAGGTCATTGGGGGGGTCAAGGATAGGAGGAAGTTGGGAGGAGGGATCTAGGTTGGGTATGATCAAGATATATTGGTTATAGGCATGAAACTATCAAATAATAAATACAAATATTTTTAAAATAAGGAATAGCTAAGCATGGTGGCACATGCCTTTAATATCCCAGCACTCGGGAGACAGAGGCAGGTGGATCTATGTGAGGGCTCAAAAAACAAAAATGATTTAAAAGAACCATTATCTGTTTCTATGTGGCTAAAGTCAGATTTACCTACCATGGATTAACCAAAAGTCACTTAGATGTCTGCCTGTTCTTTGAATCCAATTTTTAAAAATGATTTATTACTTTATCATGTGTATGGTGTATTACCTGCATGTGTGTAAGTGCACCCATGTCATGCAGTGCCTGTGGAGTCAGAAGAAGGCATCAGATTCCATTAGAACTGGAGTTACAGACAGTTATTAGCCACCATATGGTGTCTGACAAACCCAGATCCTCTGCAAGAGCAGCACGTGCTCTTAGCTGCTGAGCCATCTCTCCGGCCCCTGAATTTTAATACATTGGAAAAATAAAGAGCCTGTAATAAGTTTTAAAAATGCAGTTATTGGCAGGGCATAGTGGTGCATGCCTTTAAACCCAGCACTTAGGGAAGCAGAGGCAGGTAAATCTTTGTGAGTTTGAGGCCAGCCTGGTCTACATAGCTAATTCCGGGACAGTCAGGGCAACTTAGACTCTGTCACAAACAAACAAACAAACAAACAAACAAACAAACAAACACAAAAGCCACTATTCCAGGGTCAAAAAACAGTAGAGGGGGCTGAGAGTATTGCTCAAATAGTACAATGTCTGAGGGCTGGAGAGATGACTCAGCAGTTAAAAGCACTGTCTGCTCTTGCAGAGGTCTAGGTTTCTCTTCTAGAATCCACATGACTACTAACAACCATCTGTAATTCCAGTTCTAGGGGATTTGATGCCCTCTTCTGGCCTATAGGTAGTGTACACACAGGTACACTTAGATACATGCAGGCAAAATACTCGTACACATAAAAAAAAAAAGTGTACAAAGTCTGCATAGCATACAGCAGGCCATGGATTAGATCCCCAGTACCACAAAAACAAATAGAAACAACAAGTAGTCATTCCAAATATAATCACAGCATTTTCAGATTCACACATCAGAAAATGTCCCTAAGACCACACTCAGATGTCATTTTGGAATAAGATGGCTGGAGGAGGGTTAGGTTAAGTTTGAAATAATTTCATTTCTGGGAATTTCTTTACAGCAAAATATGCCATGATGCATCGCATAATGCATGTTTAAAACAAATCATTCAGAAAGAACCTATGAAGCAAACTCTCAGATTTGGTGTTTCCAGTAGTGTGAATGATTGGTCTTATATTTCCTAAGCACTTAAAGTTGTTTTTATTATTCCCAAACCCCAGAAATACTTTCCCAAAATATCCTGCTGCCTCTTTTCACTTTTCCTGAGTGCATATAGCTAATGTTACTCACAGCCCTGAAGGACTTGAAACTGCATGGTGCGGGGTAGGGGAGGTGTTGGTTTGGTTGAGACAGACTTTCACTAAGTAGTCTTGACTAGCCTGGAACTTGCTGTATAGACCTCAAACTTGAAATGATCCTTCTACTTCTGTCTCCCAAATGCTAAGATTACAAGCATGTACCAGGAATTATATTTCAGAAATCTTAAAGCCTACTCATGACTCTTTTTAATCATTATTACTATTTACTGAATATTTATTATGTTCTAAGGACTCTGTGAAAGATTTTGATATATTTGCTCATTTAAAACTTGCAATAGTCCCATTAAATAGTTTTCATCCCCTGTTCTGCCCTTCAGAGATTAATAACTGAACCAGTAGTACATCTAGTAACTAGGGAGCTGGGACCTAAACCCTGGTCTGTTTTGTTTCAAAAGCCAGATCCTTAACTGCTTGCATGTTGCTTGTATTTCTTATGCCTGACAGAATAACCCAGACTGGACCACTGGATTCTCTGATTTCTGTGATATATTGTTTCTCTGGTTCTAGCGTTGTGATAAATACAACAATAGTCTCCCAAAGTCCTTAGTCTACTCCCCCAAATCTGAGCATATTTCACCGTACTGGGTATTTGCAAATATGACCACGTCGTTAAGGAGGGGGAGGCATTCCCAGGTTGTCCAATGGGTCCAATATAATCAAAAGATCATCGGACCAGGTGATGGCCCATGCCTTTAATCCTAGCACTCAGGAGGCAGATCTCTATGAGATCAAGGCCAGCCTGGTCTACATAGTGAGTTCCAAGCCAGCTTGGGCTATAAAGAGACCCTCTCTAAAATAAATACATAAATAAAAGCTGTTACCAACTGGAAGTGGAAAGCTGGAGGGACAGAGAAAGAAATGTAATAACAGAGATGTGGGAGAACAACGTGCAGCTTGATTTTAAAGTGGAAAAGAAGGCTATGAGTTAAGAAATGACGTTCTCTAGAAGAGAACAAGCATAACAGAAGCACGGGGTTTTGTTTTGTTTGTTTGTTTTGTTTTGATTTTTTTGTTTTTTGACATGACAAGAGGGCATTGGATCTCTTGAAACTGGAGTTACAAGCTGTTGTGAGCTGTCATTTGGATGCTGGGAGCTGAACGTGGGTCCTTTTCAAGAGCAGCAAGCACTCTTAACCAGTAAGTTATCTCTCCAGCCAGATGTGGCAGTCATCTTTACTTCAGAAGACTTCCTTCCAGATCTTTCCCAAGCAAGGAGGCAGTTTAACTTACTGAGAGATTTTTACTTCTGACAGCTCTAAGAATCTTTTTCTCAGAGTTCCCACAGACCTCACCTGCAATTATCTAGATCCATAAACTCAAGTTATGAAATTAAGAATAAGAAATAGAGGTTGAAGACATGGCTCAGTGCTTAAGAGTATTTGATGATTTTTCAGAGGACACAAATATTGCTTCCAGCATGCACATCAGGGGGCTCGCAACTGCCTGCAACTCTAGCTCCAGAAGCTCTGATGTTTTCTTCTGACTTCTGTGGGCATCTACACAATCATAACACACATATACACATAAATAAAAATAAATCTTGAAAAATGGATAAGTAATAGCAAAGAGGATTATTTTGCTTAAGCCTAGCAGGTAATTCCAAGAAGAGAGAATGGAAAGAGGACACCAGTGAAAAATCTTGGCTCTTCTGCAGTGTTAGAATGACTTTTTGCAAGATGGACATGCTCTGGACAAATGACTTTTACTTAACTTTGCAACCAAATAAAGTAGTCTTAGCTTAGCTTGTTTATAATAAAGACAAACTTACTGAACTTTATGTTCCTCTTGTAATCTAAATCTTACAGCCTTAATCCCTCGTGGTTGAGGCTTCCTTGCCTTTGACCCAGAACAACGTATAAATGTGTGTGTGTGTGTGTGTGTGTGTGTGTGTGTTGTTGAAAACAACAGATTATCCTATGTGTGTTACAAACAATATATGGGATTAAGTTGATAACATCTGTTTGTGGTTGTATGTGCATTCTATTCTATGTTAATAGGGGTAAAGGGACAAAATCCTCTGATAAGGGTTTCATTTTATTTCCCCATTTCATGCTCGGTATACTGTTTTATTTTTATCTTATTTACTATTTTTATTTTATATGTATGAGTGTATTGCCTGTAAGTGCACCCATGTCATGCACCCATGGAGGTCAGAAGTGGGTGTCAGATCAAATGGATTTATGCAGTGTTGTTGGCCATCATGTACATGATGAAAACTGAACCCAGGTCCTCTTCAAGAGCAGCCAGTGTTGTTAACTGCTGAGCCATCACTCCTTGGGCATATTGTTTTACTAAAAGAAAGAGCAAACCCTTGTTCGAGAGCTCAGAGAGAATCTGAAGGAACAAATGCTCAGAGAAGTTTGAGCCCCCACTTAGCTAAAATGGATGTGACGAGTCACGTGGTCTTTCTTTAGTCATCTCAGTAGTGTGGTTATCATATAGTAATATCACACTGAAGAAAGTTCAAGAGCATGTAACCCTCTGAGGAGTGGTTGCAGCTTTCTTAGACTAGGTGTTCTGGTCCCAAATTGACTAAGCTTCAGCCAAGAGGAACAGGCAAGAAAGTAGGGTTGATCTGGGTTTTGTGAATCTCTGCCTACTTCAAATCTGCTCTTGTCTTTCTGTTTTACAAGAGCAAAATTTTCACATTATAAACAAAGGAGCCTCTAATGCCAGAGGATTCCTTGAATGAACAGCTGAGCTACCCATAAGGATTGGCTTAATCACAGTGACTCAGACAGATGGGCTATTTCAGGATGCATTGGAAGAAATGCTTGGGTCCCTGTATTAGCTATACACTGTTGCATAACAAATCACCCCTAAGTTTAAAACAAAAATAATCACTTATGTGATGGTTATCACTTTGACTGGACTGAGAGATGCCCATAAAATTGGTGAAACATGCTTCTTAGGTCTGTGAGGTGCTTCCAGGGATGACTGGCCTATGAATAGGGAGGACCATCCTTGAATTGGGCCTTACCATCCAATAGGCTGAGGGCCTAAATGGAGCAAAAAAATAAGTAAAGGGGTGTCCCGCCAGCGGAACAGCAACTAGAGCTTGAGACTCTTTAGGAACCTGGAATGAGTAGAGACAGACAGACGGAACACACAAAACAGACGGCCTGGGAAATCTCTCTCTTCAAGCCTCGCACCTTTATTGTTCCAGGGGGTATTTATACAAAGTTTTGGGGAGTCAGGAATACAGATGCACCCACACAGGAATGTGGTAATTAACAGAGACAAAAGCCCACCATAAGGTTATGTGCATATCAGGAAGGTGGCACTAAGAGGGGAGGCAGGGGCTTTGAACCAGGAGAGTGCTAAAACCCTGGCGCCATCAGCGCTTCCTTTTTAGCTCAGTTCCAGTGAGATAAAGAAGGTGAGCCATTTGGTCAGGCCCTAGGACATTCCTGTGAAACTTAGTTACAAGGATCAAAGACTGAGTTTACCTACAGGTGGTTACAGGGGGTGGAATTCTCCTAGAGCTGGTTTCTCTGAGATGAACTCAAACTATAAGCTGGCTGTTTTCTCTGGCTCATGACTTACAACAAAGGGGAAGCTTTGAAGCAGGTACAAACACTATTCTTTTTTTCTTTTAAAAATATTTTTAAACATTTTATTTATTTGTGGGGTGTGGGAGCAGGCAACAGGTATGAAGGTCAGAGGACAATTTATGAAAGTCAGTTCTCTCCTTCCCCAACTTAGGTCCTAAGGATCGAACACTGGTTGTCAGGCTCGGTGGCAGGAGCCTTTATATGTTGAATCTTCTCATTGGCCCAGTTTTTTAAAAGGCATTTTTTTAACATTTTATTTTCCATTTTTCTTGGGTGGGAGTGTTTTTGCCGTTGCCATAGCCCAAAACATCATATTCCAGGTTTTTCATTCTTTGAATGCAAACTTGTACCTGCAACTGCCCAAGGTGCTTCCAGGCCTTCATCTTGACTAGGATCACATCACTGGTCCATTTTGTTCTGAGGCTTTCAGCTTCTTCTGAATGGGATCACCAGCCTCTGAATTAATAAATCCCCTCATATAGAGACCATTCTTTGGTTCTGCTCTTCTAGAGAACCTGGCTAATAGGATTTATTTCCTGATTTCTGTGTATTTGGATCACAGCATGACATAGTGGACATTAATACTCTGCTTCTGGATGACTGGAACCTTAAGCTAGAATCTTGAAAATCTATGGGGGTGAGATGGTGAGATGAGGGTTGGAATACATTTCCAAGGTGGCTCTGTGAATAGCTGGTCAGTTTCTGTTAACATTCTTTTTGCCCACGTGGGCAAAACTTAAATATCTCTATAAGGTGACTAGCTTCAACCAGAGAAAGCAAGCAAGGAGCCCAAGGAAGCTACAATGTGTGATATGACATAGTTACATCATCAATTTGGATACATGCTCTGCTGTCTGAGTGCAGGAATGCAGATAAGTGAGGGCCCTCTTGGAGTCTGACCACCATAATCTGTCATCTTCTCTCATTCATTTTGCCACTTCATGTAAAACATACTAACTCCTCCCCCAGGGCTCCCACAGTCTTATTCATTTAAAGATATCTGGAGTTGGTGAGGTGGCTCAGTGGGTAAAGACACTTCAAACCTGACAACCTGAGTTCAATCCCCGGGACCCACATGGTGGAAGAAGAGGACTATGACAAGTTATCTTCTGATAACACACACACACACACACACACACACACACACACACACACACACCTCCTCTAACACACACATGCCTCCCTATCCCCAATAAATACATTTGAAAATTCAATAAAGCCATTTGTCAAAAACCTAGACTCTAACTCTCTAAATCATGTGTAAGTGTGGGTGAGGCTCCTTAGCTCCTTGAGTACAGTTTTCTTTAATTCTTAAAAGTTTCGGGGCTAGAGACAGATGGCTTAGCAGTTAAGAGTGCTTGGTGCTTTGTCATGAGAAGCAGAGTTCAGATCCCAACACCCATATCCCATGGTTCACAAATGCCTGTAGCTCCAGCTTCAAGGGATCCAGTGCCCCATTCTGGCATCTGTGGGTGTCCATGCATATACTCACAGACATAATACACATTTTCAAAAATATGGACACATGCAGGCACCAATGTGGAGGTCAGAAGACAACTTTTGATAGTCAGTTTTCTTCTTTCCTTCCACCATTGGTTCTGGGGCTCAAAATTCAGGACATAAGGCTTGTGTGGAAAGTGCTTTTATCTGCCATTTGTCCAGTGTTAATGTCTGGACCCTAACTGTCTCTCAAAATCTTACATGTTGAAGGCTGGGCTTCCAGTGCAACAATGCTCAGGGTTAGGGCCTTTAGCAAGTTTTATAATTATGAGAGCTCTGCCTTCATGAATGTCTACTTATGGATTCATAGTTTAATTAAGATTTGGGTGTAAGGACTTTTCCATAAAAACAGCTCCCTCTCTTTGCTCCCTGGCTACCCTGTCATGAGCAGTTTTGTTTTACTGTGGTTTCCATAATAAGGCAGTAGGTCCCATGACTACGGATTAAAACCTCTGAAACTGTGAACCAAAACAAATCTTTCTCCTGTAAGTTGCTTTCTCGCAAGTATTTTGCCATGGCAACGTGAGACTGACTAACACATCCATTCACCTACTGAAAGAAATCTTAAACAATTTTAAGTTTTGTCAATGCTGCATAAATGTTCTATAAATAATTGTAAGTTTTTGTATGCATGTAAATTTCAACTCATATGGGTAAATACCAAGAAGTGTGAGTGTCAAATCATATAGTGAGAACATACTTAGTTCAATGGTCTGTATTTTTCATGGTTAGATATTTTATCTATCTGAATTGCTTTTTATGAAATGTACGAGGTAATTAAACTTACCCCCTGCCAAATGGATAGGTATTTGTGCCATACCATATATTGCATCTGTCTTTTCCTAATGGTTGGAAAACATCACCCACAGACTAAATAATGCATAATAACTGTGTGAGCCTGGATAAGTTAATAAACCTCCCTGTGTTCCAGTCCATCACAGCAGGGACATGCTACAGTGGCAGGAGAACAGTAAAGAACAGAGAGAAAGAAATACATGCATGCTGCTTGCTCATGCTCAGCTAGATTTTTCTACTCTTAGACAGTTCAAGACCCCTTGCCTAGGGAATAGTGCTGCCTACAGTGGGATGGGTCTTCTCAAATTAATTATCTAGACAGTTCCCCACAAATAGACTCACAGGCCAACCTAGTGTAGACAATCCCTCATTGAGATCCTCCCCCTAGGTGATTCTAGGTTGTGTCAACTTGACATTAAAGGTAACCATCAGGGAAGGTGAAAGAAACAGTGAACATCGAGATGTTCAGAAAAGTGAAAAGCCTTGTGATCTGAATCATGAAGGAGGGCGTGATGACTCTTTTGTTTTGTTTTCTTCTCTCATTGGGCCCATGGCCCTGATATGTACTAAGAAAGAGCTCTAATACTGAACTACACCTCATGAATACACTTTCTGAAGTTATGAAAATATTTATTCATTCTAAAAACTGTCAGGATTCTCCAAAGAATTTTCAAACCATAGATCCCACCTGAGAAGTAAAACACAATGATCTATGTTTTCAGGGGATTTAGGTGTAGGTTTCAGTAGAAGGATTAAGAAGACTTGTGAAGGCTAGTAAATAGCTTGGTGTACAAATGATCTATATTCTGGGCACCTTTAGCACTACTGATTTCAAGAGGACATATATGTCACCTTTCAGACCATGACCTCCTTAAGAGAAGGAGTGTGTCCAATTCATACTTTAAAAAAAACTTTCATTTTTAAACCAGGCATAGTGACTCATGCCTTTAATCCCAGCACTTAGGAGGCAGAGGCAGGAAGATCTTTGTGAGATCATGACCAGCCTGGTCCACATAGCAAATTCCAGGCCAGGAGATCCTGTCTCAAAAAACCAACGCAAAGCAAAATTTTATTTTTAAGGAGAAAGGTGGCTCAGTGGTGAAGACCACTGTCTGCTCTTGCAGAGAACCCAGGTTCAGTTCCCAGCACCCACATGGCAGCTAGCTGTCCATAACTCCAGTTCCAGGCAATCTGATGCCCTCTAGGAGATCAGGCCTCCACAGACAGTGCACACATAGGTGCACTTATATACATGTAGGTAAAAACACTTATACACGCAAACATTTAAAAAATGTTATTGCATGTGTATGTGTGATGTATGTAGGGCATGGATGCATGTCCCATGGCACATGTGTGGAGGCCAGAGGACAACTTTCTGGTGTTGGTTGTCTCCTTCCACCTTTATGTCAGTTTCAGGAATCAAACTCAGGTGGCCAGGCTTACATGGCAAGCATCTTTATTTGGCCCTCATTTTAATAAGCATAGAGCCTTAGCAGTAAATGTCCAGTAAGTTTCACTGGTTTAAATCAATTGCATTCTCTTCATTTGGATTCATCGGGAAGGGAAAAGAGAGGATGGCTAAAGAAAAGGGAATATCTCTTCTGATCCACCCTTGCTTCAAAATATCCTTTACTCTGTTTAAAAATTTCAATTAACTTACTTATTTTTAGACTGTAGATATGAGTGTTTGGCCTGTAGATATGTTTGTACCACATGCATTCGGTGCCCACAGAGGCCAAAAGAGGGCATCAGGTCCCTTGGAACTGGAGTTATGAACAGTTCTTGGCCACCATGGAGTGCTGGGAATGAAACCTGTATTCTCTGCAAGAACAGCTAGTGCTCTTAACCAACGAGCCATCTCTGCAGCCTCCAAATATGATTTACTTTTTAAAAGAAATTCTCTTATAGCTTTGCTCCTGCCAAATGAAAATTATCTATCTCCCCTCTTCCCCCAGTAAATAGCAGATTTTACTCCTGGTAGTAGAGGGCTGTAATCCCAGCTACACGTGAGCTAAAGCAAGAGGATCAGAAATTAAAGGCCTCCCTGTGCTACAGAGTGCAGGATTAATCCGGTCAATAGTGAGACTGCCTAAAAATGAATAAATAATAAACACATACATAAATAAATAGCTCAGTGGTAAAGCACTCACTTAGCATGTGAGAGGCTCTAAGTTTAGTTCCAGTACTACCAAAACAAAAAGCAACAACCAAAACCAAAGGCAACTTTTTATATATAATTTGCCTTTCACCTTGCTGCAATTCTGCAACTTTAACCCAAGAGTGGGTGATAGTCTGGGAGTCCTCTGGGGCACAAGGAGGATGCTAAGGGATTCCATTTGCTGGACTGGCTTCAGCTAGCTTGTCCAGCAATAAAGTCAGCATAGGCAGCAGGCTGGCAAGACGCAGGGAGAGAAAGGGAGATGGTGCCCACCTAGGGAAAGAAGCACTTGATCTATTAAAGAGGGCAATGAGATATGGTGACACCTAATCCTCTGGGACTTGGCTCCTTCCTTTTCATTCACCACTAATTAATTCTTATGCTGGGAACTGACATCTTATCTAGGACATGTCTTGTACAATACTTGGCCTAGCTTGAAACTTCTAGTATTCCCCTGTAACTTTTCCCAGTTCCCCAAACCACAAGCACTTGGTAGCATATCCTAAGTGTGGTTATATAGGGGTTCAATGAGTCTGCCGGGACCATCTAGGCTCCTCTGCCTTTTGCTTGTGGATGGGGTGTTTCAAAAATAAAGCCGGGGTGAGATGAGGGTAAGAGGTGTAGTTGAGAAGCCCCAGTGGGTGATGGGTAGAGATTGCCAGGCACTTATCTCTGGGCAGCCAGTGTGAATTCCCGTTTGTGCAATTGTATCAGTCAAATAATTAGTATTATTATTATTAGTGAACGGACACTCTCTTCTGAAGTCCTAATAGGCAAAACTTAGTTTAATAGAGGATAGGACCCCCTTGCCTCCAGAGTAGTTGTTTCTCTCAGGGAAACCTCATTTCTGTCCTCATCCTCTGTAACTAGTGATCTGGGGCAAACTTGGGCCCAAAGTGGATTCCTTGTTGTTGTTAAGTATCAAGAAGAAAATCCTAGATGAAGCCTTTAGTTTACAATGCAATTAAAACATGAAAATAAATTTTTTAGAAGCATTAAAAAAGTCTGCAAGTTTAATTCAATATGAATCTAATTAATTTTGCGGAGTCGAACTGAATGGATTGCAAACTGACAGTTTCTACTCAGCGCTGTATCTACAGCGGATGGGTGGAGGACCGGAACTAATTCGCAGTGGGCGCCACTTTGGTCCCTCGATACAGAAGTGCAGGTGCTTCCGTCCCGGAAGCAGCCGCGGCCGGAAGAACATCTCTGGGTTCCGCCCAGCTTCGCGTCAGTTCCGGGACTCGTCAGTAGAGGAGACCCCAGCGGCCACTAAGCTACGCACTCAGGTTTCCTGCCGGGTCCTTTTTGACGCCGGGTCTTCAGCATGGCTGCCCCCAGGGCTGCGAGCCTGGGAAGTGTCACACCTTCGGCTTGCTGACGGTTTCTGGCGTCTGTGTTCTCCTTGTCTTTCCTGGGCTCCAGCAGACATGTTCGCCAAGACCTTTCGGATCAAGTCCAGCACGGCCATCAAGGGGTCGGACAGGTGAGGGAGGGAATGCTCTTTGCCCCACGAAGCCCCTAGATTTCTAGGGGTGCACGTGCAGAGGAGACCCCAGTGGGGGGCAAAGCAGGGAGGTTAGATACATTTTGAGGATGAGGTTGGGAATGTCTGTCTTCTAGGTGAGGTCTTTTGGACAAGAACTAAAATTCAGTCAGTGTTTACTGGCCTCACATTATTTAGATTTTGTGAAAGATGTAGAAGTGAGGGACTACAAGGACTCTGCACTCCACTGAGTTTAGAGCCCCAGGGAAAAAATTAGATGGGGTACCGGGAACTAAAAATGTAGGAGGAAAATTGTCTATTACTTTTGGTCTAAGAGACCACTGGAGTGAAGTGGAGGGGATAAAGCACATGGCGTGGTAAAGAGAAATCTATCTATTCAGACTTTGTTGGGAATACGTTCATATATAACTCCTCAGGAATTTTGGAACCAGCATTCCATAGGTTTCATCTTGGTGTCATGGTATAGTTCTTTAATGGTAAGCTGAGAGATTTGCCAATCAGTTTGAGAAAGGAGTGCTCTACCAAAAAGGCATGTGAAGCCAGGATGGCTGGGTTTTCTATGTAAAACCAGCTTTATTTCTGAGAATCTGTGTTCCTGGAAAGATATGCCCAAGAACATGTGAATATAGATGAGACAATGAATGAGAAAGAGAACAGGATTTTGGAAGACTGAGAACAGGGCATCATAAACCTTGCAGCCTTTCCCTGGCCTTTATGATTTTACAGTGAGTCATTCTGAATTTCTGTGTTTATTAAAGTCCATCTAGATAGTATTCATGGTGCTGGTGTGCTTCCTGCAGGAGAAAGCTTCGGGCAGATGTGACAGTTGCTTTTCCCACCCTTGGAACAGATCAGGTCTCTAAGTTAATACCTGGAAAGGAGGAGCTAAACGTTGTGAAGTTGTATGCTCACAAAGGGGATGCAGTGACTGTGTACATGAGTGGTGGTAACCCCATCTTATTTGAACTGGAGAAAAATCTGTATCCAACAGGTATGGCAGCAGAATGGCGATGGCCAGTACTGCAGTCCTTGTCTAACACTTGCTTCTCTCTAGTTCTTTTTCCTCCCCATTAACTTGCCTACCATAGATAAAATAAGCATAAAATCTCCCAGTATTGACCCTAAGGATCTTTACAGACCTAGTGTTCCTAGATCTAGCCTTTTCAAGACCAGAAACTGCTGTAGGAGAGAGGAAGAAAACAACAGCTAATACAGACTGATGATTACAAAGGGAAGTTCTGAGGTAAAGGAGCAATGCTGAGTGGGCTAACTAGGGATAGAGCAGAGATGTTGCCAAGGATGGACTTTCAAGACATGTAAAAAGAATGCCCTGTAAACTGCCTGTAAGTTTACTACCTTCTTAAGACACTGAAGAGAGAGAATATATTGGAAAATAAGCTGACTTAAGGAAGCCACTTACCCAGCTGTGTTAGTCAGGCTCTTTTACTGGCATGCTTTACAGTGGTTTTTCTTAGGCTCTGATTCACAGAGTCTCAGCTGTCATTGTCACACATCTCAGGGACTTGGACTTTTCTCTTTTCCCTAACAGCTGACACCTACTTTGTCAGTTAGGCTTTTTCTCCAAGGCTGTCTGGCTATAGTGCTGTGGTACAGTTTCCTTGGGCCACTTCTACCTTTTTCCCCACTTTGTTGCATCACCCAAAAGGACACACTGGACCCCCCCCCCCCCTGCCACAAGAGTTTTACTGCTCATCTCTATGGAAATAGGGAATATGAATGATGACTATGAGAAAGTTTCAATGAATTACAGATTGGCTCCCTGTAAAAATGGGTCATTTGCTTCTGAAGTCATAAATAGAAGGGTTTCTTCCCTAATGTTTAGTCCAGAAAATGTGATCATTTTCTGCTGGCAGTCCTGATTCAGCAACCGGTGCCTCCAAGTCTCAAGTGCTTCCCAGTTCCTAAGTGTTACTAGTTCCTAGGTGTCTGCTAGGAAGTCTGTGAAGTCTCTCTGGGAAGCCTCTTCCAACCTCTATAACTTTGAGCTGTGTGTATATGTTGTTTTTTTCTGAATTCTAATGAAAATGAGCATAATATTGGGCTTTCCTGGTTCCCTAGCAGATTGACTGTTTGGTAATAAGTGTTTCCTGGGTCTGTTTTTGTGTAGTGTACACACTGTGGTCCTATCCTGATCTTCTACCAGCCTTTACAACATGGCCTCTGGTACTCGAGAAACTGGTGAGGGGAGCAGGTAAGAGGATTTTCCTATATTCCAACAATTGCCTGAAATCTCAGTAATCAACTGACTTAATAAGATTACTCATTTCCTACGTTCATATGCTGAAAAAAATGTACACTCTCCTCTCATGTATATGTGTGATTCCTCCCAGTTGGCTGATTCCATGAGTTCCCTAGACCTCTCTGACTGTTGTAAGTCTTTTGTAAGTGATGTGAAAGTGATGTGAGCTGCCATGTGCTATACTTAAATTAGTGAGTTGAATTTAGAGAAGTAGCACGAACAGATCATGGGTATAGGATACTCTACCTAATGCTCCTATTTGTAAGTTCTACAAAGGGAGGGCTGATACTTAGATTACCATTTTCATTGTGAATAGCATAGTTGATACCTAATAAATATTTCTTTGTCAAGGGAATGGGTATATGATGAAGTAAAACATGAAAATGAAGTGGGAACAGAAAGTAAGCTATGATGCTTTCATTTGCTGCAGATTTGATGCTGCCTGGACTAGTGGTGCCCCCTGCTGGTCTGCCTCAGGTACAGAAAGGTGACCTCTGTGCCATTGCCTTGGTGGGGAACAGGTACTGTGTCAGGCAGCTGTGCCTTTTTGGGGGCAGAGGAACATAGATAAAAGGGAGCTGGAGGAAAATGACAACTTCCAAAGCACGTGGACCAAAGAATGAAAGGAAGAACGGGCTCTTCTGGAAGAAGCAGATAGTGGCCTGCTGCAGGGCATCAGTGAGGAGTGTCTACAAGTTGGGGCTTAAGCTGCTGCTGCTTTGCTTTTTTCTTCTTCTTCTTTTTCCTCCTCTTCCTCCTTCTCCTCTCTTTTGTTCCTTTGGGTTTTTTTTGAGGTAGGGTCTTACCATGTAGCACTGGCTGACCTGGAACTCACTATTGTAGACCAGGCTGCTCTCCAACTGACAGAGATCACCTGCCTCTGCCTCCTGAGTGCTCCATGGTGGCATGTGCCACCATGCCTAGTGCTGCTGCACTAAAAAAAAAAGACACATTTTAAAGATGATTTTAGATTTACAAAAGAATGTTAAAGATAGTGCAGAGTTCTGATATACACTAGCATTCACTAATAGTAACATCTTATGTAACCCATGTAGTTATCAAAGCTAAAGCATTAATATTGGGACAGTTGGGACAGTGCTGTTAACTAAACTAAAGCTTTTATTTGTATCTCCCTAGTTTTTAAATGAGTGTCTGCTTTCCTTTCAAGGACTTAGTCTAGAATACCACATCGCATTTAGTTGTCTTTTCTCCAAGCCTCCCTGTCTACAACATTCTCTTGGCCTTTCCTTGTCTTTCATCACCTTCACGCACACACTGGTGCATCATCTACATCATTATCATTTATTTTTTATAGCTTTAATGAAATATAGTTTACATACAATAAAGTTTGTCCATTTTAAATGCACAATCAGATGGCTTTTGGTATGTTTACAGTTACTGAGCCATCATCGTGTGACTTTTTTAAAATCCCAGAGTCTCATACATGCTAGGCAAGTACTTTACCATTGAGTTCCTACTGCTTTTAAAAAATAAATGGGAGTCATTGTATAACAGTTCTGAAAAAACAAAGACTTTGCCTGAGCCTTATCTCTGACTTCCTTCCTAGAGCTCCTGTAGCAGTTGCAATGGCTGCCATGTCCACAGCTCAGATGCTGACTTCAGGCCTGAAAGGAAGGGGCTTTTCTGTGCTCCACACATACCAGGACCACTTGTGGTGGGTGCTGTGTTTCTTCTTCTTGTAGGGAATGGGGGTGGTGGAGAGAATATGGGGCCTGAGATTCAGAGGCACAAGTATTAGTCCTAGGCATGTTCTTGTGCAAGTTGTGAACCTTAAATTTCCATTTCTTTGACAAATGAGGGGGAAAGAATGTTTTTCTTTGTTTTTCATTTTTTTGTCCAGATAAGAAATTAGAGACAACTTTGGCTATTTTCTAGGTCAGTGTTAAAATCCTAAACCTGGAATTGTCTGTTCTGCTCTTCACTATGGTCATGTTCATCTAGCTCTGGGTGTTCTGACTGTATCTGCTCTGCACATTTTGGGCATCATTTGGTCCTGAAATAAGTGCTTCTGAATTCCTGTCAGTCGCTTGGCACCAGGCTGATAATTGGTTACTTGTATGTTTTTCAAGTATCATGTCCCAGAGTCCCCGTTATGGAAGTAACACATTCTGGCTATAACAGTTCATTTCCAGAGCCAGATACTCCTTTTCTGGTTAATATCACTTCACCAAATTGTAAATAGTGTTTTTCTCAAAAAGCAGTACAGCTAGGGGGGTTGTGGGGTGGGGGGTTAGAGGTGGTAGAGGTTGAGATAGGGTCTAATATGTAGTTCAGGTGGCCTAGAACTTGAGATCCTCCTGTCTGAGTTTCCTGAATGTTAGGATTAAAGGCATGGCCACCAAGCCTGGTTCTTTATAGCTGGTCCTTTAGCCAATTTTCATGATCTGTTGGTGTAGATTCATCTTTATATTTTCTAGGCTAGCCTTGGAGTTACTAGTTTCTGCAAGCTTTGGTCTAGACCTCCTTTGCTGGAGATACAGCTCCATTAGCTTGTCTTTTCAGCGGATATTGGAACACACAATTCCTGTTCTCTTAGCACCGTGTTTTCTAACTCCCAGTCTGCCAGCAACAGTTGAGATTGTCTTAAGTTGTCTTAGCAGCAGCTCTCTCAACTGCCAACCCCAACTTTAAAAAAGCATTTTATTTACCTGATCTGGACATCCTGAAGGTACTGTTAAAAGAATTAATAAGCCTTGCTGGAACTATGAGTTAAAACTTAGTTTGACTTACAAAATCTTGACTAAACTAAAGCCTTTTACTTTTCTGTGTGCCCTGCAATGTGGAATCACTTTTTTTCCTGTCTTCTTAAGGTTGGGGAGTCAACCATGCTAATCTTGACTCTGCACATTAGATTGGGCTTGCTTCAACACAGCACCCACTGATTTTGCAGTCCTTGTGTAGTCCAGCTGTTTGTATTTGTTAAATGGGATGAGCCCTAGGTTTGTATATTACCAGATTGAGCAACTGGTATAACAGATGCATTTACAATCATATTTCGTTTTCTTAAGTCGTGTGTTCCAAACTAGCTTCAAACTTGCTGTGTAGCCAAGGATGCTGCCTCTACTTCCCAAGCACTGGGATTACAGGATTTACCACCATATCTGGTTCTTAATCATGTTATTTAATTCAAGATGGCTTATTAGTGTCTGCTTATACAAAGGAAGCATTTTTAGTGGTTTATCTTTGGCTGATTTTCTTTTTTCTTCAAATGTTATATTGGGGAATGAACCTTAGCCTTGCTTGTTAGCAAGTACTTTAACACTGAACTCTTGTTTTATTTTTGAAGCAGGATCTTACTCTATAGTTCAGGCTGACCCTGAACTTACTATAGAGGACAGGTAGGCCTTGAACTCACTTTTCCATTAATATCTGTCTCAGACTATCTATTAATAATGTAAGTAATTATTGCCTTGGAATAGGGAGGAGACAAGCATTGGTTACCATTTTAGAACTGAGCATGGGACTTTTCTGGGCCCAGAAATAATTAAATAAAGTTAAGCACATGGGGCTCTGCTGTCCTAGACATTCCTGTCTGTTTGCTCTTACTAGCTTTGAACTCTTGACTGAGTCTTCCCTGGCCAGAGTGGGTGAATGTTGTGATTACTGTTTGGTGTATCTGACATCAGATTTTTCCAGGCAATCTGGAGACAAGTCCTCCCCACCTGCTATTGCCCCACTGGCAGTGGATCCCACAGATCTCAATGAAGAGAAGGTGGACCTTGCTCTACATGGAGATCTGAGAAGCCTGTCCCTAGAGGGAGAAGAGGAGGATGGGAAGGTTCATCAGTTGTTTGGAGAGCATAGCCTCCCAGGAGTCTCTGAAGATGCTGACTCCAGGACCCTCAGCCAGGACTCCTTGGACAGCAAGGCCCTTCCAGGTGTGACTGTGGGAGTGGAAGGCCCACCCTTCTCCTTCAGACTAGAGTGGCATTGAGTTTCTGGGAGAAGAGTGAAAATCCCTTATTTTCCATGAGACTTGTGCAGTAGTTCTATAGTCCTTCCTATATAAGTCATGGACCTCAGGTACCTGTCTGTCTGGACCTGGATAGTTTCCAGCTGTAGAGCCCCCTAGGCTTCTTCTGATTCCGACTTCTCTTGGTAAATATTCCTGATTTCATGGGACTTTGTGGTTTGACCCTTTCTGTAGGGCTAACCCTTACAGGATCAGTGCTCAAGATTCTGGAAAGGAGCCAGTGAGATGACTCAGCAGGTAAAAGTGCATGCCTCAAAAAGGATGTTGTTCATGTCTTTTTCTTACAGAGCAGATGGATGAACTGTTACAGCAGTGCTTTCTGCATGCTTTGAAGAGTCGAGTGAAAAAGGCCGATCTCCCTTTGCTCACCAGCACTCTCCTTGGCAGCCACATGTTCTCCTGCTGGTACGGAATGCACTGCTATGGGTGGGCGCTCTAGACCATGCCTCACTCTTGTTCTTGGTAGTAGAGCGAGACAGGGATAATGGGATTTGAGTGGCATGCTGTGGGAAGACAGAGCAGAAAGTTGATCTGGCAGGAGCAGTATGTTCTTACCTTTAAAAACTTAAAATTTACCCATTGAAGGAAACTAAGATTAAAATTCCCTAGATTCCCTGAATGTGTCTTCTGCTGTGGTGTTTCTGGGCTCTGTTTGTGTATCAGGTCCCATATCATGTACTGAAAGTCTTTGGACAGGCTTCGTAAAGTGGGTTTTCTGTAATGTTCCAACCCCCCACTTAGGACAAATAAGTAGATCAGTTTAAGCTGTATCAGGAGGAAGAGTAGGTGTGAAGCCAACCCCTCTCAGAACACAGCCACTAGATAAGGTAGTGTTACATGTAGCTCAGACCTTGACTTCGAAGACAGATCCATCTGGGTTTGGCTGCCACCTCCTTAGGATTTGCTACCAAAACAAGCTTCAACTGGTCACTGGATTTTTCTAAGCCCTAATTTCCAATACTCCTAGGAGTGCTATAAAATTGTATAGCCTGGCATATACCACTTGGTAAGATATCTTCTTAACATACCCCACAGCCAGATACGGTGGCTCATACCTGCAATTGTAGCATTTAAAAAGATGAGGTAAAGTATTGTGGTGAATTTGAGGCCAGCATGGGCTGTAGAGTGAGTTCCAGATAACCTGGGTTACACACACACACACACAAGACCTGTATGTACTGTCATGCCTGGAAATCTGTTTACTGTTTATTTCTGAGAATCTCTGAGCTCTGCCTGACATGGTTGCTGTCCTCTGGGACTCAGGTCCTCTGGGAGAGCAGTACGTGCTTTTTTGCCCTCTAGACAGTCTCTCTGTGATAACCACTACCTAACCAACAGTAAACACTCTTAACCACTGAGCTTACCCCACAGCCCTGACACATGGCCTTCTTTATGGCATCGCAGGCAGGTGTGTCATTGGGACCCTTGGTAATTTGTCCTGACCTTGCTGAGTTGTAAAAAAGTAGGAAGGGGGTTTTAGACCTTTTTCTGGGGCAGATGTTAGACTGGAGTGGGTTCTAAGAAGGTCTCCCTGATATCCTCATGGCTACTGAATGTTATCTTTTTTAAAGAGATGTAAGTTCTAAGGAAGGGGAAAGACCACAGCTTTTATCAGGACCCTCTACCTCAAAGCCACCCTAAAGTAAGAGGGAACAAGAGGTCAGCAAACTTTTGTAAAGAGCCAGATAGTAAATAATTTGGACTTTTCAGACGAAAGTCTCTATTGCAGGTGCTTTGCCATTCTGCAAGGTCTACCTTGAAGTAGGACTTCTTTAGGCCATAGGTTTTCTGATCTGAGAGGACTCTAAAGTTATGCCTAATTACAGTAGCCACTAGTCACATGTGGCCAATTAAATTTAAATTAATTAAAAAATAAATAAAATTTAAAATTCACGTCCCTGATCACAGCAGGCGCATTTTACGTGTTTAGTAGCTACGTGGATAGCGAGTGACTACCATATTAGACACCCCAACCAGAGATACCCCATCTTCACAAAAGTACTGTTGGACAGAGAGAATATTCCAGAGTTTGCATCCATCTCTGAGGGCACAGCTGGGCAGAGAGTTTTGCAGTGGTGGTCTCTCTGACTGTGGAGGAAGTTGTTGAGACAGCTGAAGAAAGCGTTCTCTTGTTTGTGTCAGGAAGGTGCTGCCACTTACTGCTTTGGTTTAACTTGCCATTTCTGTCTGTCATAGCCCTGAAGGACAACAATTAGATATAAAGAAATCAAGCTATAGAAAGGTAAGAGCCTGTACCTTCTTTGCATATCCATACAGAGAGTTATGTGGGAACACACGTGATAGGAGCTGGATGAACATGGGAAGCCCTGTCTATAGGACTCAGGCTAGAACTAAGCCTTTTGATTCTGGGTATGATGGGGAATAATGAAACTTTTTTTAGCCAAGGTATCCACTCCTCTCTCCCGTTTCGCCCTATTCTATCCAGTTAGAGTTCTGAAAGGCTATACCAGTTAGTCTCTAGCAACTTCTTGATCCTCAGTTTGCAAGCGGGGGGCGGGGGGATGCCTTCAGTCTCTAATTGCAGCAGAAACTGGGTCACAGTTCTTCAGTTCCCATCTTGCACCAGGTCTGGCACTCCTAGGTGCTCGATGTGTGGAGTCAGTGAAATCCCTTATACTGGCCTCTCCTCTCTCAGCTTTCCAAGTTCCTGCAGCACATGCAGCAGGAGCAGATTGTGCAGGTGAAGGAGCTGAACAAAGGAGTAGAGAGTATTGTGGCTGTGGACTGGAAGCACCCAAGGTAAGTGTGGAACGTGTCACTGCAATTCAGTTGATTCTGGGGCACCTGAGTCACAAATTGGGGGCTGCTAAGGCACTAGTATAAAATGTTTTGTTTTTTCCTTCTGCTGGGTTTTAGGATCACATCTTTCGTCATCCCTGAACCTTCCCTGACCTCCCAGACTATCCAGGAGGGTAACAGGGAACAGCCCTATCACCCTCCAGATATAAAATCCCTCTACTGTGTCCCAGCCAACATGACCCAGCTCTTCCAGGAGTCTGGCCACAAGTGAGTTTTTAGAAAACAGCCCTTCTCTGCCTGCATGGTGTTCTGCCTGCACCTCTTCTCTCTCATCCTAAGTAGTATTCTTCTGTGACTAGCAAAACCTGTTCTGCACCATTTCCTTTTCTTCTGAATCCAGCTTCAAGCCTCCTTCCCTGGAGATGTCTCTCTGGTGTCAGTGAATGAGAGAGTAGGCATCTCTCTATCTGTAGTTCCCTTTCACATAGTTCTGCTTGCATCCATCAAGAAGAGAAGAAGAGAGACGTGGAAAGCAAGGAAAGTGCCCTCTGAGCAGGGAGTCTGGGTATTTGCAGTTTGACCCCCAGCACTGCTTGAAATAACCCCTGGTCACTTCTCTCCTAGGAAGGGAAGCACCCTCGAGGGCAGTGAGGTCAGAGTGATCATCATTGACTATGTCAAGAGAAACAATCTGGTTGATGCAAACAATAAAAAGTAAGTGGGCACAGAGAACAGAGTCTGTCCCGTCAGGTCACCTCCAACAGACAGAAACTAGAGGACGAGGAGAATGGGCCAAGATGGCTCAGTAGGTCAGAGCACTTGCTGCCAAGCCTACCTACCTGAGTTTGTCCCCAGGATCCCCCATGGTAAGAGAATCAATACCTACAAGTTGTCCTCTGACCTCTACATGTGTACCATGATGCATACACATACACACAATAAAACCTAAATAAATATAAGAAAAAGTTTTAGAAAGAAAAACTGTCTCAAGAAGAAAGGAAGATGGGCGAGAGGGAGGGAAGGAAGAGAGGGAGGAAGGAAGGAGGAGATATCTGTGATAGAGAATAGATGATCACAACAGCTCAGAAGTGAGTAAGACCAGTGTCTACAGACTAGGCTCTGCATGCATGGCTGTTGGCTATAGGGTTCAGATCCATTAAGCACTGTCGACATGGACTGTAACTATTTTAATAAGTGGACATAGATGCTATGCTGCTAGACAAGAGTTTCACTCATTTTTTTCTTACTTAGACTAACTCATTTTCAAAAGCATTGAGACCTACAAATTAATCTAGTCCTATTTTTTTAGACGTTTTTCTAAAACCTTATTTTTATTTTATGTGTATTGGTATTTTGCCTACATGTAGGTACACCCATGCTTGCAATGCGTGGAGGTCAGAAGAGGGCATCGGATCCCCTGGAACTGGAGTTACAAATGGTTGTTAGCCACTATGTGGGTCTTTTGTAAGAGCAGCCAGTGCTCTTAACTGCCGAGCCATCTCTACAGCCCCAATATTTATTTATTTAAAATTATTATTTACCTTGTAGTGTAGGAGATAGAACCCAGTGCTACTTGGCTTTGCACTCTACCACTACACTTCCAATCTTCAATTATTACTTTAGTTTTAGAGATCCATGGGGTCTCAAGTAACAACTCAGTTCATGCGTACAGTGTAGTGATTGTGGTAGCTAGCATGTCTGTCACTCTTTTCAGTCTTCTTTCCTTGGTAGTTTTACTGTGAACTTAACCCTAGAAAGCTGTGTTCACATTGATAGCAGCAGAGCTGAGCCTAGAATCCTAGCCTTGAGATTCACTTAATCCCACGTTTTCTTCTGTCACCTGCTTTTCCCCCTTTGCCTCTCCCATCAGGAAGTTTCACTGCTTGATGGCCTCTGATCCCGCAAGCTGAGCGTCCTGAATAGCTATAAAGGAGACACAGGACATGAATACTGAGTCGCTTTGGGCTGGGAGTATTGAGTCTTCCTTTTTTTTTTTTTTTTGCCTCTTCTTTCCCTTTAGTCTGGTGAGATTGGATCCCATCTTGTGTGATTGCATCTTAGAGAAAAATGAACAGCACACAGTCACAAAGCTTCCATGGGACGTTCTCCTGACGAGGTAACAGGGATTGGCAATCCCTCTCAATCTTTCCTGCCCCACCCCTTAATATCTACTACTGTGAACTTCAACATTATCAGTCTTTGGGCTAGGCTCTGTATTTGTAAGTATGAGAACCTGAGTTCAGATCTCTAGTAACTGTGGTAGCGTGCATCTGAAACCTCAGTGCTAGGAGAGACGGGTCCGTGGAGCTCAGTGGCCAGCCGGCCCAGCTGACTTAATGGACTTCAGGCTCAGAAAGAGACTGTCACAAAATAAGGTGGTGAACAATTAAGGAAGTTACACAGTGCTGACCTCTGGATTCCAAATATATACATGTGCACACTCATACAAACATACTACATTACTGTCCCTCATATACACAGAAATTGCCATTATCTTAGTTTGTGACTTTTCATAACTCATAATGTGTTAGTCTGTATAAACATAGGTTTGCTTTGGTGACAGTTTGAGCCATCATGACTGAAGGATTTGGGAGACCAAAAAAGAACATTAATTAAAATAAGAACTTCAACAAAAGAACCATTTAAGGTTGGGGAGTTGTCTTCAAAGGAAAGATTCTTCATTTTTTCTGTAGAACCATAATTAAAAATAATTTACATTAGGATTCAGAAGACTATAGTTCATGGGCCAGCTCTGGTCTGCCACCTGTTTATGTAAATGAGTTTTATTGGTATACAGCCTTATCTATTTAAGGTTTGTCTGTGGGATGCCTTGTGCTTTGATGGCAGAATTGAATAGACTTTTTTATGTTGTTTTTCTGAGACGTTTCACTATGTGGCTTAGACTGGCTGTGATCATCATGCCTCTGCCTCTTGGGTGCTTCGGTGGCATGAGCCACCATAGAGTTGAACAGTTGTTACAGTCCAGCCATCCAGTAAAGTCTATAAAGTATTTACTGTCTGACCTTTTATAGAAAAGGTTTGTCAATCTTGGTGTATATGATACCAGAAGAAAATTTTGCTACATAAAAGGCAGAAGTTCCATTTGCAAAAATGTTCAATAAAAGATGCAACATTATTATTATTGTTACTACCACTGCTACAGCAACAAGGAGCTGGGGAGGTGGCTCAGTGGGGAAACTACAAGCATATGTATCTGATTTTGAATCCCCAGAATCCAGGTAAAACCAGGTGCAGTAGCACACTTCTGTAATCCTTGTCCTCCTGCAGTGAGATGGGAGACAGACACAAGAATCCCTGGAAGCTTGTAGGC
Organism: Eospalax fontanierii; assembly: GCA_035773235.1. Lineage (NCBI taxonomy): Eukaryota > Metazoa > Chordata > Mammalia > Rodentia > Spalacidae > Eospalax > Eospalax fontanierii. The sequence continues at coordinate 62,992,743 of CM069535.1, read as the reverse complement.
CAGCTAGCCTAGTGTATGACTGTGAAGAACAAAGAGACCCTGTACCAAATGAGGGAGAGGTGGGGACTGATTCCTGAGTTATCCTCTGATTTTCACACACAATGCCACGGCATGAGAATACCTGCATTCACACACACAAGCGTGTGCACACACAAGTGCATACATACACACAGAAGATTAAAATAAATAAATGAAAGATGCATTATTGAAACATTTCAGTAATGTGAAACAGCACTTGGAGGCAGCCATCTGATAAGGTCCATTTTTGAAATAGGTAGAGGTAGTTACTGCCACAAAACAGACAGCTTCCCAGGAGGCTGAACAAGTGGAGATGTTCCAGGCACTGAAGTCACTTATTATTCCTTCCCTGAAGCAGAGGATATCAGCCTTGGCTGTATCTTGGGGGGCTCTGAAAGATATGTATGCCTTGCCAGAGACATTGAGTTTACTGGTGTGGTACAGCTCCCTACGTGAGCTCAGTGATTCTAACGTGCAACCAACTGCACTATAAAACCTTAGACTCAGTGCCTGTGGTGGTAGGGTACAGGGAGGTGTTTTCTGTTGACTTTATCTACTCCAACTCCCATTTCAGATGTCTGGAAAATCTGCAGCCTGCCTACCAAGTGACATTTCCTGGACAGGAGCCTATTGTGAAGAAAGGGAAAGTCTGTCCAATTCATATCACCCTCGAACACAGGACTTATAATAAGAAGGTAATTTTAAAAAGATTAGGGCTAGGAGTGTGACTCAGTGGTAAGCACTTGGCTAATGTGCTACGGCCCTGGGTTCCACCCCTAGTACCACCAACACAGGAAAGATACAGTGTTTGAACGTGATTTAATTTCCCTGCTGAATTTCAGTTTGCCTAATATGATTGGAGGTTTTTATATTGGCTTCAGACACTGAAAAGATTATTTATGAAATATCCATGTTTGCTTAGGCTGACTGGATCAAGAGGTAGAGCTAAACCACTCCCCTTCTTGCCCTTTAGGGTTTTGTGCTAAGAAACTTGCTAGAGCCTGTTTCCAAAAGTAAACATTTTAATTTTGTTTTTTCCTTGGTACTACATTATAAGCTTCCATCTCTTACATAGTCTGCCTCTTGGGCCCTGCTCAGTGAAAACAGCTTGTAAAAACATTGCTAAGGGAACTAAATACGTTTAGCCTGACAATACAGAGTATGGGAAGCAAATTATATTTGCCTTTAAAATATGTGGAATGTTGTCCTCTGCAAAAGGAGTGCCTTTATTTTGTATACCTGGAGGAGATGGATATTATATTATTGAGTTGGAAATATGAAAGGACAGGCTTGGGTTCAAAAGAGAGAACTTTCCACAAGTATGTGGTTCTGAGCCTGGACTTTGGAATTAGACCTGGATTCAAAATTGTTTTTCTCATTTCTTGACCTTGAGCAAGTTACTTAACTTCCTTTTGTTTTGATTTCCTTATTTGAAAAATGAAGATAATACCTACCCTGCAGGGTACTGCAAGGATCAAATGAAGGCCTATACATAGGATAATCACTTAACAAGTAAGCATTCAGTAAATGAGAACTGGTCATGGTAGACTTAATTAGCAACAATTACATACTGGATATTATACCCACTGTTTTGTATGTATTAAACACTAATCTTTTATGATAACAATTAGAATTATCTAGAACTGAAGTTGGTGCTGCGTAAAGTGGTAAGTTACTTTCTGGAGGTCTACAAGCAAAGATTAGGCGATCACTTGTTGGGGAAAGATTTAGCCAGGGTCTCATATGTCGGGAACAAGATTGACTTCCTGAAATGACCTCTAAAATCTCGTGGAGTCTGAGATTTTAAATCTTGTAAGCATAAGGATTTTTTTTTTAACTTTTAAAGACATTGTTGATAGCAACCTTCTTCAACTTACTCTGATAGTAATATATTTTAATATCTCTAGTCATGATGAGACGTTTCAAAGCTACAAAAGGATTATGGTTTCAAAAAATATTTTATTTACTATTTTTTATTATTTTATGAGTATGAATGTATTGTCTGCACTTATGTAAGTGCACCTGTGTCATGCAGTGCCTATGGAGATGAGAAGAGGTCCAGAGATCCTGGAAATGGAGTTACAGACAGTTGTTAGCCACCATGTGGGTGTTGAGAACTGAACCCATATCCTTTATACGAGTAGCTAGTACTCTTAATCATGAATTATGATTTTTAAATATTTTATTTATTATTTTTATTTTGTGTATATGAGTGTATTGCCTACATGCAATACAGGTAGGTGCACCCGTGTCATGCAATGCCTGCAGAGGTTAGCAGAGAGTGTCAGATCCCTTGGAACTAGAATTTATGGCTTGTTGTTAGCTGCTATATAGGTACTAGGAATCTAACACGGGTCTTCTGCAAGAGCAGCCAGTGCCCTTAACCACTGAGCAATCTCTTCAGCCCTGGATTATGATTTTTAAAAAAGCATTAATGCCTTCTTTTTTGTCCTGAAGTGACATTCTTCTCATTAGTAAAGTTGATAATAATGGGAACGTGCCCCTGTTGCTGACTGACTACTCATTAAGGAATTATTGTCAACCAAAAGTTTATTACTATAATTTATGGAGGTTGGGGATGGGGAGCATACATGCCAGAGTACTTATGTGGAGGAGACAACATTGAGGACTTGGTTTTCTTCATCGTCCTTGTGTGAGTTCCATGGACTGAATTCAGGTTTCCAGGGTGTGTGGCAAGTACCTTTACCTGTTGGGCCATCTCACTAGCCTGTAAATTTATTTTTAGATGTTGAGATGGGTTTGTTTTTAATTTTTAAGAGGTCCTTATCTTTTGGAAGTATTTACTGAAGTATTTACAGATTGAGTGATGTGATGTTTAGGAGAATCTGATTTAAAGTAATTAGAAGCCAGAATGGGTGTGTTTGTTTTGGGTGGGTTGGAGATAAATCCCTGAATTGATAATTGTTGACACTGGTATGGATATATGGTGTCCGTCGTGCTACTGTACTTTAATTTATATTTTTAAATTCTCATTTTTTTTAACTTAAATTATATGGGGCTGGAGAGATGGCTCAGTGGTTAAGAGTACCAGCTGCTCTTGCAGAGGATTCTGGTTCAGTTCCCAGCACCCACATCGTGGCTAACAACCATCCATAACTCCAGTTCCAGGGAATCCAACACCCTCTGGCATTGCACAACATGAGTACACTTACACACATGCAGGTAAAACACTTTTATATAAATGAAACAAAAATAATAAAATATTTTTTTTAAAAAAATTACATGCTATAGGTAGGATAGAGAGTATCCCCAACACATGTATTGGGTGAGATAGAGAATATCATTTTAGAAGCACAAAATCTAAGGTATTTGGGGACTAGAGAGATGGTTTAGTGGTTAAGAACATTGGCTGCTATTATAGAGGACCTGGGTTTGGTTTCCAGCACCTACATGGTGACTCACAATGGTCTATAACTCCCAGTTCCAGGTGATCTGACATTCTCTTCTGGCCTCTGTGGGCATTGTACACATCTGGTATACTTACATACATGCAGGCAAAATACTCATACACATAAAATATACATATTTAAGGTATTTGGACAAAAAGGTATCAGACAAGGATGGAGAACCATCAGAGAACATGGGTGAGGTGGTTGCTAAGGCTCTGGAAAGCCCTCTGGAGAGGACGGCATACCATCAGCACCCACTATCAGCCTACTGTCCCCTAGGTGACTGTGGTCCGGAACTTGGAGACCTATGGTCTAGATCCATATTCAGTGGCTGAAATTCTCCAGCAGCGTTGCCAGGCCAGCACCTCTGTCACTCCTGCCCCTGGAGCCAAAGATAGTCTGCAGGTGCAGATCCAAGGAAACCAGGTTCACCACCTTGGCCAGCTTTTGCTTGGTGAGCATCCCCTCTGAAAAGAAGAAGCATTGGGCAAGCTTGGCAAAGATTTCCCACTGACTCGGTTGGGTCTAGTTATCATAATACAGTCCTGACAGTGGTGCAAAAGTGGTAGACATTCAGTAGAAACCATACTTCAGGTTTTGAATTTTGTTCCTGAGCTGGTTTATGGCTAGGTATTCCCTCAAGATATTAGTTAGTGGCAACATTTCCTCGTAGTTCTTAGTTGCTAAGCTGTGGTGTTCAGTAGGTTAGCTGGATTATGTGCCTTCTCAGCTTAACCATATTTTCAACTTTCGATGGGTCCATTAAAGGATATATTCCAATCAAGGAGCGATATCTGTGCCTCACATGTGTGTGCGCACACACACAAATTATTTTACAGCAGTTAGCAAGGGATGAAACCAGGGTTTGAACCAGATCTTTGCCCTTTCCAGAATCACTGCCCTCTTCACCACATACATCTCCAGGTCCTCCTGTTTTAAAAATTATTTGCCAAGTATTCCATCTGTGCCTGACACTGTACTGGGCTTCTCTGGGCACTTTTACAGGGCATCTTCTTGTCTCTTTTGCACATGATGAAACCAAGGTCCAGAGAAGCTCAGTACCTTACCTGGAACTCACCTGGCTCCTGAGTGCTGCAACTGGGCTCAACTTTTATTCTCCAGAACCTAAGTTCTTTTGAGTCTGAGTCTCTTGCTAGTCTCTACTTTATTCTCATTAACCCTCTTCCACAGTTCTGCCTGAGTCACCTTTCTAAACTAAAGATAATTCCATTACTCCCCTCTAAAAGTCTTTTTGTCTTGTCAGTGCCTTCAGGAATAAGCTCCTAAGCTTGATAAACAAGCCCTCCCAGCCTGACCTGTTTCCCCTGCAGGCTCTCTTCATAGCTGTCACACCCCATCCCAACCCCAGCCCAGCTGATTTCCTGCTGTTCCCAGATGCACGAGGCACATTTAGCCACTTTCACCTGGCTGTCTGCCTTGTGTACCGTCTCATAACCCTAGTCTGCCTGTCCTCAAAGGCTCATTGGTAACAACTCAGGGATCATGTCCATTTTCCTGGATGAATGTGTTAGAAGTTGCTAGTATGGCTCTTCCCAGTTGTGATTGTGTTCTGGTTAGCGTCTGAAGCTTGGCTAATTCTTCTTTAATGTCTGAACCCTTTGCTGACGGGAACCGGAAGTAGACCTTGTCTTTTTCATGCTTCTCTCATTTTCAGAGATTGGCACAGTAAACAGAGGTGTTTAATGCCCTGTGGTAGTCCACAACAATTAACTTTCAAAATTGAACTCCTTCGTGGAAAGAACCCCAGTGTGCATTGCAGGGGTGGGGGATAAGAAGAAAATACATGGGTACATATTTGAACACAGACACATAGCTTTTTCTCTCAGGAGTGATTCCAGTTCATCTGGATGGTGGCTGGCAGGCTGTAAATACGAGCTTGAACAGGATATAGATCAGGATGTACTGGAAATTAGTCTAGTAGATCCTGGATAGCAGGGAAGAACAATGGGTTAGGGGCAGGGAGGGGTTGCAGGGGCCCATGGGATGTGGGGAAGGGCAGTAGGAGACCGTGCTCCCCTGAGGATTTTCTTTCTGAATTGTAGAAGATTATCGGCTCCCTCGAAAACACATCCAAGGCCCAGAAAAGGTCTTCAAACCTGGCAAGAAGAAGTGACACTCATTTCATGCTGTGGATCCCTTGGAAACCCAGGTTCTGAGCTGGTAATTTATATGAGCATTTTTAGCTTTTGCAAATAAAAAAATGTAATTCTTCACTACAAGCTTTTATTTTAATCTAAATCTGATTCTCCTCTCATTTGTTTCATGTGGTTTCAGTTCTTTAGTCCCTCCCTTGTGTTGAGGAAGGGCAGCCCATTCAAAATGTAGACAGATAGAATGCCTTCCTGTTTTTAAAGCCCCTCCACCACATATTCCACAGCTTTCTGTTTATTGCTCCTACCACCTGATTTGATTAATCTCCTAGACCCAGACAGCCACTTCATGTCTGTCATCATTATGTTGTCATTATTGTCAACTTGGCACAAGCTTAGACACACTTGGGAAGAGGGAATCTCAACTGAAGAACTTCCTCCATTGGATGGGCCACACGTGTGAGGCATTTTCTTAATTCCTAATTGATGAAGGAGGACCCAGCCACTATTGGCAGTATCATCCCTGGGCAGGTGGGCCTGGACTGTATAAGAAAGATAGCTCAGCAACCCAGGGGAAGCAGGCCACTGAGCAACATTCCTCCATGGTCTGTGCTTCAGTTCCTGCCTTGAGTTCCTGCCATAGCTTCCCAGTGATAGACTTCTCAGTGATAGACTGTGACCTGTAAACCAAATAAACCCTTTCCTCCCCAAATTGGTTTTGATCAGTGTTTATCACAGCAACAGAAATCAAACTAGAATAGTGTTTCTATAGGGTTAGTCCCATAGAAGACAGAGCCTGGATGTTCTTTGCTATCAATCAAGGTAACAAAAGAAAGAATTGAACCTGGCATGTTGGCCTTTAATCCCAGCACTTGGGAGGCAGAGGCAGGTAAATCTCTGTGAGATCAAGGCCAGCCTGGTCTCCATAGCAAGTCCAGACCAGCCGGGGCTACAGGAGATCCTGTTTTAAAAAGACTGCTCCTCCCCTCCCCCGCAAAAAAAATTGTCTATAAGTTGCCCCAGAATTTAGGGCAGTAGACATAAGAACAATAAAAAGCAGCAGAACCTGAATGACCAGGCTTCTTTCTCAATGGTAGCATGCTGCCACTAGAGGCTAAATTTGTGGTATAACTCCAAGATAGTAGCTTTGTTATAGTGAACAGTCTTAGAGAACAGATGTCTTCTTTAGCCCCAATTCTTTAACCTGGGTGTTCAAGAAAGGAGTCTTCAATCAGTCTTCAGAGGATTCAGGAACTCCCTGAAATGCTATACAAGACAGATACTGTGTTTTTGCACTATTACAAAGGGGATGGTGGTGGTGGGGGCACTGGATGCCAGAAATGTTGAGAACCATCATTCTTTCTTCCTTAGTTTGCAGAAGTGACTTCTGTGTCTAGAGCTCTCCGTGAATAATAGGAATAAGAGCTGTGTAAGTATAAAATCAGATGCTTAGATGTTACCATTAAGAAATATCTCTTTTTCTTTCTCATCTCACTTTTTAAAAACTGAGATACAAGAGGCTTGCTCATATTCTCTGTTCACCAAATTACCTGTTTTAGACTTGGAAAGGAATGGATATGACAATCTGTGTGTGTGACAACTACCTCTTAGGGTGAGGCCCCAAACAGGCCCTTTCACTGAGAAGTCAACTTCTTAATCACAGTCATCCTGTCTCTGATAGCCTAAGCAGTGGAACCTGGAAGTGCCCTCTGGAAGTTACCCAAGCTGGATCCCATTACAGCAAAGCCTTTGGACAGGCAGCGTCTGATTCTGAGAGGTTAGGGTATGTACAGTTCTAAGAATCATATGAATACAGATAACATGCAGCACCATACTGCATTCCTTCACAGGCCTGATCTGTTTTGCATGATCTTGTGGGGATTAGAACTGTAGAGGTTCTGACATGTTAGTCCCTGCTAGAGACATAGAGCTTTTAATGGGCATCTGCTCTTCACTGTAGTTCAACTCAGAGCTCTGCAGTGTTAGTATGCTGCTGAAGCCTTCCACTAATGCTGATACATTTGCACTGAATCATCTTTTCTCCCCTGTGAATGGCATGGGTATATGTAAGGTGGTGGAGTAGAGTTAGACTATAGAATGGATTCTTCCTCATGTCCTAAATCAAGTAATATCAAGGTCAAACTTTCAACTTTGAACTTATTAATGCCATGCTGCAATGAGATGAGTTCAATGAAAAGCAGAAACTGCTTCATTTCCGTGCTTTGGCAAAACCATTAAATATTCCTTCTGGATACATAGGTGAACAGATGTTGTAGATGTGAATAATGATTGGTTAATTGCATGCACGCGCGTGTGTGTGTGTGTGTGTGTGTGTACATGTGCCATAGCACATGTAGAAGTCAGAAGACTATTGCAGAAGTACGTTCTCACCTTCCACCATGTGGGTTCTCAGGATCAAAATCAGGTGGACAGGCTTGGTGGCAAGCACCTTTACCCACTGAACCTCTCATCAGCCCCATGATTGGCTAATTTTAAGGATGCCTGGTGGGGAGGGGCTGAACTGGATGAGCTCTGAAGAGCCCCTGCAGCCTGAGTCCCCATGCATGGCATGACACACAAGCACCACTGGGCAGTCTCTTCCCCACTAGCTTTTATATAGCTATTTCTGTGCCTTTAGAGATGTTTCTTTGCTAGAAGTCAGAGGATGCCAAAATGAGAGGGCTGTTTAGTAAATTAGCCCTTTCTCCAGATGTAATGATCAAAGACACATTTACATCTATTTTAGTTTTAAATCCAGAATAGAAGCATTATTTACCTTAGTAGGAAACCCTAGTTTTCAGTGCCAGAAAGCACCTGCTCTTTTCTACACACTTGCTTTTATCATAAGCCCCTCTTCTTGCTAGTACTGGGGAAATGGAGAAGAGCCAATGGCCAACACAGCCCCCATTTGGACATTTTTCTCAAGAACCTTTTAATGGAAGCATTTATGCCCATACCCACTGGTAGAAGATAATTCAACTCTTCCAAAAATATACCATTGTCTTGGTCTCCTCTCTCCAGCCCAACTAGCATAAGATAGTAAAGTCCAAGGAAGATGTTTCCATAGTGAATCATTTTTACAGTAAACTTTTATTTTTTAAAAACTTATATAAGAAAGACATTTAGAAAGAAAATATCTTCAAAACAACACACAGAGCCATACAACACAGAAGGCACTACTAGCAGTTACACCCACCTCTGGGATGCAAGGGATTCTATGCACACTTTCCAGAGGCCCACCTTCAGTATAGATCCTATTCTGGGTCTAACTGTGCTTTAAAGCCTGAATTTTACCATAATTTTCTTAATTCATAAACACTCTTCTTTATATATAGCTATATGCTTCTAGGTATATATACATATATATTTTTGTATATATATATATATATACATGACTTTTTTTTTTTTTCCTTCTCAAAAAAATAAAAGAGCCATGAGGGAGGTTCTCAGCAGCATTCACAGTGTTGCAGCAGGAGCCATGCCTTCTCCTAATGCTACAGACATGCAGGATGAAGGGAAGTGATTTCCCGCCTGTTCCTGTAATACACAGCAGGAAGAGGGGCTTGTTATGAGAGGAAGTGATGAGGATGGAAGGCGATCAGGGTGTACACAAGAGTTAGAGTTTCTAGCTCATGTTGCTTTTGCCGCTGAAGAGGCTGCAGATTTGTGTGACAAGGAGTTCCATTCCTCTTTGATAGGAGCAGTACAGACTCAGCCTGGGTTGGAGAGTGAACTTATGATGCACATGAAGCAGACTGGACTCAAAACAACCTGAGGGACCTGGAAAGGCAGGGGCAGCAAGAAAATAGACTACCCAAGGCTAGACTGGAACACTGTCCCTGCTTTGAAAAGGACAAGTTTTCCTCCCATTTCATTGTCTTTGCGGACCTGTTGATGTTGTCTGGCTAATTTGTTTTAGGTTTGAACCTGAACAAGGAGCGAGTCATAACCTGATCTTCCCGTTCATGTTTATGTGGTCTAATACCACATTTTGGAAATCAAAGCCCAGGAACCTAGACGAGAAAGATGTATGATTGTCACCCTATGCTTTGAGTAAGGACTCTCTGATCTTATAACTCTTAGACCACCATTGCCCACTGCTTGCCAGGAGCAAGCCCGCAGAAGAGCTTCAAGCAAATATGTCCTGTTCTCGCTCTCAAAACAAAAAGGCACTGAAGTCCCCAGGGAGGCCAGGCCTCTGTGTTTGCTGAATTTTGTGCTGCAAGCTGCTCTCTACTTAGGGGAAGGCTGTAGACAGCTTGGATGCTTCTCTGCAACATGTTTTGAAGGCTCAGCAGAAAACTAAAAATGTTAACTAGCTGGTTTTCTTTTGGTAGAAACCCATGAGAATGACAGCAATTTTAAATTTAACAAAACCAGACAGCTGTGACAGTGATGTGACACTACCTCACAAATGCAGGCACCTGCCTTTGGGTTTGCATGTGCACAGCCCTTGGGTGATAAGAGGCAGGGCCTGGATAGGCTGTGGCCTCTATGAGACTGGTAACCAGCAGGTATCTTGGCAAGAGAGGAGAGTGCTTCGTGAGCATCTCTTGCTTTCGAGGACCCATAAAAAAAGGTGCTGTAAGGGGCAAAGAAGAGAAACTGAAGAATTAAAGCCAGAGAAAACACAGAGCTCCGAAACCATTTTTCCCTCCTTTGCCAGCTGGTGTGATTGATCCCAGTTTGGTGACCAGAGAGGCAGCTATTTGGTTTATGAAAGGCTTGGCGATTGAGAGGGGAAAACGCTGTTTGTTTCACACTTGATCCCTGGCATAATTGATGGAGGGCGTGGCGTGGTAGATGGGCAGGAATCTATCCTTACACAAAGACTTCTGTGGAAGAGACTTTGTAACTGCTGGGCAGACACAAGTGCACTCAACCAGAGGTGTCTTGAGGAAAAGTGTCTGTTGCAAAATAATTAACAATAAAAACAACTCTGAGGGCATTAGGAGGAGCGGGAGCGAGCTGGCTACCCGGGCTCTCCCTGGGACGCCCGTAACGCCTCTTCCAGCTTCTGTCGGAATTTGTTGTACTTCCTTTGCACTTGTTGGATTTTGTCCTGCTCCTCTTTTTCCAGGATTGTTAGGAAGTTCTGGAGTTCAGGAATGGAAAAAGCATCCCACTGAAAGAGATTTTGGAGGGTGGGGATGAAGAAAATGAGGAAATGGTTAGAAGTGAACACGACACAAGGGCCCTACCACAGCCTCCTCCACAGTTTGCATGTGAGCCACACACATGGCTGTTGAATAAGCAGGTACCATGAATGAAGTGTGTGCTGCATATGATTATCAGTCAGCTACAAACAGTGAAGTCCAGGTGCTTCGTGCTCTAGAGTGCCCAACCTGTATGCACTGGTGTTACTTCAAGGACCAACTGTCCCTGGTGTTTACTGTGACACCGGAGATTTCCCAACGAGCAGGCCCTCTAGAGCAGGCAGAGGACAGCCTGACCTGGCCTCCAGACACTTCTCACTAGCTGTGTGATCTCTGGTACCTCATTCCACTTTTCAGTCCACCTTTCCCTGAGTGACTGGAGACTGGTGAGCAGCTGAACTAGCATAACCTGTATACCCTGGACAGCCCACTTGACTGAAGACTGTCTAGGAGAAAAACACCCATGGAAGGAAGGGATGACAATCTGACTCCTAAACTCTCTGAGCCCAGCGGAGTATTACAATGCCTGGTTTAATCCCCACAGTGGACAAATGAGAAACCTGAAGTCCAGAGAGAGAAGGTGGCATTAAACTACACCCAGGGAGCTGGAAGCAGAGTGCAGACTACAGCCGGAGTCCAGGTCCTCAGACTTCCAGGCCCGTGAATCTACTTTTTAGTGATATCTTTTTCCTAACAGACTTTTCTGTAGACTCAAACAGTTAAAGCACATAGATGCCAAGCTGTCCTGGTTGAAATGAGGGTAGTGCTCTGACCAGATCCTTCAAATCTCCAGCAACATCCAGGACTGCCCACATTCAGCCTCCACTGAACATTGTGACAAACACTGAGACCCTACCACTCTAAGACACTCCTTGGAGACCACCTCCCAAGTAGCCAGGCAGGAGGATCACCAGTCTGGTACTTCATTTTTGCCAGGAGACTGTCACTAGTTAGTACCCACTGAGGAAAGGTATTTATTTTAAGAGACACAAGTGATTAAAAAATGTCTATACCAAATGGAACCCAGAGTTAGAGCTTGCTGGGCCTTAGGCTGTCGTGGGGCAAAAACAAGGTGTTTCTCAGTGTGCCCCCCCACCCATCTCCCACCTCCTCCCAGTTTTCAGAAATAAAGCCAATGAAATCCTTTCCACAGGCTTTGCCCTACGCAGGCTGTGACATGCTTGCCTTGGGGCGGAAGTGGGGATGGGGACGACAGCCTAGGTTCAACAGTCCAGCTCACAGTCCTGCTGCTGCTGTTGTGTGGCCCCACCTCCACTGTGCAGTCAGGACAAACAGCCCCAGCTTGCCCACCCATTGAGTCTGTTCACACAGCCGAGTCTGAGTTTGTACGAAGGGTACAGACCTACCTCCACCTCTCCAGTTTCATTCTCCTTTAGCACAAAGCTGAGGACATCTGTGTCGGGCCCAGCAAGCAGACGCAGGTAGAGAGGGCAGTCCGCAATGGAAAGTTTCTGGAAGAGTACTGCAAACCAAGAAAGGGGTGGGAGGGGTGAGTGCACATCTCGAAAAAGAAACACGACAGACGCTGGGGCAAGTAACTGGACATGGACATATGGTCCCTCTAACTAATGACATAACCTGACAGACAGTGGTAGCTCAGTGGTAGAGCACTGCTCGGGCATGCACAAGGCCCTGCCTCTATTCCCAGTACAGCAAAGCTAAAAAAAAAAAAAATGGTTTTAAAATCATCAGTGGACTTTATCTCAGGTGCCTGCTCAGAATTTAAAGTATGTTTCCCTTCACATCATCTTCCAAAAGACAAGAAGCGGTGGGTAGTATCCTCATCACACAGATTAGGAGACTGGAGTCCTGGGTGCGTCTTTCCTGTGCATGCATGGATCTGGACACAGCGGTATGCATGAGCTGCCTGGTCAGGCTCTGCTTGTCTTCCTGCTCAGATCCATGCTTGGCTCTTCCATGGATCTGGATGCTATGTGGATGGCTATGCCCTGGTGCTTGGAAGCCCACACCTCCTTCCCAGGGTTGGCAGGGGGTTTGGGCACAGAGTATGAGTGCGGACAGATTAGGAAAAAGTTGGGAGCTCATACCTTGTCCATCTTTGTGTATCTGCTTAAAAAGTGCAAACTTCTGGGGGTTGTCCACAACCATGAACTTCTTGAGCAGCCCCTGAATGACCTCGCTGACTGTCGTGGTGCTGCTGATGTGTAGCTGCTTGATGGCATCAAGTGGCAGGTAGAAGGATGTCCGCTTGTCTGTGGTGGCTGCCAGGTTAACGTCCTTGATGGCATCATAGATAGACTGGGGCCTGATCCCAGCAGGCACCGTCACAGGCCGTTGAAGCTTCAAGTGCACTTTGATGAAACCCGTGTAAGTGCCATCTTCGCTCTGCAAGTGGGAGGTCTGTCTGCCACTCTGGGCCATAGACTACAGAGACCCTAAGAGGTGCATCCCTGCCAGCCTCTCTGAGTTCCTCCCCAAGTCTGCTACCCCAGAAATGTGGAGACGCAGACACTCTTCTCTCTTTATGGGCCAGAAAGAGGCGCAGACTGGTAGGGCTGCCATGGTTCCTCCTCACAGGAGGCTTAGGCTGCCCTGGACCTCCCACCAGGCAGGTACCAATGGCCTCTGACGAGTTTTCACTAGAGAGGGCCTGCAGTCACCTCTCTGTCTCTGAACTAGGGAGGGGCTGTAACAGCCTCAGATATAGCTCAAGAGCCTACAGTCTTAATGATTTAAATCTGGGCCCACTGCTGACTGGATTTTTACAGAGGGCACCTATCTGACTTGAAGTCCCAAAAGCCAGTTCCTGCTGGTCACCAGCAGGGAGCAGGATTTGCCTAGCTTTGCTCCTGAAAGACAGCCTCTCTGAACCTGTGCAAGGTCAAGGGCCCTCACCTGTGTGAGCACTGTGTAGCCTGAGGAGCAGGCACAGGAATGGTGAATTCTCCTGGCTCAGGACTTCATGAGGGCTAAGCCCCCAAATCCTGGGGTCACTGTTATTTAATTCCTCAATGATCTCTTACATATGGGCTTGGGTGAAATGAGCAAAGGTTAAGAAACCTTCCCAAAGTCACCAGAGAAAAACTGAATGGAACAGAAATGGAATCTGGACTCTATTCTGGAACCATTCCCTGGGGCCACTGAAAGCTAGGCCCTGAGAAAGGAGAGTGGGCTGCAAGGTGGCCAGAGGATGCTGGATAGAGGATGGACAAGCCCTGCTCACCAGCTTCATGCCCAGGCAGTGCTTCTCCCGGCTGTTGTAGCTGTCAATCTTCTGCTTGATCTCCTGCAGTGTGGGCGGGCGCTGTGTCTCCTCCACTGCCCTACAGATGTTCTGGAGCAGACGGAAGTGTACAGTGGTTCTTAGGATAGAAAGGGCAGGAACCATGGCTCCCAAATACCCTCTCTAAGGAGTACCAACGTGAGAATAGTAAGAGGCCAGCCACCCAAATATCCCTAAACTTCAGGCTTCCCCATCTGTGAAATGGGAATGATACCCATCCCTGAGAAACCAATTTGAAAGTGCCCACACTATGAGCTTGGTGAGTGGACAGAGCTGCATGTGTTTACAGAGGGTCGCTATGGAAAAGATGCTCACAGATAGAAATTAAGCCATGGGATCAAAGAAGTAATAGTAAAGCTGGAAGGAAGTGTGATAAATGTTGCCATCTTAAGCTGACAAGAATGATAAGAATTCTCTCAGGACCAGATAAAAAGGACACATGGGCTCCAATCAGATCCATATCACTGTTTGTTCACAGCAAGTGAAGATATATTTGTCCAGTAAATGAATGAATTAGTAGGGACAGAGGACATATCATTTACTGAGCACCTCTTCTCATCCAAGCATTCAGCACACACCCCATTCCATTCTCGCAGTTCCAAACTGAGATAACTCACTACATCCACTTCCAAGTGAGAACACTGAGACTAAGAGGCATTTGCCAATATGCCTAATGCCCTCATCAGAATGTGCGGAACTAGCCAGAAAGCCTGTCCAGTTGTGTTCTTCCAGCTGACTTAGGGCAGGGCTAGAGTCACCTTTGGCACACAAGGGAATCAGTGCTCAGAGAGGAATGGCTTTAACACCATCTGACACCTGACTGTGGGTTTGGTTATGGAATATCACAAGCAGCCCCACATCACACCACCATGACTATGAGTGAGGCAGTAAGATACCCACCGAAGAGCTTGCCCCTGGCTCCCCCCGAACAAGCCCATCTGTGGGATTCATATCGGTAACAGCATACCAGTGTTTCTTCCTCCCACTGTCCAGTCCTAGATAATACATGAAATAGTAGACTCTGTGACTGCCAGGAAGAGTGGGCACAGCCAGGTCTGTGTGGCTCCACACTCCCAGCCCTCCACAAAGGTGAGGCAACATTCCTTCATCACAGCATCTTCCTGTGGTCTGCCTGTTCCCTCCGTATTCTTCATGAACAGTTCCTGTAGTAGATCAGTGTTGGGTATTCAAATGCCTTCTCCTACATCCTACCAATATTCTATTGTGAGATAATAATTAAAAAAGTGTCTGTGTCCTATTGCTAGTGAGTGCCCAAGTAGGAACTGGAAAGTAGGAACAAGCCTGAAGCCCAGTGGTCACCCTAGAGCAGCCTCTGCTGCCGGAACTGGCATTCCACCATTCCCATAATGGCCTCTAAATTTCAACACACAGGACTGGATGAACGGCTGCTAAACAAGACCTGACCTGTGGACCAGTCATCTAAGCTGGCCTGATAAGTGCAGGCTCTAGGGACCTTAGGACCCAATGGGTCTGTGTCACCTATGATGACACAGATGGCAAGGGAGCAGTTGATAGGCTACAAGGACCTACCAGGATGTCCTCTTAGATCTCTGTATTGACCCTGGATTCTGCTGAAGAACACCCAAGGGGAAACAGTTGCTGGGACACTCACTTCCTGCTTGCTTGAAGTGAAAAGCAAGTCACATGAGCCTCACAGCTTGTCTTCATTTACTGTTGACTCAGTGATGTGAGGACTCTCAAAATGGGACCTCTTGTTTTTCCTAGCTTCTGAGGCTCTCCATTCCCAGTCTCCACACGCTAAACACATCTCTGTGAACCAGATGTACCAGACTGTGGCCCACCCTGCCCTCTCTCTGGGAGCTTCCAGTCAGAATGAATAGCTGTCTGGCTACTGTTTTATGTTCCATTTTGCCCATCTCTGAGGCAGGCAGGTTATCACTCCTGGGAAGTTAAGGGCATTCTCATACTCATTTACAAAGAGTTTCATGACAGAAAACTCTAGAAGCCTCTGGAGTAGCTCTCAGTTTCCAGTCAACCTACAGCCATTTGCTTGTTGAAAAAGCAGCTGCTGAAGGCTTCCACACCTACTTTGGACCACAGTGAGTCACAGCTGCCCTGGCCTTAGGTTTCTTCCTGTTCCACTTTGCTTCACCACATAAACCCATCTATTCTCTTCCTTCCCCAGCCTGGGAAATGACGCAGTGACTATTGCCATCTTCCAGGCAGAGGCAGAAGATAGCTCTAACCTCACCATTGGAAAGGTCTGGCCCTCTGGATGGGCAGGTAAACTCCACTAATCTACAAGTGTCAGAAGCCTGTGTGTGACCAACACTGTGAACCCCAACCTACAGAATGTCAGCGGCAGTTTACAATGGCTGCTGCGGACCCTGAACCTACTGGACAACACCTGATATACAGATGAATCACCTCCCAAAGTAGGCCAATCAGCGAGCCCCAGCCAAGAGCTCAAATCCACTAACATCCCGAGAGACACTGCAGAGTCTAGACTAATGGTTCTTAAGCTTGCTGGCACAGTGGAGTCTTCTGGGAATTTCTAGAAATACAGCTTCTAGAGTTTCCCAGAGATTCCTGATTTAATTGGTCTCAGTTGCAGCCTAGGTACAAGGACATTATAAATCTCTCAGGTGATTCTAACATGTTGCAGTGTTTGAGAACTTTAAGAGACCCTCCCAATGAGTCCATCCAGCTAGAGTTAACATTTTGGTGCCAACATAAAAGCTGTCGTGTAGGGTTACCTAAAAGGTAGTGCCGCTGTGTGAACAAGATCTGGGTACGGTAATTTTTCCACAGACAAGGAAGACTGATTTCTGTTCACTTTCCAGATTCTCAGGCTCTCAGAATGAAAGATCTGTCTCTCTGTTGATGGCTATAAAACTAGAAGCATTTGTGTCTTGGGTTAACCCAAAATTGGAACTCTTAACAATTTACAAATCTGGGTACTGGTCTGTCAGGTGTCTCTCTAAGAGTTTATGTGCCTCGGTGCATCTGGTTTGGAGCTCATGGGCTCTTATTAAACCCTGACATTGGCAGCACGTGGCTAAGCCATTCTCAGTGCTCCTGGCTTGTCTAGGGCACTGGTGAAAAGTGGGTTTGTCTTACGTGTCCTAAGCCACGGAAAGGACTACAACTAACAGCTCTTGAGGTTACTGGGGAACAATCAAACAAAGAAGCCGCATGCTAATGGCACAGATTTGTCCCACCCTCCGAATGAGTGGTTCTCTGGTGTTTCTATTAAAACACCCTTAACAGGCTGGGAGTGGTGGCACACACCTGTCACCTCTGCATTTGGGAGGCAGAGGCAGGAGGATTGCTGCAAATTCAAGGTCAGCCTGGTCTATGTAGTAAGCCAACAAGACCCTGTTTCAAAATCAAATCTAAATAAAAGAAATACCCTTAACAATAAAATAAGTGGGTTATCCTCCTGGGGTCTGGGACTTAGTGCACAGCAGATTTACCCTATATCAATTTTGTTGCATTTTTATCTTCAAGGCAATAACAACAAGAAGCACTGGCAAATTCTTCATTGTAATCAATGACATGAAGAAGTTTTTTAATTTAATTTATTTTTATTTTATTTTTTGCCTGCATGTATGTAAGTGCATCCATGCATTCAATGCCTACAAAGGCCAGAAGAGGGCGTCAGATTCCCTGAAACGAGTTACAGATGGTTGTTAGCCACTATGTGGGTGCTGGGAACCAAACTTGGGTTCTCTGCAAGAGCAGCCAGTGCTCTTAACCGCTGAACCATCTCTCAAGCCTGATACATGAGAAGTCTTAATTTTCATTACCATACTCTAAGAAGGAGAGCTCTGAGCTACAGCTTCTAATCTCCAAGTAGCCCAGGGTATCCCAAGAAAGCTCTAGCAAGTAAAAGGGCTCCCAGAGTGGGAAGTGGGCAGTGGAGAATGTGCCCACACTTGGTGCTAGAACAACCTACACATTCATGCTTGCTTTGTCTTGACCTGAATCACATAAAACCTCATTTCAGTAAAAATTTCATTCTCTTAATAACGTCAGCACCTTCCTTCCCCCTGCTTTCATCATGTCACTCCTGCCTTCCCACCCGCAGTCCCCGCCTCTGGGAAGGCTCCTCTACCCCAGCTCTGAGTGGTGCGGATGGTGGTGCTAACAACGATCTCTCATCACCACTGCTTTTGTGCCATGAACTGTTCTACTCAGCATTAGCTCATTCCATCTTCACAGAAAGTATATGAGGACAGTTACCGTTATGCTGTCTATTTACAGTTGAAGACACTGAGCCACAGTTACTAAGTCACCACGGCTAAGCTTTTCTAAAGCCAGCACTCTACCACCTAGAGCCTATCTGTGAACCTGCTTACATTCCCCTCACAGGAGGTCATCAGTGCTGGCTCCCCCTACTGGATGAGGGCCGTACTGCCGCTGTTTCTTCTGTGCCCAGCAGCACTGAGCATAAAGCAGAAAATGGACACTTGCTCAGGAAACTTCAGTGATTCCTCGCCGACTACAGGGGAAAAGTCTCAACTTTTAGGACTTGTGGTAGGCATTGGATTTCAGAGTGGTCTGTGTTCTGTGAGCAGAGTAACCGTGCCTGTCTTGTCCATCACGGCACCCTAGAGCTTAGCTCCTGGTCAGCACATAGCTTAGTAAGTACCTGTGTGTGTATGCATGGCATCAGTATGTATTTAGCTTTTAACTCCCACAACTAATTTTGTGATCTTGAGAGAGTCAGATAATTTCTTTTTAAATTTTTTATATTTAAAATTTTTTCCTTGGTTTTCTGAGACAGGGTCTCCCTGTAGCCCAAGCTGGCCTGAAACTCATTATGTAGACCAGGCTGTCCTCAGTCTCAGAGATCTGCCTGCCTCTTCCTATTTACTGAGTGCTGGGATTAAAGGCATGCACCACCATGCCTTGCCAAGTCAAATAACCTCTAAGCCTTGGTTTCTTCTATATACATTTGGGGCTCAGAATCCTTCATCATCTAGGATGATGTAAAAGTAAAATCAAGAGCAATAATCAGTGCAAAGTGTTTAGAAATTCTCAGACTCATCCTGAGACGTATGCTGTTCACGATCCCCCAAGGAAAACCAAGCTGGTATCATTTCTCACTTTCCTTGGTCACTTATTCTAGATTAGCCACATGCCCTTAGAGCTCATCTATTCCTTTCTCAACACAGGCAGTGGGCAAGATGTTGGTGAAGGTTCAAACAGTAAACATGGGCTTTGCAGGCCAGTGTATCTGCATGGCTACTCACCTCAGCCTTGGTAGCACACAGGTGCCCACAGAACAAGGGTAGCTATGGCTCAGGAAAACTTGCTTTGTGTGGCAGTAGTTTGCACCACACTATTTTTTGTGCAGTTTCCTGCCCTGGAATACATAACCCCACTCTTCCAGTTCCATTTTTTCCATTTGACTCCTAGTGAAATTCTAGTCCATAGTAGTCTCCCTGTCCTCTGCATCCTGAAAGCCTGAGATCTGCAACATTTTAATTATCAAATGGAGGAAGACATATTCAGTTCTATATTGTCTCTTTCCTCTTCCTGGATCATGCTTCCTATGTATCTTAGTTTCTTTTCCTGTTGCTGTGATAAAACACCCTGACAAAAGCAACTTCAGGGAGAAAGGGTTTATTTGGCCCGGAGTTCAGGCTGCAGTCCATCACTACAGGAAAAGTCACAGTGGCAGGAGCTCAAGGGAGCGGTCACCTCACATCTATAATCAAGAACAAGGAGTGAATGCAATTCTGCTGGTGCCAAGCTCACTGGCTCTACTGTTTTTTTTTTCCTTTGTTTTGTTGTAAACACACGGTCTCACTAAGTAGCCCTGGCTGGCCTTGAACTCACAGAGATCCACCTGCCTCTGCCTCCCAGGTGCTGGGATTAAAGGTGTACACCACCATGCCCAACTGCTTTCTCTTACGCAGGCCAGTATCCCCTAACTAGGAGAATGGTGCCAGCCACAGTGGGCAGGTCTTCCCGCCTCAATTAAGGTAATTAAGATAATTCCCCACAGACATGCCCAGAGGCCTATCTCCCAGGTAATTCTAACTTCTGTCAAGGTAACAACATTCTCATACTGTTCCCTAAGTAATTCCTCATACCACCAATCTAACTTCATCTCAGTGTGCTCTCCACAACAAAGTTTGGTCATTTTCTTGAGGTCATTCTCTCTTCCCAAAAAGGAGGCAACAGAGTTGTCTGAGGCAGGGTGGCTAGGCTCACTGGTCACCAGTGAGTCACTGGGAGTCACCAGTCCACAGTCTCAGTCTCTGATTCCTCTTGCAGCAAAACTCCAGGTTACTCCATCATAGACCTCTGCAGCTGCTTGCTAATGTTAAGTCCAAATTACAAGGGCCCATGGAGGAACGTTGGGGGCTTGTGTGGCTGCATTCAGCATTTGATTAAATATATACTGCCTTGTATTCTTTAAAGAGATTGTCTCGTGTATGTTAACCACATATCCATAGATAGATGTTTTCTAGATGGGGGCAGACTTCATGCTGGATGCCTGAGTATCTGTTACCTGGCTCAGTTAAATATCTGGTTGACCTCCAAGAAAGTATCAGAGAAGTATCTGTCACTTAGATGTCAGAGAGGGTAAAACAACTAAAGTGATTCCTCAGCATAAAGCCTACTGTCCATGGATGCCACATAAGCCAGGTCCAAGAGCACCTCATTCTGCCCCACACCTTAAGGGTTCACTGCCAAGAACATGTGGGCTGCATGGGACTTCAGACTTGGGCTTCTTTACCTCTTGGCAGCTTGCTGATAAGAATGAATGTGAGACCATCAAATGACCTGTGACCTGTGGCAAGTCACTTCCCCTCACTGGGCCTTAGTTTCCTCATTAGCAAAATCATGAAGTGATACCAAGGAAGCCCCGAGGCACCATCACAGGGCTAAGATTGGACCAAGATGATAGGGAGGACTTTTTATCATTACTTCCTCTTCTCTTTCAGAGAATTAGATGTGGGGCTGAGGGATCTGGAGGGCAGCTAGATCCACCAGAATTGCAGCAGTAACCACTGGCCCAAAGGAACACGAGGGACCCCACTACCCTGCATTACAGGGTCCCCTCCTGGGTCCGAACGTGCTCATGTTCTGAGATGGATTCCTCAGCCCCATACATGTCAGTGAAAGTTTCATTCCCACAGGCCTCTCTTTGAACCTGTCCAATGTCCCCCAAAATAAAAGGATTGGGAATTCCTAAACTGTGCTCTCCAATAGATTATCTGCAGCAGAGTAAGGAAGGAGCTTCATCATAGAGCCACCTCTATAAGCAGAGCCATGTGGAACATGAGTGGCTCTGGACTGGGTAATGGATGAATAAGGTAAAGGAGCGAGCAGGTGAGGAAGGGGAATGAGACCGAAGTCCCCAGAGACAAAATGCAGACAGGCGTTCAGTGGCAAGAGTGAGTCAGCAGCACTGGTTAAATTGTCTCTGGGCTGAGGCCTGTGAGAAGTACTTTGGGAGATGAAACAGACCAGTGTGGGCCGTCTGTGGTGCCCACGATCACTTGAAAAAGGAAGACAGATACATGCACTATGACACAGATGAACAAGTTCAGAGCAATCAGACCCCAGGGTCTTGGCTTTCAAGCAGCCCTCATCAGCTTCTTGGTGAAGTCCCCAGAGTACCAGTATGCCTCTGTGACCACTCTTAAGGTGCCAGTCTCCATCAATATGTTGGAGTCAAAACCAAAGAACAGTAGCGCTATATAGGAGGCACAGAGAGTTGAAGCTTCAAGCACTGTGGTGCCGGCTGCCGGGTAGGCACAGCCATGAGGGCCTCTCAGCCTCACTGATTCTTGATAACTTGATGTGGGACACATTCCTACCCAGAGTACCTGCACTTTACCACTGGATCATACTGCCCACATACTATGCCACAGATTGGCCTTTGCTTCAAATTCTATGAATTTGAGCAAGTCAGTCTCACTAAGACTTGGGTTTCTGGGCCAACAAAATGCAGTTTGTACATCTGTTGTGGAGAGTAAATGAGCCTGCATGTCTGGAAGTACCGCACAGTCTCAACACAGCAAGAGCTCAGCAGAGCAGGGCTAGTTTATGGCCATCAGAACCAGCAGCAGCAGTGATCTGCTGGTAAGAGAAAGGAAGTTGGGAGAGTGGGCACTGACCCACGCTGGGCGTTCTCTTGGACCCCCAACAGGCTTTCAGTCAAGGCCACATTTTCAGATGTGTAAGTGCTTTCGCCACAGGCCCCTTCTTCCATAAAATCTGTCAAAGTTATAACTTATAATCTCACCAGCATAACAAATATGTTAATATCATTTATTAAAACAGACTGGCCTGGGGATATGGCTTGATCAGAAAAATGGCTGTTGTGCAAGCATGAGAACCTGAGTTTGGACCCTCAAAACTCATGTAAAAGGCAGGCACAGTACTGCATCAGTAATCTCAACACTTTCCAAAAATGGAGCAAAGACAGGCCCCTAAGAGCTTGCTACCAACCAGCGGAGCCAAGTTGATGAAGTCTAGGTTCACTGAGAGACCCTGCCCCAAAAAGAGAAAGTAGACAGCAATCAAGGAAGACACCCAACATCTGATCTCTGGCCTCCCCATGCACATACTTGCATGTATATGAACTTGCATGCACATGTGCACACACCACATGAAACACACCACACAAACTGTTAGTTTTAAAAAACAGTCTGGGCAGTGTGGCAAGACCCTGTTTCAAAATAAATAAAAAGCAGGATCCCATTGCAGATCATATCTGGCAAAGGATTGGTTTATATAATATAGAACTCTGGCAAGTCAACAAAAAAGTGAACACTCTGATGAAAATGGACAAAAGACATGAATAGACATTTCAAGAAGACAGGGGTAGGTGTGTGTGTGTGTGTGTGTGTATGTATGCGTGTGTTTGATAAACACAGGAATAGATGCTCAGTATCACTATTAGGAAATACATCAAAATCATAATGAAATACCACTTCTTTTTTTTTTTGAGACAGGGTCTCCCTGTAGCCCCAGCTGGCCTGGAACTCACTATGTAGACCAGGCTGGCCTTGAACTCACATGCTTCTGCATGCTTCTGCCTCCCCAGTGCTTGAATTAAAGGCATGTGCCACCACACCCAGCTGAAATACTACTTTACATGCATTTAGAATGAAATGCACATTAGTGGGTATGACGTGCATCCAATATAAAATGGTGACTATGAAGTGGTAAAAGCACTGTGGAAAGCAGGGTGGTGGCTTCTCAAAAAATTAAACATAGAATTATTTAATTTGATTTCTATTATCGGGCAAATACACAAAAGAAATGAAAGTAAGGATGTGTAGTCAGGTCACAGCAACATTATTCACTATAGCAATAGGAGGACAAAACATATGTGTCCACTGATACAAGAATGGACATGTAAAATGTAGTCCATACATATAATGGAATACTAATTAGCCTTAAAGGGAAGGAACGTCTGGGACACACTCTACCACGTATAAACCCTGAATACACTATACTAAGTGGAATAAGCCAGACCTAAGAAGACATACACTATGAGTCTACTTATTCACAGTTACTAGAATAACTTAATCTTAAATTTTGCATGTATTTTACTACTGAAATACAGGTGGAACTTACTGGTAGAATTCTTGCCTAGCATGTACAAGGCTCTGGGTTTGATCTCCAGCTGAAAAATAAATAATGAAAAATAAAAGAGGATTCTAAGAACAAGGAAATCTAGCAGCTACTAACTGATTGATTTTTCCCTGTTTCTCATAACATTTCCCTTCTGTTCTATATTTCAAAGGTGAGTGGTCAATCATATCCCTGCAAATTGAGACCCATCACAGGACCTCCAGACTCAGCCTCTTTTCCTAGGTTGAGGCCACCTTCCTAGATGTGGCTCGAGCTCTGGTTATATAGCTCTCTTCTGGACAGGGCATTCAGTCCCATAAAGGATCAGATTATTCCTCAGTGGTAAGTGGCACAGGAAAAGGAGAGAGGAGGAACTTTAAGGGCACACCAGTCCCAGCACCCAGCATACTCATACTTGCTGGCAGGAGACGGGCAGCTTGAGCTTTACCAGCTGCCAGGACACACTGGTACTTTGTTCCTTGCTGGTAGACACACAGTCCTTTCTGGAAGCCTACCTCTGTCCTCAGTTTGTGTGGAGGCTGGAGTGGTACTGGGCCTAGGTACCTAGGCTCTTGTAATGGTATACTGAGCCATCACAGAAGAGGAAACTGAGACCTAGATAAGAACAAGTCTAGGCCCTTCACACAGGAAGTTCCCAAGGCCATACTGTAACAGAAATCTAGGTTACCTGGCAAGTTGAGAGCAGAAGAGAGAAGAGAATTCAGCCTCCCAAGCTGGGCCTGTTTGTGTCTCCCCTTTAAGCTCATATGCTGGGGAGCTCAATCCAAAGCCCAACCTGACAAGGAGAAATAAGGATTTATCATCTTTCTTCCTAAACTACGAAGGGAGGTAGATGTTATGTATGCCCCATATGAAAATGAAATTATCTTACAGGGAAAAGCCAGCTAAGTCAAGATAAACAGTCTAAACTTATAAAGAAAGAGAAGAGAGGATCTAGAACACAGACAAGGGTGGCCTGCCCCAAGCAGTGAGTGTGACCAGGATGTCTTGGACAAGGCCAGGTGGTCCTGGAAGACAGGACCCATGCCAGCACCCAGGTCCTCTTCCTGATCCTAGGGGAAATCCATACAATTTGAATAATTTGGGAGTCAATATCTAAGATTCCTCTCAAGCCCACAAGAAACTGGTAAGGGTCTTTTCCCATACAAATAGAGGCAAGGTGCTGAGAAAGCAAAATATAGACAGACTTTTATCCCAGGTGCTCTGGCTGAAAGGGACTAGATGAAGTGCCTAAGCCTGAGAGTTGATGTGACTTGGCTACAGCCTGTCAGTGGCCTGAGCTGGGAGGAAAAGCAGGACTCAGTCCACAGTTCTGTATGTTTCCCATCACATCACCTTGAGTGCTAGGGAAGATCTCAAAGGGCTTTTACCCACTACAGCCTTGAAATAAGAGCACAGCACACTGTGATTAGAGTAAAGGAGAACGCTAGAAGCAGGGCCCAGGGTACCTGAGTCTGCTATTCTCTGTCTACTGAGTTGGTTGCCTGGGCATAAATCCTTTTACTTTATTATTTATTAGCCTTTAATTTCCAGCCTGGGAACTTCTAGGAAATCTGTGATAAGTGCTCAACCTGCATTCCTTTTGGAGAAATCAAATAGCAAGTATTTCCTAAGTGGGTGTTTCCTAGACTCCAGTGTACCTAAAAATCACCTGGGGAGAATAATAATACAAATTCCAGGGTCCTGCCTGCAAAGATTCAGTAGCCAGTAGTTTCTTAAATCTCCACTTCCAAAAAGTGACTCAGAGTGATCTCCATTCAGGTGGCCAGGGTCTCTGAGTCACACAGCAACCTTCACAGGCAACATAGAAAGCGGAAAAGTGTTGAGTATGAATCTCAACTGGGTTGTCAGGCAAGATGGGGGAGGCAGGCCCGGATCCCAGCAACAGTATATTCTCAGTGACAGAGGCAAAAAGTCAGAAAGGCAGAGGTCACATTTTTTAAAAAAGATTTATTTGGGGGGACTGGAGAGATGGCTCAGCAGTTAAGAACATTGTCTGCTCTTGCAGAGGACCAGGTTCAGTTTCTAGCACCCACATACTTATTTTTATTTTATGTGTATGAATGTCTTGCCTGCATGTATATAAGTGTACAACACCATGCAATGCCCACTGAGGCCAGAAGGAAGCCTTGGATTCCCTGGAACTGGAGTTACAGACAGTTGTGAGCAGTCATGTGGGTTCTAGGAAGTAAACCCGGATCTCCTGCGAAAGCAGCCAGTACTCATAACCACTGAGCGTCTCCTCAGCTCCAGAGGTCGCATGCTTTACTGAAAAAGTGTGAACAGAGCCACAAAGGTTCAGAGAAGAAGGCAATCCAAAGGGGTCTGGGGGCCTGGGGCAATGGAGTGTTTTCCACATGTGCTAAACTATACTATAAATATTATCTATTATATACTATAAATAAATAATAAATATTTAACCATAAATATTGTCAACCTTTTGTTCTCCACATCCACAAAGAAAAACACATATGAGAAAAGTCTACAGTAAGAGTTTTAGCAGTAAAATCTACATTTTAGGATAAACACCAAGAAACTTACTTTTTTCTTTTTTTTTAAAAAAAAGACAGTCTCCCTGTAGCCCCAGCTGGCCTGGAACTCACTATGTAGACCAGGCTAGTTTCCCACTTACAGATATCCTCCTGCCTCTGTCTGTGATGTTGCTGGAGTTAAAGGCGTGCACCACCACACCCAGCTCAAGAAAAACTTTTAAGTAATTAGAATTATAAGATTACAGTGATCTTCTGCCACAGGTGAATAGAGTCAAGGTCTCTTGTGGGAGGGTACTAGTGACTTCTTGCTACTGTACATAGATTCAAGGTTCCCTGGGCGAGGGTCGTAGTGATCTCCTGTTATTGTGTACAGAGACACAGTCACCTGGGCTAGGGTGGCTTTAGGAACTGAGGGACGGCAAGGGCCTTGCAATACCTATCCAGACTGTAGTTGTTTAGATCTTTCCATTTTGCAGAAGGCTCAGAGATATCAAAGCCCGAAGTCTACCCTGGTCACCCACTGAGTAGGAGTACAATATATGACAGGGAGTCTGAGCTAGTATTAGTCCAAGCAACACCTCACTAGATGTACAGCCTAGTGACGATGTCTTCCTCTCTTGCCTCATTTTCTCCATTTGTCAAGTGAGGCACTCTGACATTGCCCAATAAGCAAGCTCTGTATTTCCTCATGTTCCTGGTGTCCTGGAGTTCTGGAGCCTGCTGAGCAGATAGATACCCCGGTATCTTAGCTGGGGTACTGTGTGCATGCATTGCTGAGAGCACCTCACTGCCAGAGCTCATAGGCTGGTTCTCCCTCAAACCACCAAGAGCCCCATTTTGATACATATGACCCAGAAAACACAAACTAATTGTGATCAGTCAAGTAGGAGTACCCAGAGAATACCACTTCACCCACTTCAGCATCCTGAAACTGACTAGTAGGATTCAAATGTTCCCAGCCTGCTTACACTCTTAACACACTGCCCCAGGAAGCTGCCATCCCTGGAGAGGAGAATTGGTCCAGGGCCTGCCTGGCCTTTTTGCTTCCTTGCGGTCTCTCCAACCTCTAGACATCTCTTATGTATGAGAAAGGGAGGCTTCCTCACTTCTCCCACCCCCAACACAGGGTGCTGAGAGAGGTCTCTTGGAGACTGGTTAGGGCAGCCCGTCGGGCTGACACTGAATAGCAGTGAACTTCCCTGCAGTTCTGTTTCAGCCAGGCACAGACTGAGCAGCTGACACAGGTTGTTCTGACAAGGCTATTTATAGAAGTCTTGGCTTTTCTAGAAGGGGACCTTAGTCTCTGAGTGACCAAGAAACACACACACTCCTTCCCTTTGAAACAAGAAAAAAAACTTTTAGGAGCTCGGATGCAGTCTCTCTTTGAGCAGGACAGATTGCTAGAGGTCACAGTGGAACTGAGGTACAGCAGGTTGCTCTGAAATCCCATCCTGTTCCGAGCAACTCTGAGAAAGAAGACAGCTAGGAAATGTACTAAAGGTAAAAACAAAATGAAACAAGCAAAAAAAAAAAAAAAACAAAACAAACAAACAAAAAAAACCACTGAGAAGAAGGCAAGGCTGAAGCATATGAGGAATCATCCTCAGCGTTAGGGTAGCCCTACACACCTCTTAAGAGCCAGCGAGTCACGCCAGTGCTTAGTTACCAGCCCCACCCGACCCCTGGGAGAGCTGGGTGCCACAGGCCAGCCGAGTGCTGAGGAAAGTGTCCCTGACCACAGTCCTGAAAGTTCATGGCTAAGTAACACCACACCGCCCCTCCTTCCTTCCCTCCAGCAGTTACCCTTTACTGTCCTGTCAAGTATTTCAATTTCCAGAAAACAAGTTTCTTAGAGGGAAATCCTGTCCTTATTAAGAGTACAGGCTTGGGCAAAATGTGTAAAGAAGCATACAAAGGACCCAAGACACTTAATGGATTCAGGACACAGGCAAAGTAAAGGAGTTTCTGTGGGCACCAAATCAAAAAGTATCTCTTAGAGGTGCTAGGAGAGATGTGGGGAGCACGGAGAGACATGGGGAGCACAGTGAGAAACGGCCATCTGTGCCTTGGAGCAAGCCATTCCCCTCTCCAGTCTCATCTCAGCATATTTTCTTGTAAGGATATTTCTGTTTTTCTCAAGAATATGAGAAACAACTGCCTTTTCAACTGCCAAGTCAACTTTTGCAGTGCCCCTTCCTCATCCACTCATGTAAAAATTCTACCCTCCAGGACCAGCCTGGGCTGTAACTGAGAGGCAAGTCAGCAGCTGAACTTTGTTTGAAAAACAGGAACCATTTCCTTCCCAGGCAGTGAGAAAACTTGCTAAAGGGATCGTTCAAAACATCAGTTGCATACTTTTCAAAGTCTTCATGCCCGGGTATCAGCATTTTCAAAAGCTTCTCACAGTTCTATCATGTAGCTACAATTGTGAACCACTGTTCTAGATTGGGGGTCAGCCACAACGAGGCAAGAACCCCAAGACAGGGTGGGACACTTCCCCTCTGCAATGACGTTGATCTGACTGAGGCCTACCTAGCCACAGAAGGGAACTCCTGCCTGCCTGCCCCGACCCCAAAAGCAAGGGCTTGGTTCCAAGGGTCTGTTTCAGTTGCTTCCTTCAGTCATAAAATTGTAAGCCCTCCTTTCATCATGAAAAGGCCCAGTGCATTTGCCTGACGTCAGAACTCTGCAAAGGCAGGGCCCACAGGCAAGATGAATTATTCACAAAGGAAGCTCCAAGATAGGCTTAGTTCTAATTGGTGAAGGACAGCTGAATTAATGATGAACTTGCCACACACATGTGCAGCTCACTCGGGCTACAATCAGCCCCTTCTAGGTAACCTTTCTAAAGCCCTGGCATGGAGGTGGCTTCCCTAAATAGCACAACAAATATCACACTTTGGCCCCCATTCCCAACCAACACATCTGGCAAATAGTATGGCTGTCAAACACCCAGGAGAGTACGGCCAGAGGACCAGACTTGCTGGGCATCCAAAGGCTGGCATCTTTAAGAAACACACAAGCCCCTGTTGTGTAACCAAGCCCACTCAAGAACTAAAATGGTAGTATGACACGGCCTAAGCAAGAAGTTTGTTTCTAAAGACCTTGGACTTCTGCAAAGTTGCTAGACTAGGTTTTAAAATGGTTTCTGGCCACATACAACACGGAAGTCTCAACCCATGTTTATCTGCTGAAGCCCTGGGTGTCATCCCCTTCTCATCTACAAGCTGTAAACTCAGACTGGGAGTGGAAACAAGACAGAGGAATCAGCCAGGTACCTTCTCAGGGACAGGTGAGCAGGCAGTCAGTCATCCCTGACCCAGCGAGGCCCCCATGTCTAGAAAGTAGTTTTGAGAAGGTCTGAGAGCAGGCAATGCTGAAAGGAAGCATGGCCTCCAGATCCAACCCCTGGTCCACTCCCATGGCAAGTTCAAAAGGGTCCTAGCGCAAATGCCCAGCCACTCTCCCAACACATGGCTCTGCTTGGGGGAGGGAGGATGACCCAAGGTTTCCCTTGTAGACTGCGCTTATTTCCTCTCATCCTGTTTACCTTTGAAGGATACTTGCTCTGTATATTCCTGAAAAAGGTGGTCTTAGCAGTGAAGAAGCAGTCTTCCAGCTCTTCATCCAGGCTGCAGTACCCACTGCTCATGCTGCTGTCCACCGTCATCATCCAGCCCCCGGCCCGGCCTGAGTCCGGGAGCGCATCGGACTACCGGGCTGGAGCGGCAGCGGTGGCGTGGCGGGAGGGGCCCCTGGGCTCGGCTACTCCGTGGGTGCAAGCGGGTCACCAGGCGGGGCAGCCTGCACTTCCTCCACTGGGGCACCCGGCGCCTGCACAGCCCCGGCAGCCCTCACTCTCCCGCGCCATCTGCGGTCTCGTCTCGGAGGCGTGGCGCCCCGTGCCTGGCTCCGGCCCCAAGGCCGCTACCCCCACACCTCCCTCCACCAGCGCCTTTCCTGTGCAGCTCCTCGCAGCTCCGCTCCGAAGCCACTTCCTCTCCCAAGGTTCCCCAAAGCCCTGCTGGTTGTCACTTTGCCCCACCTCCACCTGGGTACCAGTAGTCATGCTGGGAAGGAACCAACGGGATGGACCCAGGGAGACAATTCCCTCTGCCCTTTCCTGCCTCACGTTGGCGGAGCCTTTCTGAAACTTGCTATAGTGACTTGTGCTTGGAATAAAGGTCACCCCTCCATCACTTTCCAATCCACCCGTCACCCCACTCCACTCTTCTGCACCCTTTCCAGCATTGGGAGCCAGGTCAGTCAGAGGCTAGACAAGTAACTGGGACAGGAAATCGTTATCTGCCTGCCTGAAGAAGAAGCAATCTTTTAACTCGGAAAGACTGAGGATACAGGGTGTAAGAAGCACTTCCAAGTCAGATGGAGGGTTGAGCAAGCACACTCTCCGCAGAACTTTCCTTCAAAGCCCCAGGGTACTGAAGAAGTCTGCAGACATCACTTGGATTATTTGTCCATTTTCCTGACAGTTGGTGAAGAATCTCTGCCAAATCAAGTCATTCCTGTAATTCTCCAATGACTAGATAGGCTAAAAGGAGCATTTTTTTCTTGTTAAGGGCTAAGTCAAAGCTAGGAGAGAACATCTCGGCCACTTCCAGACTACTCTGGTACAACAGCAGTTATGGCTACCATTGTTTGAGCAACAACGATGTTCTGGTGATTGCATGCAGTCTGCCATTCATTTTCTCAATAACCATTAAACACACTATTAATTCCATTTTATGGATGAGGAAGCCAAGACTCAGAGTCAAACAAATAGGCCATGTATGGTAGGTCAAAGCAGATCTGTGACCCTAGGGTGGATACGCTGAGTCACTGTGACGTACCCTCTACCGAGTGGACATTCTGACATCTTTAAATACAGAGGAACCTGGAACCCCAGGAAAGAAGAACACAGCCTTCAGAGCCTAGCACTGTGCGGGACACCAGATCTGGCAGCACCCAGATGAGTTTCAAGCTACCGCCTAGTTTGGCTCCATCCTCACACACAGAGAAGCCTTCCAGAAGTCAGCAAATTGCTGCATCCCTGGGTTAGTGCCTCTGTCCCAGACCTTCAATACCAACAGCTGCCTCCTCCTAGAAGCTAGGTAAGCAGTGGTGGACAGCAGGCTGGGGACTGTGGGACAGGCGGGGAGGAGGATATGGAGTGTCTGCAGGAAGTGGGGACAATCTCACTGAACTGGGCTGTAGGCGGTGCCCAGCTCTGCCCGCAGCAGGCTTTTCTTCAAATGAATATTTTAGAGGCTGGGGTTTTCCCCAGAGATGGTGGTGTTCAGGCCAAGGAAGCTTGTGTCAGTTTTCAAGTTCAATATTTGTAGGATGAATGCTTGGAGGGGCCTCTTGTGGGTCATCCACAGGCCACCCACAGCAGTCTACCATCTCTGTCCAGCTAGTAAAACAAAACAAAACCTGCTGTTCTTTATAAAGAGAACCTCCTGGTTCAGTGGAACAATCCAATACTTGGGAAAAACAAGTCTCATATTCTTTGTGACTGTAGAGTCACACACAGAGCTCCGTAATTCCACTATAGTGCTACACCATTCAAACTGTGCACTCTTTTTAAAATGTTTTTATTTTATTGCATAAGTGTGTTGCTCGCATGTGTGTGAGTGCACCTGTGTCATGCAATGCCCACAGAGGTCAGAAGAGGGCATCAGATCTCCTGGAACTGGAGTTACAGATGGTTGTTATCCATCATGTGGGTGCTGGGAATCAAACCCACATCCTCTGCAAGAGCAGTCATTGCTTTTAACCAGAGATCCATCTCTCCAGCCCCAAAACTGTGCAATCTTAAACACAGCTAATATCAACTTAATCAAAAGCCAGGCTCAAGTCTCCCAGGAACCAGAATAAGTCTTTGCCTGTCACAGCACATGGACTGCCAGGAATGGGGAAGGAAAGCTTCACAGACACTGTGTTCTTGTAGTGTTGCTCTGTGCTATTCCAAACATTGTGGAAGGCCAATGTCTAAATACAAATTGGGCTTTTTAAAGTCCTTTTGACATCTATATCTCATTTGGACTGCTTTATAATCTTGAGAGCAGGTATTATGCCTATTTTACAGGTGAAAAAATGGAAAGAAAGAACATTCTATCACAACTCATCACCTTCAAAGCCTCCTGACTCATTGTTAATGTGCTTTCTCTGTGCTACCCCACCTGTCAAGGGGTTTAGGCTTGTGGGGTAGTTTGAAGTAGAAGATCCCCCAAAGGCTCTAAGTTGGTGGTGTTTTGGGAATTCTTAGAAGGTGTGGCTATGCTGGAGGAAGCATGTCCTTAGAGAGGGCTTAGAGAGTTCTTCTGCCTTGCTGGATCACCAGTCACTTGCTGCTTCCTATGCCTGCTTGAGGATGTGAACACTTATCTGCTGCACCTTCTCTAGCCA
This sequence comes from Eospalax fontanierii, assembly GCA_035773235.1. Lineage (NCBI taxonomy): Eukaryota > Metazoa > Chordata > Mammalia > Rodentia > Spalacidae > Eospalax > Eospalax fontanierii. The sequence goes on along the minus strand of CM069535.1, from coordinate 62,960,277 downwards.
CCTCTGCCACCATGCCTCCCCACCATGATGGACTCTTGCCCCTATGGAACCGTGATCTAAATAATCTCTTCCTTTTAGAAATTCCCTTGGACAGTGTTTCTATCACAGCAACAGACTCGGAAGGGAGCCAGTATAAGAAGTCAACAGAGTCCCTGGGACTAAAAGAAATCTGCAAAGATCACATCCAATATAACAAGCTGACCAACCTCTACAAGGAAATCCAAACTGAAGCCCTAGAGTCTCAAAGAGAGGAAGAGGGGGCTGCCAGGAGTATCTAATTGGAACCACTATGCTGAATAATCAGTAGTGACACTGGTTGGCCTGGAAGGGGGACAGGCATAGAAGAGTTTGAGGACTTGAGCTTCTAAGGAGTGATTCCACAAAGCATGTAAACCAGCTGTTCTTGCCCATGGGGCCAGGAACAGAGCCTTGACCCAAAATGTGGCATGCAGAGCCTCAACTTCATGGTATCATGCAGACTGTGAAAGCCCTGGTGAACTGATGTCTGGGCACAGTGTCAGATGATGAAAGACATTATTATTCTGAGCTTTCCTCCTTTCTCAAATGCAATCCCGACACAAGGACGGATCCATCCTGTGATTCTGCATGTTCTAGAAAAGCAGCGATACTAGAAGGTAGGAATTGGTATTTTTGCTCTAGCTCTAACTCTGCTTGATAGGGCACCTTGAGGAAATGTGGAACTCAGATTTTCCCATTTGCCCAGCTGATGAATATCAGGGCTAAAGATAAGACGTAAGGCCTGATGATCCACCAATGCAAGCAGAAGCTGGAAACTAGGATGATGTGCTATCCTACTCCTACATGCTTTGAAATGAACATTTGCTAATGGATGCACTATTTCATTTCTTTTAATCCCCCCAACAAGGCTATGAGGAGGATGAGCAGTGGAGGGTAAAAAAGGAATAATGAACTTGATTTGGACCTGCTGAGAGTGAGGCTACCATGTATAGTGCTGGGTGCTCAGGAGACTGTTGCCCGTCTCTGTCCAGAGCCACTTGGGAGAGAGAGAATCCTGAGCTATAGGTTTGTCAGGGGTGGTCCAAGCCATGGGTATAAACAAGACACTGATATTCTCCCCAACACACAAACAGGGAGAAAAGGGAACAACTGGGAAAAGACAGCTGAAGGGATGACAGGAGCCCCGGCAGACCGAGATGTGGCCCTTCCTTGCCTATGGGAGAGTACAATTTCAGGGAGTGTGGTTATTATGAGAATAGTCATGGGGCTGACACAGGAGGACACAGTGTGTAGAATTTAAGGACTTGGAGTCTGGAATCAGTCAGACCCAGACAGGTTGATTCATCTCTACCAGTAACTGGCATGTGTGACCAAATAGGCAAGTTACCCGCTTCCCCCTGACACAGATAAGGTGGATGAGGTTTAAACTATCCTTGGGGTAGCACTTTTGAGTATGACATGGCTGTGTGGGTACTGCAGAAAGCTCAGTTTTTCCAGATGACTTCCTGTCACGTGAAACACACTTTCTCAGAGGTGCTAGCCCACCACACACTTCTCTTGCTTGAATGCCAGGCTAACAGCTCCAACAAAGTTTAGATGCTTAGAAACACTAACTGGACTGGGGTTGAATTAATCTGGTCATTCACACCAAGAGGTAGGAACCCTGAAGACATGCTCAGGTTCAAAGTCTTTGCTTTCTTTTGTCTTTTAGTAAAACTAAGGACTGGTAGAAGGTGCACCAGCAGTTTCTCCCTCAGGTGCAAGACCAGTCTTCTGCTGTGACATGGACAACTCCCATTACTATCGCCCATAGAAAGAAAGGTCCTGATGCCACGCATCTCAAAACTTCAGTAGTGACATGCCATCTCAAAAGTCCATTGCTCAGGGGGCTGTGAGGAGCAAACAGGATTGCCTCCAGGGCTCCAGAGGTTAAAAAAACAGTGCTGGAATCCTATTCACTTAGACAGGCTCTCAGGCACTTTCCTGTTGGGAAGGCATTTGGGTCTGCCCAGTCAGAAATGAACTCGCCTCTGCTACTCAGATTGGCGTTGTGGGAGGGAGGGTCCTGTAAGGGACAGCTCTTCAGTGCAGCTGAATCTCTGACAGATCTAGCTAGCACTTCTGGCTTCTAGAAGTGGTAGAGAATCTGTGAAGAAGCTATGGAACAGGGTATGCCAAATGTAGCCAGAGTGGACAGAGAGAACGAGGAATCGACTTTCCTTTGGTACATATGGACAGACTGGAATTCATCTGGCTACTTGTAGAATTCCCTGGGACAGACCATCAGTTCATTATCTAGGAAAGGAATCAGAATAGAAACCAAAACCAAATTATGAACTTGGAAACTAAAGAAACAATGGTTGAGAGAACATGTGGGGCCTCTTATCCTGCCCCTCATTTTCCAAATCTGCCAAGAGAGGCTCGAGCTTGGACCCTACTCTCTCTTTTTTTCCAACATTCATACTAATGCCTACCAACTGTGGTGATGAGTTTCCTCCAATTTATGATAGACAGAGGATGGCAGAAGATGCCATCAATATTAGTTGATTGCTAGGTCACAAATGTACTAAACTATAGGACTAAAAACACTAACTCTAAGATGGAATGCTTCTGCTAACACCAGAATAGTGCTGTCAGCACCCTTAAGAGTGAGTACCAGGGTGGATGTGTGACATCTCCCCGCTCCTTCCTCTCTCTCTCTCTCTCACAGAGGTCTGCCTGCCTCTGCCTCCTGAGTGCTGGGATTAAAGGCATGTGCCACCACACCTGGCCCATAATAATACATTTTTTTACTGGATTTCTCAAGGGAAAAGGAATGAAAGGGAATAAATATGAATAAATAATGCCTAAAAAATTTCCAATTTTGAAGAAAGCTTATACTTTTAAAGCTTATAGCCCACAGATCTAAGAAACGAAATGAACCCCACACACATGAAACACAAAGCAAAAAAAAGGCACATTATCATTCAATTGTCCAAAAGTTACAGTCAAGAGAAAACTGTAAAAGCAGCTGGGGAAGAATATGTCTTACACGGAGGAACATGGACAAAGAGGACAGCAGATTTACGTTGGAAACACCACTGCTGGGAAAATAATGAAGAGAGAATAATAAAAGAAAAGGCTTTTCAGTTTAGAATTTTCAACACAGTGACAAACTTTCAAAAACAAACATAAAATAAAGACCTTTTCAGACATGAGAAAGCCTGCACACACACCACGCAAGCCCAGGTAAATAACAGGCTATACCAACTTCAGTCAGCACAGTCCACAACCTCACATACTTGACAAGACCTCTCAGAACACATCCCTATTGTCAGACAATGCGTGACTGTACGAAGACACAAGAGGGGTTAGGGACAGGGCTCGGTGGGTAAGAGCACTTGTTGTGCAAGCATCCCATCACACATGTAAAAAGTCAGGCATGGCTGTGCATGCCTATAACCCCAGCATCAAAAGGTTAAAACAGGCAGATCCTGACAACTCCCTAACCTAGACAAAATGGCATAGCTTCAGGTTCAGTGAGATACCTTGTTTCAAGGCAATAAGACAGGAGATTTCCGGGACCCTGCTCTGACCTCGGGATGCACACACGGATGCAAATACACGCACCACATGCAAAACATCACACACATGTGCACAACACACATGCAAAACACATATGTGTGTGGCAGACAAACATGCACAAAAGTGGCTAAAAATACAAGAATACTAAGATAAAAGTAATTAAAAGAAAGTGCAAAGGCTGGGAATAAAGCTCAGTGGTAGAGGACCTGCCTAGTGTGTATGAGGCCCTTAGTTCAATTCTCAGCACCTTAAAAAAAACTAAAGTCACTAAGATTATGGGAGTAACCAACCACTTTCTAATGGTATTTAAGGTTCACTCCACAAGATGAATATCAGGCCTAGGAACTTGTGGCTAGACAGGACACAGGCCATAGCGGAGAGCCTAATACTATTATTCTGCTAAATAAATATAGTATTAAAGTGACTCCTGATGACTTATTGTTATACTCAAAGATTAATGCATCATATAACCCTTACCAGAGAAGCTCTGTTATGCAGCAGGTGATTAACACAGAAACCCACAACTGGCCATTTGCAGAGACTAAAAGCCTATAGAGTGCTTATTTCTGAATAAGACACCTATATCAAACTTCTGCCCCCCCCCCAGCTTAGAGATCATCATGAAAGAGGGGGGCAAAGGACCGTGAGAGCCAGAGGCATTGGATGACCACAAGGAAACAGAATTTTCCAGACAGCTAGTCAGTTACTCCTATGAGCTCACAGCAATGGTGACAGCATGCACATATACCGTGTAAGCTCAAGTCAGATAAAATCCGAGTGCAGATGTGGAGAAGTGGGCAAAAAACTCCAACCTATCTAAAGAACCATTGGCAACTGATGGTTGTTAAGAGGGGAAAGTCAGTCTCAAGGGTGAGACTCTTGGTAGGTTAACCAGGTTCTAGTTGATGGATCCACACAAGAAGACATTTGGGGACACAAATTTGACCCTATAGGCTTTAATATATGTCTGTATCTATATATATCATAATATGTAGACATATGCATGTATAGTATGTACATCAGAGTACATGAAATTGGGTGTGGGTAGTAAGGGGGTGCAGACAGGGGAGGGGATCTAAATATGATCAAAATATAGTGCATGAAATTCACAACAAATTTTTTAAGTTAAAAGCATACCTAAAAGGTTCAGTAGCTATATTAATACCAGACAAAGTAGATTTTCAGTCAGAAAAGGTTACCAGAGTTAAGAAAGTTACATAATGATAGAGGAGCCAACTAATTATGAGGACATAAATAATCCTAAAATTTTGTGCACCTAACAATGGAGTTTCAAAATATAGGGCTATAGCCAGGCAAGGTGCCACAGAACATAACTCCAGGAGATGGAGGCAGGTCTGTATATTCAAGGTCTATACAGTGAGACCAAGTCTCACAACAAATCAAGGACTGGGGATGTAGCTCAGTGATACAGTGCTTGCCCACCATGCAAAAGGTTCATCACCAGCACTGGGACAAACAAACAGAAAGCAGGAATGTACAACTGTAAGTTGAAATAAGCCAACCCGCCAGGAACCTTTATTAAGGGAGCCAGGATCTTCAAGCCAGACACACACCCTTTAAGCTTCGGGCCTTTCAGACTCTTACTCTCCTCTGACTCCCCCTGTGGCAGTCCTGAGTTCAACACAAGACTGACACTTCACTTGGAAAGTCACGAACCGCAGGGAACAGAGGCCAAGCGGAGTATCAGTGGAAGGAAGCTTAGGGCTAGAAGTCGGGAAATTCAGAACTCCTCACCAGCTAAGTCAGATGTTGGCTGCTGCAGGGTCAGGGGAGTCCAGCTGGGACTCTGTTAAAGAATGACACTCGAGGGGCAAATCTGTCAGTATTTGAGGTGGGAATGTAGGCAGAAAGAATGCAGGGTTGAAAGCTCATCAGTTAGGGTGATCCATCCTGGAGCTTTGAAACTCATCTGCTCCTTGGGAGAATGGGGACAGGGTTGATGGGGACAGGGACTTGGGCTTCTATGTTTAACAAAATGAGTGTGTGTGCTGGGACTGGGGAACCCCGTTGGTAACATGTTTGCCACACAAGCATAAGGATCTATGTTTGAGCCCCAAACACACATAAATGGTGGTAAGTACTTGTAATGCCAGCACTGGGGAGACAGAGAGAGTTGGAACCCCCAGACTCAACAGCCTGCTAACCTAGCCTAATAGGTAAACTCCAAGTCCCAGTGAGGGGCTATCTCACAAAATAAGGTGAACAGCTGCTAAGGAGCAACTGACGTACACACACATACACCTGTACACACACCTACACATATATAGAGCATACACAAAAGAAATGAACATTAGATTAAAAATGCTTATATGTAAAGAGAACTGTGAAATAAACAACAGCCAGATACAAGATGGCTAGGGCCAGGATCCCAAGCATGGACATGCTGACAGCTAGCCTGTAACTTGGGTGAAACTATGGGAAGGGGCGCCTCTACAGAGGGCTTCTGTAGGGCCAGGCTGTGGGGAGGGAAGAAAATATGGGCATTGGTGAATGGGATTTGAGTAGCGGGGGCGCTTAGGCTTGTCTCCTGTACTCTGGACAGGGTGTGGCTTGTTGGGAGCAGGTTATGATGAGGTGAGTGGCGGGCATGAACAAGCATCTTCTCCTGAGGTAGGCCTCCACAGAAGCAGTGGGGGCTGGCACCCTTCACTGTGAGGCACTAGGGAGCCACTGAGGACTCTTCATGATGGAGTGACGTAATAAGAGCACCCTGAAGTACTTTTTAGTTATTTTATGTGTATGAAGGTATTGTCTGTATGTGTGTAAATGCACCCATGTCGTGCAATGCCCACAGATGTCAGAAGAGATCGTCAGATCCCCCGGAACTAGAGTTATAGATAGTTGTTAGCTGCCATGTAGGTACAGGAACTTGAACCTGGGTATACTGCAAGAGCAGCCAGTGCTCTTAACCACTGAGTCATCTCTCCAGTTCCCAAGAGCGCTTTTAATGCCATCAGAAATGTAAAATTCTCTGAGATGCCCCCAAATGAAAGAGCAGCAGCTGTTCCAGCGTCTGCTGTGGCTCTGAACTAGTAGCAATTGTGTTCTCTGGCAAGCAGGCTGAACCTGAAGGCAGAGCTTACAGCAGGCATGTTTGGTCACACCAAGAATGCCAGAGGACGTGCCATCTTAGAAAAGACCCTAGCCTTCGGGATCTCTAAGAGTTCGAATCCACTGATCGTTTGGTTGGCAAAAGCAGGCAAACTACCAAGGCCTTCCCCAGAAGGCATGAGCATCCCATGGCTTCAGGAGTCTGTAGCTGAGGCCATGGCCATCCCTGCCCCTCCCATGCCTGCCCTCTCTTCCTCTCTCCCTTGGGGTGGTAGGGACAAGACAGTCAGGAATTGGCAATTATTGATTGTAAAAGATGAAGGCCAGATACCATCTGTAGGACAATTTCAGTCACCTTTTGAAAGACATCTGAGGGGCTAAGAGTACAGCCCAGCGGGAGAGCATTAGGTCTAGTGTGAGGACACAGGACACAGGTTCACCTCCCAGAACTACATACAAAAAATACAGAAGAGATACATGAAATTTTTATCAAAGAGAACTTTTCTCCAGCTCTTAGAAAATCAATGTGTTTCTTCCTTAAATAGTGAAAAAAGAAAAATTCTACCACGATGAAAACTTCTAACAGACACATGCCCCCACTTAGCTGAGCTCAGACCCAGGTCTCTGCCTTGATAAATCCTCAGGAAGATGGCAGGAGATAAAAGTTCAGCCAGGTGGGGAGGGCCGGGTGAAGGAATGTGCCATGCCATCCTGGTATGTGACAGAAACCAAGCCACGGTTGAAATCAGCACAAACAAGCTTTTGAGAAAGGGCAAAGGACCTGGAACAGGGCCCAGCTTTATTGACAGAGGCCGGTGGGGCACTGGGCTGAAGCCGGGGACCAAGCCTGCACAAGGCAAATGCCACGTGCGCCACCAGTCCAGGCCCCAAACAGGTGTTGCTGCCGAGAGCTGCTGGCACCTCAGATTCTTACACCCCTGTGATATTTCAGCCCTGTGTCTGTGCTGGACAGCCCCGACTTAGCTTGCAGAGGGCTCCAGGTTGCCTCTTCTCCTACAGAGGCAAGGGTGACAGAGCTCTGTTGCCAGACATGCCACTGGAAAGCACTCCTCCTTGCAGTCACTCTGAGAAAAAGACTCTGCATGCAGCAAACCCAGACCCTTCCTAGCCTCTGTCCACAGCCCTGCAGAGAGGCTTCACTGCCTCCGCCCAGCTGACATTCGGAGACAGGTAACACCTTGCTGTGGGGTATGCTGCAATGTGTAGAATGCTTGGTAGAACCCCTGGCCTCTACCCACTAGACTCCAGAAGCACCCACCTAGCTGCCAACCCAAATGTCCCTAGATATGACCAGATGCCCTGGGGAGGGGGCAGAGTCACTAATTCTGAGATCTGCCGCTCTAGAGGAAGGGTTGCAGAGACCCTCAAGAAGAAGCAGATCCAAGAAGCAGAGCGGGGAACTGAGCGGGTTGGGTATGGGCAGCAGAAAGAAGAGACCTGGAAGTCCTCAAAGAGGAAGAAAACACTGGGAACATAAGAGTTTTTATAAAGAAGCTTTCAGGACTATTGTCGATTCGCCCTCCCTCTTCCATCTTCTAAGGAAAGCTTTCATTTAATATCTGCCTGGAGTGGAGCTCAGAGTCAGAGCCACCCATCTAGCAAGCTTCAGGTTCCCTCACCAGCACCAGAAAAACAACACAACAGCAACAAAGACTCTGCGTCACTCACCAGTGCTTCCAGTGTATGGGCCAGGCCACGCCCAGCCCAGCTACAATCAGGCTATGTCACAAGAGCCACTATTCCAAAGTCAAATTGTTAAGTGCGCAGTTCAGGTCCATTTGATACTATCCTCATTAAAGCATGGGTCATTCTTGTTTTCTAAGAATGTTTTCCCGTGAGAGAAGACACTAGACAGCAGGGGATCTGGGAACACCCACAGGTGTGCCCCAGGCATTTGAACACTCTGGAACCTGTAGTGGTCACTGCGGGAACTTGAGACAGCTCAGGAGTCCCCCATAATGTCTGGGGCCTTCCCCCTCTTAGACTCATAGTAAGTCTCCCTCCCACACCCTACTGTAAGCACAGGACAGGCAGGGAAGTCTCCCTCCCACACCCTACTGTAAGCACAGGACAGGCAGGAGCCGTGTCTCTTAACTGCATCAATAAGGTCCCCAGCATTTCTGTGCCTGGCATACAGTGGACACTTAAACCTCTTGCTAAATGAGTAAATGAGTAATATGTCAGGACATACCTTACTTCCCTGACCAGCAACCCTCAAGCCACAGGAGAAGGCACACATTAAATGTCACTTCCTTGGGGAAGACTTCCTTGATTTCTCTTAGCAGAAACAATCGCACTGTGTACCCACAATTCTTGGCTAGTACTTCATTGCACATATGTCCCAGTATGTATCATTCAGTTGTATTATGTTTCCCCTGCCAGAATGCAAGCTCTCTGAGCAACTCTGATGTTACTATTATTTATTATTATGTTATCATTTATTATCCCTAATAACAACAGTACTTAGTATATAATAATCAACAAATTTTCAACACAATACATATGCACAGTTCTCTGTATCCCAAACCCTAGACATCAAAGTTCAGATGCACTGTAATTCAAATGCCTTGACAAAACCCAGAATCATGAGCTATTTAGGGACATCACCTTCCTGTTCCTTCAACACAGAGAAAGAACACTTGCCCAGCCTCTCTGAAGGTTGGTCTGGAAAGCCTGGGATGTTCTATGGTCTCAGGGCAGGATGATATGCAGAGTCTCTAGAATGCACCCAGCTCCCATCTGAACCCCTCCCCTGGAATATAGCCCAGACTGAAAGTTCTCGGGGAAAACTTCGGGCAGACTTCTGGGTCACATTCTCCAGTTCCCTCAGAAGAGGCTGCTCTCCAGTTTGGCCCATAGACTCTGCTGCCTACCTGGCTGAAGGTCGGGATGAGGGTGCTTTCTGGAGAGTGTCTGTCCAAGGCAGGACTCTCATGTTGTCTGCAGTCCAGCTGGATCAGGCTGCGGCACTCTGGGTGGCAGGTGAATTTACAATCTAGAGGGAAAGAACCAGAAGGATCAGGGGTCAGGTGGAAGTCTACCCCTTCCAGCGGATGAAAAGGGATTATGTTTAGCTCTGATGAGAAGACCAGCTAGGAGAGAAGGGCAGAGGCGGGAGACTGTGCTGAAGAGTCCTGACCTCTGCCACTTGCGGACGGTGCAGGAAGTGCTTTACACCTGTGCATGTTATGTGTGATCAAATACACAATCGTTATTGCAACCTCTGGTCTTCAGAGACTTCCTCACAGTCAGAATATCTGGTCACATGCTGGTGCTCACTCCACAAATTCATATTGATAACCAGGGGCCACAGATCCTGAGGAGGACATATTTTTTTCTGGGCCTCATTTTTTGTCAGCCTATAAAATAAAGGTATATTTGCCCACCTATGTCATAAAGATGTTTACACAGGCGTGAGGGAGAACTGAAAGTACTTCCAGAGACAAAGCAACAAGGTTTGTTAACTCTCTCTGACCTTGCTTAGACCGAAATGCTGGGATGGCTCTTCTCACCTCATTGAAATAGCTACTGACAATACCCTAAGCTGGGGAAGCACACAGTCCAGGGCTAGTATTCTCTCCCGTGGAAGTAGAGACTTAATGACCAGAGCTGAATCAACTAGGGGTCTCTTTAGGAATAGGAAATACCCAGAGATTGAAAGTGAGACACCCAATGAGCCCTGGCGGCCCATATTTCCTAGCTTTCACAGGGTCTTCCTCTGGAGCCTTCTTGGCAAAAGGAAGGGAAGTCAAAAGGGCCAGGAGGCAGAGAGACTAGGCCAGGGAGAGAGGAGGAGAACACAGAGGGTAGGACTCGGGGAGAAAAGGTGAAAGCAAAAGAAACGAAGAGTAGGCTGTCAGCAGGCAGCATAGTTCCCACCGATGCCCACTGTGGTCCTGGTCCCGGAGGTGCCACAGCGTGGTCAGATCAGAGCCTTTGGTGTACGTGTTTCCCTGAGTTGAAGTCAGGTGCTTGGCCTGAGGTAGGGCAGGTGGCTTTTGTGTTAGGGGAAATCAAAGCCTGAGCTTGTATAGATAATTTGGGAGCCAGGGGACTATTTTTGGTTAGTAATGGCTCAGGCACCCTGGGACTCTTCCCTTCCTCTAAAACACTCCAAAATTTGGCAGATTTGATCTCTTTTTTCAAAGCTGCCATAGATACTCTATATTGGGGTGTCAAGGCAGCTGGTCTTCCTCCCACTCGTTTGAGGATTTCTAGAATGTGATCCCCACTCTCCCCAGCTGCCCCATTCCTAAACCTCCCCAAATGAGCCCGGAGGCTACAGCCCTTGCGTAGGGAATGCCCGGACAAACACTGGGACACAGATTCCAGAACTCTACACTTCCTTCCTCCATAGTCTCAGTTACCTTTCTGGGGTGGCAGTTAGAAGTTTGTGCTCATCTCCCTTGTGCCAAAGGTGAAGCCACCAACATCCCTCCCCTCTTTTAGCCTTGAGTTGTTGTCTGGAGTCATAACAGATAACGTCAGTTCTCTGAGGCCATACCATATCCCTGCAGGGACCCACAGCTGTTTCTGAACTTCAGTGGTTGATCTATATAGCTCAGCACTGAGACAGCTTCAGCCACAGGGGAAGAAGGGCACAGCTGTGCAAGCCAAGTCTGTCCACAGCATCCAGAAATGCCAGGGCTTTGATACTGCAGCCGGAGGGCAGAGACCACAAACAGCTGCACTGCTCCAGGCTCAGCCCCAGGACACACCTGTGTGACTTCTGGTCAAGCTGTGAGCAGTGAAGAATGCTCCAAAGAAGCCAGAAGTGGGAACAAGAGGAGGAGGGAGGCCAGAGCTCTCCCAGGTCTGAGACACGTGAGAGCTGCCGTCAGTGCAGAAGTCCTGAGGGAGAAGAAGGACCACTCTCCCCTTGCAGTGTCTTGCACAGCTGGCACATTCTGTCCATCTGTGCAATTGGGCGGCTTTCTTTCACACACACCCAAAAAACTTCAGAAAGATCTTTTTATAGTCCTGATGCTGAACTGGACAGAGCTGGGAGTGGAAGACTCCAAGAGCAGGTTTGAAGATTTTAGAAAAGCGTGTAGACACTGATTATTCTCTTTCAGTCAGACCCTGCAATCACAGGCTGTAGCAAAGCCACTGGAGGCTATCTTCATACTTCCCAGGCCCTGGAAATGCCAAGCTCAGGCCTCTGAAGCCAGCAGATAGAAGTAGTGGCACGTGGGGCTGAGGTGAACCTTGAGTGGGGAGATGATCCACATCCCAAAGCCAGGGCCATGTTTTGGGGACCTTGACATTAACACCACCTACCCCTTCTCCCAAGGTAGCTCATCACAGTGCTTCCCAGCCAGCCCCTGCCCTGCGTGTCTCATTGTGTTCTGTAGTCTTCAGTTAGTGTTTAGTTTAGACACAGGAAGATCCTGCAGACAGCTGGGCCCTAGACCCCACCACCTCTACTGCAGCACCATGTGCTAAGCCTAGACGTCGACATACACTATGCTGGCCTAAGGGTAATAACAAGAAAGATGTGACTCACAGGGAACCAGGGAGCTGCACAGATGGGACACACGCAAGAAAACACAATTAATGAGCAAGACAGCTGAAAACCAGTCCCCATTCTGCACAGATGGAGAAAACTGGTTCAGAAAGACGCATGTCAACTAGCCAGCCAGAGCAGGCTTGAAGTGCAGGAGCCTGTGAAGAGTGGACAAAGGAGCAACTACAAGCAGCTCAGGTGCCCTCATCACAGGACCAGAGGAGGCTGGGGCCCTGTGATCACCAAAGCACTAGGACAAGAGTCTCATCAAGAGGCAATGGAAGACTGGGAGCAACATTCTCAAGCTCTAACCAAGTTCCATGACTTTTTGCTTATTTTAATTAGTGTATATTAACTGTACAAAGTAATGTGTTTCATTGTCATTGTTGTGTTTTAAAAAATATTTTATAATTTTTAGTTTATGTGTATGAGTGTGTTGCCTACATGTATGTAAATGTACCATGTCATGCAATGCCCACAGGGGTCAGAAGAGGGCATCAAAGTCCCCGTGAACTGGAGTTATTGATGGTTGTTAACCACCATGTGGGTGCTGGGAATCAAACCTGGTCCTCTGCAAGAGCAGACAGTGCTTTTAACCACTGAGCCATCTCTCTAGCTCCACTGTGATATTTTTATACATGTACATCATGTACTGCCCTCTTTGATTTCCCCTCCCACTGGTCTTATTTCTCCCTCTGAATAGTCCCACTTCTTTCCTATGTGTGTGTGCGTGTGTAAGCACGTGAGTGTGTTAAATCTAGATTCCACATATGAGAGAAAATGTATTTGAGTCTGACTTATTTCAGTTAACATGATTCCCAGTTCTATTCATTTTTCTGTAAATGGCATAATTTTTTTCTTTTTTTTTTAATAGCTGAATAAACCCTGTTGGGGACTATGCTACTCATCTGTTGGCAAGCATCTAGGTTGACTCTGTTACCTGGCTATTATGAATAGAACATCAATAAACATGAGTGTGGAGGTATCTCTGACATTTCTTGATATTAGTATTATCACTTGTAAAACAGTTATCATCAGGACTGATGAGATGACTCAGCAGGTAAAAAATGGTGCTTGCTGCCAAGGCTGACAACCTGAGTTCAATCCCTAGAACCCACATGGTGGGAGCAGAGAACTGACTCTTGTGAGTGTCCTCTGACCTCCACATACTCATTGCTGCTTACAGCAGAAATGGATTGCTCCTGAGTCCCAGAGGCTACAAGGCTGGTATCAAGTTGTCAGCAGGGTCTTGCTCCCTCTGAAGTCTGTATGGGAATCTTTCTTGCCCTTTCTGAGCATCTGAGGTCTCATGGGCACACCTGGTAGACTGTAGCTGTGTTCCAATAAACTCCGAATCCTCACAGGACCGTCTCCCTGTGTTGTCTTCTTAAGAGAATACTGGTCAGACTCGATTAGGGGCCCACTCTACTCCAACAGCACCTCATCTTAACTAATTATATCTACGAAGACCCTGTTTCTGAATAGGATCACATTCAGAGGTACTGGGAGTTAGGACTTAAATACACTTTTTGGCAGGACACACAGATCAACCCTGACACAGACCCCAGACCATACTGAAAACACAGAGCATTTAAACCCAAATAGATGAAGGTCTCCACGGACACCAGCCCCAGAGATGGGGGCTGGCAGGATGGAAGGCAGGGGCTGGGGAGGGCTAGACTGAGGCTAGGGCCACCCACCTATACCCACTGGTCCTGCTCTTGGCCTTTACCTGCAGGTTACCATTTCAAACAGGGGGTCAGGCTTACATGCCATGACAACTTGTGTGCAGTAATGGCATCCTGCTTTAGCCTGAGGAGGGAAAGGTAGCATGTAGAGCTGTTTGCTAGGAGACCATTTCCCCAAAATGCAGAAGCTGCAAACTTCCCCTTATCCCCAGGGCTGCCAAAGTTCATTTACGCTGTACCCCAGCTGTCAAATGCACAACACACAGTGTGTACACACAAGACACATACACATTCTGCTGTGTAATGATAGAACCTAAGTAGCTACCTTTTTGAACCAGGTATTCTACTGAAAACCTTTCATAGAGAAGTCACATACAAGATACTGAGCTAGCACAGAGCTCCCTTCTTAAAATAGTTTTTTATTTATTATTTTTATTTTATGTGTATGAGTGTATTGTCTTCATGTATGTAAGTGTAACCATGTCATGCAATGCCCAGGGAAGTCAGAAGAAGGCACTGGATCACCTGGAACTAGAGTTCCAGATGGTTGTTAGCCTCCATGTGGGTGTTGGGAATCGAACCTGGGTCTTCTGCAACAACAGTCAGTGCCCTTAACCTCTGAGTCATCTCTCTAATCCCAAAACTCTCTTCTTAACCCTCAGCTCCTCCTGCCCAGACAAGACATAGAGTGAGGGATGGGCAGGCTCCCAAGGATGCAGGGCCTAACTATAAGCTACCCTCTTGGCTCCTTGCAGTTTCTCCTAGGTCAGCAAAGAGATTCTTCTAACCTACATGGGCAAAACAGCTGCTGAGGCGGACAACCTCTGAACTGAGAAGACTGTGCCATTCTCTGGGCACCCCAACCTTCTGAGAGATCAATCATACTGCCCCTTCCCCACTCCTTACTCTTCCTCAGAGCCAGCCACCTGGCCTATATTGTGGCGTAATGAAGACAGAACAGACTTTATGGATGGCCTGGCCTCTAAACTGTACTAAACCAGCTCTGTGACACCAGGTTGATGAACTTCTCTGAGCATTAATCTCAACTATAAAAGGAGAATCATAATAGTAAGTACATGGAGCCAGTCTAAGGAGTAAATGGAGTGCTGACATCCAGAGCTACCCGGAAGGCCTGGAACCTGGAAGCCCCACGAAAATGATGTTCCACTCCTCTGCTGTGTGGATTTCCTACTGAGCTGCTGGTGGGAAATCTACACACTTACCAACATGCCGCCAGCCACTTCCAAGATAGACATACAAGTAGCTTTTCGTTTTAAATCATGTGCAGTTGTAGGTTTATACTAAAATTCACTGGGAAATGCCATCTCTTTACAGCCTTCCCCTGCACAGGCCCCATCCCGGCCCATCATGAACATCCTGCTCCCACCACAGATGATGAACCTACATCACACTTCTTTCTATTCAAAGGCCGCAGTTCACACCAGTTGCCCAGTGTTGCTCTATAGGTCTGGACACGTACTCACGGCTATGGCATCACACAAGGCGGGTTACCTGCCTTGGAACTCTGTGCTCTGCCTGTTCACCTCTCACCGCTCCCAGCCCAAGCATCCTCTGCGATCTCTACAGTCTTGCCCTCTGCATCATCACATAGTTAGTAGCCATTTCAGGTTGGCATTTGCACAGAGTAAGATACATTTAATTCTCCTCCCTCTTTGTGGCTTGACCCTGACATCTCTTGTAGCTGCGGAATAGCACTCCATTGTCTGGCTGTACCATGGTTTATTTATCTTTTCACCTACTGGAAGACATCCTGGTCGTTTACAAACTTTAGCAACTCAGAGTAAAGCTGCTCGAAGCAGCCATGCGCAGGTTTTTGGGTAGACGTGTTTTCAGCCCCTTTGGTCAGCTTCACTGCCGGCAGGCAAGATCTGAGGTGTGAAATCCACCGTGCGTGGCTGCCTCTCAGCAGTCCTGCTGCATCGTGTGACAGCCTACTCTTCAGAGTTGTCTCCTTACCTTTGGTCCTTCTACTCTCACTCCTGGAGGCCAGGGGTGGGCTTCATCCAGGCTGGGGTTAGGGTGGCTTGAGGAAAGACAGAGCCTGGGTTGAAGAGTGTGGGGCACCAAGTGCTTTTCCCTCTGCTCTAGCAGGTCAGTCTTCAGCACTCTGCTTAAGACGGCCTCAAGAAGGACATGGGGTTCCCAGCATGAGCTACCTCACAGAATGGCACCAATGTACACCCAATTCTCAGCTGTGGATCAGCAGGCTGTGAAACGCACTGCTCCACATGCACACTGGAGGCCCTTGATGGGACATTCAGCCTGGTCCTAGGAAGTAGAAAAAAGTCAGAACCAGCCTCTGGAGTCACATGGGTCAGATATGAACTTGAATCCCACCTCCACCTGAGTATGAGATGTCTGAATAGTTCATCATAATTGAATGTAGAATTCATTTAGCTTCAATTTCCTTATCTGAAAAATGGAGGTAATATCTTTCTTATTGTTAGAAATTAGAAAAAATGTTGGTAAAGCATCCAAGGGCACCTGGTACTTAGTAGGTGCTCAATAAACAGCAGTTGATGTTTCCAACTCTGTGGGAGGCTATATACAGGTTTTCTGTTGACTCACCATGTAATTAACACCTACTAAGAGCTTTTACATATCTCAGTATGTAGTCCATGCTGGCCTTGAGATCACATATATAAATCCTTCTGCTTCAGCCTCCTGAGTACCAAGATTACAGGCTGTGTAACCATGCCAGGCTCCAGCCGAGACCTGGATTTTCAGATCCTCTTCTGCTGAACAGTTCAACAGCTTTTCCATCCATCTATGGTCCTCTACCCGCTCCCACTTCCGCCATGACAGGCCCAGAGAAGTAAGGCAGGTGATGATGGACTAGCAGGTCTTTTGTGAGTAGGAGAGTAGAAAGGCTGAGGCCAGGGTTGGAATCCACAGCCACTGCCCAAACCAACATAGCCTAACATTGTTCACACTCCAGGCTAAACTCCTAGTTAGACCAGCAACAAGAGACTACAAACTTCCTCCTTCTGGGGTCAAGCTGCCAGCTCAGTATACCTGTATCTCAGCATTTCCGGGAAGGAGGCTGAGGCCTGGCCCTTATGAGACCCTGTACTGCAGTTCCTTGTTTAGGAGGCAGACCCACCCCTCAGCCCACTACACACCTAACTTCAGCACAGAAGAGGGATAGAGAGAGTGACAGGAAGAATGTGCCAGAAAGTAAGCCAATAGCCAAAAGGAAAGCTCAGAGCAATGGTAAGACAAGACCTCTGACTCTGGGCTCAAAGGTTGCTGGCCCTCTCACAGACAGGTGAGGTGGGCAGCTGGCTACAGAACAGCTGCCATCTCTGGAAGACAGCTGCTGCATCTGAACACGCACAAGTTTGATTCTGATGCTCAGTTCCTCTGTAAAATGGTTGGGATGAGAGGGCTTCATGGAAGTAGGTCTTGTAGGTCAGGCTGTGGGCGAGAAAGTGCTGCAGAGGTAGGGTGGCGTTAGCAAACCTGGGAGATCTGAGGCAAAGGCAAGTGATCCTCAGACTACCCTAATATTGTGGCCACCATTGTCTCCCACTGAGTCCATCTGCTTTGCTAATGCAGGGATGGGTGGGGCTGACTTGTGTCCTCTTAAGGAGTCTTTCTGCATGGATGGGAAAGGCAATAGATCTGCTGGGATTCAGCAGATATTCAAACATATCAGGGCCAGCTGTGGGGGCGTATGCCTGTAATCCCAGCACCTGGAAGGACATGGAGAACTGTGAATAAAGCTAGCCTGGGCTATATAATTAATCCAGTCAGTCTGGGCTACATAGCAAGACCTTTTCTCAAAAATAGATATGAAAATTCCCTGGGACACTGACCCTTACATTTAATGTCTCAGTTACTATCTTCCCAGGATGGGACTCTTGTCACAGCACGCTGGGTATGTCCCCTGAGCCCTTCTCCCAGACACACATGACTGGCCTGGCAGAAGCTGGCTTCCCAGCTGTGCAGATGCACAGTCTGGCCCCGCGTGGCATGACGGGGTGTGAATGGGTGGGTGTGGGTGGGTGTGCTTCTCAGCCAGCTTATTCATCATCTACTACCACCCTGACCCAGAATGACAACAGAGGGCGGGCAAGGCATTAGGCCAGACTAGGGGTGGGGACTGTTGGGAAGGGCTAGAGAAGGACAGCTCAGCCCAGGACAAGTTCAGACAGGAGATGCAGGAGGCGGAACAGCTACACAGCATCTACCACCGTGCCAATGACTCGGAGGCAGAGAGACCGCAGGTCACCTTGTCCACACTCCGGTTTTATGCTACTGAGCTATCTGAGGGCACTGTGCTCAGAAGCATGTTCCCTGTCCTGTGTACACAGGCATTTAGTAGAGCAGACCTGTTTTTAGTAATTCAGGCTTCCATTCGGACAGCTCTACCTGCTAAGAAGATGCTAGGACTTTCCTTCTATCTTTCATACCCCCTTCCCTGACTTTTCTCTAAACTGTTCTTTACACTTCCAACATTTATAACAGCTACATTTTCAGCTCTCAAGTTATTTAAAAGTAGCTCCACATTTAGCTCGGTGGTAGAATCCCTGGGTTCAATCCATAGCACAAATAAGATACACAGAATAAACTCTATTCATAAACGAATCCAGTCCTCTTATAATTGCTACACTATTTTTAATTTTAGTGGATTTCTTAATTGACTATATTTTGGGGAGTGTATTTGTATTTTTCATATGCAATGTTTCTTAATGGTACAGTCTGTACCTTAAAGAGACACGCCCCTGTCTTATCAGCCCTTTTATTCTGTGGCACTGAGGCTGCACAGAACAGGCTGTGGCTGACAGTGGCAACCAGAAGTGTGGGTGCAGTGTAGTCAGGCAGGGGAGTGTGCAGGCCCTGGTGCACGGTAAGAAGCAGTGGATTTGTGGGAAACGGGGCCAAGTTAATGGTTTGAGGGGTTATCATGGTGAGCAAGACAAGAAGACCTTATTTCTCATGAGCAGATGAAGGGTGTCATCAGGACACTACATATGAAAGCCCTAAGCCATGTGTATGGCATGATCCACACACAGAGAGAAGTGAACAGTACAGACACTTTCTGAATGGGCAACTGAAGTGTGTGTACACTGCTCAGAACACACAGAAGGAATATTAATCCTCTATATGCAGTTTTGTCTCCTATGTTTCCAGTCTCCCTAGTTCATACCTAGGTTTCCACCCATGTATGTATACATGTATTCACTGAGAATCTACCATAGACCAAGACATAGCCAGTTTGTGTAACAGGAAGACATATATGAACAGGCTTCACAGAGAAGCCAGAAATCAATACAGACAATCCTGCTTTGATTGTCACACAAAAAGAGAGATCCAGCTACCAGAGCACCTTAAGAAAAGAAAATATTTTAAACTATAATAGGTAAGTTTAAGGAAAGAGTAACCAGCTCATGGTATCCAAAGCCAGTTATGGAGCTGTCAGATGCCCCTCAGCCTTGGTCCCTCAGCAGGGCCTGCTCTAGCATGTGTCACTTTATTCTAAGTGTAAGTGACACAGAACAGCAGAGGTCCTACTCCAGGCTGTGGATCCTTTCCACCATCTCCAGGGTCCCCAAGAAGGCAGAGAGCAGACAGAGAAGGATCCGGGCTCAGGAGTAAGAGACATGGATGGACAAAGGAGGGTAAGAGTCATTTTGCTTTACTTTTTATCTACAGCAAACACCATCTCTGGAAATGGGCAAAGGGCAGCCTACACTCCAGGTAACCTAAAGAACGTTTTTCACAGTGTCCCACAGACCTCGGCTAACCAGGCTTGAAAGGAATCCTGTCCGGCATGTGCAGACTGCACGACGCCAGAGGAAGAGGGTGCAGATGTGCAGATAGGCATATACATATAGATGCCTGTGCACAGGTATGCCTGGCCCACTGCCAGGAGGTCACCAGTGGCTAGGAGCAGACACGGGGTCTGTGTCTGCTTTGTGGAGCAACCAGGGTACTGCTTCTAACTGCTTGTCCACATCTGCTTTGATGTCATCTGCAGATATTCAAAGAGAAGATTGCCAGAGAGCAGAGCAGACTTTTGCACTGAAAAGAAAAGTATGTAGATTGTGGCCTGTCTCTCACTCATCACTCCGCAGCCATCTGATCACATGATGACTTCCTCCGTGACATGCTTGCTCTTTATGTTGCCCCATGGATCCATCTAGCTTTACCCGCTGATTATGAGGTGTGGTAAACTCAAGGGCAGGCATTTCTTCAAAGAAGGTGTTTCAAGACTTTCATGTTCCTCCTCCACGTCTGCCTTGGCAACCTTCAAATCCTGTGCCTTCCCCTGAGATACAGAGGCCCACTCTAGCCCACATGCAATGGAAGAGCAGACAGACCTGTTAGAGGCTTGTACAGTGGGCTTGACTGGGAACATTTAACCTCTGCAGGAAAGGCCTGACAGCTAGGGAACGGCCTAGCACCCACACACAGGCTGCCTGGCTCCTTGTCTGTTTTCTTCAGTGCCACAGCCCAGCTACTTGTGGAGTCCTGAGGAGAAGGCAGAGATATCCCCTCACCTTCAGCACCCTTCCTGTCCCATCCTCTTTCAATAGTCAAGTCTAAAGACTAGCACAAATGAAGCCAGCACACCGGAGGCAGCCCGCTCCCACCACGCTGCAGGACTGATTGATCATTCACTCTATAACTTACTGGAGAGAGAGAGAGAACATTAAATCAAGAAACCCAGTAACCAAGTTACTTCTTTTTTTAAAAAAAATGATTTATTATTTTTATTTTATGTGGATGAGCGTATTGTCCGCGTGTGTGTAAAGGTCCAGTGTTGCGCACTGCCTGCTGAGGTCAGAAGACAGTACCAGGTCCCTTGGAACTGGAATTACAGACCATTGTTAGGCACCATGTGGGTTCTGGGAACTGAACCTGAGTCCTCTGTGAAAGCAGCCAGTGTTCTTAACCACTGAATCATCTCTCCAGTCCCCCCAACTTATGTCTTAATACAGTACTTATTAAGCTGCTTATAAGGATAAATTTCCCACTTCTCAAAAAGCAAAACCTTAATCAGAAAAAAAAAAAAAAGCCTTAATCGTCCCTGGTCAAGATCCTATTGTTTAAAAAAGTTTGATTCTAAAATCTTGGCCTAGATATGGCATTTCATTTTAGTTCCATCCCTAAGGCATGTTGTAACCACCTGGCTGCCTACCTGTCTCTGAACGTGCTGAGAAATGTAGCGAAATAGGGCATTTCAGAAGTCCATGCACTCCGAAGATTTCTAATCATTAAAAGGAAACAGTTACAGATCAGCTCAGTGAGCAGAGCCAGTGGCAAAGGGTCTGAGGCCTGGCCATGCAGCAGGCCTCTGACAAGAGGCCTCACTTCCCTGCACGGCCTCATCTGCAAACAGGGTAATTCCTCTGCCATTCTCCCCGTCCCCCCCCCCCCCCCCCCCGTCCCCCATACAGGAATCTGGAGCAAATGAAAGACGTTAAACGGTGTACAAACACCCTGAGTCTTCTTCCGACAGTGCTTCAGCACTGTACATAAGATGCTGGGGAAGTCTGATGCCTCGGAAAGACCCTGGCTAGCAA
This sequence comes from Eospalax fontanierii, assembly GCA_035773235.1. Lineage (NCBI taxonomy): Eukaryota > Metazoa > Chordata > Mammalia > Rodentia > Spalacidae > Eospalax > Eospalax fontanierii. The sequence goes on along the minus strand of CM069535.1, from coordinate 62,938,894 downwards.
GAGCACCTCCGACCCCAGTCACTGCTGCCACTCACAGGGCCTTTCATAGTCCCAGGGGAAAAAAGGGTAAGATGAATGAAGAGCAGTGATTATATGGCTGGCTACTGTCCTTCACCACACCTTCACTGTCCCTCCAGCTTTCCCTAAGTAAGGGCCTTTCTCATCCTATGTAGTGCTCAGGAAAGGAAACTAATGGTCAGTCAACTGCCTGAGGTTGGGGCTCCTTCCAGCAGGTTCTACCTAGTAGCTCCCAATCTAGCCATGCATATGGGAAAGCTCTGCCCCTGAACCATGGCCACTCCTAAGTCCTCAGTCTGCTGATGAAACAGTTTGTACACTACAGGGCAGGCAGGACAGAAAGCAGAAGCCCTCCCTGTAAGGCGCCAGATTCTACTAGACCAAGAACCCTATCAGGATGGCCTCTCTATCCTGGGAAGGTCATTACAATCCACAGCAAAAGCAGGGCCTCTGAACTAGGCTGACTGTGTCTATCCAGTCTGCCTGCTGAACTTCAGCCGGGCACAGTGACAACATCTGTGCCTTGCTCTCTGAAGTCAGAAGGACTGAGCAGGGGCACTGAGCTCAGTGTTACATGCCAGGATGCTTGGAGGAGCTCACGCTCCTTTTCCATGAGAAAGACCACTTGGAAGAGGTCTGGAAACCCAAGTACTTTTCCCACCCGCAGCATCCCAGGATGGAGTGACATGGACCTACTATGTGCCGGGGCCTTGCTGCAGAACTTCTGTGGGGTCTGGAGCCTCTCCGACAGCCCATTGCTCTTCAGAAGCCTGTGGAAGAGCTGCTGGAGGCAAATAGCGACTGTGCTGAAGCAGGCAGACACCGCCTCCTCATCCAGGCCCTCCCTCATCTTAAGACGTCTGCAGATCAACAGCTCTTCTCCAGGTCTGGTGTCAGAGGAGGGTGCCAGCAGGGGAGTCACTGGCCCAGGGGAGGGCTCCAGGCTCTTATAACCAGAACAGGCACCTGGATGCTCACCACCAGCATCGGCAGACTGATGGATACTGCTTCCTTCCCAGCTGGAATTCTGTCCCCTCCACCTCCCCCAATGGAAAACTTTCTATTCCTGGGCCTTTAGCTTGATAAGATAAAAATGCCCCCACCAAGCAGGCTAGAGGAAAGCCAGCCCCAGCCTCACTTTTACTCATGCCTGTGAGTCTGAAAAAAAACAGTGTCTTCAAAATTCCAACTGACAACCAAAGTGATCCGTCACCTCAAACCACATGCCCAGTCCAGGAGCTCTTTGGGGATGGTGGGTTGGTAATACTTTACCTGCTGAATAGGCTCTTAAGGGACACCCCAAAGCCAGTTCACATCATTCCCCTGTTCAGCAGAGGGGGAGGGCCTGTGAGGAGGCTGTGTGGCTTTGAGAGGGTTAAGCCACTTATCAGAGATCTGACACCTGGGAAGAGAGGAAATAGCAGGCACAAGACTGACCCTGTAGACTGCAGGAGGCAGCAAAGGGTGGAGGGGGCAAGCAGGGGGACAGAGGGAAAAGGATAGTCTCCCACATAAGGACAGACGTGCTAGCTCCTGTCCTAAAATAGGGCTTTTAGGATGTCCCCTCACTCTGACCCAGAAGCAGCTAGTCCTCAAGGGAGAATTCCTGGAGATCCTGCTGCCCTGGTCACATCAGAAGCACCAGTTTGGCAACAGCTTTCTGGGAAGGCCCCCAGAGAGAAGGGCCCACCCTTGGGCTGCCCAGAGCCTCCTTTGCCCACAACAAGGGAAAGATTTAGGACTTTCCCTTTTCCCAGAGGAAGTGAACTTCAGAAGGCTGTGCATCTGTGGAACTTCCCTGGTCAACTTGTGCCAGGCCAAGTGGTGAGTGCTGTAGTTCAGACGTCCTCTGTGGGAGTTCCAGGGTACCAAGCAACTGTCAACCCCTGGCTGAACCTCTTTGTGCTCTCATTTTCCCCAAGGTCAAACATAAAGGTCACAGGTTAAAGGCCATATTCTCGTGCCTGCTTAGAAAAGAAAATATTGACTCTGATCCTTGAAAAAAGCCGCCTGGAATCAGCCTTCCTCATTCCTGGCCAGGAGGTCGTGTCTAGACCAGTCATCCTAGAGACAGCCTCAGCACTCAGTACAGCAGCAAGAGCAGCACATGGCTGCACATCCTTATTCAAGGTGGAAATGGTGGTAGATGCTATTCAAGAGGCTGGGGCAGGAAGGTCTAAGTTCAAGAGCAGTCTAGGCAACTTTGGGGGGCCAGGAGTGTAGCTCAGCAGTAGACTATCTGGCGAGTATCCATGCAGTTTTGAATTCAACATTTATTTACACCAAGGGAAAAAATTTCACAGATTTTGAGCTTGTTGGTTAAAAAATATTTGTTTTATTTATTTCCTTATGATTTCGACTCATTTTGTATTTTGGTCTTGTTCTATCTTTTGTCATTTTGTATGGCCTCAGGAAGAATATACCAAGTTTAATCTTTTATTCATTTACTGGAAAAATGCTTTTCTTTTTTAAGGGAGGAACTACACTGTGTAACTACTCTTTCTGTCAAATATCTTTAAACCAGTCCAGCACGTATCAGGGTTAGCACTTGCGGGAGGCGCTAATCTTTTCTTTTCTTTTTTTCTGATCTGAGCTATTATTGTCAACTGCTGTTATACACAGTTATGTGTAAGGATGTAAATATATTTATCACGTTTGGAAAATCCATTCTGTAAAATTACAAATGGAGATTGCTAGTCTATGATATACGGGACATTGTTTAAAGGCCATCTTAGACTACAATTAGAGAGTTTATTATTCAGTTTAACATATTACCTTTGCAGAGCCACTCTTCTTCAGGCCTGGGCACTGTTCCTTTCTCCCATATGCTTCCTTGGGAAGACTGGGATGCCTGTAGAGTGCTTTTTGTGGTCTGTTAGGTGGCTCTGTACCAGAGACAGATCACAAGTAAGACAAGAGGTGCCAAGATCTTCTGTCCCTCAGCCTCTGATCCTGATACCTGGGGTCCCTGAGAGGTGCCAGGAAGTCCAGCCCAGCCTAGCACAGGTGAGGGCAGCATTTGCACTGTAGCCCTGGGAAGAAGGGCACCAGTGGCTGGGGCGTTTTAATATGCATAAAGAGGGCAATCCTTCCCATTTGGCTCTAGGATAAACTGACCTCATTTTTCTCAACAGAGGTGTTCTTTTTCTTTTCCAGTGTTGGGGATGAAATCTGGGGTCTCACACAAGTGCTCTACTGAACTATAATCTCAAGCTCCATGAAACTGTGCTTTAATGAGCTAAGTCATTGGTGGAAGCCAGCAGAAAAGAACTGGCAAGGACTGAAGACCCGGCTTTGGAAACGATCCTTTGGAAATAAGACAAGTGCTCTACAGATGGTCTTGGGGAAGCACTACCTGCAGCAGAGAAACGTCTGTTGTGATGACTTCTTGGTGCCCCTGATGTCCAAACATCAGCCTGATAAAGTTTCTCCATGCTAAAGGGGCAGTCTAGCCAAGGGCCAATAGAACTTGAAACAGCCTCCAAGGGCTGGAATAAAATATAATCTCCCCTGAAACACCCCATTTAAATAAAAGCAGATTGCTTTCAAAACACTCATCACTAGAACAGACATTCATGGAGAGTACCCTCAACTCTCAAGTTACAGTTGGAATTTGTGGTTTTGTTCCAACAACAAGGCATCACTGAGGTTTTTCTAAATTTTTAATACTTTCCACTGTTGCAGAAAGGGCATAATTATTGCAACAGAAACCACCAAACCTCCAACTTCTTTTCAGCTTGATGGAAAACACAGTTCTCCAAGTGAGTGATGAAAGTAGATAACAGATCTATTGTCTGGGGTTAAAACCAGAGGTCCACTATGTAGACCCTAGCTTACTTTCCAGTCCCTATCCAGCTCTTCTTTGCCTCAGATATCTCCCTAGGATTCTGCTAGTTAACTGCACTTTAGTTATTGGCTACTCTTGTGTCATGAACTCTGACAGCTGCAACACATGGTGGCCTATGCCCACCCATGCATTCACCTAATATGGCTGTGCTGACAGCGGGAGGCACACTCACTTGTTTCTTCTATTCTGGCATTTAGGGAAACATTCCCCCTGGTTTAAAGATCTCATGATTTACACATTTCAAAGATCAACTTAGTAACTGAATGCTGAAAACAAGCTCTGTGCACAGCTAACTCTCAACCACCCAGACACTGGTGGACTCTTCAACCTGCACGTGGCTTACCCCACCCCACCCCGTGGCTCACCCTCTTTTGTTCTGTAGTTGATCCTGGTAGTAGTGTTTCAGACAATGCAGCACTCACTGGTAGAGAGAGGCACGTTAAGAAAACTTAATAAACTGATCAATTTTACCTAAGAAGATAAAATGCAATGTTGGATTCTAGGTCATTCCATAGAAACTACCTGACTTTCCTAAATGTTATATGTCCTCATTCTGCCCAACTCACAAAGGAAGACAGAGCTCAGTGCAGACTATGAACAAGAAAATGCTTTAGATAGAGCCAAATGTGACCAAAGCACTCCCTGTTCCCACCACTTCTTGGTCATTTTCAAGCTTTTATAGGAGAGGTGAGTGTGTTTCTATTTTCACAGGTTCACAGAACAACTTACATCACAGTTTAGCAAATGATGACATTTTTCCAAGATCCAGCATACAGTAGAAACAAAACCTAAAAGCATTTTAAGTGTTGTTGTCCCCCCCCCCCACATCACTGCCACCTCTAGGGATCTTGGTTTGTACTGTAGTGCTCAGTAATATTATTACTACTATTATTAATTGCAGTGATGAGGATTCATCCAATTCATGGCCTTGTGTATGTTAGGCAAGTGTTCTACCCCAGTCCTTCAAAAAGAATTAAACCACAACTTCACACAAATCTGCTTTACTTCTAAGCCTGACTTTGTAAACATGTTTCGTCAAGGTCCAGACAAGCTAAGTTTTCATTTTCTTTTCTTGTGCATGTGTACATGTATGTCTGTGTTCATATGTCTGTAAGTGTACATGTACATGTATAAGCCAAAGAGCAACCTTGAGTGCCATTCCTCAGGAGCTGTCCAACTTGTTTTTTGAGACAGGGTCATTCACTGGGACCTATGGCTCATCAATAAGGCTAGGTTGGCAGGACGCACCAGAGATTTGCCTATCTCTCCCTCCCAGTGCTTTATTACAAGTGTGTGCCACCATCCCAGCCTTTTATGTTGGCTTTGGGGAGCAAACTCCGCTCATTATACTTATACAACAAGCATTTTACAAACAGATCTATCTCCAAGTTTTCACATTCTAGCAGCTCCAGCCAGTGGCCATTAGAAGACCCCAAAATATGTCTGTTCAATAATCAGAGAGTTGGGGGGTAGCAGAAGGTGGCATAGAGGTCTTCATTAAAGAGTAAATATGACCCAGTATCTTATAGTCAGCAGGTGAGTGTCATACTTGGCCATCACCCTGTCCAGTGATATATGGAAATGTGCAGACTAGACATTGAACATTACCCTCTTACAAACTCTCAAGACACTGTCATCCTGTACTTTTCCTTCTTGTGTCAACTACAGCCAAGGCAGTGGATAGAAGTAGGAAAATCCTAAAGAAAACATGTAATTTGCTTTGGCTTCCAGTGGTTACCAGACTCCCGAGCCAAGACTGATCATTATACATTGAACATACGCCACAATCCCAAGACAGCTCTTACTGCAATTCCTTCTTCCAAAGGCAAGAAGACACAGATCTCAGATTTCCCAATCAATACATCACTCATGAACTTCCTCTACTCCACGAACTATAAGCAAGCTAGAACAGGCCCAGTACAAACATGTTGGGCACTTTTGCCAAATGAACACAGACCAGAGGAAGTTTTGGGGTCCTCCTAGCTCCTTAGCATGGTGTGTGAGTGCTTCAGAGAAGACCCAGATATTGCTGGTTCAGGTCTGAGACAAAAGAGTATTGACTTTGGGACAGGGCACACACAATTATTCTCAGCAATGATTTTATTCCACTAAACCAGGGACCACACCAGGGAAACAAGCCTGCCCAGTCTGACATCATCCTCTCTGTGTCCTCCTTTTTTCAAAGCCATAAGTCTGGCTCTGCTCCCCTCCTAAGCCTGAGCTCCCGCCCAGAACATGGGGAGAGATGCTTGCCAGCATGCCTGGAAAAAACCAAATGTGACTAAATGCAAAACCATCTCCTTAGTCAGCTGCTGCCAGCACTTCCTGACCCAGTAGGGGAGGTCCTGTGGGAGGGATGGGTGGCTGGAGACAGCAGAGACCAAGAGTATGACCAGACCTCTGGGGAGACGCAGGTTGCCTGCAGCTGGGGGTCTGCAGTGACACAGACCAGGGTCGGCCAGCTGGAGAGAGGGGCCAGGGTGTTCACATGCTTTACATACCTACAACTACTCACCCTCCCAAGTGCATTTACCTGACCATGTCAGGAATGTGAACAGGAAGGGTCAGCAATGCTTATAGGTCCCTCACCAGCCTTAATAACATCCTAGGCAGGGCAAGAGCTGCAAAGCAGCTGCCCTCCATTGGGGAAACTGAGGCATGAGGGATGAGTGTGGAGAGCCAGAGCCCTGGAAAGAACACTTGAGGTATAGAAGGACACACAGACACAGGTACAGAGATAGACAGACAGATACACACACACACACACACACACACACAGCCTCTGGGCACCAGGCCTAAAGTGGGGAAACAGCTTAAAGGCCTGAGATGGCTCAAAGTCTTGTGGGTCTATCAGAACAAGCTCAACCTGAGAGGTTCTGACATTACAGCCGCCCCCTAGAAGCTGGCCAAGTAAGACCCCAGGCAGGTGAGAGCTTTGTACAGATCTCCACATTCCCAGCTCATGAAGTTGTCTTGAGGATGAGCACACAGGCATGGCATGGGAACAGTTCTCCAGAGCAGAAACACTGTGGCATGTGACCCTCCCTGTGTGCATCCTCGACCTGGCCTGGCCTGGCCTGACCACACACACTTCCTGGGTAGATTTACTCTGCTAGCCAGGCAGGATCTTTGGAGCAAACCGGGACTGTTGCTCTTGTCACTTGCAGCCTGCCTGCAGGCTTGGCACTGGCTTGGAGAAAGGGAAAGATCCCGCCCCAGCCCTCGGTGCGGAGGGGAGACAACTCACTGCCTTCTCAAGCATCAGCAGACGAGCACACACACTCATTACCAAGTCTAATTAGGCTGTAGACAAGTCACATTAATCATTTTTACTATACCTGGAATTCAAGCCCCCACCCCACACTCCATAATCAGAAATTTTCATGCTCTGATGAATGGGGGGTAAATTAGCTCAGATTTAATCCTTTCATTTTCATCTTTTGAGAAGACAGGAGATAGGGAAGAGAGAGAAACTGGTGTACAGATGGCAGGATTCAAAGTGCCTCTTTGTCCTTTCCTATCTTCAACATACTCTCCAAAAAGTCCTTTCCCAAGAAGAACCCAATTAGAGCCAGGAGAGAAGAGGACTAGGGGTCCCCCTGTCATCTTTAACAACAGAACATTGGCTTCAATGCCTAATTTTCCCAGCCTCAAAAACACAAACCACATACTTGAACACTGCTGAGTGCACTGAGCAAATGTCTCCCGAGTGTGCAGAGTCAGCACAGAAGCCTCCAGGACAACAGAGCACTTTCAAAGATGCTTGCAATTAAGACCTCTCAATGCCAGGGTTGGAGTACACCCTTGTGAAGAGCCCATAACTGCCACTGGCTCTGTAGGATTGGTGGGTTGCACCTGGGTGGCTCTAATCCTACAGAGGATCTAGTTCAACCCAGCCACTAATACAGAAGCAAGAATTACAGTGGTCAGATAAGAGGCTCTTGTGAGACACCAGCAGCTCTCAGTCATCATGTCACAGTGCCTCTCCTTAGGAACTCTGCAGCAAACACTCTGTTCTCACAGTGGATCCAAATCTATCACTGAAGGGGAAGGATGAACTCTGTGGTCTCCCTTTCAATCCTGTCATTCTAATTACATAATACTCGTGACTCTACATTGACTGCTCCTTCAGAGACACTTGTTCCTTGAGTCAACCTGGGATACGCAAGAATCAACAGTTTTCAACAAATGTCTAAAGCCTCTCCTCCCTGGCTGTGAATTGGACTTGGTTTCTCCAACTGCCAGACCATCCCCTGGCCCATGATGGTTCACATGCCACTCAAAAGCAAAAGAGCCATCTTTATGTGCCTTCTACACAAGAAAGGACAAGGGCAGCTAGAGAATTTCCCAGGTTATTTGCTGTAGACAGTTCTCTCTGGGAATGCTAGGGCTGATCTCTCACCATCACAATCCCACATCAGAATATACCACTCAGTCCTGCAGCCTCCTTCCTCTGCTGTCTTCCTCTATGTGTATTTGTGCAAATTCCATCCTTCTGAGGCTAAAAAATTTGATTTTGTGTGTATATATGTGCATGTGTGTGCAGGGGCATGTGTTGAGCATGCATGTGTGTACAGGCGCATGTGGAGGTCGAGGTCAACATCAAGTGTCTACCCCTATCACTCATGACCTTATTTTTGAGACATGGTCTGTCACTAAACCTGGGGCTCATCAGTTCAGTCATCCTGACTGATCAGCAAGACCCACATATCTTCCCATTGCACTGCCACTTTGGGCTTTTTACCCGAATGCTGGGGATCCAAACCCATGTCCTAATGCATGGCAAGCACTTTACCAACTGAGTCATCTTCCCAACTTTCTTGCTTTCTTTCATTCTGAGAATCAGCATTAGCTCTGAACTCTGGTGTTGATAAATCCACTGTTAACCAGAGCTGCTACAGATCTTGAAGTAATGCTAAGCTTAAGCTAAGCAAGGCAGTTCTCCAAAACTTCCCTTATTGAAATTCCACTTGCCAGTGAAGCTACCCACTAGTGTCAGCCTCCTGAACAGACAGATGTCACTCAAAGGCCTACTGCCCTCTGACTTGTTTCCAAGACCAGAGAGATTTAACAGTATAAACAAGTTTCTATTTCCAGCTACCATTTACTGAAAACTAGAACTTTGCTGGCTACAAGTACTACACAGACAAGGGCTTCTGAGTGAAGCATGAAAGAGTCAGCCGCTAGATTTTTGTGAGGATGCTCCTCAGTCTCAGCAAACCTCACCTAAGAAGCTATGCAGGGATGTCATTTCTAGAGGACACACTACCTGAACTTCCAAGATGGACTACTCACTTCCCCATTCAACTCAGCCACCAGACAAAGCCTGAAAACTGTACTCAGTGCTTGGGAGGCAACATGAGCCCCGGCTAGCTATTAAAGCTCTTGAATGATAATAGTAACATTTATATTGAATTAAACGTTTATCATGCATTCCGCCAGCCACTTTTCTAAGCAATTTATATATACAGGATTAATTCATTGAATTCTTACATTAAAATGATATAAGATAAAATGAAATGAGATAAGATCATTATTCCCATTCTTTTTTAAATGAGTAAAAGGGACAGAGAGCACAGGCTCACACACAGACTAAACACAGCCTGGCTCAAACCCAGGACTCTGGTTTTAGTCTGAGATCTTTTTCACTAAATATTATTGCTTCTGTGTGTGTGTGTGTGTGTGTGTGTGTGTGTGTGTGTGTGGTGTGGTGTGTGTGTCTGTCTGTCTGTGTCTGTGTGGTTATGTGTCTCTATATGTGTCTATGTGCCAGCATGTATCTAAGCAGCCTAAGGTGACTGGCCAGCAGCTCCAGGGACCTATCTACCTGTCTCCAGCTCTCCAGCACTGAGATTACAAGCACACACCACCATATCTCATTTTCTTTCTTTATTTTTTTTCACATGGATTCCGGGTACAGACTTTAGGCCCCTGTGATTGCTTTACTGACTGAGCTATCTTCCCAGCTCTGGTATTGCCTTTAAAAAGTCCCTTTTCTGGGCTGGAGAGATGGCTTAGCAGTTAAGAGCACTGGCTGTTCTTGCAGAGGACCTGGGTTCAATTCCCAGACCCATATGGCAACTAGTACCCATCTGAAACTCCAGTTCCAGGGACTCTGATGCCCTTTTCTGGCCTCCACGAGCACTGCACATCACAGGTGTGCTTACATGCATGCAGGCAATAATACACTCATACACATAAAATAAAAATAATAAAATATTTAAAAAGAGTCCCTTTTCTGATCCTTGCTTTTCAAAGCTAAGATGGAGCGAAGCAACCTTCTCATGGAATTAACCCTCAACAGAAGATTCTTGGCGATTTCATCCTTCTGGGTGAACTTGCACATCAAAAATTTCTCAATTTTTCCCAGTCACTAACACTCACGGTGAGTTAAATATTAATAACAGCAAACAGAAACACCCCTCTGTGGCTTCTGGACTCCAGTTCTGCTGCCTCTCTAGTGTTCAGATATCTCTGGCTGGTATGAAGCCAACTGTGCTGGGACCATGGGCCTAAGAAAGCGAAAGAAGTTCAGCAAGTCACAAGTCAGAGGCCCTCTCTGTGTCTCAGTCCTCCGGCCACTGGAAACTGTTTAGGGATGAAGCAAGGGCTATAAAACAATTCTCGAATGGCATGAGGGCACCTTCATTTAGTCACAGAGTATCACGCAGATGCCTTCACAGAAACCCACAAATATATCATTACTGCTAACGGGAAGGATATCATAAAACTAGGTGCAAAATTGGTAGTCCTGCCTACTCTAAGTACAAGCAAGAATGCCAACAAACATATTTTCGCAGACACTGGCAATTTCTGGAATTGAACATTAGAATGTAAGCACTGCTTCTTCCTCTGTATAGAGTTGGTGGATGCGATTAAGCACCCAGGACCACTGAGGGAGCACACACTGGCAGCATATCAGAAAGCAAGCTGCATTGGATTCTACTGCAGGTCAGAGGCACGCACACGAAGGACAGCAGCCCTCCCACATAGCACAGTTCTACACCTTCGGCTCTCTCCCGAACAAGCCCTAAACTGGGGTTCTGGTGGTGGACAGAACAGCACCCACTTTTCCCTTCGTCCTGCCCCTGGCAGCGGTGAGAAGAAAGGTAGGGCTTTCTTGACAGGGACTAGCTGCTGCAGTCCCGTGCTGCAGCCTGAGCTGCTATGGTGGGGGAGGGGCCTTTGTAGAAAAATGCAACCACAATCCATTTCCAGAGATGATTGCTAGAGACTGTGCCATTGTCTTGTGCTGAGTGCTTTGCATGTTTAAAGTAGCTACATAAACACATGGTTATGGGTACCCTCTGCTAAACTGGCAACAGCAGATACGGGGGTTGGCAGGGAGGGCACATATTAAAGGAATACACACATTCTGTAGGCTTGGGAAATAAACCCTAAAACGCCTACAGATTTGCTCAGCAAGTCTCTGCGCTGGTGCCCAATGTTTCAATCAGGATTGAGAAAAGCCGTCAGCAGGCAGCAGGGGTGCCCTAGAGGAAGGAATCCAGTCGGGAGTGCAGTCATTTTTGAGCTGGACAACTGGTACAGGAGCCCAGGAGCATGAAGAGGAGGAGGCTGGATACAACGAAACACTGGTGTCCAAAGGGTTGAGGGGCTAGGTGCGGACGGCAGAAGGGGGGCCCAAGTCCAGGGTGACCTCACAGCAGGTTTCCATTCAGAGCCTAACCAGGTCTCCTATGCCAATAAGTCCCCTCGGAGGAAGGGTCTAAGCTTGGACCTGAGGCGACCAACAATCCATTTTTCCACTAAAGCTAATAAGAGTTAAATAGTCATCTCCTTATCTGTGTCACTAACCCAATTCCAAGAACTTACAACTAAAACGAGAGGCTGTATGGAAGACAACTGAGTGTCCTTGTGGAGAGACATCAACCTCAACCTGCAAGCACGCACACCTGAGTGATTGGGGTGTTTGTGGGGAGGGCACGTACCTGTCAGAGGTACGGAACCGCACTGCATAACCACAGCTGGCCAGTGGGCAGTCGCTCAAGGATGCCAGGCAGGGAACAGTAGCTGGTCCGAGGGGGTTACCTGCCTACAGCTCGGGTCTCCCCGGGGGCCGCAGCCCCCTGCCCCTCACAGTCCTCTTCGCCCCTGCCTGGACTGCGGTCTCCCGGCTCACCTCCCCTGCCCCGCCCTCACTCACTAGCGCAGCGCAGCGCCTGCCGCAGCACCTCTTGTCCGCACAGGTCGCACCAACCCGGGCCGCCTCGCAGCGCCAATTCCGTGAAACCGTGTCCCTCGCCGCGTTCGGCCAGGACGCGGGGATCCCGCGGCTGCTCGAAGATGCTCCGCACGTCGCGGGGCCGGGGCGCCCCAGGCCGCCGCCGCAGCCTCTGCTGCAGCCCCGGCCGGACAGGGCGAGCGGGTCGGCAGGCCCGCGGCTGGGGCTCGGGGTCCCCGCGCGCGCCCCTCCGGCCGCCGCGCCCCTCGCTCGCCCCGGGCGCAGGGACCAGGGCGGCGGGAACGCAGCGGCGCGGGCGGCCCGGCTCGGCGCTCAGGCTCTGCAGGTACCGCGGCGGCTCGGGGTCCAGGAGCAGCGGGTAGGGACGCTGCCCGATGGCCGGGGACGCCATGGCCGAGCCCGGCAGGCGGCGGCTCCCGAGCCGGCCGAGAGAAGGGGCGGCCCGGCCGCGCGCGCCTTTAAAGGGCCCGCAGCCCGCGGGGCGGGGCGGCGCCAGGCCAGCCGGCGGGGCTCCTCGGACCCGGGCGCGCACGCTGGTGGGCGGGCCCCAACGGCGCGGGTCGGGGCGTCTTCGCGGAGCCGCTCAACCCTTGGGGTCTACAGGGTCGCCATCCGGAAGGCTCGGAGGCGCGGGCTGAGGCTCCCGAGGCAGCCCTGCCGCGTTCCCGGCCCTGCGTCTCCCACGCCCCAGCACGCCCAGGGCAGAGCGAGCGTGGGAGGGAGGGCTTCGGGACTGCGGATGGGGCCTGGGCACGGCCCACCGTCGGAACCGATGGGGCCGGGGCACGGCCCACCGTCGGAACCGATGGGGCCTGGGCACTGCCCACCGTCGGAACCGAGCCCCGCGGCGGGCCGGACTGGGACCGGGACGCTGACCGCGCGACGCGACTACTCTTTTCCGAAGACTGGGCTTGAGGGGATTGGCGGTGATGCTGAGAACGCTCAGTGCCTGGGAGGTTGACCGGAGCTTTTCCTCCAAGATTAAGCCTTTTCCTTCCCTTAGCTGCTGGAGTAATTGCTTCGGAAATGCCAGCACCCCACATACCCTGCTTTATTCCGGGTATGGACCGCTCACCCGGAGTCCGTGCTACCAGCCCCAGGGTTTGCTGCACGGACTCCTGCCCGACTTCAGATTCTGCTGTCACCAGCTTGAAAGCCCTAATTCTTGTACAAAAGTCTAGGCATTTTCTTTTGGATCATGAAAAATATGTAATTGTACTGACTAGCAGGCCAAGCCTACGGCCCCATGTCAAAGGACAGAAGACAAACGGAGTTGGGCCCTCCTCGGTTTTTGAACCTGTGTCCTGTTCTAGGCTAGCAGTGATCCTAGGCCCTCTCTAGTCTGTTTTCTTAACTGCAAATACTATTGCTCTCTTCAGTTCCACTATTCTGACTTAGACACCATGGCTTCCCTCTTAACAATACAGAGTTGATTTGGTTGATTTAGTAGAGGTCACCAACAAACAACTTTGAGAATAAAATCCTATCCAAAGAAATCTGCATCTTCAGTTTCAACAAACGACCAATAGGTGATATTCAGAAAAAAAAAAAAAAAGAAAACCCCTGCATCTGTGTTGAACATGCACACACTTTTTCTTAGTGTTATTCACTAAACAATACAGTATAAAAAATAATTCATATAGAGTTTACATGGTATCGAAGGTTGTATGGAGATGGTTGAAAATGCATAGATTGTCTGCAAATACAGAGTTGAGTGTTAGGGGTGGAAGTGATGTGTGTCTGGTGGGGCGGGGATGGAAAGTCTGGAAAGTCTGGAACCAGACATGGAATTGTCAAAATTCTAGACCTGAATCTCTCAGGGTTCTTTCCAGGCCAGAGATGGGTCTCCTCCTAGTGTCTGGTAGGGGAATCCTCACTTTTGCTTTCTGTTTTCCCTCTTGAAGGTAATTTTAGGCAATTCCTAAAATTCTAGAGTCCAATGGCCAGGGAATTCCCAGTCTTCTTTGCTCAGTGGCTTCTTTGTGGTGGTGGTAACCAGAGCCCTTATCTCTCAAGTTTGTAGCAGGGACAAGTTCCTAGTCTGGGTCTTACTTCATAAACTGGTACCTGGGTAGATGGGAAGAATGCCTGAAGTGCTACAAAGCATGTGGAGCCGTGGGGGGGGGGCACACAGTGGCCCCCCGGGCCCCGCCTCCTCCACCTTTCCTCCTCCTTTCTCTACCTGGGTGCTGCAACCCTTGGCAGCCAGCCCCGGAGGCTTGTTAAGTCAGTTTGCTGACTATACCCTAGAGTTTCAGTGTCAGTAGGTCCAGGCTAGGATGTGAGCTTTTGCATTTTTTTTAGCAAGTTCCCAGATCCAACAGGAGCTGCTGGTTCCAAAGGACCCACGCTGAGGACCACTGCTCCAGGAGTGAGATGGGGATAAGGAGATGGACTGGTCTGTTCTCTTCCATTAGCACTGGTGAACTTTACTTGGCCATGACTGGGAAGCCCCAGTAGGGACTACTCTGTGCTTTCTCTGAGTGTGTGAAGGGGAAAGTACCATCTGCTTCCAGTGCCTCTTACTCCTTCTCCCCACACTTTCCGCATCTCTGTCAAAGCTCTCGCAGAAACCTGTATTGTCTGTATAAATATTTGCTCGTATCCTCCCTCTGTTATCCAATCCATCTCCGCAGGTTTGAAACTGGGCCGGAGACCACTCCCTCTCAGAGTGCCATCTGCTGGGTGAGCTCCAAGGCACAAACCCAGCATGAGCTTGGAGTGACAATTTTGGTGTGTCAAGAAGCAACAGGATTCTGGTAAGAAGTGCACCACGGGAAGGCTGGTTTTGAAATGCCATTTCTGAAATAATTGCCAGCAATCATCATTTCTGTCCTCCCCACCCCCAGCCCTTCCAAGTGCGTCTGGGCAAGAAGGCTCATGTAGATGGGCATCAGTGTTGGCTTCGAGAGACTGAAGCTGGCCGGGACAGTCAGGTGTGCAGTCTTCCCAGCTGTCGAACTGCGTAGAAGATGCTCTGAGTTTTGTTTACTGTTTACTGTTGTTTTCCCTTCTTGGTGGAATGGTGGTGGCTGCTTTCAGCACTGGATTGAGGAGGAGATGGTTTGGAGCCAAAGCTTCTGGGATGGAAAGAGATGAAAATGGAGATAGTGTAAGTTCATGTGACCAACCCCCAAAGTTTATCAAGTTTATCTTAATATTAATTTTCCTGAGCCAAAAAAATGAGGTCAGTGCCCATCCCCCAACCACAACATACATAGGACTTGTGTCCTTAGATACTATCTTTCCCAATCTAGTCCCCTCCTACCCTGAAACAACATCCTCTTACACACACACACACACACACACACACACAAACTCATTCCTCCTTCTCCAGGGAAGAAGTAAAACAAGCAAAATACCCCGAACCTCTTCTAGTCCAGGGGAAGGATGTTGCCTGGACACTAACATTTTTTATTCTACCCTAGACATCCAGGCTACACACGTAACACCATCACATCTGCTGAGACACCTCCAGGAGGTTTCTTCTCATTAGCAGATCTTGGCTCAGAGCTGGTAACTTTCTGGTTGTGACTCATTCCCAGCAGAATGGGCATGCTGCTTTTATTTTTGACCAAGGGGAAGGATGTGGCAGTGAATCTGAGTGTGTGGTCAATATGTGAGGTCACTTTAGTGGTGGTCTCAGAGCATGCTAATTGCTCTATTGGATGAGTTCTTTTAAGTCCGCCTCCCAACCTTCTCCAGCCCCATTAGTAGGAAGGAAAAAGGAAGGACAATCATGCTTTATTTATGGTTTTATTTGGCTTTGAGACATCTGAAGTTGCCTCAAATCCCTGAAGCTTTTAGGGAATTCTGGGAATACTGACAGTTGTACATAGGATTACTGTGTCAGTCAGGACAAGTTAAATTATGTTGTAGGTTGTAGTAACAAGCCCCATATTTCAGTGCCTTTAAACAATGAAGACTTCCTTCGCACTCACATGTCCTGTTGCACACTGACAGAGGCACTCTGCTTAAGTCACTCAGGTGCTCCTGCAGGTGGCATGGACACAGTATGTGTGGCCAGTCACTATATCAAAGGGAAATCAAGAGCCTAGAGGACCTATACTGGCATTTGAAAGTCTTAGTCACTTCCAATCACAAGTCACAACCCACCCTACCTAAGGGGAGCTGGAAGTCCAAGCTCACCATGCGCTCAGAACAGGAAAAGAGTGGGAAACAGGGGCCTGGAATGATGGCTCGGCAGTTAAGAACACTTGCTATTCTTCCAGAGGACCCAGGTTTGATTCCCAGCACCCACACTGCAGCTAACAATCATCTGTAACTCCAGCTCCAAGGGATCCAACACATGGTGCACTTACATAGATACAGGCAAAATACTCATACACAAAAGTAAAAATATAAAATATTTTTTAAAAGAGCTGAAAACAGGCGACAGCCAGGACCAATTACTACTGCAATCCTCATAGAGCAGTAGTTAATTTCTTTTTGTTTTATTTTATTTTATATTTTTTGTGAATAAGTGTTCTGCCTGCACATGTGTAAGTCCACCTGTGCCGTGTAATTCCCAAGGAGGACAGAGGAGGGCATTGGATCCCCTTGAATTGGAGTTATGAATGGTTGCTAGCTGCCGTGAG
Source organism: Eospalax fontanierii (assembly GCA_035773235.1). NCBI lineage: Eukaryota > Metazoa > Chordata > Mammalia > Rodentia > Spalacidae > Eospalax > Eospalax fontanierii. The sequence goes on along the minus strand of CM069535.1, from coordinate 62,922,225 downwards.
GGTGCTGGGATTCAAACGTAGGTCTTTTGTAAGAATAACCAGTGCTCTTAACTGCTGAGCCATCTCTCCAGCCTGGTAATTAATTTCTCTAGCAAGTACTTCTCTAATGTCCACTGTGCACTAGATACTTGTCCAGGCACTGGCAGTCTAACAGTGGAATAGACATGTTCATCGATCTTACATTTTGGAGGGAGAGCCACACAATAAGCAAACACAGGTGTAATATGTATGTCAGATCTTTAGTACTTTGAAGACAAGTACAGCATTTTGGGGAGACAGAAGGTAAGGAGACTATTGTATTAGATTAAGTAGATAGGAAAAATCTTTCCTAGATTTATTTACATACAACTAAATGGAACAAAGCCCCTATCTGTGAGCAAGAATGTTCCAGGCTGAAGGAGCAGCAAGCACAATGATCCCTAAACGTCCCCAAACTCCATGAATACAAGTTTGTTCAAACCTTTCCAGGCCCTGTTTGGGTCCAGTGACATCTTACATTGTTAGGCTGTGGGCAAAGACAATATATTTCTGGAGAATAACACTTCTGTGAAAGTCCTTTGTAAAATGTGAAATAACCAGTGTCCCTATTTTACAGATTAAAAACCCAAGACCCAGGACGATCATGAAGTCACATGACCCAAACAGGTATCTGGTCCAGTCTACACAAATCCATGCATCAGCCTTTGCAGTGCTCACTGGGGTGGGAAAGGAGCAGGAAAAGCTCTGATCTGACTGAGTAAGAACAGCGTGGAGAGTCAGCATCTTTGTTTAGCTTCTTCTCCCTTCTGACATCACTGTACTTTCTTGTTGCCAGGTCTTGCAGAGGGCCTTCCAGAGTCATCCGTCCATCAGTCCTTCTGCTGGGCTCCCACAAGTAACTGCACCTCAGCCCTCACTGCACCATCATCCTAATGGTGGTACCCTTTGACATTTGTGTCTTCTCTTGGGTCTTGTTGGTCTTTTTGACCCCTTCCTCCCCATGGAGGGCTACATGTTCCATGAAATTAGCTCAGCTGTAGACTCAACACTAGTGTCCAGTCCAGGACATATTTCTTCCAGACGTGGCCCCTGTATCCAGAGAGGTGGAAATGAAGGAAATGTGTTGGTACTCTAGGCAGAATGGAAGGTGCCCTAAGACCTGCAGGGCTGGGGAGTAATAGGCAAGTTGGCAGCTTGTATGCATCTACCAGTGTACTAATCACCGTAGTGAGTTTGCTGCATCCAGATGCTTCTGAGTGGCCTGGGTGAGGGCTGGAAAGCACTGTCTCCATTCCCAGGGCATGGCTTTATCATTTTGATGTGTATGAGTGTACTGCCTGCATGTATATAAGTGCCCCTTGTTGTGCAATGCCTGTAGAGGTCGGAAGAACTCATCAGATTCACCCAGAACTGAAGTTACAGATGGCTGTTAGCCGCCATGTGTGTGCTGGGAATCGAACCCAGGTCCTCTGAAAGAGGCCTCTCTCCAGCCTTCAGGGCATGACTTTCAAATATGCACTCACATGCACATGCATGCACATGCTTGAACAGAGATCAGAGGACAACTTGTGGGGTTTGGGAGTTGATTCGCTCCTTCCACGGAGTGTGTCCCCAAATGCCTGTTCTTGCAGGAGAATGTTCTTAGTCCTTGACAGTACTTAGGGACAGCAGGGCAGGTCAGGATGGGAAGTGAACAGGACTATGGGGTGGGGGACCTTCTGAAAAGTGTTGCTGTTAGGGTGGGGCATCAGTTTCAGGGCACCTTCTTCATCTACAGTCAAACATGGAATTTTTCCACACAAAGCCATTCTGCCAAGCCTGTGATAAGCCTAGCTCGTGTGTGTGCATGGTTTTTCCTTTCCACACTGGAAAGATTTGTCAGCGACTCTTATCCCTCAGTCAAAGGGGAGGCGACAAGTCACAACCACTTATATTCTAGCGCTAGGCCAGCTCCTGGGCCCATGTGGCAGCAGGAAGCGGTGGACTGGGGTTAGGACAGAGTGACTTGGATGACATCATGGGCTCTCCCTCCCTTACCTCCGCCCACCCCACCCGCCAGCCCCTTCTGTCTCTCTATTGCACTGGTTTCTAATGCTCCCCTCAAAATTTCTCCTTTCCTCTTCTTCCCTATAACTCGCATGTCCTCCCCATCTCCTCCTCCTCCTTCTCCGGCCCTTCCTCTTTCCTTTCTTCACACTCATCTCTTCTCTACCTCCTCCCTCCCTCTCTGTGATGAGGGAGTTAGGAAAAACATCTATCTACTGCTCCAAGTGGCTGTTATTCTGTGCTTCCATCCAAGATACATAAAGCTCCTTTGTTACATCCTGGCCCATTCCTTAACCTCTCAGAATCCTTCCTGCCTAAACAACATGGTTTCAGTCTGGCAGATATATAGCAATACCCTGTCTCCAAACAAACTAACAAAAACCCAAACCCATAACAAAAAGAGAAGCAAATCATGGAAACATTTCAGAAGGGATTTCTAAGTGGCCAAGTGCAGCAGTCCCTTAACGCCTCTGTGCTGGAGAGGAACTGAATGAAAACAAAAGCAGATGCTGAAGGAGGTTGGCCAGGCCATTGTGGAGATCCATCCTGCCCTTTGATGGGCTTCCCTAGCCTCAGCAGGTCACACGTCTAGTCCAGGGGGCCACTCACAGGTCCTCTGCTGGATATCACAAACTCTGCCTCACCAGAGAAACACACCAGCAATGCAGATTCCTGGGCCACACCCTCCCCCATCAGCTAGATTCAGGGGCCCTGGAATTGTGTTTTGAACCAGACACCAGTCTCCTAGAGAAAGAAACTGCTCTAAGAAACTGATCTACAGCCACACAGCACTGAGGTGTGGAGAGAAGCGAGCAAGCCCTCCAGCAATGCCTGGGCTCTTACCTAAGGAGCAGGGACTGCCCTGCACCCTCCCAGCTCGGACCTTAACTTGAGCCAGTCTGCTCTAAGAGGATACCCAGCATAAATCCGCATGCTATAAGGGCCTCCTTTCAGATATGTGTGAGCATCTAAGACCCTCATTCAACCTGAGACCTGAAACATCTGTTTCTCTGCCTCTCCGAATAGGGACCTCAGATCCCATGAGGGGAGACTTGAGAGACCGCAGAGAACACTGTGCCTCAGACACTATGGAAACCTCTAGTCTATTTCTACTATTACTCTCCACCCTCCCCATCAGCACTGAGAAGTGGTATCTTTAAAGACCAGTTGGACTTGACTTAAAACCTGTCTGTTTCCTTGAGGCAAAGCCCTGTCCTTGGACTGTGTAGCCCTGACCTTTGGGGCTGGCTCCTCCCTTTTAAGCTTCCTACTTCAGGTTAGGGCTCAGGAATGCAGAAATAGATAGATACCGGCCTGTGCTTCCGCTTCCCACGGCCAGGTGCCTCCTGTGCCTTCTCACCTGCTCACCCACTGTGGGATCACCTGCTCCCAAATCCTTCCTGACCTAGCTCCTCTGCCCTGCAGTAGGGGTGACTCCATACTACACCTAGCTGTGCATTCCAATCACAGCACCTATTGAGTGACAATGAGCTTCTGTCACATGCCTACCTTCCCCCAGAGCAGAGCTCCTCGGTGTCAGATGGTGTCCTTGTCACCCGTCAGGAGTTGGCACTCTCCTCCCCATCTGATGAATTGAATGAGTTCTCTTCATTTTAACGAATTGGTGCAAGAAACAGGGAGGAGAGTTTAAGGGTCTCTGAGACATTGGAGGATCTTACAGACCCTTCTCACTGTGGGCCTTGCTCTGCTCTCTCATGACCTTCTGGAATGGAATCAGATACTCCTGAGCACCGTAGCCAACTGAAGCCTTTGAGAATGTTCCTCACCTTGTGGGCTTTGCTTAAGAGAACAGACCCTGGATTATGTCATCTTCCAAACATCTGAATTTGGCTCTAAGGGATCCCCTGGCACTTTCACTGTGCTACAACAAACATATGGATCCTAAGCTGCCAGGGAAAACCCACTTTGGGACTTTCCTGCTGAGCAGACTTGTTGGCCTGAACTTCACTCCCATAGAACAGACTAGAAGTGGCTGAGTATTTGGTACATCAAGGTAGCAGATGCTGCAGAGGCAGAAAATTTTGAATCCATGGTTTAAGTGACCTCATGGGCTTGAGGCTCAGACAGCAAACATGAAGCAATAGGCCTGATCCAAGCAGCTGGCGTCCAGCCCGCCTGTACCCAGGACTTCACACCTCTGGCCCTACTGGGTTATTAGGGAGTGCGACCTGGGCAGACTTTCATGAAGACACAGTCATTTGGAGTCAATCACTGTACTGTCTTCGTGTTTCAAAGCACATAGTGGGTCTCTGCACTCACCTTCCTCTCCTACCTAAGCCGTCTCACTGCGTTTCCTTCCCATCCTCCCCTGCTGCTTACAGCCCCGGGTAAGGGAAGGCTGGAGGGGAAAGATTCAATTTGCAAGAAGTTTGTACAACTTGGACTGCTTTACTCAGGTACAGCTCTAGCTTCTAGACAAAACGGAGAGTTTAAGATGACCTATAGCAGTCTCCAAACATTCTGGATACATCTTAAGCTTTGAACAGTGGAGGAGATTAGAAAAAGTAGCAGGTATTTGGAAGGTTGGCTTGAGGGGGTTAAAAAAAAAAAGACAAACCTTTCTTTCCTAGTCCAGACTCCTTACATGACTCCTAAAGGGCAGGGCAAAGAAATGGAACAGCAAGGTGAGGCCTCTTAGCAAGAAGCCAGTTTTCTTGGGCTCCTCCCTGAAATCAGGACCCACTGCAGGAAAGGCTGGAATCAGGAAATGAGCACTCTGCTCCGATTTCCACTGCTTCTCTTAGGGTTCCCCGTGCAACCCTGCCAGGTTGTCAGGCCTGGCCCCCCAGCCTTCCCTTCCATTCCCCATCTGAGACTCAGCCCAGAGACAGCTTCAGGAAACAGAAAAGGTGACACGTTTATCCCATTTCTTAATGGTGCAGGGCTGTTCTCTCTTTAGGGCTCTCAGTTCCAGTTGCAAGACGACCTGTTGACACTGATAGCTACACCTCAGACCTGAGGGCTGCCTCAGGGATGGAAGGCAGAGGACAGATTCCCCAAATACTGGCAGTTGGCCTCAACCACCGCTTTTCTCAACCACAGGCTTATTCAGACCATGAACAGAAGGGCAGTCAGGTTCTGAACTGCCTGTGGCCAAGTGTGGTGACACTCAGGAAACATGGAGGAGAGCTGCATTGAATGGGAAACCTTTAGAAAGATGTCTGAGGTTAGGTCTTCTGATTCAGCACCCCAGGGAAGCCCCAAGTGGTCTTCCCTATTGGTCCTAGGGATGTGTCCTAGAACCTAGCCTTAGCCCTAGGTGGGGCTAAGTCTTTTCCCCCACGGTTCAGATTTCCAGGCCTGGGTGAGAAGGCGTAGTCTTGGAGCTTGGATTGGTGGTGAGAACTGTGGGCTCTCCTGTAGGTACTGACCACGAGGACTAGTAGCCCCCAGCCCCAATGTGCTGCTTCCCAAGGGCACAGGCAGTCAAGGTAATGCTAGTTTTCTGGCCAATGGCCAAGAGGGAGGTAGGATGATGAGATGGGACCAGAGCTTGCCCTGAGTTCGGTCACAGTGCAGGAAAACAGTGTGAATGGTTGTAATGCTTCTGTATGCCAAATGCACTTCATGGAACTCAGACATCAGGGGCTGATGGGACTCTACTTAACCTGTAAGGAAAGGTACATGTCAGCGTAGCCTCTCTGTTGAGGAAGCCTACAGATGGTACCCCAGGGCCATCAGTATTCAGAAGCACTCAGCCATCAGGTCCTCAGCTCTTTTGTAACGACCTTGTCCCCAGACTTCTGCTTCTCATCTCTGACTGCATGTTGGAATCACCTGGGAAAACTTTAAAAACTCCACCCTAGGCCACACCCAGGGTGGCTGGAGTGACACCCAGGCACCTCTCTTGTAGAAGCACCGTGACTCCAATGTGAACACATGCTTGGAGCTAAGGAAAGGGGTGAAGATAAGTTTACTGGGCTCTCAGGCCACAGCTCTGAATAAGGAAGTGAAAATTCATTAAAATAAAGCTTGGATATATTTGTAAATAGACTACATATCTCAGCAAGAAAAATTTATGTCTGCACCAAAATTAGAACTTCCTGCCCATGAAGATTGTTTTCAAAAGTCTTTCCAAGAAGCTGCCAAAGTTCCTCTTGGCCAGTACTTAAGAGGACAGGGTATCCTCCAGCTGGGATGGGACCGGGAGGAGGAGTCACCCCATAGCCAGGCACCCGCCAGTCCTCTGAGGACAAGCCAGACTCTGCTCCTGATTGCCTACCTCCAGATCTCAGTTCTAGTGTCCCACAGTGACATGACCTCTGGAGAGCAAGGCACTTGGTGAGTCCTCTCCGTGTCCCACACTGATACCCCCCACGCTCCTCAAAGATCATATCCTTCTGGGGTTTCTTGTTGGTGCTGTAGTTGGCATCTTATTTAAACCCTATGATAACACCACGAGGTAGGAAGTATGATCCTTGTTTCACATGGGAGAGAACTGACGCCAGAGCTGAACACATCTCTAGCATCATGCAGGTGAGAAGGAGCAGGGTCAGAATTCCAATCATTTGGGACCTCTGTTGTCTGTTTCCACTAGGTCACGGGTCCCCAGACAACAGCAGCAGGATGATGGGGCGGAGGCAGAGGTGCATGCACAGTATATACATATATAAGCAGGGTGACTGGCCTTTGCGTTATCTCTCTGTTATTAACGCTTTATAAAGTGGAACTGCTGCAGAGCAGGCCTTCTGCTCTGTGAATGTGCTCCTGGGTTATGGGAGCAGTTCCTGGTGCCTGTGTCTTCACCTGCAACCTTTCCACCCCAATTTTCTTTTGTGACCTTTGCTAGTGAACGGAATCCCAAAGGCTGAGCACTGCTGCTGGTCCCCACCCACCCAGGAAGGGGAGCGATCTAGGGGTGTTCCAGAGTCTCCAGACAGTGGTGGGGCAGGAAGGGTGGAGCTCACAAGGCCAGGAGATACAGGCTTTGGCAACAAAACCAGTCTGTGCTGTGATTTCAGGGCAAGACATATAGATGAAAGTAATGACCATTCCAAGGATAGCTGTGAAGATCTCAGGGGTCGAGAGGGAAGCCTCAAGCACGCTGCCCACATTTGGTACAGAACTAGGCCCAGACACAAAGTCACCTGCCTCTAAGTCCAGTCTCTAATGGCACTGAAGCCTGTGAGTAAAACCTCCACCTCCCTAGGATGGTCCCTTGCTTGTGCATGAGGCCTTGCACTCGAGTGTGGTTGATTGGAGAACTGGCAAGTGCCACGGATCTTGCATGGGGCACCCAGGAATGCTGCACCCAGAGGCCCTGGCAGCAGAGGATCCAGCTGCCCCCAGACATAGTAGCTGCTGCTTACCGTTCGATGAGGCGGTTGTTGTCCTGGAGATCAAAGGCCAGCAGTTTCATCTCATTACAAAGCTCCTGCATACTGTTCAAGGCAGAGGCAAGGGGTGGCTGAGGCCCAAGTCATTTGGCCCAGGCACCTTTTGCAGAGTCCTCAGAGTAGCCTTTTAGACCAGACAAGGGGCAAAGCAACCTGACTCTAACCTCAGCATTGTCCTTCCCTCAACTCTTCAGCACTTACTGGGGCACCAGGTCCTCTGGTGCAGGGCTGGGGTGAGGAGTCATGGGATATGGCAAAGCCTGAGCCTCCTGTTCTCTGTCCTGAAGGAGCTGATCAAAAATCTGAAAGGAAGCCATGTGTTTAGTTAGAAGGATCAATTTATGCATGGCTGGATAGATGTGCTGGGGACAGATGAGAAGAGGAAGACAAAACTGTCCCCAGCCTAGATCTCTGGAGTCCCGGAACTGTCCAGTCTTTCCCACATGCCTCTCCTTCCTGTCCTGGGAGTACAACTAGTGCAGCTGCTTTCTTTGATCTGTATTGAACTAAATGATCTAGACTGCCAAGTTTATCTTTGTGTCTAACCTAAACCTCCCACGACACAGTATGAACCACAAGAGTCAGTCTCCAAGGCTAGGGAGCTGTGTATGGCTGCCTCCTAGAAACTGCCCCTCTGCATTCCTCGTGGCCATCTAGCAAGCTGCTTAGAGCTGCCTTTGCAGAGAGCCCATCAGGAGGCCAAGGAGAGTTCATATTACCTCTCAGGAGAAGCCTTGGAGGCTCCAGGCTTCACAAGACCCTGAGGAAGATGTCCGAGCATCCGCAGCCCGCTTCCTGCAGTGACTTGTAGTCTGAGCTGACCAGAAATGACCCTCTCCCAGGGCACATTTGTAGGCCAGAGACCTCCAACCCTTGGGAATGTTTGAACTTGGTCAAGGTAGCTCCATCCATTGCCAGAGAGTGACCCAAATGCCCCTTGTCCTCAGCAGCCCCAGATTAGCCCAAAGTGCTCACACCTTGCTCAAGCTCTCTTGGGCTTCCTGGGCTTCTGTGTTACAGGTAGCCACAGAACTGCCAATGAGGTGCAGGTGGTTCCAGGTCTTCTGCACCTCCCTCAAGAGAAATGAAGAGCGAGGTTAGATCAGGACATGGCTCTGCTGCTGGGATCCCCCAGCTGTTGTTAGCTCACTGTGTAGACACTGGGGGTTCTAGGCTTTCAGTGTCCTCTATTTTTCTGCCCTTCACTCGTCTCTTACCTGACATGCTGCAGACAGATGCTCCTGAAGGAGCTGAGGGGTTCCCAATGGAACCAGGGTAGGGATCATGACAACACCCATGTGGGTGGATATGGGTCACACAAGTGGTTACAGCAAGCACAGAGTCAGGTAAGGCTTGAGAGGCAAATGACAGCCCACACGGGCACTTATGTGAAGAATGCCCATGCTCATTTCTACAGCAAATCATAGGTAAGACTCTTAGGAATTCTAATCTCTAATTAGAGGGCATGACCAGGGCAGTTCTCTACTGCTCCGTAGAAATCCAAGCCCAGAGTCATTAAATCAATTACGACTACACATTAGGGTCCATGGGAGTAGCTTTTAAACTACTGATATCCAAGACGCAACTAGGACCATCAAATCAGAATGCTGAGGGTGGCCAAGCACTGGTATTCTAATATGAGGTGAGTGGAACTCAGCCCCGTAACAAACCCACAGGCCGCACAGCACGTGGGAAACTGACCTTTCCTCTCAGGGGCCCTAGTAAAATGGAGCAGGGGACCGCGGAGGCCTGCGTGAGAAAGAAGCCCCAAATTCCCATAGGCAAACTCCTCCAGGGGGAGTGTGAGAGAGGATGGGCTAGCAGACATTGCCTGCCTCTGCTTCCCTGCCTATCCAAAGTCGAGCTGTTTGTCCTCATCCTTAGAGAGGAGAGTCCCATCACAACCAGCAGGAACAGCAGGAAGAATCCAGATTTTAGAAGCAGATTTACCTATGCTCTGGTCCCTAGTCTCTATTTACTAGCTGTGTGAGGTTGAAGAGCAACTGGTTCTTTGAGCCCCAGTTTCCCCATCTGTAAAATGAGGTGTAATGTCTATGGTGAAACACTGTAGAACGAGATAAGCAAATGTGCAGAAATCACCCAATAGACAGCAGGTCTGTCCCTCTCCTCACTTCTCACTAACTCCTCCTGCAGTCAGGCCCTACAGAGCCCAGGGTCCTTCGGAGTCTGGAAAGGCCAGGTCAATCCAGGCTCCTGGAGTTTCGAAGAAGGGCCAGGCTGTTACCTTATACGCTTGCTGTGTGTGACCAGCGACGCCTGATACTTCTGCACACACTGCTCCTGGAACACCTGCAGCAGCCTCTTGGCTAAATGACTAAAATTCACCCTGTTAGGACAGAGACACCAAAATCTAGAGTTGAGCAGGCAGAGCCACCTGCATGCAAACAGCACTCCCACTAGAATCTGTCACAAATGCCAACCCCTGGGCCCATTGCAGGGACACATCTCTGGGAAGAAGTGGTCAAAAACTTGGATCCTGAGGGGTGGGGCCAGCACAGCATATGCAGCAAGGAGATAGGAGAGAAGGCTAAGCAGTCAGTGGATGCACATGCTCTCAACCTAGTCCTCAGGGGGGAGGGAAGGATGTACAGTCATGCACGCGAGCACAGATGTGAGTGTGTACATGTATATGTTGCGTATAGGTATACAGATCTGAGAAGCAACTCCTCAGACAGCCACCAGACAAGGGAGGCCTCTAGAAGAGGTGGGTATCTGGGAAACAGAAGCTATGGGAATCCAGACAGGCTCAGGCCAAGGTCAGAGGCAGGGAGAGGGAACTAGTAAGTCAGAGAGGATAATTAGGGGCAAAACTCCTGCAAACAAACTTGTTCGCGCTGGGAGTAAAGCCAGTTACATCGAGATTGCTTCTAGGAGCCTCCTCTGACTCAGCTGTGCTGGGTCCCTCCCTAAGCTGAGATAACTAGTCCTGGGTAGTTACCCCTTTGCCCAACCACAGCTGGGGGGTCAAGGCTCTTCAGTATTTCCTGCCTGGCATGAAAGACCCCCACCCTTCTGCCCTCCTGCGTGCCAGGGAACAGGCTACTCACTTATCTAGCTTGTGGATCTGCTCCTCATTGTAGCTGAGTCCTGAAGGAAACAGATGGGAATGATGTCACTCAGCAAGTCAACAGAATCAGGGTTAGGAGACAGTTAAAAAGATGATAGCAGCCTAGGGTGGGTGCTGTTTCATGGACGCTCAGGAGGGTGTGGAACATCCAAGCAATTTATTACAATATTATTATTGTGACCAAATAACTGATTATGATTTAGAGGCCTAGAGAAGCCAAGGAGAAGTGCTATGCGGTGCTGGAAGAAGGCAAACCTGCCGTGTGGGTGGGCAGAGTCAGGAATGCTGCAGCTGCTGGAAGAGGGCAGTCCTCCAGGCAGCTTGGACAGCCATGGCTCTACATCCACCACCTTGTCAGAGTGACTGAGGTCTGCAAGCTGGTTGGCCCAAACCTTGGAGTTATCCCACATGTAGGACACCATCTTCTAACTCTCCCTCCCCAGTAACTTTTGGGGGAAACCTATCCTTGCCTGAACTGTGGCTACTTCCCAAGGGCCCTCAAGCTCTTGTTCACGGGAGATGCTGCCCCCTCTGGGCTTTACAGGAATGGGTCTTCTAGTTGGCAGTCCCGGGGGAAGAGGATGCAGGCTTGCCCTTCCACCTTCAATCTCACTACCTAAAGGAGCAGGATCCCCTTCTGGGACCTGTGCTTAGCCAGCTGTGAGCATTTATGAGGACCAAGCCATCTGGAAGAAGCCCCAGATCCGCCTCATACGTACAGGCAACTGTGGGAAGTGACTCGGCTTTTGGGAGGCTGTTGGTTCCTCCATGTGTGTAGACCCAGGATGCCTGTGCAGGTCATGAGGGAATATCCTGAAAACTATGAAGCACCTTCCAGAATGGCCTCATTCAACACTCCAGGTGCTAGCAGTCAAGGGTTCTTTTTCTTTTTCTTTCTTTTTTTTTTTTTTTTTTTTGACAAGGTCTCTTGATATAGCCCTGGCTAACCTTGAATTCACTATGTAGACCAGGCTGGCCTCAAACTCACAGAGACAGGCCTGCCTCTGCCTCCCAAGTGCTAGGATTAAAGAGGTGCGCCACATCTGGCTTCATTCCTATTGTTATTTTATTTTTTATTGTTGGTGCATTTTTATGAGCGTATTGCCTGCATGTGTGTAAGTACCACCTTTCTCATGCAATGCTCCTGGATGTTAAAAGAAGGCATTGGATTCCCCTGGAACTGAAGTTATGGATGGTTGTTAGCACCATGTGGGTGCTGGGAATTGAACCCGGGTCTTCTGTGAGAGCAGCCACTGCTCTTAACCACTGAGCCATCTCTCCAGCCCCTCATTCCTATTTTTAACAATGACACTGAAAGACCAGTAGACATGGAGAAAACTTAAAATTGTGTATGTGGCTAGAAATTATATCTCTATTGACAGTGCTAGTGAGAGTATCCTGGGCTAGAGAGAATTAAGTAACTGGGCAGATTAGGACTTGCTTAGGGCATAGGAGGCGACGGAGAGAGGAAGCTCCTGGTGTGTTAGTTTCCCAGCAAACCGCAGCTTCTCCAGGCTCTCCCAGCACGTATCCCCAGCCCTCTCGGGGCTCAACACTCACCCTGCCCCCTCCACCCTCACTCATGATGGAAGTCACCTCAGGCAAGCAGGTTCCCATCCCTAAGCCAGCCAAAGGCTGCCCCTGCCCTGGTTTTTATAAGGATATGGAGATAGTGCAAAAAATCACCTGGCCCAGGAACTCAAACGGAAATTTCCTCTGATCTCTCTTTCTTGGAAAAACTGGCTATTCGGGTGGTCTAAAGAGGCAATGGAGGGGCTGGGGAGATGATTCACTGAGTAAAAAGTGCTGGCTGTGCAAGTGTGAACTGGGATTCAGATCCTCGGCACCCACGTGAACGTCTGGTGGCCATCTGTAATCCCAGTGCTAGGGGAGGTGAGGATAGGATCTAGCTGGATCAGCTAAACTGGTGAGCTCTGGATTCTAGTGAGACACTCTGCCTCAATATGTAAGGTGGACAGTGACCGAGGAAGACAATCAATATTAATTTCTGGCCTGCGCAGTACACACACAACCTGCACCACCTATACACATGCAAATACACATGTAACGTACATAACACACACACACATATACACACATGAAGAAAGAACAAAAACGAAAAACATAATAGATAGAAAACACTCCTTAAACCCCCTGGTAAGGTGAGGCTTTCCAGGCCTCTTTCTACATTACTCAAGCACCGCATAACTTAGGTGGCATGCATCGCTGTCACTTAAGCATCTCTTATGACAACAGGCATGAGTCTAATGGCTTCATGTCTCTCGGTGGCGTTCAGGCAGCATGCAGGCAGGGACTCTCCTGCCTTAGGCCAGATGCTCCCTGGCTCCACACAGCATCGTCCACTTAGTGGCCTTCAGGAATACTAGGAGGAGGGAGGGAAGGGTGCTGAGACCTCTGCTCTCTCCATGCTCACCTGATTTCATCCTAGATTTCTTGAATTGTTTGTAGATGAAGTGCATCTTGTCCAAACAATGCTGAATCTGCTGGATACTGTGGGCAGAGAAAGAATCAAAACACAGAGTAAAGGGCGGAGGCGGGAAAACGGAAGGCACTATCTGTAGAAGACACCCCACACCCTGGCACTACCCCCACACTAGAAGATGAGATGGAGAAGCCAATCAGAACAAGTGACAATTTGGGGACCTTTGCTATATAAGAAGTCTGGGCAGGGCAGAAGGGTCTACATTCTAAGTAGACCCAGTACTTGTTCCATAGAAGGAACTTAGGGAGCCAACAACCCTGTTAAAACAATAATGAACCCATGGGAGGCAGAGGGTTGAGAAGTGGCCTCCCAAGGGCCTTGTCAGCCTGGGTTTAAAGTCATTACTAACGCTGCTTCTCTTTGATTTGGGGGCTGGATACAACTGTTTCATTTGAGGCACTTGGGTGTCCTGCCTCTCCGGAATGTTTGGCTTCACTTCCTCCCCAGAGGTTTCTAAGTGACCCCATCTCAGTTCATTCTGGAGCTGGACTTAGGAAAAGGTACAAGCTTGGCTCAGCCAACGCCCTCACTGTCCTTTTGAGAACAGGGGTGGAGGACAAATGGCTGAGACGGGGCCAAATCTGCAGGATTTACATTTGTGGACTCAGAAGTGTCTTCTCATTCTAGAAAGGTAGCTCAGTGCATACACAGGGTGTTATAAAACATCCTATAGAGTGGGGGTCATGCCCCTAATCAATTGCACTCATAAGAATATTCATCCTAGGTGAGACAGATGCCATTTTAGGATAGGTTCAGTGATGAAACAGTTAAGAAAACTCTGTGGCTTTCAGAGCTGTCTGAATTTAGAATCGAGGACATGGGACATTAGATCTGTAGAGACCCTGATGCCATGATCAGGGAGGCTGTGGCTCTGCACACAGCAGACTGTGGTGGGTGGACATTTTTAGGTTTATGAAAAATGGGAATAGTGTTCTTAAAAAGCTATAAAACCCCATCTGCTATAAGCCAAGAGCACAGGCTTTGGAGGTGGATGGATCTGACCTGAAGCCCATCTATCATTTGTCATTTGCTGGTGTGGCTCAGAGAAGACTAACCTCCCAGAGTGGGGCTTCTCATCTATAGCAGGTATCACCACTGTGGCAGCATGGCCGGCGGAGGACTCAACAAGAAGTTCTAAGCAAAAAGAGCTGCCTGAGGACAGGGCACAGAGCTTCCCACCCGCTGCCTCAGGTCCCAGGCAGGGCAGGACTGGGCTCTTTTTTCCTACAGCTGGCCTCAGGGAGAGGTCTGGCTCTTGCTTGGATCTCTCTCTCATCCTCCTAGACCCTTGCCCCAGGAGAGGAATCAGGCTGACTGCTGTGGCCTCCTAGCCCCACCATACAGATTAAGACAATCCCACAGACCTCCTGTCTTCAAGGACTTGATCCCGGTTCTTCGAAAGCTCTGAGCTCAGGCAGCTCAGGCTCATCTGGGTCTCTGTGATATTTCCGGAACATTTAGAGAGGACCTCTGCTAACTGTGGGGCCAAAAGAAAGGTTTCCATGGGGTCCTCCAGCTCAAGGCTCTGCTGGGCAGCCTGGTGGGATCACTGTCCCCACCCCCACTTTGTTCACGGAAGCTGGCTCACTCACAGTCCGAAGCCTGGACCTCAGCTCTGTGGCCTCCTTTAGTTCCTGGAACTCAGGCATGCCAGGCCCACTGCTGAACCTGAAGGAAGTAAGAAGATCTGTGTTTGGAGGCCAGGGCTGGGGAGGCAGACGAGGAAGGTGGAGAGCTCTGTATTTACGCTGGCACAACTTCTTTGCCAGACTTCTTGGCTCTCCAGGTCTCTCGGGGCCTTTAGAGACCTGAGACGGAAGAAGGAAGTTGAAGAGGGCCCTACACCCCAAGGCTGTAACACCAGTGAGCACTGCAAAGAATAAAAGTCAGCACACTGAAATACCTGAACTTAGGAAAATAGACAGTGCAAGGTAGCTTTTAGTAATGTCCTGACTAGGAAATTCTGTAACTAAATAAAATGAAGTTCTTCCCAGTAAAACCTGTATTTACTGACAACCAATGGTACATTGATGGGAGGGGAGTGGCCGACAGTGTGCCAGGACTTGGCACACTAGTGTCCCACTTTTTTCGGAATGATATTGAACTCAACTGAGAATGACTAAAAGGTGAATATTTGCACAGTGACAGAGTAATACCACCCTGGTTCTTTCTTTTTCGTGTAAAATACATCTGCACATTTAAGGAATCATGTGGCTGTGGTGTGTTCAAGGCAGCACCCATCACGGTCCATGGTGTGATCTAATACAAAATGTCTAACTTGAATCCAATAACCTGCACAACTCCTAACTTACTAAAGATGCTATGAAGGGAGACACCAAACAACATCAAGAGAAAGCTCTATGAGCCTGAAGGTGGGGCCATGCACTTAGGCCCTCTGATAAGTAAGTGGCATGAAAATCAAGGGAACGGAGGAACTTAACACCAGACATAAAGTGTGGCCCTGGACTGGATCCTAGTTTGGAAAAAAACTAGCTGTAAAAGAAAACAGAAGGATAATTATAATATAAAAATTCCAATCATGATGAGTACAGAGAAGATGAGAATGCACTGACACAGACAGGAGAACCAACCCACTAGCTGAGAAAAGCAGACTATAAACCAGCCAGGAACAGCATGTCAGTTACTATATATACTTACAGAGCAGGAAATGAGGGAACGAGATATGTGTGGATGACCTATATTAACCTGTTTCTGGGTGGTGGGAGGTGGCATTTTCTTTTTATTTTAGCCTAACCATACTTTCTAACTTTCCGCCATTAGCATGTACTCTTTAAATGACAAAAATAATAAAAGGAAGAATCCTGTATCTTTTGGTTGGGAATTCAGGGTCAGGGAAGGAAGAAGCAGTGTGCAGAAAGACTGAGGATGGAGCAGAGGCCTTATGAAATGGCCTGTGTATTTCACCTACCAGGCATCTCTTGGGCCCAAGTGTTTGGCACATAGCAGTTATTCCATGGGATTGTTGACTTGTCAAGGGCAAATTCATATTATTGGAGGGAAGATACTGGGAAATCTTAGAATCACTGGGACCAGTCTTGTTGTCCAGGTAGTCTTCCAGCTGGTGACATTTGCCAAGGAGCGCTGGGGACCCTCAGGACAAAGGTTAGGAACACCCACCTCTTAGTGCCCAGGCTGCTGCCGAGGAAGAGGAGGGCGGTCCGTGTGACCTCCAGTGTCTGCTGGCACGTGTTCTGAAGGACTTCCCTATTTGAAGGCAGCCCAAGTCAGAGCCCTCTTAACCAGGACACCAAGGACACTTATGCGGTAGGCATGGTCTCAGGAGGGCAGGAGAGTCATGAGCAGACGGCATGCCCCTCTCTACTCTCCCCGTCCAGGTACTCACAGGACCCAGTGCAGCCCCCGAAGCATCAGTTCCTGCCCGTTCACCAGGACTCGTGCCAGCCACAGGGCCTGGTAACCAGCACCCAGAACTCCCTGAAGCACACAGACGGGCCGGGTCAGGCCCTCCCCTGTGCCATACCCCCTTCTACCACCTAGAGGCTGCCCCTCACCTTAGCTGTGCTGTAATCTGCCTGTAGGTCGACCTTGGGCACGAACTTTGGGAAATCCAGAGCAGCTGTAGACAAAGACCCTGTCTGAGGGGCCTGCCTTATGGCGAGGATCATCTCTGAGCCCATCTTTCCTTGTTCGCAGTTCACAAATCGTCCATCACTGCTGACCTTGTCCCCCACCTCCACCTCAAGCTTCCCAACTCTGGGGGTGCTCACCACCTTGCAAACCTTGACCACACTGACCTGGTGGGTCTTAAGAGTCATAGTCCTTCACTTCCACCTTGTGGTTACTTCCAAGAACAGCACCCTAGAGCTCAAAGCCCCACCCGGACAATCAGAAGACCCACGCTACCACTCCCTAGCAAGGTTAACGTCCCCTCCCCTAATTCAGAAGACTAATCCGGCCTGATTTGACTGGGAGGGACCATTTCTGCTGGGATTTGAGGGAAAACAAAGCAGCTCCGTGCTCTTGCCCACCTGCCCTTCTCTCCAGTAGCTTGGGCTCATGCTTTGGTCCATCAAAACTGCCCAAAGCATCTCCATCAATCACAGAGACTGAGGAGGACGCATAGCTCCAAAGCCCACCTCTGTCAGGGGGTCTGCAGAAGCTTAGGGGTGTCAAGCCACTGGCTTAAGTCACACAGCATCTCAGAGGCACACATACAACAAACCCACCTGCTTCTACCTCATAGGCTAGAGAAATAGCCACTAAGAAAATCAATTAATGCCCTGGAGAGTAAGCCCATGTGTCCTGGTGGAGAATGTCTCAGAGATACAGCCCGAGTGGCTCTACTCACGGTCCCTGAAGGCCAGCCCTTTGGGTGTATCCTTGGCCATGCTGAACAGGATCAGAGGGCTACTGGCAGTTGTGTGGGCAATGTGTTGTGCTGAGAGGCTTGGCTCAAGGACACAAAGGTGACCCTCAAAGAGGTACTCCTGGTTTTTGGGGGCCACTTTGGTCTGCTCATATACAGCCTCCAAGAAGATGGAGATCCTAGACATACAAGGAGAAGAGGAGGTGTCAGCAGGCACAGGCTGGCTCAGGGGAACAAGCCCGGTTACAATTCTGCCCATGAAGAGAGATTTTCCAAGGTAGGGTCCAAGGGGTTCTTTCAACAAAGATAGAGTGGCAAAAGGTAGAGTTCATGCTCTATGTGGATAGAGACAGAGTTTGCAGAGGACTCAGGAGTCTCACTGTCTTTGTGCCCAATCCTGCTATACCCCTCCATTAAAATTCTCCTGATCCCATGCAGTACTCTGAGTGATCCAGGTATGGGGCCACATGCCAGTAATCCGAGTACTTGGAAGGCTTAGCAGGAAGATGGAAGAATGTGAGGCCAGTCAGGGTTATACAGCAACACCCTGTCTCAAACAAACCACCAAAAACAAGCACCGCAGGAGGAAGGATTGGTTCTTTGAGCAATAAACCTCGGAAATATACCAGCAACACACACATACCACACACACATCACACACAGCACATATACCAAACATACCTAACACATACACATCACATACCGCACACACATCACACACAGCACATATACCAAACAAACCTAACACATACACATCACATACCGCACACACATCACACATAACACATATACCAAACATACCTAACACATACACATCACATACCGCACACACATCACACATAACACATATACCAAACATACCTAACACATACACATCACATACCGCACACACATCACACACAGCACATATACCAAATACACCTAACACATACACATCACATTCCGCACACACATCACACAAATCACATATACCAAACAAACCTAACACATACACATCACATACCACCCACACATCACACATAACACATATACCAAACAAACCTAACACATACACATCACATATCACACACACCCAACGTGTACCACATGCATACATACCACACACACACCACACTCGTACCACATACGCACATATCCTCCCCCATACACACAACACATACCACAGAGAGTATATATATACCACACAAATACACACCACACATAACACATATTCCTCCCATACCCCTAACATCCCCACACATACCACACACCACACATACCCAACACACACGACATACACATATAACACACACAACACAGCACATACACTACATCCCACACAATACACATACCCCACATACCACTAACATACACTACACACACTCCACACCACACATCCTACACACAGACCACCACACACACATTTCACACCCCTATACACACCACTAACATCACACCCCCCACACATATATACCAACACATACACATACTACACCCACTCACACATCACATATCACAGACACACACCCATACCACACATTTACCACACACCACACACACTCCACTTACATACACACACCACTCCACTCACACCGCACACTCTATACACACTCACACCACACATGTACATATTACATTACAACACACATACACACTCTTCTGAAATCTAGTAGTGCACTCTAGCACTGTAAAGAGTATAGAATCTATTGTACCAGCAAGGAAACCTGTTGAACTTGAACTTTAAAGTACTTTTCTCAAATGAGCTTTGGGAGATGCTCCCTTGGTCTCACACCCATGCCCAAGTGTGGCAGGTTCTTGTTCCTGCCCTTTGCTGCTCTCACTCACGTGTTATGCGCATGGATGTAGATGCGGTGCAGGACTGCTCCGGATAGGGAGAGGACATAGACAACGACTCGCTGCAGGATGTCACTGGTCTCCGCAAAGAACTGGTCAAAGCCCCAGCACTGGGCCTGTTTGACCTCCAGGATGTTGGCCAGGATGGGCACCAGCTGGCTCTGCAGCCCCCTGTAGACTCAGGACATGGAGACTGTCACGGGCTGGGGCCACATTTGTCATCCTTAAATAGGTAATGGGGCAGAAAGTTGTTTGAAAATCTTGCACCAGCTTCCAGATGGAACACCCCAGACTACAAAGAGAAAGTGATGGGCCCACAGCATGCTTGGGGCTCTGCTGGGATAGCCTAGAAGTCTTGACTCAGCAAAGAGAAGTGATTCCCAGCTTAGACTCACATGGAGAGCCGGCAGGTGATGGGGAGGCTGTAACTCCACTCCAAGGGCCCATTCTCCTGCCTCTGAGTTCCTGAAATAGCCCTAGCCGGCTTCTCTGTGGTGATTCGATACCTGCAGTGGGCGTAGAGTCTGGTCAGTGGAATCCCCAGGCCGTCACATTTTAAGTGACAACAAACTTGGGGCAGAGCACAGTTCTGAGGCTGGAAGACAGAACTGTGAGTCCTGGATCCGCCAGAGAGCACTCTTCCCACTCCCGCTCCTCACTTTGGGCAGAACCCTCCTCACTGTCGCTGTGGGTACACCCTGGGTCTGGTCACCTCTGCTTCCACGCCACACTCAGCTCAGCCCGCAGCAGCCTCTCGTCCCCCTGACCTTTCTGTTCCCTGCCCCCCGGCCTAGCTTTCCCTTGGGGGCCATATTTGTCCATGTCAATCTCCTTCCCTTGTCCCTAAACTGAATATGGGTTCCACAAAGATGGCCCCAGGGTCTAGGCACATACCAACCTTCCTGACAATGCACTGATAGAAGAGCAACATTGAGACGTCTTACATTTGATTACAAGACGGGACAGGAAGAGATTCAGATACCAGCACCTCTGATCCCCAGGGGCACAGTGTCCTGTGTCTCTGTAATTTTTTCAGACTGTGAACCCCAACAAGTCCATATACCAGCACATTTCATGAGCGGCCTTCCCGTCTCAGAGCTCCCTACAGCCAGTGTAAACTTTCCTAAGATTTATAAAAACACTCTTGGTTCTAGGTTCAGGGGATGATTCTCTAACTCTGCTCCAGTTCCACTCATCCCAGGACTTGGTACCTTTTTTCCTACATAACTTTGGTAACAGCTCAATAGTCCCTGGTATTTCCAAGGCCTCTCATTTCGAGCGCTTGCTTGGATACCACCTTACATCTCTTTTGCAATGGGCAGTGTACCCTGACAGCCCCTGTCTCCGGCTCCTCCTATCAATCAATGGGACTCGCTGGGCAGACCTCTAGACATGGGCGCTGGCCCCACCTTGACCCTTACAGTCTCTGCTTTGGACAAGCCTCCTTGAGCCTCAGCGGAGATGTGGTGAGCTACAAACGAGGTCAGGGCTAAAGGGAACACTGAACTAAGACCCTACGAGTATGTGTTCCCCACCAGGCCAGGGGTGTGAGGCTGGGCTTGTGATTTGACAGTGGCTCTAAAAGTCTGGGTAGGGACTTGGGGTACGAGATGCAGTGGGGTCAGTGGAGAAGCAGCAGGTGTCTGCCAGGAGGAAGTCCAAGGCCTGTCTCCTCCATTCTCTGCCCTGTGGCCCACCGTACATGATCTCCTTGTTGCGACGAGGCCCACCGAAGGGGACAAAGGGCAGACTACCGGTGGCTGCATGGTACAGCGTCACCCCAATACTCCAGAGGTCCACAGTCACCCCGAACGCCTTTCTCTGGGGCTTGCGAAGCACTGCCCGCTCATACATGTCCGGGTGCTATGGGAGAACGCCAGAGAGCGGCCGTGGGGGGGCAGCGAGGCCAAGGGCCCAAGCCCCTCTGTCTGACCCCCTCCCCAGCCTTTAGGTGGCCATGTTCCCATCACCTGGGAAATGGGCACTATGCTGTTGACCCCAAACATTTCCTCTGCTCTGTGGAAGGTTATGTCCCACCCTGGTGAGATCCAAGGGAGGAGAAAACCACAAAAGGCTGGGGCAGACTTCAGTACTCTTGCTGTCTATATTAAAGGGTGGAATGGATTCTTGTGGTTGGGGTGCAGGGCTGACATAAAGCCTATGAAAAGCAAGGGATCAGCTAGACCCACTCAGGGGGATACTCAGGGAGGCACAGAGCAGGGAGGGATCAGCTTGGGGCAGAGGATCTCCAACATGTCACTCACCAGGTACTCCTCTGTCCCATAGACAGAAACGAACTTCTCATCATCATCCAGCTCCCGGGCAGCTCCAAAGTCAGACAGCTTGTAGACGCTCTGCCCTTCCTCCCCGACGAGGCGCATGATGTTCCCGGGCTTGATGTCCCGGTGAACCACGCCGTTCTCCCGTAGGTGGTTCATGCCAGCCACTGGGGACAGACAGAGGACTGCTACTTGTGCTAACCAGTGACAGTCTAGTATCTGAGGCTCATTCTGGTGGGAAGACTGTACTTGGGTCCACATAGAGTGTTTCCACAGGGCACACAGGGGCCCAGGCTGAAATGGAACACAAAGATGGGTATCGGACAAGGAGGGCAGGCTCCCAAGGACAGCAGAGCTCATTCGGATTCTATGAGGAGCCCAGAGCATACCTTCCACTTTTATTATTTATTTGTGGTAAAAGATACCTAACAAAATTTATCACTTGGTGGGACCAGTGGATGGACCCATACTGAAGGACATTTGGGGCCACAAAAAGTCATATATATCTATGAGAATACATTAAACTGGGCACGGGGCAGTGCGGGAGCACAGATAGGAGAGGGATCTACATACCACCAAACTTCAAATGTGAAACTATCTAACTAAAACACAGTGCCAGGCATGCAAAACTTCCCGTCAGGCTGTTAGTCAGGGTAGCCAAGAGACTCCCAGAATAACACAAACTATTGCCACAGCCCTTGATTGTCTCCCAGAACTTGAAGGTAAGACCCTATCCCTGAATACAGGTAACACTTTGGACAAAGGCCTTGAGCAATTGAACTGGAACTGACCTGAAAACTGCTCCCTGAGGACTGGCTCTCATGGTATCAGAGGACACTATGCAAGCTGCCAGAGGAGAAAACCAATCAACTGCCCTTCCCAGCTGTAAAGTCTAAAACACAACAATGACTGGCCCAGCAAATACTGGTGGAGCAGTGGCAATTTATCTTGGGGACAATCAAAAACTGTCTAATTGGAATTAAGGCCCAGTCAATGGGAGGGAACTCATGTGTGTTACTGTAAACACAGCCAAATACACATGGCTGGAGTGGTCATAGATCCTAGAAAACAACCTACTTTTGCCGCACCCTAGACCAGCATGATTTCTCTCTTTATCCTAAATACGCATCCTCATATTTGCAGACAGTGTACCTTTCCCCCTTCCTCAAAGAAGCTTCTTTTTTGCAACAGATGAAGACTATTACAGAGTTCCAGAACTGATCAAATGCAGAGTGTCTGTGAGACACTTAACCCTCAGTGAGATATCTTTAATGAAAACTACACATAGGATGAATGCGTTGCATTCACCAGAGACGCTACGCAGCAGATGGTAATTAACACAGAAACCCACAATTGGCCAATGTGCAGAGAACGAGAGGCTGCAGAGTATTTACCCTCCATTAGGACACCTGTTTCAAAATTCTGCCTCCCAAGGCCCAGGGATTATTGTAGGAGGTGAAAAGACTGTAAGAGCCAGAGGGGGTGGATGACCACAAGGAAACAGAGTTCTCCAGGCGGCTGGTCAGTTACTCATATTAACTCTCAGCAATGGTGACAAGCATGTGCAAATCCTGTGCACAAGCAACCAGACAAAATGCCAGCAGAGACATGGGGACGTGGGTAAGAAGTTCCAGCCCAGCCTAGGGAACTTTTGGCAACTGATATCTGCTGGGAGGGGAAAAGACAATGTCTTACAGGGAGGGGACTTTGGGGAGGGGCAAGGTGCGGGGGGGGGGGGGAGGTGTCAACAGCAGTAATCTAAATATCATCAAACTACATTGCATGAAAATTGCAAAAATTCAATAAAAACATTAAAAAATTATCACTTAAATTTGGGGTGGTGGGCATGTTTCACTGTGTAGGCCAAATTGGCCTGGAACTTGTAATCTTCCTGCCTCAGCCTCCCAAGTGCTGGAAGTATGCAAACACGCCCTCCATTTTAACCACTTGTAAATGCACAGTTCAGTGGCTTTAAAGACATTAACAGTGTCATGCAAACATCCTCTGCCAACCTCCTCTTCCTCCTGATGAGGCTCCACAGTCATCCAACCACACTCCCTACTCCCCAGCCTGCCACTCTACCTGACTCTAGCAGCTCGGCTCCCCTCCGAGATGTGTCTCCCCAGCAGCTCAGTGTCCTGCAGCCTCGCCCACATCGCCTCTGTGCAGTTATATTCTACTGGGTGCCAGCACCACAGTCTATCCTTTTAAGCAGTTTCTCCTTTTGGCTATTGTGAATAATGGTACCCTGAACACTGGCAAACAATCTCTTTAGAATATTCTTTCCAGATTGCAGTTTTGAGCTGAACAATGAACAGGAATCAACCACTTAGATCCTGCGGGCCTATTTGTCTGCCTCAGGCCACTGGGATGCCTATTTAGAAAGTCAGACTCTTCTGAGACTTTGCCAGTGTGGAGATCCTGGGCCCAGGGGCAGGGCAAGGCTCACCCACGCAGTGTAGAACCACCAGGAACTCCTCCTCTGGCAGTCCAAACGTGTTCTCAGGGTCCTCCAACACACTCAGCAGGCTCCCACTTGGGCAGTACTCCATCACTAACACCTTCTGCCCACTGCCTCCCTGTGGATGGGACAGAGAGAAGTTGGGGAAGAGGGTACTTCCCATCCCTACCTATCAGGCAGTTGTTCTACCTAGAACTCAAATCCCCCATTTCCCAGATCCTAGCTTCCTGTCTGGTCTTCTTGCCTCATACCCACCCCGACACAGGAATCTAAGGTTACCTTTTCCAGGAAGCCCTGTCTGATTAGGCACTAATTCCATTGCTTCTCCCGTGTGACCCTGCATCCTTGTGTTCTTTACCCAACCCCCCACCACCACCTTTGACCTGATGATGAGCATGTGACCAAATATTGCACAGCTTGCCTCTCCCAGGACTGTGAAGGTCAAGGTCAAGACCGTGCTTCTCTGACCAAGCATGGGACCCACCATCTCTTCCACCGCAAAGAGCCTGACGATGTTCTCATGGTTCAACTTCCGCAGGACTTCAAATTCCCTCACTTGTACCTCATGGGGCCGCCGGTAGCTGGCTGTGTTGAAAACCTTTACAGCAACCACTTCCCCGGATTTCTGATGTGTGTGAGCAGGGCGAGAGTCCACATGGGGATGATATAGGTTCCTGCCACATTTGTGAGAAGCAGCAACCCTCCCAGCTTCGTCAGCCTCTCCCCCAACCCCGCCCCAGGGGAGAGAGGCATGGGCTAGGTGGGCTCACACCTGCAGAGCTTGGACCAGTACTGCCGAGGCAGTCCGCCCTCCCTGCTGTGCCGCAGACCAGGTTCTGCTGCCTCTAGCTCCCAAGCATGGAGCGGAGCGTTGCCATGTGCATTCTGACACAGCTTTGTAACACTTGTGAGACAAACCCAAACAGGATCCCAGGTCTGCTGCCGGATGGATCCCACTTGTGTCACCTCCCCTAGATGTTTGTTTTGCGTTGTTCTTCTTTTGTCCCAACGCACCTTTGACAGAGACATCTTTCTACAATGATTTCCAGCATCCCATACCTCTGCCCAAACTCATGGAGTCCCACCTCCTCAGAGTGGACAGAACGGAGTCCTGGCGCCCCGACCAACAACCACATGTCATCTTCATGACCACGGGGACTGCTGCCTGACACGAGGGGGCCAGAGGCCAAAGTTGCTCCCTACCTTGTTTCGGGCCTTGTACACACTAGCAGTGGCTCCCTGCCCTAGAAGGTCGTCTGTGTGCCACAGGTAATTAGCTGTGCTCTGCATCTCCGGGGCTGGCTACCTTCCACCTGGGGAAACAAAACAAAACAACCGTGCTGCGGGCCCTAGGGTTCCCTGCCTGATTTGGAATAGATACCAGTAGCTGTCAGCAGCCCCCAAGACCATCCCATGAGCGGCACCATGCAGCCACGACACAGGCAAGGATACTGGGGGAGCAGCACAGAAAGGTTAAGTAATTTACCCAGAAGGAAGCAAAACAACAGCCCCGAGCTTGGGTCTCATCCACCCACGGGACCTCTGCCTGCCCTGCTCCCAGGGGCCCCTCCGGCACCCATCACAGGTAGGCCATTCTAAAGGCACAATCCTTTCTCGGGCACCTCTTCCAGTCACTGAGGACTCATTTTTGGCATCCAGGCCTGGGACTGTCCCAGGAAGCAGAAACAGTACAGAAGGGCCCTGGTTCAGGAAGAGTCGGGCAGAGTCAGCCACACCGCCGCGAATCTCCAGGATTGCGACATGCGCCTGGAGCCCCCGAGGCCCCTCCCTGCTTCTTTGACTGTTTGGGGCACTACTTCCTATTTCCAAGAGCTAGCGGCTGCTCCCCGGTGGCCAGCAGGCAGGTCAGCGCAGGCTTTTCTAGAGGGGACAGTGCTTGCGGGGGGGGGGGGGCAAGGAGGAAGGATGGGTGGGAGAAAGGAAGGCTGAAAGGAAGAGAGGGAGGGAGAAAGGGAAGAGAGGAGGGTGGTGTGGGAGAAGTCCAAGACCTTCAAAACCAAGGGCTTAAGGGCTCTGGGGAGGATGTGAAGGCCTCTGTACTCTGTTCTCCATCTTTGCGTCCATCCTTTTCCCTCCAAAAGCTGATTCCTCTAAATTGGTTTCAGAAAGGATAACTTTAGAGGTTAAACTCAGCATCTGTCTGCAAAACAGGCCATGTCTGCCCTTTGGGGATACCTGAGGACAGTGGCAGAAGGTCCACCCCACCTTCAGGGCTTTGAAATAAAGCTGATTAGACAAGAATCTCTTCTAACTCTAATATCTCATGTGTTCTCAGGCCAAGGGTGGCTCAACTTTCTGTAATCCTTTTTATTTAAAGACAGCCTCATGTAGTCTAGGCTGGCCTTGAACTTCTGATCTTCCTGCCTCTGCCTCCTGAATGCTGGAATCACAGGTATACACCACCATCCCTTGTTAATGTGGTACTGGGGATTGAACTCTGGGTTTTCCATGCTAGGCAAGCACTCTACCAACTGAGCGAGCTATATACAGACTATAACTTTATTTAAAAACGAAAATCCTGGAGGTCAGCTCTTGGGCCAGGAGCCACTTGAAGAGTCAGTAGTGATGTGCCAGT
This sequence comes from Eospalax fontanierii, assembly GCA_035773235.1. Lineage (NCBI taxonomy): Eukaryota > Metazoa > Chordata > Mammalia > Rodentia > Spalacidae > Eospalax > Eospalax fontanierii. The sequence goes on along the minus strand of CM069535.1, from coordinate 62,895,735 downwards.
TTCAGGTAATGTGCTCATGTTGACACTATACAGAAGTAAGAATGACTATGACAGCTTTCTGGCAATGTGAATGCCCAAGTTGTTCCCCGAGGTTAGCCTGTGTAAGGCCCAGAAGAGCATTCTGAAGTGGAGGCCAAGGACCCAGCCTAGGTAGTTGGGGGTAGGGGCAGACTGAGCCACTTTCATGAGTCCCCTGGTCTTCAACCAAGCTCCGGCGCTGGGGCAAGGCTTTGCTGAAATCGGGGCGACTGGGAGCGTGCTTCTGGGTTCTGTACCTAGAAGTTCTGGCTGTGGTGCAACTGGCTCATCTCTGCATTCTCCAGACTTCCACCCTGCCCCAGCCCTGCACAACACAGGGCTCAGCAGACTTCAGTGAGCAAGTCAGCCCACAGATGGACTTTCTTCTTCCGTGGGGACTTTTCTGTGGCAGATGCACTTACCTGTACTCTGAGTGGCCCAGAATCAGGCAAGTGTGTTATGCTTTCTGTGTGGGGCAAGTTCAGGAGCTGAGCTACACCGGAAAGAGGAGGGTGGGTGGATGAGAAGCCCCTTTGGTACTGTTTGGTTCTCAGCCCCATCAAAGGCCACCAGTCCCACCCCTTTCACCTTTCCTGTTTGTCACCTCCCCACAGGACTGGGGGTTTTATAGCTTCTTTCCAGTGTTTTGGGAGTCTCTCCTAGACATTTGGGCTTCAGGGACTCCAGTCAGGGACAGGATCCCAGGCAGAGGTCAGTGTAGACACAGAGCGAACCGTGGTTCCACATCAGCACGTTAGGAAGCAAACAGCTCAGGAGGGGAGCCTCCTCTGCCAGTGGTGTTCTCCTTGGGGCCATAATCTTCCCTGGCCTTTAAACAGCCTGAGAGTGTTTTCCACAGGAGTGCAGGGCACTACCAGGCTCCTAGCAGCTACAGAGACTACAGAGATGGGGAGGGGACACTCAGCTGAGTGCTGTCCTATGCCTGGCCTCCCATGCCACCCTCCTCCAGAGACCTGCACACTCACCCCATCTCCTAGGGAGTGCAGACTTGTGGGACTGGGTGGCAGCCCCAGGATTTTCAGGCTTTGCAGTCATTCATGGATAGTGCCCAGAAATCCTGATAGCCATGGGCGCCCAGGACCCACAGGCAAAGCTGGTAGCAATGGCCTTGTGCTTCTCTGGGAGTTAGGAGTAGAGGATTTCTTCCTGCCTGTCTGCTAGTTGTGAGATACTCAGTCCGGCAGAGCCCAGGCTCCCAGCTCTGACTTACTTCCTGATTCAGTCTTTTCTCTCTCCCCACCTCTTTCCCTCCCTCCCTCCTTCTCTGTCTTAAAGAGACAGGCGGCTCAAATGCTACCCCGCACTCCACTAACCCCCAGCACGAAGGGGAAAGAGGATGCTGTAAGTGGCTAAGTAGAAGCCATACAACCATAGTTTGAACCACAAGGAGGCCAGGAACCGAGGATGAGGCATCTGTGGCGGGCACTGGGTCATATTCATCGGCATCTTCGGCAGTTCACTGGAACAGCGAAGTTCAGGGCTCTTCCTAAAGTCAATCAAAGAGGTTAGGCAAGTTAACCAAGAGGAACATGAAAAGGCCCAGTACCTGGTTCTGGCCACTGCCAGAAGTTGAGCATGATTTTTCTTCCCTACAGCCTGCAGGAGCAAGCTCCAGGCCAGGTCATATCCTCTGATACGACTTTGAGCACAGTGGAAGTCCATCTCAGCCAGCTTTCTGACCACAGATTGAAGCAGTGATACTCCTCAGGCTGTATGAATGACAGCCAATGGTATATCTGGAAAACGTCGGGAGACTGGAAAGTGTTTTTCAGATCAAAATTGATGCCATCAAGACCCACACACCTTTAGTAATCTGCTCATAATCTTCAGAGATCTTTAGAACAATTGTGCTACGTTCCCATGTAAGACCCAGTGCCCAAAATATCCTGGGAAGCAGGAAAGTTCTGGGCTGCTCTGATCAGCTGTGAGTGAACAGCTGGGCAAGAAGTGGTTAATACCAGGAAATTCCATATTTCTCTAGAACGCTGGAGGGACTTTCCCATGGCCACACCTGACTTCCTCTGCCAGCCCCACCCGACTGAGGGAAGGAGAGTGAGAGCGGGGCAGACACTGCGTCTGCTCATACACATTCACCTGATGATAATAACATGGCAGGAAGAGACCTTTGCTGTAGCTCCTCACAGCAGGGCGGGAGAGGGGGTTGGGCGGGGGGTGGTTGGAGCCTACATTCTACTTTCTCTGTTTCCAGGTTTCTGCGGAGCAGGGACAGGGGAGAGTCACAACTGTCATCTGTACCTTGAGGATGACAGAGCATGTGTGCTGCGCGGTGACTTTCTGATCAGAGTGTGTCTACACCCACCCTGTGTCTACACCCACCCTGTGTCTACATTCACCCTCACCTACACTCAACCTTTACTTACACTTACTCTGTACCTACACTCACTGTGTCTACACTCACTGTGTCTACACCCACCCTGTACTTACACTCACCCTGTGCATACGTGCTCTTGTATTTACGCTTGTAGCTGCTCTTCCTCCTAAGACAAGACATGTCCGTTCTGCTCGCCCCACCAACGCGTCCACTTGGGCTAAATAATTCATCTGTGCCTTCATATTCTTTCTTCCCTTTGTACTGAGTCCTGCCTGTGCAGCAAATCTGCGTCAAGTGTGCCCATTTGAAAATCAGAACATGTTCCGTTGCTCCTCTGGGTGCTCCCCACTCACGAGTCGCTGCCTCCCTCCGTTGTTGCCTGATCCACACCCACGGGACTCATTTCCCCCCTGTGAAAATGCTTCCTTTCTACACTGGTTCTTTACTCCTGGCATTGGGCATTCAACAACTGATCCTGCTTCTTTGTGAAATATTTCCTTCTGGTTTCTGTGGCATGTGCGCTACCAGCTACTGACCTACAGTGCTTCCGGTCTCCTTCGCTAGGCTTCTTTTCCTATTTACACACCCTTTTAGGAATCTCATAGTTGGAATGTATCCACAATGTAATGGCTCTTAAACTTTTTAAGTAGGACCTCTCCCCCAAACTCCAGAATACACATCTAAGGTCTATGTCTATTGGTACTTGGAGGTCTACTGGGCACTAACAGCACTCGCAGTTTTCATTTCCTACATGTCTACATCATAATGGCCTTCCTTTTTTCTTTTAAACAGTCTTGTTATATTGCCAAAGCTGTCCTGAAACCCAGATCCTCCTGCCTCAGCCTCCTGAATAGCTAGGATTACAGGCACAGATCATCATACTCAGCTCTATAATGGTCTTTCTTGTCCAACCCAGATACTTACTGTTTTATCCTCACATTCACTTACTTTGCTTCCTAGACTTCTCTGATTAGAAAGCAAGCTCCATTGCCTGTTTTTCCTGCTCAATACAGTGTCTGTACAGACTTAAAGTTTGTTGATGAACTAAATGATTGAGTCTTTGGCATATGTAGCACGCCAAACTTAGCTCTTGAGAAAAAGCTGTGGTGGCTCATGCTTGTAAGTTCTGGCACTAGGGATGTTGAAGCAGGAAGATCCTGAGTTCAGTGGTCACCTGGGTTACATAGTGAGAGCCTATCTATTTAAAAAATCTGATTTCCTAGAAATACAGATATATAAACATTTACGGTAAGTATTTCTAAGTTCATACCTGTTTGGTCTCTTATTTTTGGTTCCTATCCAGGTGAAATGGGCTTGTTTATTGACTGTTCATTGCCACCTACTTTCATCAAACTCCCATCAGAATGCATGAAGGATGATGAAGAGGATCCCAAAAGCATGGCCTGTGATGTGGGATTCTGTCTTTGGTCCTTTGCCCACAGTCTAAGAGCTGGTTCCATCTCAGCAAATTAGCCACTCTAGACATCCTTTCTATACCGCTACTGGGGGTGAGAACCCACTTGTACCATAGGGTGGTAGAACAGCCTCAGTTTTGACTTACTCCCTGGCAAATGCCTTGCAAGAGAAGCTCAAGATGGAACTACTCCATTTAGACCTATGAGGAGGAGGAGACAGGTTTGGCAGGGCATGATGGAGCAGAATATCAGATGCACACAAAAGATGGAGATAACAACCTAAGAGGTAAGGTGTTCAGGCCAGGACTAGGGTAGGATGCCTTGAACACAGGGGAGTCCATTGGACGTGACAGGCTTGATGTATCTTCAGTGATGTATGGTATTAGAATAAGTCCTTTAAAAATGAATGTGGGTCACTGGATGCAGTGGCACATGCCTTTAACTCTAGAGGCAGGTGGATCTCTGAGTTTGAGGCCAGCTTAGTTTACAGTGAACTCCAGGCCAGCCAGAGCTACATAATGACTCAAGAAAACAAAAACAAAACCCAGGAAATGGGGCAATAGACTCTCTAGAATTATGAATTCTAACTTTTTCTTTGGCGTTTTCCTTCTTTTATTAGTTAAATGTCTGCTTATAAAAACGTATGCATAATTTTTTCTACTGGGAAAGGAAAGCAACCCACAGTGTGAGAAGTCAAACAGTTCTCACAAGGCTGGAATGATGGGCAGAACATGGAAGCATGCTGAGCTGCATTGTTTAATGATCATCCAGTAGATTTATTTAAAGAATTAGCTAACCATCCTAAAAAATCTAACTCTACAGACGCAGTTCCTCCTCATCTAGGAAACGAAGCCTCTGGGGGACAAGTATCCAAGGTTTCAGCCCATGATTGGTTGGCCTCATTGCTTTGGGCTTCTGGTAACACATCACAGCAGGAGCACGTCGTAGAATATAATTGCTCACTTCATGGCCCGGGAGCACTAGGTTGTCACCTTTGATCAACCTCACCCTCGATCCCACTTTCTGCTGCTATACAAAGCATCTTTAAAGGACAGAATGCATCCCTTCTATCCCCGAGTCTCATCAAGAGCAAAGCATGCTGGTCAGCCCTTCTCCCAGACATAGGTGGCGGCCAAGGGCATACTGACTCAGGGGTCTGGTTGTGGGAGATAAAGAGCCACTGGCTACCATTAGTTGTGACTGGCAGAGTTTCTAACCAACTTCTTAGGTCTCACTCCTTCAAGAGGGGAAATCTGACTATAAAGACAGAAATGAGAACAGTCCTGAAAACACAGAGGGTGGATTCCATGAAGGATGGTTCTTATTGCAACAGACTGACCAATGGTGTGCTGGAAGACTTTCTACAAAACTTCTTAGGTTCCACAGGGACTAAATGAAAATGCAGAAGGGCAGAAAGAGGAAATTCATATCCTAAATTTGACTTTGCTGTGCCTTGGTAGGGAGAAGGTGGCCAGCTTCAGGCCACAGCACCCCTCCCCATTGCTTGGCAAGACTCTCTTAGTTCAGACGAGCTGAGATTTCAGGCAGCAGGGAAGGATATGGCCTACAGCACGGAAACCTAAAAATGTATTTTATTTTGAAGTTGTGCTTTGGATTTTCCCCAATCCAACATCTGCTGAGTGACAGTCTTAGGTTCACACAAAGCATCTCCAAGCATACATACAATATTCCAGTTATCAACACCATTTTAAAGAATATGCCATTTTATACAAATGTGACATACAAATCAGACGCCACAGCATTGCAGTTCCCTGGAAGATCTAGCTTCTCTTCTGAACGGAAGTCCACGCACACCAGCCCTTCCAGTGGTTTGTTCATCCTGGTGCTGGCAGTTTTCATCTTCTTGGGGATAAAAGAGGGTGGTCTGAGGAGGCTGGCAGAAATCAGCCTGTTCCAGTTTCTGGGCTGGCGGCAAACTCTTCTATTTTCCAAGTTGGGATGCTGGTAGCTCTGTCTCACTTTTCTTCCCCAAAGATCTGAGTTCACACCAGGAAAAGGATCCATGCCACAGGGGCAGAGCAGGGCTCTTGGAAGCATCATGCTGGTTTTGGCAAGCCTACGTAAGGAAGGCTGGTTGCCCAAGGCCTGGGGTGGCCAGCTCCTTTTGGCTTTTGGGCATAAAATCACAGTGTGCAACCTCAATTCCAGTTGAAGTGAGCTCTGCCAAGAAGGACTCTCTTCTTATTGTTCCTGGTCCTTTTGACAGGACCATGTCACAGGTGTCAGGAGCACCAGGGATGAGGAAGACAGCTAGGCTCCCAGAGCTAGGGTTAGTAGGGGACCACTTATATACTGTCCAGTTCATGATGCAAATCAGCAGATGGACACTGACCAGGGGATGACAAACACAAATCATGTCAGGGTTAAAAGAGAAGTAAGGCAAGAACAAAAGAACAGGCCCACAGCATTACCTTTGAGAAACCTTTGCTTTTACTTTCTTAGGCGGAAGTGTCCTGGAGATAGGTAAGGGACAGGTACAGAAGTTTTTATCAGTTAGATTAAGAGGAATGTAAAAAGTGAAGATTGGGGCTTTATTTTTGGCAAGGAAACAGATACTTGGGTCTGAAAGTCCCCTATTGGCTCAAGCCCAGGTAACAACCACAGGTCAGTAAAAAGAGCAATAAAGATCAGGCACCCATCCAAAGGACCAAGAGTTGCCTCTTGCAGTCTTACTTTAACGAGGGAGTTCTACAGTTCTTTCTAGCTCAGAGAGTAGTGTAGTAGTTTCCAGGTTGTTGCAAGTTATTCTTGCCATTAGTGGCCCCCGAGCTCCTGTTCCTTTCACACAGAATGAGAAACACCTACTGCTTCCTATAGATCCAACTGCCAACTACATATGTTGGTTCAAAAAGGATCACTTTTAGCTCAAAGCTAAGAATAGCCAGGTTTTTTGCTACCTGAATGGCAACCGACTATCTCTCTTGAACTACAGAAAATAATAAAGCTAAAATAAAAGCTTCCAAACCAGAAAACACAGAGGATTGTATCTGACTTCAAGGAACAACCCTGGGACAAAGACTTCCCAGCCCTGGTACTCAAGGGGTAGCATGATGCAAGAGATGGTGTCACACACACCATATTTGTAGACTGGACTAGAGCATTCAAGGATAGCCTATCTGAATTTCGGAGGGAAACCGGGAAAAAGGCCAAAGGCAGGCTTCAATATGAAGCATCTCTTTTTTTTTTTTTTTTTTTTTTAAGATTCTGGCTTTGGGAAAACTTGAGTCTGTGAGATCAAAGTTCCCTTAGTTGTCTTCATTTGGATAAACAAAAACCGGTTTCAAAAACAATGTCTCTCTTTGATTTAACTAGGGCTCTCCAAGTCCCGATTGATTCCTAGAAAGAACCTTATGAAAAGTATAAGCCAAGAGGTGAACTTGAAATAGTTTTAATCTGGAAACAATTTTTGGATTAGCAGACCTCCTTTTTTTTTTTTTTTTTAAAATGGGATAGTGAATTTTAAGTTCTAAGTGCCAAAAAAAGTGAAAGGAAGAAGGACCATATCTTACCTTTTTATCAAACCTGCCACAAACACAATAAAACTTTTAAGACTTTTTACTCTAAAAGGAACTAGCTATAAAACTGTCTTATACTGGAAAATGTGTTAAATGGAAAATAGTCTGTCAGAGACAAAGACTGGAGCCCAAGAAATGTGTATACATTCAGAAAAACTATAAAAGCTCCTTAAGATTGGGATGCACATCTATAGGATGGAGTAGAATAAAAGCAGACACCAGTGACCAACTCACAGAAAGAGAAAGACAGAATCCCATCCTGCTGAATTTCTATGGGTGGAGAGATTTTAAAGGCCACATTTCTCTGGCCCAGACAGAACAAAGTTTGTGATGGAAATACAGACCCCTGGTGGCTTCTGTGTGAACTGCCACAATAACAAAGTGGTCTATAATCAGGAGAGGCTGTAGCCAGAGACTAGAAAAATGTGTGGTGTGTACGTGTGTGTACACATATGTATAAAATGAAGACTGGACTATATATGATTCTCCCAAACAAGATGCACTGAGAACTGTCTTCTCAAGGCATCCTCTATGGTCTAAAGGGACTAAGACATGGGCCCAAGTCCCCATGTCTTGCCTTGGTAGATTTCATAGCAATCTGATAATGAAAAACTTGTCTCTGGCTAAACTAAGAACAGCATGTACTGTAGCTGGTTGGATTACAACAACTGAGGGAAGCGGGGAGTGGCAGGAAGGGAGGAAGGGAAAGGCGGTAACAAGGGCTTCATTCTCAAGGTTTGGGTACTGGGGAGACTAAGTCCTGCAAGAACAACTTAGAATCTAATTTTCAACTTAAGTCCCCAAGCTAGTTAAATAGGAAGATTTTAATAACAGTCAATCCTCTTGCCTAGAACAATTAAATTACACCCCTCAGACAGTACAAGACTTGTCAGTAGACTGTGGGGAAGCTGATGAGTTGACACCAGGGCTGGTAGCATTTGTTTTGGGGAAGACAGTTGGCTTGGGCCGCGTGGCTGGTGGTTTGACGGGGGCAGCCATCTTGACGGATTTGACAGGCCGGAAGGCACAGGTAACGTCCCCAGCAGTACTCGCGCTGCGCTGGAAGGCAGGCTCAGGGTCCTTGAGGAGCTGAGTGTGCAGGGGGCTGGAGGGCTCAGATGTGGGGGCCACCACTGGAGAAGTTTTGAGGGGCTCCAAAGTGTCCAGAACCACGTCAGGGGTGTGCTTAACATTGCTCTGTCGCTCTAGCTCTCGGAGCTCATTCAGGGCAGAGTTCATTGTTGCTTCAATATCCTGCAAAACAGGAAAAAGGAAGAGGTAAGGCAAACCAAGGCAGATGTCTCCGGGGATCCTATTTTAACCAAGTAGGCCAAGCCATTAAACCAACTATAAAATGCCTTATTTTACTTGGACAGGGTTCTTGAACATATGAATGCCTAAAATGTGGAGAAAAGGTGCAGAGGAATTTTTATCATCAGGAACTTCTTTCTCCTTTAGAAAGAGTAGCTGATGACTTCTGGAAATAACATGACTGTTGCACACATCAACTCACAACTGTTGTGGTTACCTATGTAAGACATGTTCAAGGTCAAGACAGTCAAAACTCCAGTATGAATTGGGGAGGGGCCCTTATGGCCACACTCTTGTTAGAGGAGCTATTGGCACTTGTTGGTTCCCGAGGGAAGTCATAATCCTCTGGGGACCTAGCTGCTGGGAGGCTGCCCATGCCCCAGTGGATGGCCCCAGACTCACGCACATATGGGAAGTACTAATTGGACTCAGGGGGTTATTGAGAACAACACAAAAAGGAAGGCGTGCAGTTGAGGGGGACGGAAGAGGTTAGGGTCAGTGGGAGGGTGGTGGACATGACTAAAGTGTATCATCAATGTAGGGAACTTCCAACGGATACATAGATATTCTTAAAAAAAGAGTAGCTGAGGTATCAACTAGAGTCCTTGGTTTTAGTGAGAGATGCTAAAATATCTTTGAATGAAATGATATTTACATATAATATAATTTATATATAATTCCATCCAGTGATGCGGGGATTCATTTATCTAATTCCTTTTACTTGTGGGTATATTTGAAAGTATATAAAGAACTTTTAGAAAGTTCTAGAGATCTGTATTTTTCTGACTTCAGGATGAATCTTGAGAAGGTTATTCCCTCCTCCGCAGGAGCCAAGTCCTTGAAGATTTATCTGAATAATCCTTCAAGTTTCCCACCACATTCAGATGTCCAACTTGAGACCATTTCCTTCTACCCAGCACCATGAGGGGTCAGAGAATGACCAGAAGGGGGAGCCAAAGCCCACATAAGTGAATTAGCATCTGCAAACCGGTGGGATACTACAGATTTGAGGAGAATTGTATTTTTAGCCCAGGAGCTCAGGACAGAGCCAAGAAACCTTTCTTTATATGCAGGCATCCAGGGGGAGCCCCCAGCTCTCATAACCCATCCCGAAACTTGTGTTTAATATTGTGTCTTAAACCCTCCACAGGACTCCTCAGGATCAAGAATGTTTTCAAAGACTGTATGTTCTGGGTTGGAGAGATGGCTCAGCATTCTGTTCTGCTCTTGCAGAGGACCTGGGTTCAGATCCCAGCACCCACATGGAGGCTAACAACTGTCTGTAACTCCAGTTCCAGGGGATGACACCCTCTTCTGACCTCTGTGGGCATTGCAGGACACAAGTACACTTACATACATGCAGGTAATACACTCATACATATAAAATAAAAATAATGAAATATGCGTCACCGTGAGATCTCTCTCTCTCTCTCTCTCTCTCTCTCTCTCTCTCTCTGCGGTGCCAGGGATGGAATTCAGGACCTGTGCATGCTAAGCGAGCAGTCTATCACTGAGCTACACTCTAGTTCTCTCAAATCTCTTAAAATGCTCGGGAAGAACTCCATCTCCTGGCTCTGTCCTGTAATGTAACTAGTGTTTCACTGTTTTAACATTCCTATTAATGCCTGTCCAAGGGAGGAACAGGGGGGATTCCTCTGGTGCAAGGCAGATTGCTGCTGTCAGGAGTTTAAACAGGCTAGCAGGATAGCAAAGCAAGAAACCAAAGGCTCAGAGCTTAATACTGGGCTTATCAGGTATACCTCCTTCAGCGGAACACCAACGAAGCCAACAGAGACCAGCTTCTCCTGCCCTGTCCCCACCACCCCCAAAGAGGGGTGAGAAGAGGGATAGTAAGCCTTAGTTCCTACCTGTTCTAATGAAAATTATATAGCTGAGAGAGACGTCTGACAGAACTGCTTGGAGTGGCCCCAGCTGATGGACTTTTAGAGGTCGGGTTGGATTTCTAATAGTTCATGGAAAACAGAGAGTCATCAGTGTGGTGATTCTGAAATCCAGGAACTCATCTCCGTTGTATCTGGAGCCTTGGGCTAAAGGCCCTTCTAGTACTAAACTTCCAGCAACAGGAATATTTTGGGGTCTTTAAGACAGAATCAGATGGTGGACTGATTATTCAACCATAGGCATTAGAGATCAATTTTAGGAAACAGAGTGATGAGGATGGACAGAGCAATACACAAATGTGACTAGAGCTGTATCCGAGCTCCAGCTTTATTGTAGTCTATTAGGGTATTTTTATTTTATTAAATGTGTGTGTGTTTTGTATGTGTTTGTATGTGTGTTGTATGAACATGTATGTGTAGAGGCCAGACGAGGATGCTAGACATCTTCCTCTATTATTCTCTACCTTATTTTTCTTGAGACAGTGTCTCCCACTGAACCTGAAGTTTGCTGTTTTGGCTAGGATGGCTCTGGGAATCTGCTCCTTTAACACTGGAGTTACAGGCAAATGTGGCCATGCCAGGCTTTTATGTGGGTACTGGAGATTTGAACTCAGGTACATTTGCTTGCACAATAAGTGTTTTTACCAGCTGGGCCACGTTCTCAGCCCTTATGTTAGTGTCTTAAAAAATGAAACCTGGGCTAAGTGGACTCTTATCAAATATCCTTAACTACTGGCTTTAAAAATCAAGTCAGAATGATGAGCAACTAGTCACAATTCTTTCATTCTACTTTCAGGTTTTCACCGGGTAGACATGGCTATGAGGGCTGCCGTCTTGGCAGGTCCACGTGTCTGACTGTCACTTAAATCTGAACAGAACTCACAGAGCATTGGTCTGTTTCAAGTTCTGTTGTGTTAGCGGGGGTTTCTCTGAGTAGGAGTGACAAGTGTAGGCTCATGCTCAAGATTGCTGTTCAGGGCTCAGTTACCTGTGCAATGACCTCAGGGTCCACGGGCCGATGGTTATTGAAGCTTTTTGACCGTCCTGCTGTGGTGGTTTTCCGGATCTGTGGACTATCCAGTCGGTTCTTCAGGGATGAGTGGCGACTAATAGAGTTGAGGCTCCCATGGCCGCTGATAGAACACTTATCTGGCCCTTCCTTGGGGAGATTCTGGCTCATGATGGGCTGGGAGGATGGGCGGCAGCTAGCCCCCACCCCTGGGGAGGAGGAGTCAGTCAGGGGACTGCTTAGCCCATGGCTGTCGCTCGGGAATGCTTTCCTGATGCTCCCAGATTCTGGACGCTTCCTTTGCCTTCAATCACAAACAGAGAGGCATCTGATCAGGGGGCTCTGGCTCCGAGGAGCTAGGATGGTGAGTGAGGGGCAGAGGCCGACACCTGAGACTGCTGGAGAGAGGCACACACGGCACCTCTTTTCATGTTTCCTTTCTCCTGTTTTCTCCATATTCTGTTCCCCTGCCACCCCCAACCTGGGCAGAGGCAAAATGGATACTTACTTGGTGGTTGTGGGCTTTGAATTCTAAACATGAAAGATGCTGTCAGAAAAAAATGCCTGATTAAGAGAAGGTTTCTAATGAGAGAAATATTCATGAAAAGACCTACTCCATTTCCTACTCTGAACAGAAACCCAAGGCCCAGGTAGGAAAAATCTCACCATGACCAAGGAGGGGAAAGCTGTTGGTAAGAAGAGAGTTAACTTTTCCAAATTTTGTCTAAGTATAGCAAACCTGTAATCATTGTGGGCTCTGGCAGAGACTGTTGCTTATTCATAGACATGAAAGAGAGGCTGCAGTGTCCAGACAGAGGGCCCACTGTGTGCCTGCTCTTCAGGCGGAAAGAGCATCTATGCAACTGCTATGCCATCCAGCACTAGGCTGAACCCTGGCTATGGGCCACTTCCAGTCTCAAATGAGTGGTATGGTGGAATCCTAGCCAGATGGTTATTGCCTGCTGAGTGACTTTACTTCATTTTATTTTATTTTGTGAATTAGGTTTTAAAGGACCTAATCTAAGAAGTCATGAAGCTGCCTGTTCAGATAGCAGCTGGGAAGATCTTGAACCTACTGAAAGTGCTGGGCTAAGCTGGTACTGAGGATGGAAGCAGGACCCTGCCGACTGGCGGCCATCCCTCAAGGACAGCTGGTGTTCTCAGTCAGCCCTTGTGCTGCTGGCAGCTGAGGTTTACTTTATCTTTCTGGGTCTAAAACCCGATACACAGCAGCCACTCCATGAATCTGTCTGCTAGGCAGTTCTGGCAACCATTCTCAATCAGAAAAAGTATGCTCTTCAGTCTTAGAAGATCTTGCTGAGATGAGCCCTCCTCAGTAAGGTTTCCCTTCCAGTATCTGCAGCCCTCGTGTTCCTTCAGCACATCTCCAGCACTGCTTTTTAGCTATCTTTCCACATGGGCTTTGTCTTGCCAGACTGGGAATTCTGAATGTCTAGCATTGGTGCCTGGTACAAAGCAGATACAATGTGACGAATTAAACTGAAATGTCACACCCTATGAGCTCTGCGGATTTCCTTTTCCACTCAAGGATGTCTGACTCACAAATCTGAAACTGCTGAGAAGGCAGATTTATCAAATTGCTGTTGTGTGTCATTCCAGGCATTCTAGGGGCAAAAAGATGAAGACAGAGATCTGGTTACAGGGAACTCAGTCTGGCAGAAGAACTAGAACTAGTATTGCAAATCAACAACTACACAAGCCACTTTGGAACACACCCCCAAGGAACTCAAGGTGTCAGGAAGGCTTTCCCCAACATAATGGTTAGACTGAATCTTGAAGGGTGAGGAGGTATTTACCAGGTAAGTGGGGGTCAGGTGGTATAAGGCCCAGGGAGAGAGAGTTTCCTGTGATAATAGGAAAATTCTGTGGGGAGCTGTGCTGTGGAGGTAGGAGGGAAGGAAGAAAGGCAGACTAGCTCCTAAGGGCCAGGTGTGTTGGGGGCTGGTGCTCACCCATTTGCTGGTTGATGTCTGGGTAAGCCTGGGTAGATCATGTTGACAAGGTCTGGTCATGGTTTGTCCTCCAAGAAATTCATCATAAGAATACTGACATCACAAGCAAGGCATACAAGGGAACTCCTTTTTCATCTTTTGATGATTTTTCAGCTGTCCCTCTCTACGATCCCTTTGTATAAACAGGATCACTATGTGACGACTTCATAGTTTATAGCCGGGGATGAAGCTGCAGCTCTGTCAGAGAGCCTGCCCTGCCTGCATTTGTGAGGCACTGGGCTCTATACCCAACACCAAAACCCAAAAAATAACAGTGCTTAAATAAATATCGAATGCTCCCTACACTAATCCAGTCTTGGTTTCTGGCTTAATAGGCTTATGACTTTGTCATTGTAGGGTTATAATTAACACACTTGTAAATAATGAAAAAAAAATGTGATTAGCTCACAGCTACTTTTTCTTAGCTTGCCCTCCCAGCAGGCTGGAGAAGTATAAAATCCTCAACTTTTTTACTGGTCCAAATTAAATTATGATTACACTAAATAAAGGAGCTGAATAAGTCATATGAATTTGAGGGTAAAAGATAGAAATGAGACACATCTCCCATCCCCCATTTACTGTTTGGTTGGAAAAAAGCCAAGAGATCTGGTAACCTCATACAGTTTAAAAACAACAAGCATCTTTTATTTCCCTTCCAGTCTCAGTGTCCAGAGGCTATGTTTAACAGGGTTTCAACGTGCAAATCATTTCATCCCTCCAGAGTCAGAGAGAATACAAACTGTACATCATCTCCAATCCATGTGCACCAGGAGTGCCCGGGGCTTATCTTCCTCCTGGCACTGGGCCACTGTTCAAGGTCTGGCAGAAAGAGGTCTGTAGGACTCGGTGTCTGGCCCCTTGAGATGAAATTAGTTCTCCAATAGCCTGAATGCCTCTTTGGGAGGCAGCAGCACATGGGCGGGTGAGCGAGGAATCTCTCTAGATAGCCAGCATGATGTGGATGGAGTTAGGACCTCAGAATATTGCTAAGAGCCATGATGACGCTAGGGTCAGAGGTAAGCCTGCTGACAGGAGTGGGCGTTCGCAAAGGCACTGCCAGGGAAGGGGAGTACACAGGGCTAAAGCAACAAGAAAACAATGAAGAGTGATTTCTCCTGATGTGGAAGAGGGCTAGGGGTCACAGGATGAATCAGGAGCTCAGGATTTCCTTGGGGTTCAGTGCTCTCTCCTATTCTCCACAGCAGTGATGTAGAAAAGGGAGAAACAGACATATGACATCTAAATAACCACTCGGTGGAAGACACACAAGACTTTGAATCTTCAAACAGACAAGGGTCAAAGAAGACATCAAACACTATTCGCATAAGAATTGGAAAAGTGAAGGCACCGCTAAGAAATAGCACAAAGCCAAGTTGCATAAAATGATGAGGGGTTGATTGTAAGACTACTAGGAAGGTCTACGCTGGCAGATACTGAGGCACACAGAATACCCTGCCACAGCATGATGACAGACCCATGGAAGCCTCCTTAGCTATGTCCATCCACCTTGCAGCAGCAAAGAACCTGTTAGACTAGGGGAGCTGATAGCACTTCGTGCAGCATAGGAGTGGAATGGGGTTAGGCCAGGGGTGAGGCTGGGTGGCGTGAATCTTTCAGGGGAGCAGAAAACGAAAAGCAGAGCTTACTTGTTGATGTTTGCAAGATAAATATCAGCTACATGACCCCCACTGGGACAGCTGGCCCCCGCTCTGGCTGTCACCTTTTCTTCAGGTGGCTCAGACATGACCTCAATCTCAGACTTGGGGCTGGACCTCTCCACGACACCGTCCTCGCTGGGGGAGAAGGGACAGGCAGGTAGGGAGGAGGGAAAACAACAACACAAAAAGCAGTGTTAAATCAGCAAGATGGCCCCCCTGGACATACACATGACCCCACACAGCTTGGAGGCAGCAGCGACCCCTGGTGGGGCTAACTCTGAGCACAGGCAAGGGAACCTGAGGGCCTCTGGAGGGTCATTTAAATAAAAATAAATAATCCACTGAGCTCTCTGCAATCCCCAGCTCCTCAGGAAAGCTTCGCTAGGGGACACCTGGATTGGAGGCATCTGCCTTTGACCCCATGCTGCTTTCCTGGGGTGGCCATGATGGGGCCACCTCCTGGAGAAGGAAGCGGAAGTCCAGGTTGCTGTTTATCTGCTGAGGTCCTGAGTACTGCTGGTAAGGACAGTCAGCTCTGCAGAGGCTTTGAAGATGCCAGCGTTGAGGCAGGATGTGGACACATGGACACACTGTCGTAGCACATCTAGCCTCGCCTTAGAGTGTCCAAGACGGTCCCAGGTCTCTCCACTGCTCTCCTGGCCCCTCTGGCTACTGATGACAAAGAAATCCCCTTCTCCCCCACAATTCATCTTCTCTCGATCCCGTAGTGAAGTCATAACGCTAAATTTGGGAGGGTCCTGTCCACGCACAGATCGCCACCAGGTTTGCGATGTTATCAACACAGGGAGGATTTCCCCGCAGAACGAGCCCGGGAGAGGCTTGGGAGGGTGCAGACTCATTCAGGATATCAACCTTAAAAAAAATAATAGTAAGGGAAGGACTAAAAACAGTGACAATGTTGTATCCCAGAGAAGTGAGTCGAGGCAGAGGCAGGGTAAGGAACAGGGAGGCCAGCTTAGGTGGGCGACAAGGTTCACTGCTTCCTGCTCAGGAGACACTGCTTCAAAGGGTGGGAACCAATGGGCAGCCCATCCAATGAGAACCCTAGAACCAGCTGCTCTCCCTTGTTCTCAGATAGCCTTTTCTCTCTGCCCCACTTTTCTTCTTCCATAAGGGTACTTAGTACAGATTTCTCCTGGAAAGTAACTTGTCATTTTCATTTCCAAGTGGAAAAATACCATCAGTGGCTCAGCAGGTTGGGGTATCGGTAGCTGTTTAAAAGAGAAGCCGAACGTGGTACCTCATGCCTGTAATCCTAGCACTGAGAAGGCTCTAGCAGGAGGACTGCTATGAGTTCAAGGCCAGCTTAGGCTATATATGAGCTCAAGGCCCACCTGGGCTATAGAGTGACAATTTATCTCAAAACAAAACAATACAAATGAGTACTGGCTGGTACACTTCTAAAACAAATGGGTCAGATAGTGATATAAAGGGAGAACAGAAACTGGCAACATTAAAAAAAAATTCTCCACTGAGCTGTGGGCCAGGGAGTGGGGGTGATGTCACGGAGCTGTAAGCCTTATTGGTCCCTGGGGAACTAGTCTCCCTTATACTCCTATAGAAGCCTGATTCCCACAGTGCAGTAGGTGCCACCCACAAAAGTGCCAGGGCCCCACTTACGTGTCTTGGACTACGATGTACTGATGGGGGATGAGTCCATCTATACCATTGTGCCGGCCTTCCCACCAGTCATCAGACGCCCGCTGGTAAAGCAGCAAGGAGGCTCCCTTCTTGAAGGACAATTCTCGGGCTGTCCGGCCCACGTAGTCAAACTTGGCAATCGCCTCAATGGGCTCACATTCTTGGAGAAGCAGAAAAGAAGGAAACACATGTTGCCGGGAGCTACAGATTCAGGAAACTGGGCAAAAAGCCTAGTGAGCTGGACTTACAGTGATGGGAGGATAACTGTGTGAAAAATAAGCACATATGATCTATAAAGAACTAACAGCCTGGTATCCTCTTTCCTGCCTTTGCACCTGCTGTCTTCTCTTCCTGGGACCCTTTCCTCTGCCTGAGACAGCACCTGGAGATACTGCTTTCTCTGATAATTTGTTGATTCTTTACTTCTTTATGCTGATCCCTCCTATTATCAAAGTTGCCAATATATATATATAAATATATATATATATATATATATATATATATATATATATATATATATATTTAGCAGTAATGGGGACTGAACCCAGGGCTTCATACGTTAGGTAAGTGCTCTACTAATGAACTATAAACCCAGTCCACCATACTTTATTTTTGAGCATTCTTTTCTAGGTATATATTAAGTTCATCAACTATATAACACTTATGCCATATTTTAAGTGATCTGTTTGTTTTACCCATTCTTCCCAGTAGAATATAAAATATGGAAAATTTTTGTAAAAAATATGGAAATACATATGAAAGTAATTTGAAAACTTAAAAAGAGTTTACAAGTACAAAGAATTTTTATTTTTGTGTGGGCTTGTCTTCTTATTTGTAAAATGAAGACGATTGTATTAGTGTCTTTTTATGAAGTTGTTAGGAAGAATCAGTAGATTACAACTGATGAAAAGCTTAAGAGTAGTGACTAGCATTGTGGTTTGTGTGCATTAGTCATTATTATCATTACTTTTATCTGTTCTAGGCTGCATGTAGAGATCAGATAGTAAGCAAAAGGCTCTCCAAAAACACTGAACTGTAAGGTCATAGACAACTAGGTAGCAGAGAAGGCTGCTTAAAAACAAGACCATGCATATAAAAGGCCTGGCTGGCAGGCCTGCTCTTAAATGGACTGGGCTGGAGATTTCACTGCAGCAGACCACAGAAGTCTGGCTTTAGTATTCCAGTCTCAGGTACCTCCCTGTCTCTGTTTTCTTAGCCTGCCCTATCTATTTCACTAGAGATAAAACCTCTAGCAGTGTGAGAACAAGGCTACTCTAACCTATACTAAATTCTCTGGTTCACCTACTTCTCATTATCATGCTGACCCTTCTTATGTCAGGATCTAATCAAAAAGTCCTATTTTTTCCCCCTTTAAAAGCCAGCTTCAGAATGCAGGATTCCACGCAAGGAAGGGAAGTGGTGGTGGGTGCAGGCAAAGCTTTGAAGATCATGTCATTTAATTCTGCCCAGAAAACTCCGAGGCCCCTTGTCAATTGCTGAGACTTGCAGAGATGAAGTGATCCAGGAACGAAGGTGTGGAAGGGTTGGAAGCAGGGAATGTGCTGGTGAGACAGGCCCTAATAAATCATGGGCACTCCAGAGGGGCTTAAGGATGACAGCTGAGCATTCCACCCCTGGATGCACACTCACCAGGCTGTTCAGCACACACAAATTTGTATTTAGGAAGGGGTCAATTTTTCCAGCTGGCACGCATGCAAGCATGTGGTTTCTGTGTCCTCATTCCCACTCCCCTGGCTTGTTTCTGTTGGGTTCTTGGCACCCAGTTTTTCTATTCCCTGGGCTGGTTGCTTTTCAAATATGTTTTCCTTTGCTTTGGTCTCTAGCTACTTGGCAGGAATTAGGGACTGATATCTGCTGGATTCAGGCTAGACAAGGAACTAAGAGGTGAGACAAAGAAGCTGAAGGGCTACAAAAGGTCTAGTTCTTCACCTTTAGCTTAATTTGAGAATGTCCCTCCAAAGAAAGGAGAGACAAGGGAGCTCCTGGCCTCTTCTTGGGGACTGATGGATAGCAGAGTTAACCCAATGCACAATATATACAACCACTTCTGCTTCATCTAACAGCCCTACTGACCAGGACATAGGAGAGCATACCGTCATCACTTGTGTGGTGCTCTACGGTCACATCCTGGGTGGATTCTTCAGCTGAGGTAGTCTCTCCATGAGGACTGTCACTGAAATAGAAGCAAGAGTGACTGGGACATCAGTATTTCTCACAAAATTTTCTTCTTCCCCTTGACAAATCCTTTGGAGCAGAGACATTGAATCAATTGTGGGCTGTGATATATCCTAAGTGTACATAGCCATCAAATACAAAGAATAAAATATCTATCTCTAGAGTTCTTTAGTTTAGCTCCTACTGCAAAAGCCATTTGTGACTGGTTAGGACTTAAACTACCTTAAGAAAAAGGGAAAGCCCTTTGAAATTATCAAAAAACACCTCCTTAGAAAATATAGAAGAACTCAACTACTGAAAAGTAGATTCTCTTCATGAATGTTCTCCTGGTCAAGGAGAAGCATGGCAGAAGGGAAACCCTGGGTTTTTGTATCAGATAAAACTAGACTTAAAAACCAGCTCTGATGTTTGGTAGTCATATAACTAACTCTGGGCAAGTGACTTAATTTCTTTTTTATTTAAAAAAATTTATCATTTTCATTTTATGTGTATGAATGTAATGCCTGCATGCATGTAAGTGCACCCATGTCATGCAATGCCCTTGGAAGTCAGCAGAGGGAGGTGGATCCCTTGGAACTGGAATTATGGACTGTTATTATCCACCATGAGTGCTGGGGATCAAGTCTGGGTCCTCTGCAAGAGTAGCCAGTGCTCTTAACCCCTGGGCCATCTCTCCAGCATCCTAGGTCAAGCTCTTAAAAAATCATAAAACAAACAAACAAGAAACATGTTCTCTCAAATCATAGAGAATTGAGAATTGAAAATGGCCAGAGAAGTTACAAAGAAAGTATTTCCACTCTTATCTCCTGGCTTAGGAACTTCAGAGTAGATGAAAGTTCTTCTATTTTTAAAAAAATATTTTATTTGCTATTCTTATTTTATGTGTATGAGTGTATTGTCTGCATGTACATAAGTGAACCCATGTTGTGTAATACCCATGAAAGTCAGAAGAGGGCACTGGATTTTCCTGGAACTGGAGTTAAGGACAGTTGTTAGCTACCATGTGGGTGCTGAGAATCGAACCCAGGTTCTCTTCAAGAGCAGCTATTTAGTGCTCTTAACCACTGAACCATGTCTCCAGCCCCTGAAGTTCTTATTTCTTGAAGAGTAGGAAAAAAACCTCTGATCCTGTCTCAGGTTTTCTCCTCTAGCCGTAGGCTGTAACAGACAAGCCTTTCTAGGCAGTTCCCTGAAAATCTGAATATACTCCCCTGCCAAATCCCACAAGCAATCTGCCGCACAGCCTCTTCCTGTAAACTGCACAGGCCTCACCCTCCTTGGAAGCGCCTCAAACACTAGGTAACCATTATAGGATTCACCCTGGTGAAGCAAGTCAGTCCTAAGGAGTTTCTTAGACTCCAGAGGACATTCTCATCAATAGATTCTTCTTTGTCAAAAGATGTGGGCACAATTCCTTACTGTTTTCTGGGCCTAAACACCCTCTTTTGAGTTTGATGACATTCTGGAAATCTACCAGTAGTACCCAGGGCAAAGGCAAACCTTTCCCAGGGTGAAGATTCATTCCTGTAGCCACTAAGGCATCAGTTCCCAAACTGCTTGGAGCCCTGGAGGACTTGTAAAAATCTCCCCACCCCACTCTGAGAGTTTCTGAGTCACTAGATCTGGCTGGAGCTTAAGACTCACCTGCATTTTATTCTGGTCCCACAAGACCTGGTGTTGTTGGTTTGGAGCTTTGAACTCTGCACCATGGTAAAGGTAAAATGATGCTTTCTGAGGTTCCATGTACTCCTCAAATCCATGCTTCTCTCATCTCACACTCCTGGTCCTGACAACACTCCCAACCCTACCGGCACCCAAGGTTCAAGGAGGAGCCTTCGTGTGCCTTAGCAACAGTCCTAGGCAACCAGGGTCCTGTTTTAGGACTGGTAAGTGAGCTGAGATGGAGTTTCCCACAGCTATGAGGAGGCCAAGCAGGCGCCCATTCTCTCTGGTGGTCCTGGTCTCCGGGATTTGGGAGGCTTATCGTTTTACTACTTTAGCTTACTTTGATCCTCCTCTCTTCCCACTTCCTAAAGAAGGGAAGGGAGAGGTCAGGAGCACTAAAGTTCTCTAACTAATTGTGTAGTATTTCCAGAGGCCACTAATAAATGTCACATGCATAACACATGGGGTGGAAACTGATGAGGAAAACACCTTGGAGAAAACAGGAGGAAAGAGCTCTCATGTGTGTATCCTAGTGAGTCTCACTCCTTGGTCTGCAGGGAGCAGGGGCAGAGTGCTCCCCATATTGATCCAGAATCTGTGTGGTTGGATATTTAAGAAGTGAGGGCAGACTTCAGAAGACAGGTAAAAGCAAGAATTGAAAACATTATTTCATAGTTCTTCACTACTCATGCAAAGGAAGTAGCTTGTAGAATACATCCCTGGAGCTCACTAACAGATCTGAACTGATCAGTCTCCCCAGTAAGCACCTGTCAGTGACAGAGTTTCTTTCTAAGCCAACGAGCTGAGGTACCTCCAACTCAGATCCAAAACTGGGATTTACAGTCCAACAGAGAGAAATGAATCCAAGAATATCACCGCCATAGGAAGTTCACAGAGCCACTCTGTGGGTGGGAAGCTGCTCTGTGGGAGTCAGGAGAAGCGTGGACCAATTGGCCTCTCATTAATAAACACTCTCCCTGTCCTCCCTGCTTTGGTTGATAGCACTAGAACTGGCAGGATTGGTTCTAGATGTTAAATTTAGATGAAATCTGATTTGGGCTGGTTTATGATTTCACCTCATATTGAAAAAAAAAATATGGGAAAAAAGGGAGATAGGTGTGGGATACTGGAGATTAACAGAGAAAGGAGGTTGCCTTTGTGTTAGTGAAAAATGACACTCTAAAGTGGCATCACATTGTCTAGGTGGGGTACTCCCATGCCCTGGCCTGGGAGATAAGAGGATGAATCCCCAATAACTGGATTGGGCTAAAGCACTGTCATGGCCTCTCTGGGTTGCAGGGACTTCATTTATAAAAGAGGAACTAAGATTCCATTTTATGGAGATGATGTATTTGTCTAAAGGAGCCTAGCACAAATATACTTTTGGGATTTCTTTTAGAACTATACTCAGGCTAGGTCACACAAATCTTGCCCTGCATAATTTTGTGCTGTTTCACAGTGGTACTGTGACAATTTACCTAAAATCATTGCAATGTGCTATGGTATAAACTCGCAGTTAGGAGAGTACACCTCATATGCCTTCCACGTAAGAACAGGATTTCCAGAGACCTAGTACTGGTTTTCTCAAAATACATAATACATTGCTTATCTTATACTGCATTGTGTTACACACTGCTGACTGATGTACAGCAAGGCTAAACATTACTTTGTAAAATTTCCTTTCTGGAAGAATTGCTGTTAATGTTGCCACTGTTTTTCAGGATGGTCTCTTGCCATACAACACCCATAAAAAGCAGGAGATGGGTGAAGTTATGTTTATTTCATAGGTGGGTTCAAGGTGGGGGATGGTCAGACCCTGGCAACCTACGGAGCCTGTGCGTGGAGACAGGAAGACCAGGCTGTCTCCCTTTGGGCTTACCATCTGGCCCCCAAACCAGAGGGTACTGGGCACTCCCTTCCCTCCTCCAGCCCCCAGCCCCCTACCAGTAATCCTCCATGCTCCCTCCTCTGCTGTAGATGGGGCCCTCCAGCTCCCTGGGGTTTGGGAAGATGTTCTCGTGCTGGATGATGATAGTCTTGATCAGCTCATTCACGTGGGCTTGACAGGACACCTGGTCGTGGCCCTCTGGCACTGACATCAGTGAGGGCCCGAAGCAGATGGCAAGGTTGTAGGGGTCCATCATGTTCTCCTCACTGAACTGTGATAAGCTGGGGAAGAAGGGAAAGGGGGAAATTGGAAAGCTCACGCATGAATACCCAGAAAACACAGTCACAGGAGGAGGAGGCACTGCCAGAAGCAAAGGCAGACCACAAATTGCCACCTGCCTTTTTGGACTTCAGAGGCCTCCTGGAAAGCCAGCTGGGAAGAATAAAGTAACTACTGAATGGTCACTTGGAAGTCAAGAAAAGGAAAGATACAGGATCTGCTTGCACATCTGACCCCTCCTTTCTCTCCAGTCCCCCATTTGAATCCTTATGAGCCTCATCCTTACCTTTACTCTTGACCTTATCCATCAACGCCACCCTGCCTTGAGAACATATCACATATCACTGCAGAAGTGACTATGGCTCCTATGGCCCAACCCACTAAGCTGTGAGCAGGAAGAGGAGCTTGGCTTGCCCTAGTAATGCTACAGTCTACAGAGATCGGAACTGTGTACTATGTGCCTTCTTGTATACAAAAGAATCAAATTAATAGGGATTTTCTACTTCAACCTCTAGACTCACTAGAAAAACAACCAATGATTAGCTTTTGTATTCTCCTAGGAATAATTTCACTGTCTAATAAACAACTACTGTGATTGTTTAACATTTTCATAATATCCTTCTGTATTTATTACATCCAGAAATTATTTGTGCATTCTGTTCAGACTCTGTTTGGGGTTCCCCTGGATGTAGCCTACCTTCATTATTACTTATTTATTTATTTTAAGAACTCTCTAATCTCAGCCAGCGGTTGCTCTAGCTACAGTTTCAACCTTGGGAAAGGATCCAAGCCCTCAAACAAGTCACTATGCCTGATGAATCTCCAATGGGCCCCTGACTGTCCTAGCTGGGCTGACTTTTGTAGATCCTCTACAAAACTAGCAGGGCTTTAGGCACTGCTGAGGAATTTAGTTTCATAATGGTCATTAATAGCAGGTTCTCAGTACCCACCTCTCACAGGTCCTGAGAAGCAACCAGAGCCTTTGGATGCTGCAGCTATTCTGGATTGGGTAAAGTTTATTCTAGTACTTCCCACATGCAACTCATGCAACAAACATGGTTTCCCTTTAATAAATGCCTTTCTCCTGTCCTGGAATTCTGAAATGTAGCTTGTGCTCTTTCTATAATCACTGTAGGACATTAGAAACTGTCTGGTGGGTATGAACAACTGTCATGGTAAGTAGTACTTAAGAAGCACCGTTCTATAGGACCCAAACTCAATGCAGGAGAGGCCCATGGTGGGAAGGTTATAATCTCAGTGGGTAGATTGTTTCAAAGGAGTTGTTTTGTTCTGTTTGTTTGTTTTTTGGGAGAGTTTCATTAGGTACCCCAAACGGGCCACAAATTCATTTTATGGCCTCAAGCTCACTATAAGCCGGCTTCAAACTTTCAGCTTCAGCTTTCCAGATGCTGGCATTACAGTCCTGTCCCACCTTACCCAGCTCACCGAAATTCTTAAAGATTTAATTTTAAAATCCTTTAGATCCTGAGTTAAAAGAAAGCAGAGATTTAGAGAAGACTGGGGAAGTCTTTTCATTAAGTCTACTTCATTATCAAATTAAAACTAGAGAAATCCAGGAGAGATGATTGCCTTGGTAACCTCAGAGAAATGACTCACACATGAGGTGCCACAGGCTAATGCTGGAGAGGCAGAAAGCTCAGTAAGGCCTTGTTTTTTTAGTGTAACCCGATAGCGTTTTGGTAACAAGAAAGAACAAGAACCCAGAGTTCCTGGGAAGTGTTCTGGTCAAAGGAAGCAAACTCTATTCCTGAGAAACCTGAGCAAAAGTTGTATAACAGTTGAGGGATGTTGTGAAGCCTCCCAAGGAAAGAACTGTTCTATTCATAGGTTACTACAATGACAAAGGACTGGAAGAGGACATCTTTGTGGACTATGTTCTTGTGAATCTATGTCCATTTTCTGGATTCCCATTAAAAACAAAACCCAAACTAAAATTAAACAGAACAACAAAAAAAGACTAAGATCCTTGTGATGGCTAATCTTGGTTGTCACCTTGACACACCTTGAAGAAGGATCTTCAGTTGGGAAACTTCCTCCATCAGATTGGCCCGTGGGCACGCAGGAGTCTGCTATGGGTGGTATTTTCCCTAGGCAGGTGGTCTTGGGCTGTATAAGAAAGCTAGCCTGGGAGGAAGTCAGTATGTGTTCCTCCATTGTTTCTATTTCAAAAATCCTGCCTGAATCCCTGCCCTGGCTCCCCTCAATGATGGACTATTCAGTGAAATAAAATCTTTCCTCCTCAAGTTGTTTCTGTTCATGGTGTATATCACAACAACAGAAAGTAAAACAGAACAACCCTTTTTTCTCTTTCAATCTCCTGTGAGAACATGTAAGTTTAGGGGATAAAACAGTGGTTCTTTATTATTTGGGACAAAGAAATTTGACAACAGAGCTGGGCACAGCAATATAGACTTTCAGTTCCAGATATGTGAAAGCCTAGACTACAACGATGAGAAAACAACAACAACAACTGCCTCTGCCTCCCAGGTACTGAGATTAAAGGTGTGTGTCACCATGCCTGGCTATTTATTTTTTATTTTATGTGTATGAGTGTACTGCCTACATGTAAGTGTGCCTGTGTCATGCAGTACCTGAGGAGACAGGAAGAGGGTGTGGGATCCCCTGGAATGCTTCCTTTAAAAACATACTGTTTTACCCCTAGATCCAACAGCAGATGACTGACCCAAGTTTCTGCTCCACTTTCACAATTAAACAATTCAATCTCTCATTCTCTGGTTTCTTCTGTGTCCCCTAAATTCTTATGTTGAAGACCTAATGTGACCATATTAGATGGGGCCTTTATGGAGATAATTCTGGTTAAATGAGGTCATAAATGTGGAGTCTTAAGACTAAGACAAGTGTCCTTTGAGGAAGGGGAGGAGACATGAGAGCAGTTCTGAACTGAGCACAGAGGAAGGAAAGGGCATGTGTGAACATAGTGGGAAGGTAGCTGGCTACAAATCAAGGAGAGAGGTTTCACCAGAAACCAACCCTGCTGGCATCCTGAACTTGGACTTTAAGCCTCTAGAACCTTAAGAAAATAGTTCTTGTTGCCAAGTTGCCCAAGTCTGTGAGATTTTGTCGGGCAGTCTGAGCAGATTGATGTGCTTTCCCACTTCCTTAGTGTATCATCTATTGTGATAAAACGCATATAATATAATATAATTATCAGTATTTTGATAATTTTAAATGATAAAATTCAGCTTCTGGGCAAGAGGGCAGTTAGAAACTGCCCTTTTATGATCCAGTAAAGAAGAGTCAGAATAAAGAAAAAGACTATTCCAAAGAAAGGAAGGATTTTGGAACTTCACAAAGGTATAATAGGACAGCTAAAAAGTGTAAAGAAACAGAAGGAGGGCAAAGTGAAGATAAGAATCCAAGTTAAACACCTCCAGTCATGGAGCTCCCTGTGAAGGTAGTGGGTTGGGAGAGAGAAGGTAAGGTAGAGAGAAGGAAGCCAAGCTAGTACCTCCAGCCATCGGTCTCCCTGTGTACAGCTTGCTGTGAAGGTGCTGGGTTAGGGGAGAGGACCGAGGCCTCATCCAAGAGGCAAGTCAAGTACCCCTGGTGAAAAGATCATCAGTTCTAATCACAAGACAAACTCACAGCTCACAAGCCTCAAATCCAGCTGTAGGTTTTGGTGAGACTATGATTTCTCCAGTGGATGGGTCATCAGTGGGGAGGGACCATGAGATCATTAGTTACTCTGTATGACTCAGAGGTCAGTGTCTGGGCACCATCTTGAGAGGGAACCTACTGCTGAAAACCAAGCTACCTTAGGGGCCTGAGAAAAAGGAACAATCCTAAGTCAGGGAGCCTGAATTTAACCTGTCACAGGTATGAGACAACCCTGGGGGGCAGTTGTGGAGAGGAGGACAGACTCTAACAAGCTGAAAAGGGCAGGCTGCAGGAGGCTTGGCTTAGGCAGCAGAATGCTTAAAAAGGGTAGCTGCAACCATCACTGGCCAGAGGCAGACCTCATCAAATGAGAATAACTGGAGTTTTAAAGCCCTGAGCCTGAGGTCAGTAGGATCTCAACCTCAAGGCGCTCTCATCTGCCACTTACTGCTTATTTTGAAAACATGGAAGTTCGAATGTGTTACTTGAAATCTACAGCTGCTTACTTCCAGTAGGGTATGTCTTGAAACCACAGAGACAGATCCTCCACCTGTATAGGTCTCGGTGTACTGGTTTCTCCACTCATATACTCGGGAGACACTCTCATTTAGAATATTATCCACTTCAGCAGGTATTATCCGCAAAACTCAGTATAGCCAGGAGAAGCCCCTGGTATGCAAAGAAAAAGCACCAAAGTGAAGCCAATTCTGACAGACATCAGACACTTGACCAATACAAGCTCAAGACTAGCACAAATCATAGGAAAGGCAAGGGACTGCATGTGCAACTGAACTTCTACCTCACGCTCTGCATTTGGCTTGTAGTTTCCAATTTTGAGCATCCAAAAAGAAGCTTAAATAAGACCTTATTCTTTTATTTTTTGATCTTTTATTCTTTTTACTATAATTTCAACATACTATCCTTTAATACTACATTCAAAAACATTTTATAATTAAAAATTAATTTAATTAATTACTAGTATATATGTGTGTGTGTGTATGGGGGTACATGTGCAATGAAACACAAGTATAGTCAGTTCTCTCCTTCCACCTTTATGTAGGTCCAAGGATTGAACATTCATGTTAAATGCCCGTACCAGCTAAGCCATCTTGCCAGCCTCTATTTTTATTTTATGTTTTGTCCCCTTTTTACATTCATTTAAATTATTTACTTGCTTTTTATTATTTTTCAATTTTTTTCTTTTTCTTTTTGTCTCTATTATTCTTTCCCTTTTTCTTTCTACTACATTTTCAGTAGTATTTTGACTTAAAAAAAAAAGATTATTTATTTATTTATTTTTTACATTTAGTGTGTGTGTGCGCGCGCGTGCGCGTGCACAGACACCAAGGCATCGGGATAACCTGCAGAAGTCAGCTGTCTCCCTCTACCGTGTGGGGGCTGGGGACTGAATTCAGGTCCTCAGCTGCTGAGTCATTTTGCCAACTTCTATGTTTTTGGTTTTTATTTCTCTGCATACCTTGCTTGTTTAATCCTCCATAATATTACTCTCACTCTCCTTCTTCCTTCTCTGTTGTTTAACCTCACTACTCTATTTTCCCCTCTCCCAACATCCTTCCATTATACTATTCATTCATTATTTCTGCATCTACCTTAAATAATTTCTATCTTCATAGGATACTCTATATTAGTTTTGTCACTTTCTGGTTTTAGTTATTGATGGTATATCTGTAGGCTTTAAATGCTTTTAAGCATTATTTCTAAATCTTAGGTGGTTTGATATTATTGTTATCAAAGCCATTTGTTTTGTTCTCTCTGAGTGGTACTGAGATTGGGTCCTCAAGATCCTCAATAAGAAGATCCCCAAATAAATCTAGAAAAGATATCCAAACCAACGATTGTACACAAATCACAAAACAGGAACACAAGAAACATGAAAAAGTCAGGGAACATGTAACTCCTCTGAAGATAATCCTCAAATTCTGAACTCAAAGAGATGGAAATAGGTAAAACGCCCGAGGAAGATTTCAAAAGGAAAAGTAACCAATGACCTCAAAGAGGATACAAACAGATAAATCATCCTAGATTTGGATCTGGAAAGAGAAGTCATTAATACGGAGGGAAAAGTCAGCAAAATAGATTTGAAAATCACCAAATACAGACGAAAAACAGAAAATGGAGGAAAAATTCAGCAACAAAATTCCTGATTTTGAAAACCAAAACAAAACAAAAAATCCCAACAAAGCCCGCCAGGCATGGTGGCACCCTTAATCCCAGCACTCCGGAGGCAAAGGCAGGCAGGCGGATCTTGGTGAGTTCAAGGTAAGTCTGGTCTACATAGTGAGTTCCAGGCTAGCTGGGGCTACAGGGAGACCCTGTCTTAAAAAGACAATAAATAAATAAATAAATAAATGAATAAATAAATAAAATAAAAAATAAAAAAATACCACAGTGGAGAGCATTACCAATAGATGTAATGAACAGAGGAAACTGTCATGGGTGGAGGACTCAGTCAAAGAAATCTACATTCAATCAATCAATCAACAAATAAAGAAAATAAAAAATAAACAAGCACGACCACAATGCCCATGGACTCTAACTAAACCTAAGAATCTAAGAAGAGAGGAAGAAACAGTTGAGACAGACATGAAAGGCACACTGAATCTAGAGAAAGAAATGGACATCACAACACAAAAGAGACTTAGAACCCCCAAATGGACACAGCCAGAGAAGAATCTCTCCATGACATAGTCATGATGTCAAAAATACAAGCAAAGCCAGGTGTGCTGGCCCATGCCTTTAGTCCCAGCACTCTCAGGGGGCAGAGGCAGGAAGAGCTCTGTGAAATCAGGCCAGCCTGGTCTACATAGTGAGTTCTAGGCCAGCTGTGTCTACAGGGAGACCCTGTGTCAAAAAGACCAAAAACCCCACAAAAACCCCCCAAACAAAAACAAAGCAATAATCAAAGAAGAGAACAAGAAATTGAGAGGGACATGGGAGGAGTTGCAGAAGGCAGAAAGAGTGGTGGAAATCATGTAAACAGTACTTAATATATAAAATTCTCCAAAAAAAGAAAAAAAAGGCAAAAACAAAAGGCAAATACATCAGAATAACATCAGATCTCTCACCAGCTACCCTGAAAGTCAGAGTAACATGAAACAATATAGTTAAAACTCTCAAGAAAATGACTGCCAATCAAGATAATCCAGCAAAACAATCTTTTAAAATTGACAAATAGGGACATTTCGAGAAAAAGACACAGTTTATGACTACCATGCTAGAAGACACCTAAAGCAATGCTATACACACAGAATGAAGACAAACAGTCTCAATCATAAGCGCACAGTAAAGAAATCTCATGAGAGGAATGGATAAAGTTAGAAGGGAATCCATCATGTCCATCACAGTATATCAGTAGTCCCTTAATACTAATAGGAGAGAGGAAAAAAAACAACAAATAATAAAACAACCAATAAAAAATGATATTAAAAGAATTAATAAAATATTTCTCAATAATAACCTTACATGTAAAGGGCCTCAACCCACTAATAAAGAAACACAGACTAGTTGACTGGGTTACAAAACAAGATCTGGGGCTAGACCTCCATAGGCACTGCACAACACAGATGCACTCATATGCATGCAGGCAATACACGCATACACATAAAATAAAAAGAATAAAATATTAACAAAAACAAAAACAAGATCCAACTACATTGTGGCCAACCCACCAAGCAAATGAAATGGGGATAATGCAGACACTTTAATTTGGGAGGGCATGGAGGGAGGGTTAGATAGGGAGAGAGAGGAGAGATAAATAATGCTTAGCTAGTGTAAAACACCAGAGAGAATCACATCAGTCCAAAAACCTACTGAAAAATTATATATACATTATCTCTACATGAATCCATGTGTATAGTTGAAGGCTTATGTATAACAAGAAACAGTGCCAGACAGGAGAAATCTCCCTTTGAGTTGTTGGTTAGGGTAGTCCAAGAGACTCCCAAAATTATACAGGCCACTTGGAATCTGAAGGTAAGAAACCCAATTGCTGAAGACAGGATATAACTTTGGTGCTGAAGTCAGGATATAACTTTGGACACAAGATTTGGAGCAGTAAAGCTGGAACTGACCTGGAAGTCACTTCACCTGAAGGCTAGCTCTCATAGTTTTGGAAAACAATATACAAGCTGCTAAGGGAGAATATCAATTGATGGTTCAACCTCAGCTTTAAGGCCTAATAACCATATCAATGACTGGAACAGCAAAGTACACAAAGTGCTAGGTAACTAACTCTGATCCTCTGGAAGAGCTAGAAGTACTTTTAACTATTGAGCCATTTCTCTAGTTCCCGCAAGATAACACCTCTTTGATGAACAAAACAATCTTTTTAAAATTAGTAAATAAATCAAAGTTTATGCCAAAGTTAGTACCATTTCCATGTTTTCTTCAACAATGACCACTGCCTCATACTGCATGATGTTGACTCTATGGTTTCTCTTCTCTGTAAGCTCAGGAAAAGAGAACAGTTATCCTAGATCTTCCCTGCCTCTACCTGCTGCCCCATTTAGCCACTGCTATCATGTTTCTAGTAAACGGGGAACAAGATGAATTTAGGTTGAGGGTGTATTTGGTCAATGTGAGTAGATAATGACTTATGGCACTAAAAGAACTAACTAGAGAGAAGTGAGCAGTGTTTCCAGGCCACAAGTGAACACAGTGAGTCATGAGGAATTTACCTCAAGGACAGATGGGGTGCTGAGTCACAACTTGACCCGTGAATAGGGCAGACACAGCCTTAGGGAGGATGCAGGCTGTAGACCCAGGATTCTTCTTAGTTCTGTAGAAACAGCAGTAGGGTGAGTGATGGTGTGGGCTTTCCAGAAAGCTCTTAGGCAGGGGCCACTAGCCCAGATGCCTCTAAGGCCAAGCTGACCACAAATACATAGACAAGGTTTGTGAAATAGACTGTAACGTTATAGTAGATTAAGTGCATAATGAAGACTTCAAAAACAAAGGATCTACTAGAACATTCTAGTCCCTTAAGTTTTTTTTTTTCCTGTTTTGATAGATTTATGAATATGGCGGACTATTTTTTGGGTATATGAAAACCTACTAAGTCAGCATGATGACAGATGACAATACAATGAGGACTAGGGACTGTGGTGAGCTAAGGAATGCCTACCTCCTCTCAGAGGCAGCTCTGACCCCACTGGAGTCACATAAGAATGCCACACAATGCAAGTCTAGTACTGTCAGATTTACCTTTTCAAAAGAAGCCAGAATTCTAGACTTTAAAAAAGTAAGAATCTCCAAATAGTTAAATATGTTTTCAAAATACAATGGACCCAAAGGAAACATATTTGAGTGCCTCTCTGGACACCAGGTTATATCCTTTCCTCTAGATAGTTGAGCAAATGAAGGCAGAGATGCCTAAGAAGCACATGTTCCTATTTGCTGCCTTTACTGTCACATGGGACCCCTGCCTGTCCCACGCAAAAGCACATTGTTTAGATGAGAAGAAATGTCCCACCTAAGCCCATGCATGACCTCTCTGGCCCCGAGTCCATTTTCTAGTCACATTTGTTACAGGTGACTCTCACCCAAGTATCTCTACTTCAGGTTTTCCCCAGCTCTGGTTCCCATCATCAGCTGCTTAGAATATCTTAGATGTTTAAAACATACTTAAAACTACCCTAACCACACCAGTACTTGTCTTGATTCTCTCCTCTCCTTTACTCCATATGTATCACCACTTCCCTTTTACTTATGTTAAAATTTTAGGATTTCTCTTACCTCACACTCTACACTCAGCCCACTGGCAAGTCCTGTCAATGTGTTCAAAATACCCCCCAAGCCTAACCCTCCTTGCTACCTCTTGGTTCATTAATACTTTGTCTAGACCATTTAACAACCTTGGAATAGATCTCCCTTCTTTTCATAACCCTATTCCCTAACTTCTCCAAAAAGCAGCTATCAGGTTTGAAAATAAATACCTAAATCAGATACGTAACACCTTTTTCTTTGAGTCAGACCCACTTCAGACCCACTATCACTGTGACTCAAGTCTACAGTCAGCTTTGTACTTCCTCTAGTCTACAGTTTATATACCTTGTTTTCTAGGCCTTTGTTGCAACCACCTGTCTAAATCGGCTCTTTTTGAAACTGAACTCCAGCACTATCTTTACTCTTCTTTTTTTCTTCTTAACGCTTTTCCTACCTGATGAATCTACTATTGTCTGTCTCTTCCCTGGACCACAGGTTTAATGATAAAGGGCCAAGTTGTTTACTGTGAAGGCTACTCACTGATTGAGGAAGGCAAAGAGGTATCTCATGATAATCAGAGTGGTTTTGGGTAGGACCAGAAGGACTTTCCGGATGTGCACAGCTCTCTCTTGCAGGTTGTCCATTGCTGAAAGAAGAAAGACATGTGTTATCCTCTGTGACTGTGACTGCAATCTCAGAGATTAACCGTCAGAAGCTTCTTACTACCAACAGGTGGAGTAAGAATAGAACAATCTGCTACCAATAGAGCAGCAGATCCAACCCCTATGTAGCACTGGTATTGTGACTAGAGTTTCATCCTGGTGGCTCTGTGGGATGGGGCTGTTGCAAAGGGGCACACATTTACTGATACAGGATTCAAGTTATGCTTCTTGGGCACAAAAGGAGTTGTATATGTTCCCTCTAGCATCTACCATCCTCTCATTTAAATATCAAGAGACAAGAAGCTGACCTCAGACCTGCTGTGACTGCTGAACACTGTCTTAGAGGGTCTTGCACCTGAGGGAGGACAGAAGCTATGTAGGTCCTGCCCTGACCCCTCCATATAGGGGTCACCTCCTCCTCTGGACATGTCTGGTTTTCTCCCCCCCTCTCTTTAAGAAGAGATGAATAAAGTTTGGCTAGAGGTAGGAGAGAGTAGGACCTTTGATAAATGGACTAGATAAAGAAGACTAGAAAAGATGCTTAACTTTCGTGCTATAGGCAGTTATTTTCAGGGCCTTATGTCTGTGAGCTGTCATGAACAGTCTGTCACTTCCAGTGTGTTGTACTGACACTGTCATTTTCTAAGTTTCTTTATGTGAAAAAAAAAAAAGAAAGGTAAATACTGGATCGGGAGCCAGAGTAGAGGAGAACTGAGCAGTCAAGAAATCTTAGTGTATCGTGGCAACTCCAGTGCAGAGTAAGACACTTCATCTAGGTTCAGTCTTGGGAAAGATATGAAAATATGACTAAAGGGATGCAGGTATGTAATTGTTCACATGACTTCTTTCTAACAGAGTCTCATAAATACATACATGGGCAACAAAAAGACCCTAAATCCTGGATGCTCCGGGTTTTTCTCAGAACAACTGAGAGAGGGACAAGTAATCAGGCCAAACTGAAGTTTCAGGAGACACAAGGCCTTGTTCAACCTGGGAAGAAGACCTTTTCTGCCATTTCTGAGCTGTCATTCCCTGTATCCTCTGGGGTTATCATTCGGATAGCATCTGCTTCATGGATGACCTGATATTAATTCAAATTTCCATGGATTGTTTTCCATGGGAACAAATGACAGCATGCCTTAGTACCACTGCCTAAATTAAAGGGCTTCTAGGAATAGCTTTTCAAGCCCTAATAGGGACTTCTGAAGAAAAAAGAACTGTTCCTCTTTTGAAAAATGTTAAATGCTACTTTTAAATGTGCATAGGGGATTTTATTCCCAGAAGACATACATGAGTACGTCTATCAGGTAAGCCATGCCTTGTATAAAAGCAATAGGCAGGGAATGTTGTCAACATCTATGCTTTCTCCTTGGTACTACTCAGAGCCTAAGCACTAATGCATAAGCATCAAGTAACTGAAAAGACTGGGTCTTTTAGGTAAATATAAAAGCATTTCACTAAAGGAATATAAAACCCAGAGATGCAAAGAAGATTATGATTGAGTTAAATGAGAAAAAGCCAGGCATCTTGATTCAGGTCCTAGACTCTTATTGTCCAATCATTCTTCCTTTCTTCCCACCAGGGATAAAGGAATGGAGACAAAAGGGAGAAATTCATTGGTAGAAATAGCAAAAGGAAAACTTTACTAAAAAAGCTTATAAGGAAATGAAGAAATCCATGGACGTTTCTTAATCTCTTGCTGCCACATGTGGGGCACAATGGTACTTACTGACACAAGACATCAAGTCATGGAAGATGTCTTTGGGGAAGAGAGGGTGTTCCAGGCCACGGAAGTAAAGCTTGAGCACACCAGCTATGGAGTCCATGTCATGGTCATTCTGGTCCCCAGCAAGGGGATCCTCTCCTGCTTGGAAGTAGGCCCCACCCCAAAAGGAAAGACAATGAGACAGGCAAATGACACTGGATGAAGCTAAGGAGGTGGGGAAGGGGTGTCCTATTTATGTCCGTATCTCTTGCTCAGCTTTGACCAGCATGATGGCCACCATGTGGCAGATTGTTCAGACTAAGGAATGTTCCCTGAGGGCTGGGGTTGGAACACAGGAACTGCTTCTTTCACAAGAACCATGAAACTGGGCTGTGACTGAGTCCCTAGGGGAGAGAAAACAAGGCTAGGAGGCCAGCTTCTCTGGCTATCTCTTATGTCTCCTGGTCCAAAGCAGAAGATACCTACTAGCAAGAGGACAGTCGTCCCAGAGTTCCTATGGAAGGTTTCATATCAGCTGTAATTAAATTCAGTGATAACACCAAGCTAAAATCTAATGTCTGTCTGTCTGTCTATCTATCTATCTATCTATCTATCTATCTATCTATCTATCTATCTACCTATCTATCATCTATCTATCACAGTGATATAAATTGCCTATCTACCTATCTACCTATCATCTATCTATCACAGTGATATAAATTGCCAAAGCTTGCTCATTACCTTAATAGTCCATAAGGTGACAAATAGGATACAATGAACAGCCTAGATGATGCCACAAATGGTCTGGATATTTAGTAACTGAGGGTTTTGGCAGGCCATCATAGGAATGAGGCAGTACAGGGGAGGCCAAGAAGGAAGGAGAATGGGACATGCCTCAGCATCTTTCTGCATATCTACTGGGGAGTATGGAGAAAAAAGACAATCTCTTGGCTTCATAAGCCCAGGGAATCTCTCAGGAAAAAGGTGGAGCCAATACCCCAGGGCAAGGAAATATTCTGTCTTAACTCTGTTCTCCTCTCACCTCTCTCAAAGGCATTTTTTATGTCATTCACTTCCACTTGTGATCCAGATACCCGGAAAATTCCCTCATGCTGTAGTCCTGGAAACATACAAAGTCAAGGGGTCAAAGAGAAGAAAAGACAAGGCTGGAGAGCTAGCTCAGTAGTTAAGAGCTCTGCTGCTCTTACAGAGGACTGGTTTTGGTTCCTAGCACCCACATGGTAGCAAACAACCATCTGTAACAACAGTTTTAGGAAATCCAATGCTCTCTTCTGGCCTCTGTGGACAATGCATACAAGTGATGTACTTATACACATGCAAAACATACACATACATTAAATAAATAAATAAATAAATAAATACTTTTTACAAAGCAAGTTCATATTGCAGGGCTAAGATCAGTAGAGTAGATATTGCTACTGGAACCAAATGTTTAAGTATCTTGTCTTCTTTTTTAGGCCAAAGAATAAAAACAGGGGTAAGGAGGTTGGGAAAGTCACTGGGATGATTATGAAGCACTAGTGTGAGGAAAGCACTAGCCAGAGACTTAAGGGATAGGATATTTACAGCTCCTTCTGATCCTAAGGAAGACTACCAGGTGGGTGCCTCCTCCATCTTTGTTTTTTGTTCCCACCTATAAAATGGGGGAAGTCAGTTGTTGGTGTCTATCACCCAGGGTCAAGAATGGGAGATGGGTTTTGGTAGGCAAGACATTATGTGCCATCAGAGGAGTTATTACAGGTCTGAGGTTGCAATGATTTCTTTAGATATTTTAGCCCGGTCCTCACTTCTCTAGAGGGAAAATGCTTTCTGTACTCTGAAAAAACAGATAACATGAAAATAAAAGTAATCAATCAACAGATAGCACTGCAGATCTTTGTCCTTAGGCACTAGTCCCCTGATTGTTGCCTTTTTCTAAAGAAAACACATATAAATACTGTATTATGACAATGTGCACAAAAACTTTATCCTCTCACAGTTTTTAAAAATATATTTTTTATTGAGCTTTTGTGGATTTCATACAATACATCTTAATCATATTTAGCTCCCCAACTCTGAACCACCATCCCCCATAGTCTGCCCACAGGACTGCATGTATTTTGTCATATACATTAAGGCCTATCTATTCAAGTTTGTGTACCCAGATGTCCCTCAGTGCACGTTCATCCACTGGAGCCTGTTCGGTCTGCCGAACATCATACTCTTAAAGATGATCAACTCTCCTTCACCCAGCAGTGATCAGCTGCCAATAGTTCTTTGCCAAAGTTGTGGCCTCTTACCCATTCCCCCAGTTCTATGCTAGTTTTTGTCTGATTCAGTTTGTATGGGTCTTATACATGCTGTCACTATTGCTGTAAATTCACACGAACAAGGTCCCAGGAGCCTATAAGACTGTTTTTTTATGGTCATACACCTTCTCCTCTGGCTCTTACAATCTTTCTGCCCTTTCTTCCACAATGTTCCCTGAGCCCTGGGTGGATGATCTCATAGTTTTGTTAGAGTAGAAATAGTCAGGAAAAATATTGCTTGTATGGTGATTGCTACTAATGCTTTCTTACAAATAAAGTGCTTGGTCCTTATCGCAGGACATAACCTTTAGCGGTAATTCCATTTTCTAGTTGAGGAGACTGGTGAATGATAACCAGACTTCACTTACATAGCTAACACAAACCAGGACCAGAACTCAAAGGCATTCTTGTGGCTGTAATCATGGACTCTGTTTTTAGTGTTAAACATGAGACCTATTGGTGTGCAAATGTAGAGGATGGGAGCCATCTTGGCTTATTTGGATTTCGGTATGGCTTACAGAAAGTACCATACATGCAACTGCAAAACCAGTAAGAGATCCAGGGAGCATATCACTAGTGCTGGGCCCAGCTCTAATTAATATCTCTAGTTACAGCAGTACTTTCAGCCTTTCTCAGGAGCCTAGGTCTCCTTGGGTATTTTGTCAAAATCTCTCTGTGATGGTACAATCCTTCAAAAACCTTGACACGCTAGAGAAACCTTGGATTTAGGGAAACATAATAGAATAATGCTATATTTTGCTGGCTGTTTCAGAATGACCCTTGAAATACGAGAGAGCTGTATTCTGTTGGCTAGACCTTTGGAGGTACACCACACAGGCCAAGACTGAACTTGTGGATTCTGACTGACAATAAGAAGAAAGATTGTAATTATCTGGCTTGTAATAAGATGAAACTTGTTTTTTCCTCTAAGGTAATCCCCAAAATATTCCTCACAGAATGGCAGACAACATTAAAACGCATCAATGTCAATGTAGTGGTACTATGTTAGTTATCACATGGGCTACAAGAGCTAGAAATTGTTGTTTAAACACAAGAATGTATAATAATAGCAAGGCTCTAATAGAAACAGCCATGTACCCAGGGACTCATGAGAAACAGAGGGTATAAGGAAATGTCATCTCAGACACCAAACTACTTGGTGTGTTTTAGTTGGGGAAGTACTATATAACTTCTTGAGAGGGTCACTTGAAGTGCTTCTGGGTATGTTTCATGGCCAAAGAAATGTAACCTTGGCCCGTGGAACTAGGACAAAACTAAATGAGATGAACTTCTTAGTTCAGGCAACAGATCTGAAATACCCTGAGGTTTATTTCAGTTTGGTTTCTGATTCCCCTAGGGAATAGATACTCTAGATTAGACCACCGTGTTCTTGCTCAACAGACAGAACCTTCAAAAAAATTAAAATTTATTATTATTATTATTCTTGCATGAGTATACATGTATGTGTACATTCAGGCATAGATACCATGGTATATATGTGGAGGTCAGAGGAAAACTTTCCACTGTGAGTTCTGAAGATCAAAGTTACATTTTCATGCTTGCATGGTAAACACTTTTACCCACTAAGCCACCTTGCAGGCCTGACGGACAATCATTAGAGTGCCTGATGTAGTAATTCTGAGAGAAGAAACAATAAAATTTCCAGAAAGGAAAGGACAAAAGCCAGTTGCATAACCAAAATAACACATCATAATTTTCATTTTTCACTTTGTCTTAGTGCACACTAACATAAAAACAATGCCCTCCCTTTGATAACTGGAAATGACATAAAACCTTCCATTTTGTGCTGTACTCAGCTGTTGCTGAGCATTGCTTTTCTACTTAATTCTTGAACTGACTGTTACAACAATTAATTCATATTCCCCTCTTGAAAATGATAGGTCTAAAAAATATTTCATCGTGATTCAGTTTTAGTGGTCCCGCATTTCCTCTCATTTAAGTCTCGCTGGGTCTTCAGTTTTCTCATCTATATAATGGGGACTGTAATATTTCTCTCCCAGAAGTTATGAAGATAGTGAAGATGGTCTTGATAAGCCATAGACCCTTTCCAGGCTAACAAAGGCTATGCATCCATATATATATTTGCATATATATATATGCAAATAAATTTAAGCATACTTTTCCAGGGACTTTCTTAAATATCTTTAATGTTTTCTTCTTGGGTAAAACAATAAATTTAGCTAGATAAAGACTTTTTGACTAGTTATTATGTGTTGAAATTTAAAAACAAAATCAGCATACTCCCATCTGTTCTCCTTGGGCCTTAGCCCTGTCCCACTAAGGCTGCCAGAGAGTGCATGATTAGCCAGGATGGAGATTACTACAGAGTTCCAGAACTGGTCAAACACTGAGAAGAGTGTCTGTGAGACTCTTAATCCTAAGTGACACATCTTCAATGCAACCTCTATACATAGAATGAATGCATCTCTCAACTGTCATCAGAGATGTGTCCTTATGCAGCAGATCGTGATTAACACAGAAACCCACAATTGGCCAATGTGTAGAGAAAAAGAGGCCATAGAGTGCTTATCCCTGAATAGGACACCTATTTCTGTCTCCCAAACTTAGGGATCATTGTAGAAAAGGAGGTGAAAAGATCCTAAGAGCCAGAGAGAATGGAGGACCACAAGGAAACGGAGTTTTCCAGACAGATGGTGAGTTGTACATATGAACTCACAGCAATGGTGATGGTATGCACAGACCCATGTAAGCTCAAACAAGACAAAATTCCAGCATAGAGGGAAGTGGGAAAGAAATTCCAACCCAACCTAAGGAACTTTTGGCAACTGATGTCTGCTGGGAGAGGGAAAGACAGTGTCTTATAGGGATAGGATTCTTGGTGGACCCAGTGGATAGACCCACACTGAAGGACACTTGGGGACACAACTCAAACTCTACATGTCATGTTATATATATAAGAGAGTACTAAATTTGGCGGGGTATAGTGGGATGAGGTGCAGATTAGAAAGGTGATCTAAATACCATCAAATTTTATTAAATGAAAATTGTAAAAATCCAATTAAAAAAATCGGGGCTGGAGAGATGGCTCAGTGGTTAAGAGTATAGGCTGCTCTTGCAGAGGACCTGGGATTGATTCCTAGCATCCACATGGTGGTTTACAGAAGAGGCTTTTTTGTGACCTACCTAAAAGGGTGCTCACGCCATCCCCCAGCCTGCACTTGGCTTTACTTTTCTCCATGATACTCAAGAACACTTGAAATACTGCAAGTGAACTGCTTTTCAGCAACGTAAAAGGTTCATGAGGAAACATTGGTATACAGTAAGTAATCAATATATGCTTCTTTTTGAATGAATGAATCAAACGCATTCATTGATGAATGAATCCACAACTTCATACTGTTCTTTAGGAACAAATAATTTCTTCCTCTACTAAACTCTCCTTGAACTCACAGTTCCAATTCTTTCATATTAATCACTATTATGTTGCAAAGTTTTTTATCCTGCTATTATGAATTACTGCCACTTTATTTCTTTTTATTAACTTATTGTTTACTTCTTTTCTTCCAAATGCATCACAAAACCACTTAAAGACAAGAACAGTGTATTATGCCTGCTTATGTTTTCTTACTTAGCAGTGCATGCTCCTCGGCACTGATTGGGGGCTTGACAAATATTTGTTGATTGTTCAGTAATGAATGAACAGTGCTCTTAGTTCAAATGAACTGAGATAACATTAAAAATTTATAGTTGATGGAGAATAGGATAAGCTATAAGAATGCTAAAATCTGTTTTAGTAATGAATTAAAGCAATGTCCCAGTTTATAGGGAGACAGGCAGGCAAGCGGGGAGGAAAGATGGTTAGCTTGGAATCTAGACTAGCAATATTTGACTTCCTTGGATCTAGAACAGTCATTTTATGACCTTCTTATTACCAGGGTAGACAGTATTTAATAACAATTTCTGATGCCAGTTCCTAGATATTTTCATGGTATTAATATGGATATTTGTACCTTTTAATATTCTTATCCTTTGAAAATAAATTCTCTGATATTTATCTCCATCTCTAAATTCTTTCCAACCAGACTGGTACAGAATAGAGTTAGGCAATTTAGCTCTGTCCAACCACTTTGGATATTGAGAAGAAGCCAGTCTCTGAAGACTGGAATGGTAGATAGAACTTTAGGACAGAACTGAACTCACAGGGGCATTGTATCTAATGAGACCAAACTAAAACAAAGCCTGAATATTAAAAGTAGTTAGTGTGATATTAGAAATAGAATTGTTTCAAATCATTCTGGTACAGTCATGGGACAAAATGGTTAGACTATGCCATGGGAAATAGCTTCACGTGGAAAGGCTGATGGTGGTTACCATATATCATAGTTGCATTTCTTCACAAAGCAGCTAGAACTTAAAACTCTGAAGCTAGAAAACAGTTTGGTGAGGGGCAATGGCACTGTATGTCTGAACATGTCTTCCTCTCAACATGTAGGTATGGTCATTCTAAAGGAGACAATATTACATAAATAAGATTTTATTTCTTTCTGAGAATGTAAGGATGGGAAGACAATTTCTATTCGCACGTTTGTGTGTGTGTGTGTGTGTGTGTGTGTGTGTGTGTGTGTGTGTGTGTGTTCAAGTACCCATGCATGCCCATGGAGGTCAGAGGAGGAGATCGGGTGTTCTCCTCTATCCTACCACTCTCTGCCTTGTTCTTTTAAAACAGTCTGTCCTGAGAACCTGGAGCTTGAGGTTTTTGTTGGGAAGTGGTCAGAGAGCAGTAGGCAAGCCCCAGAGATCCTCTTATCTTTGCTCCCCACAGCACTAGGATTACACACTGCTTAAGACTAGGCTTGGTTTATTACATGGTGCTGGAATCTGAACTCAGGTCCTCATGGTTGCACAGCAAGTGCTCTTAACTGAACCATCTCTCTAACCCCAACAATCTCTATTCTTGCTCTACAAAGGATTATTGGAAGTTCTTCCTAATATTTGCACAAATATGAGCAAAGCTATAATCTTGCTTACCATGTCTGCTGATAAACCGGATGCAGCTTTCTACCACCAGAGGAATTGCCTGGCTGGAATCCTGAAAAGTCAAAGAGAAATATAGACATTAGAACCATCAAACAAGAACAGATTGTGTTTAAGTGTGGAACTCATCTCATCTGGGATCAGTGGGTGAATCACAAAGAGGCAGCAGATCTGTCCTTCAAGCTTCAGGTACAAAAAGTCCAACCACTAGTTTGGAATACCAAGTATATCCTAAATGGAACACATATCACCTTTTATCTACCAGCTCTCCACTCTCAACCATCTAATCAGTCAATACACTCTGTCAGTTCTGCCTCCCAAATTGTTCCCAAATCTATTCATTTCTTTATTGCTATTGCTACGAACATACTTCAGTCCACTAACATATCAATTCCCATCTTTACCACCCTCTGATCCATATTCTCTTTCCTCACACAGCATTAGAGAATTTTTAAAAGTGATTTTCTCATCAATTAAACTCTTCCAGACTTCTCTTTGCTGTCTCACAACCATGCATGTCTTGGCTAATACATTTGCTGTCCCACTGTCTACTTGACCCTCATCTCTGCCGTGGACATGCTAGCCATCTTGCCATCTTTCGTTCCTCCTTTGCCTTCTGGATTTACAGGTGCTGCTGTTTATAGGCTCTTCTCAACCCTAAATGTGAATGCACTATGTGGTTGTAAATAACTTTTTGCATTTGTAACCACTACAGCTCAAGCTCCACAAGGGCAGATCTATGTTCATTCCTGGGTATCCAATACTGGCCATAATACTCTCACATAGTAGGTTCAATATCTATTGAAGGTCAAAGAGTCAGTCAATAGGAACTTCAGAACAAAGGCTTAGTGGGCATAATAAAGGTAAGAAAGAAAAGAAAAAGCAACTCTTGGAAACAGCAGAGATAAGTTTGTAATACGCAAAGCAGTCCTCCCAGATGACATTTTTTGTTCTGCCCTATACAATCCTAATTATGTCATTTGATATATATGGGCTTCAACTTCCTGCCAAAGGGAAAACTATATACACCAGAGTAGAGCTGGAGTCCAAAAGGTCTCAGTGGATCAAATGTTTTTCTTTGTGATCCACCAGCCTGTCTGCTTCCTCTAGCTTACCAGGCACAGCAGCCAGTGTCTGGCCACTTGGTTGACACCAACTTTTGTTTTCAGGCCAAGAAATCTTATCAGAATGAATCTTTTTCCTTTCCTCCTTATCCTAATGAAGAAACCAAGCTCAACTATTATAAGAAAAAAAGAAGGTTCCATTTTGGGTAAGTCTTCTTAGGTTTATAGTCTTGTTATATTTTCACTTATAAATAGTAGCAATGGGACTAGGAAGGGAACAGTATATGATTTATAAAGTCCCCCCACCCCCGGTATTAACTGGATCTTTAAACATTTTATTTGTTTTTAAATTTTATTTTTAACTGGTGTATAAAACTATATATATTAATATGACACTATGTGGACATAATATGAGTCAAATTAAACATATCTATCTCCACAAACACTTATAATTTATTTATGGTGAAATTGAAAATTCTGTTGTCTAGTGTTTTGGAAGATACAGTACATTACTGTACTTTATATGGACCCTATTGTGCAATAATACATCACAACTTCTTGCGCTGGTCTTAGTACTCACTCATCAGCCTCTCCTCATTGGCATGATTTCTTATGAGTAAAAGGATTAGGTTTTTTTTTAAAGATTTATTTTTATTTTATGTGTTTGGTCTGCATATTTTATGGGCATTACATTCATGTAGTACCCATGGACGCCAGAAAAGGGTGTTGGATTCCTCAGAACTGAGTTACAGATGACCACCTGTGCTGGGAACTGAGTCTGGGTTCTCTGTAAGAAGAGTGAGTGCTCTTAACCACTGAGCCATCCCTCCAGCCTGAGGGTTAGGATTTTTGTCAGATACTGAACCTCTATTATATGGGTTGGGTCTTTCTGCTTTTTCTTCCTTCCTTCCTTTTTTCTTTCTTTCACTCATCCTTTCTTTTCTTTTTTTCTGAGATGGTCTCACCACATAGCATTGGCTGGCCTGGAACTTGCTATATGTAGATAAGGCTGCCCTCAAATGTACAGATATCACTTGCCTCTGCCTCCTGAGTGTTGGGATTAAAGGCATGCAGCACCAAGCCTGACTAGGTTTCTACTTTCACTAAGAGAGGAAAATATAAATCTTGATAATTGAATAGATGTAGGTAACCAGGGGAGAAAAGCATCAAAGATAAGATCTGGGGACACAGGGACTATGAAGAACTGATAATACCTATTAGTAGAAACACAGAAGCTAGGGGAGGCACTGAGGAAGTTGAAATGTGGTGGATGAGAATGCAGACTAATTCTGATGTCAGTAGGTGCCATCTCAACTTTCAAAGACAAGTAAATAAAGATCCAAAGATGTAGGCAACAGCACCACTGAACAAAAGAACTTGGGGGAGAGAAAGTTTATCTAGGGGAACAGAGGGAAAAAAAGGCATGGAGGCAAGTGAAGAGTGGGCCAAGCCTTAAGAAAAAGCCTAAATTCAGAGGGCCTAAGTCAGGAAAGAAGTAATGGGGGGCACACAAAGTCTGAAAGTAAGAGCTGAGGTACCTCTTCCTCTTTAACAAAAGTCTAGGCTGATATGAATTTAGCCTCTACAAGGTCAAAAATTAGCAGAATCTATTAGGTACAGTAAAAGACGAAAGTTCCCAGATTCTTCCTCTTATTTAGCTCATTTACAAGAAATAAACACTGATTTTCTGTTTTTTTATAAAAGATCTTATAAAATTATCATTTTTGTTGTTCTGATTATCTTAGAAAAATTTTTTGCTAATCCATCAATAAATTTCAACTGTTGAAGCACAACAGGAAGAACAAGCAAAACGGGACCTTATTTGATAGGAAAGTATGGGGTACCCTGGTTCTTATGCAGATCTGAAACCAGACAAACATTTTGCTCTAGG
The DNA here is from genome assembly GCA_035773235.1 of Eospalax fontanierii. Classification (NCBI taxonomy): domain Eukaryota; kingdom Metazoa; phylum Chordata; class Mammalia; order Rodentia; family Spalacidae; genus Eospalax; species Eospalax fontanierii. The sequence goes on along the minus strand of CM069535.1, from coordinate 62,850,822 downwards.
GCAGCAGTGTGCAAACCAGATGGGTGCCATTCCTCTCTGATGGTGACCTCAACCAGGGGCAGACACCACCTGTCCAACGATGGGCTCCAGTATGCCTGCAGCCATGGCAAAAGCTGCAAAGCTGCCATATGTGTGCTCTAGTCTAAGCAGAAATCTAGTGTTAGCGCAGAAAAGGAAACAATAAACTCCAGTTCAAGCCCATTTTTGGTAATAAAGGGAAAATTATTTGCTTAGTCTTTAAGACTAACTTAATTTTAAATTTAAAATTAATGCCCTGAGAGGCATTCTATTCCTTTCTAGTTTTAAGAGAGATTCTGGGAGAAAAGGGAAGAGATTTAGAGGAATAAAATAATGAAAAGTTACAGTGAAATTTTTATCATTTAAAAAGTATATTGTCAGGCCTGATGGCACATGTCTGTAATCCCAGTTCTTGTGAGGCTAAAGCAGGATGATCATAAAGACCCTCAAAATAGAGAGAAGGGAAAAATGATGACAGTGAAGCTAAACCAAATGAGGTCTGTGACAACTGATTCCACAACTGGACTACCCACTGAGCTACAGTAGTCAGATTCCTCAAGAGAGTATTTGGGCCAGCAATACCACGGCAACCCTGTTACCCTCTATGCCTGATTACTCCCGTGTCTAGAACCTCTGTGAATTACCCCAAATGACATTGAACAAGTATTCATTCTTATTTATTTGCCAATGCATGTGATTGTGTGTGTATGCAATGCATGTGCAGGAGCCCATGGAGGTCAGAAGACCGTACTTAATCCCCTGGAACTAGACTTAGAGGCAGCTGTGAGCAGCCCAGTGTGGGTTCTGGGAACTAAACTCAGGCCCTTTGGAAGAGCAGCAAGTGCTCTTAACAGCCATCTCTACAGCTCCCCCAAATGCTTTTTAAAGGCCTGGATCAGCTTTTTCCTGGGTAGACATCCCTGAGCCCCATTCCATACTGTTCTTGCTAACTTTCCCTTCTGCAAAGCTGGCATGAGCTTAGAGAACATGAAATCATTTCAATATTCACCATAAAGTAAAATGAGGAAATCAAATTTTGCTATTACAAAAATACACTCCAGTTAATTTTTTTCTTTTAAAACAAGTATCAATGTTATTGAGATTTCCACTGATGTGGGTTACTCAAGCCACTGCTCTCTAAGATTCCTCTTAATATGGTTGAGAGCTGGCATCTTAGTGGTATATTTTAATGCAGTGAAAGCCATGTGCAAGTCTGCTGAGTCGAGTATTCTCACTTACAATTCCCAAACCAGATTTATCTCTGCATTATTAGCAGATTGCCAGAAATATATGTAAGATGTTTACTACCAGAAACAAGCACAACCTACAAACTTAAAGCAAGACTCTTTGGATAAGGGATCAGCTGCCTTAAGTTACTGGCATATTAGTGTATATGTACATAAGTATGGGGCCTCTTTATGGGTTTCCTAGAATAGGACACCATGGGTAGATGTGACATAACTGTCCCAGTTTAAACCAAACCTCTAATATGCAAGAGTTAAATACCAAGGAGAAGAACCATAAAGAACAACTCCAAGAACAAATTTCAAAAAATTAAATCAACGAAGCTGCTACAATCCTAACCACACCGAGACAAAGTATACATTCCGACCATAAGCATGAAGTCAAAGAAATGTCTGTCCTGTCCACAGTGGAGTTCCACAGGATGTATTTGATTTTCATGTCAGACCAGTCTGGCTCTTGCTGAATTCTTACCTGTTTTCTCACAGTTGAGCTACGCCTGTGGTTGATCCACCAATCAGAAAGGACCAATTCAGCAACAGGAAGGAAAAAGAAAATTGGAGCAGAATGAGAAAACCACTCTTAAACCCAGAACTAAAGTTTTAAACCATGAAAAACAACTGTATAGTGGCTAATGAAACAAGTCATACTGTTGAATTCATTCCCAGAAATGGCTAAAAGATTGTAAATTATCTCCCAACAAAAGCCTAATGAAGTTTATTCTTTCATAAAAGCACAAAGGTTCCTGCTTTTAATGTCCACCGTTATTCAATATTAAATAGGAGGCAGCAAAATATATTTGAGATAGGCAGTCTTATGAAAATCTTTCTATTTCAAATGAAATTCTGATAAACACCAAAGGACGTCACTATTTGTTTTCTCTTGAAAATCTCAGGGGAAAAAGGGGAGGAGGGACAATTTTTCTGAATTTAAACGGCATGACATTCAGATTGGAAGGAACCTTTGGGATCCTCTCTTGGTGCTTTTCAACCCGTGTTTAGGTGTAGAAGCCTTTTTTCTCAAAAGGAATCAGTCTCAGATAAGCATGACACTCAATTAACAAGGAGAGCACCAAAGTCCAGCTTTGTGATACTCTTGTCTTCTACAAGAAGAGACTGATATTCTGAGATGGGAAAGAAACAGTCCAAGTTCATACATGGTGAAGTAACCCAGGGACAGGAGAGCACTTCAACTCTTTTTAGTCTTACCAGGGACATGGAATCTCTAGTGAGTTAAGATCAATTCTACAGAATTTCATCCTTCTCCAGTTCCCCGCTAGTCCTCAAGAATGGCAGATTAATGGGACCTTAGTTGTAATCCACAATGACAAAACAATGAAAGACAAATAAAGCTATCACTAAATAATGAGACTACAATTATAATGACATCATGATTGCATCTGTTACCAGATACAAACAGTTGATATAATGGAATCTGGCCCATTAAAGATCATCCTTCATTTAAATTAGCAATATTTTAGGCAACTGCAGATGCTAGCTAAATGTCTCTGCCAGTGCATGAGTTTTCTCATAGCAGCACCATGAATGGGAAGGAAAATATTCAGCTGGAGTGAGAGGGAGGGAGGGCAGGGTAAGACTGCGAGGGGTCCATACTTCTACCAAGACTGTTTGGAAATCCAATGCAATGTAATATTTCATTACCTACCAACAGTCTCCAGTCTCCAATTAGAGGCTTTTCCATGCATAGAAAAAAAAAATCCTCAAATGCTATCACCTATTTTTTATTTGTGCATGTTGAAGTCTACCAGCTAAGGTTAGGTTATCAAGATCTAGAGGTCTTCCAAAGCCCACATGATTTACCCTACCAGTTAAAGTTAGGTTACCAGGATTGAGAGTCCAATGCTTATTTTCACTGCAATATAGTGACTTTTGGGAATCTCTGGGAGGAATTTTCTAGTGATAACTCCCATGACACTGTTCTGCTCAGACTTCTCTAAGTGGCAGGAGCTCCACTGCCATTTGAGAGTAGATGGAGTTAATAAGGCAAAGAGAAGGAAACAACTCCTGCCTCAGGCCACTGCTTTGCAGTCACTCAGTGTCTTAACAAAGCAACTCCATAACTCTTTCCCAGGCTGGGCTTACTGTTCCTAATGAGCCTTTCCTTGTCCCTTCCCAGGGCCACCTACCTGGCCAGACTGCAATCTGTCCGCTGACCTGTGGAGAGACAAGCAAAATGCATATATTGAAGCAGAGGGGTGAAGGAGAGATTTGTACAGCCTTGGAATTACAATACTATACTTATCTTCCTAGAGAGTCAGTAGTAGACAAGAACAGAATTGCCCCAAATCTCATTTTGGGCAAGAACTTTGCTGTTCCTGGTTCCTATACCAAGGCTACTGATCTATCTAAACCTGATTTGTCAACTCTGCTTCCCAAATGAGAAAACAAGTGTGGATGTATGGTAACAGCAAATCAAACCATACTCTATTGCAAGCCTTCCCAGATGTGAAATTCAGCTTCTTATGTATACACTGGATATGTATCTAGTGGTGATGAGAGCTAGGTTTTGGGAACACAGGACATGGGACAAACTTGTTTGTGAGTATATGATCAACACATATACACACAGTTGAAGTTGGGAAGGAAAGAAGAAAAAGGAAATTTGGAGAGAGGAGGGTAAAGATATACCCATTTAAGAATCACAAAAGTTTCCTGTTGGACTGTATGGTAAAGTAGAGATGAGATTTAACACCCACGTGGCTAGCAAATGATGGTTTTTAATCTGATGGCAGGTGATAGTATTTTCATGATTCATAACTAGCTTTGGAAAATGAAATGAAAATCCATAAAGTTCATAAGAAATATTTTTCTTTTTAGGGACCATTGCAGAAGAGGGGACAAAAAGATTGTTAAGAGCCAAGGGAGGAGTACATGGCCACATAGAAACGAGCCTTATAGGCTCCTGGAACCTTTCTTATACAAACTTATGGCAATGGTGACAACATGCACAAGTCCCATGAAAACTCAAGCAGACAAAAATCCAACCCAGAACTTGGGAAATGGGCAGCAGGTTCCAATCTTAGTCGAAGAACTATTGGGGGAGCTGATTACTCCTGGGTGAGGAACAGTTGATCTTCTTTAAGAAAGTGACTCTAGATAAGCTGACTAGACCCTAGTTGATGAATGTGCACTGAGGGACATCAGGGGATCTTAACTTGATTCAATAGGCCTTAACATAAATGACAAAAGGCATAAAATCCAGTGGCAGGTGCTGACGGGGAAGGAGGTATAAAGATGATTAAGATGCTGTGTATGAAATACAAAAAAAATTCAATAAAAATTAAAAAAAACTTTAAAAAAGAAATATTCTTCTTTAAAAAAATATACAGAGGCCATGATATAACATGCTATCTTCTTTTGGTCCACAGCTGGATCTGTCTTAGACCTGTATTAGACAAATCAAGGGCAAACCCTAGCAGATACTGAGCAAGAAGAGATTAACTCCTCTTATACTTATCATTCAGCTCCTGGAACATCAACTTCAGGGGCTGGGGGAAGGCAAGGTTTCTTGCATTTAAAGTGTGATAATTGTTAAGAAATATTAAGACAGTTTATTTCATCTTTACCAATACCATGCCCCAGCCTCCAATAGCCCTGTTATCAAAGGCTCAGCTTTTATCTACAAAAGTATTATTTGAGCCATTATTTTCAACATCTGACCCATTTCCATCCTGGAATATTCATACATATCAATCATCCCTGTGTGGCAAGAATAAGAGGACCTTGCAATATGGTGACAAATACAGAAAACAGGGCATGATGATGTGCACATAGGAAGATTTATAGCCATTATTTTTCTGCACTGCTAGAACTTGTCATCTTTAAATTACAATGATTTGCAGCACTTGATGAAGGTCAACCTCATCCCTCTGGACTAGTATATTTGGTGTATGAATGTGTATGAAAACACACACACACACACACACACACACACACACGCACACAGTGCTCCAAAGGCTTTTCCCCTGTCTTACAGTCTATATTAAGACTGTTTTGAGAAAAAGAAATCACAGCTGCAACTTGCTTCAAATACTGGTGGGCTATCTTTTCTTCATTTCCTCATGGAACATATCTGATAACTCAAGAGGAAAGATTTTCTATAAGCAAATTCTGGCTCTTGATGCCTAGACCTGAGCTGCTTCAGTGGAAAAAGACCAGAAGCTACCTAAAAAAGGCTTTCTTCACATTAAAGAAAACATCTTAAAAAAAAAAAAACCCACCCAAGATCAAAGATACTAAAGAGTAAAGAGCAGGAAAAGGACAAGGAAAGGAGGGTGGTGGGTAGGGCTGGTCTGAAAAGCTGGATTCTTGGGCTAATAAGCCAATGAGTCTTATAAATTTTCCTATACTCTGTAGTTAGCCTGATGAATGCTCAAGAATTTATTTATTTTAAAATGCTAAGACATCTATGTAAGTGCAAGCTCATCTGTCACTGATGGGACCACATCTTCCCAGTGGCCTCATCTTTAAGAGAGATTACTGAGGCAGAGGAAAGGGTCAGAACATTCAGAGGCATCCCTAACCTAGGAATCCCATTAATAACAGAATGTCAAGAGTTAAGAGAGGAGATCTGGGAAGGATGTCAAACAATCCTGGGAAAGCTTCTTTTTCAACCTTTGTCTTCTGTTTGATAGCTAAAGAAAAGTCCAGAATGACTACCTAGTTCTCTGCCACAATATTTTCCAGTACCTGGTTAAGATTACTGCCAGAGGTGAGATAGTCCATTCAACACTATGGTCTCAGTAGTCAGAGCAGAGAGATGGCTACCACTTAGGCAGAATCAGGATCCTTCCATGCAGAAGGAAATGAATGCTCAACCAGAAAGCTATAGAAGGTAACAGTCTGTTCATCACTTCTCCATTTGAGAGATCTCCCTCTTCAGAACTTTGAATTTGTGGCTGGGGAGGGAATACCACTGCAGACCCTTTACCATAGTTGTGGCAGGGAGGCAAAGGAGGGAGCTTGGGTGAAAGCAGCGATGTTCCATTTAAACAAACGGCTGATGAATTATCAGTGTTTGATCATACACTGCCCTATTCCCATTAGTCCATCAGCCATTTGGGACAGGTACTTTTATATTAAACAGGCTAGGAAAATAAATGTATTCCTATAACTAGACTGGGTCTACTTGGCAATGTGTGGAGGTATGTGTTCAGCTTGAAAGCACTTCTGGGACTCCTTGCACTGCCAGCCTCCAGCAAAGTATTCCCACACTCACTTTCTCCCAGGGTTTTCTGCAGGAGGTCATGTTTGGCTTGTAACTTGGTGATGAGGTTCCTGCCTTCCAGGTACTCCTTCATTTTCTGCAAGAGAAGAGAAATGAGAGGACTTAAGATTCCTAAAGAAAGAAAAAACACAGATGTTCAACTTGACAATTACCTTTCTTGAGAGGTAATTTGGTTTTTGATTCAACTTCTATCAAGTCTATTTTAAGAAAATATGTATTATTTTTATTTTGTGTGTATGAGTGTATTGCCTGCATGAATGTAAGTATACCCATGTTATGCAATGTCCTCGGAGGTCAGAAGAGGATGTCAGATTCTCCTGGAACTGGGATTACGGACAGTTGTCAGTTTTTATGAGGGTGCTAGTAATCAAACCTGGGTCTCTGCAAGAGCAGACATTGCTCTTAACCACTGAGCCATCTCTTCAGTCCCTACTGAGTCTATTTTTAGAAGATATCTATTTCTTTGAGGCCTTAAGTATCTATGACAGCTGCCGATTTTCAGGATGGGCAAGCATCCTGTGCAGTGTTCTCCTAGGAGCTTCATGTTAGCTAGTACAAGAAAACTGAGGTCTAAATAAAGTCCTTCAACTGTCTTGTTCAGTCCTAATCAGGAATCAGAACTGCAGGGATGGCACACAATCCTCCTTAGTCTCAGTTTTTTGGTGTGATGACAAGTATTTGCTATCTGCCAACTGGACGGACATCCTGATCTTCCCAGAATGCACTCCATCAACTGTAGCAGCAGTGGTAGTGGTAAGCTCAGTCCCCACCTCATCTGCAAGCCAAGCCTGCAAAGTGCCCTTGTTTAAGTCGGCCCCTAAGTAGTAGAAAACTACATGTAGTTTTCTTAAAATGCTGGGAATTTCTGAGTGTTCAGCTGGAGTGGCTACTATGTACATATACAAATTCCAAATACAATACGAGGTGTGTGATCACAATTGCTCTAATAGCTAAAATAGTTCCACTGTTCCGTACACTGCATAATTCACCAAATCTTCAAAATAACTGTACAACTAATATTATCATTATTCATATGTTATAGATGAAGAAGGTGCTAGGGTTTGTAAAGAGTAATTAAGCTGCTCTAGGTCAAACAGCGAGTGATAAGTCAGTATCGAAACACATGTAGTTTGTGTGCTGTATGCTCTGAAGCACCATAATAAAATGTTCCATCTTCTTCAGTACAGACCCAAAGAGAAACAGAACTAAACTTAAGAGCAGACATTCTTTTTACACGATTAGCAGTTTCAGAGATTTTAGAGTGCTTTAGCACATAGTCTCTCATCTCTCACAATAACTCTGCACACATATGAGGGAGACATTATTATTTCCTTATTAAAAATGAGAAAATGATCCCAGGGAAGGGGGTATTACTGCAAGTTGGCTAGTTAAGTGGCAGTGCCAGGTGAGGACTCTTTTCCACTCTCCCTCCTCTACAGCCACTTTTGAGGATCTTTGTCTGCCTTGTTATCTCCGGCTGCATTGGTTCATCTGATGGTGTGTAACTTAGAAGTCACATGGTAGGGTGGTTTCCCAAAGTATGATCCATGAGTCACTGGGAAGATATGGGTTTGTTCTGATGGATAAAACATAATAATAACAACAGTTCTGTCTTTTCATGTGTTCTAAGTAAAAAAAAATAGAATTGCAAATCAAGCCCATTAAAAATTCTGAGTTACTTTTATAGTCAAAATTTTTTTCTGAATATGAATTTTTATCTAAGAGCTTGCCCTCTCACTCCCATTTAAAAATGAAGGAAAACCCTACTTTTCTGAGAGACAGTCCCTGGCTCTCTCATGCTTGCCGACATGGCTCAATGGGTTACTAACTTGTGTAGCTCCATGGCAGAATTTTCATACGACTCTGTTGCAGAGGGTTATTCCTTATGTATCTTTCTAGACAATCCAGATTGTCTCTTCCCCTTGTGCTCAGAGACCATGTTATTGATTATCCTGACTATCCACAAGGGTTAGTGCCACACCTAGAAGATAACAGAGACTTAACACATGCACAAAGAATGAATAAATGAGCAATCTCACTCTCTGTACAGAGCTGCTCTTTGTAATTACAAACCAAGTTCAAAGTAAACAAGTCAGAGACAAACCGTACTAACTGTGGCCTTGGTTTTCGTTCTTTTGGCTGCTTCATATGAACAAGTGCATGGCAATAGGTTCTCCTGTTACGTTCCCCTTTCTATGGGTTCCAGCTGTCAGCTCACTTGCTGTCAGTCTCCCTGGGTGCTATCTTGAGTCTCCAACCAATGGCTTTGTGGGCTTGGAATCATACTTAGAAACCCAGAGGTGAAAAGCCTCTAGGAACTATCTGCTGCTAGTAGCATAACCCTCAAAGGCCTATCTTTGGAAGGTTATCCCAGGAGACTCAAGTTTCCTAATGAAAAATCAAGGAGCTATAATCCCTGATACAAGACCAGACTTCTCCGAATATAGCCAAAATTCTGAAAAGGAAGAAAAGCAAATTCCTTCCACTCACTCATGTTTCTATTTGCAATTCCAGAAATAAATTTTTTCCCATTCATATACACAGCTCAGGTTAACTTCAGTTATCATTTAGTAAACCATTAAAACAAATAGCAGTGTGATAAAGAGGTATGTTGGGTTACTTTTTAAAATTTATTTATTTTTATAAGTATGAGTATTTTGCAAGGATTCAAGTATGTAAGTGCACAGACATTGTGCAATGCTCAAGGAGGCCAGCAGGGGCCTTAGACCCCCTGGAACTGGAGTTATGGATGGTTATCAGAGGTGCTGGGAACTGAACCTAGGACCTCTGCAAGAGCAGCCAGTGCTCTTAACTGCTGAGCCATCTATCCAGTCCCCTGGGTTATCTTTTTTAATTCTACTAAATTCTGAAGGATTGTATCAAGGTATGCTCTGCATTCCTAATACTGGAGTGGAAAGAATGTTAGGGCTTTGCACCGAGGTGCGAAGGTAGAGGAATCTCAGAATCTGCAGAAGACATGTTATCTGTCCTTATTCCATCCAGAAGCCAGCACTCATTTGAGAAGGGATAAACTGAGGATAAATAATCTTATCTCTATGAGTGGAGTTAAGTTAGAAGGGTTCCATTGGCTCTGGATGGAGACAGAACTAGCTTAAGCCAAAGGAGGAACCGGTGGCTTTTTCGTGATTTCTGGAGACCAGAGGGTCAGGCAAAGAACCACTGACATAAAATTTCAAAATCTTTCTTGGTTAAGGAAGGTCGTGCCTTTATTTAGAATGTCTTTTACTACTAGAACTAATGTTTTTTCATTCCACTTCCTTGAACACTCTACCTCACTAAACATTCAAAAAACAAAACCAAAAACCAACAAGTAAAGTGATTACCCAAGGTTTTCAGTTTAACTGTGGGTTTTATTGCACCCAAATAAGTCAAGTTCCCAGGAAAGCTTGACTAGTACTCCACACCCAAACCTTTTCACTTAATATTAGCAAAAGTGAGAATTCTTTACATTTTTACATACATGGCTCCCTCCTTGAAGAAAAAGTTTTATTCTCCTTCCCAATCTTGCTTGATCCTACTCATTCTTAAAGATCAAGCACAAAAGTCAGTTTGTGTGTGATGCTAGCCCAGCACCATTCATCCTTGTGACCACTCATGCACATACACACTCATGCACTTAAAAATTGTACATTTCTTTTTAATTAAAAAAAAAAATCAACCCACCATAGACATAAAGTAAAAATGAAAGTTCTTGGTATACATCCCTAATCCTGTCACCTTCCTCCTCCTCTTATATTCTTAGCACTGTGAACTTGTAGCAAAAAATCTGGCACATAGTAAATAAATGATCAGTGAATAACTTAATGATGATTATTAATATCGATGATTATTAATATCGGTGGTAAAAATACATTTTTAGTATTTATTAAGCACCAGGCAATGGGTTAAGAATATACAAAAAAAATGAATGAATGAGTCAAAATGTTATTCCATTTCTTTGTATAGATTTGCATATGTTTAGAAAATGTAATAAGGACTAGAGACAGCCTGGTGGTATAGCTCTTGCCTAGCATTTATGAGGTTCTGATTTGATTCCCAGTACTGCCAAGAAGAAAAATAAAACAAATATCTCCCCAAACAACTAGAAAATATGATTAAATGACTTAAGTTTATACAACTATATATAATGATGTCCCTTTTTTGTAACATAATTATATATACATATTCATATATGCATTTATTTTCTTCTTATTGCTTTCAGTTTTTGTTCAATTTTTATATATTTAAAAAATTTTATGTATATGAGTGTTTTGCCTGCATGTATTAAGTGCACCACATGCACTTATTGGAGGCCAGAAGAGAGCATCAAATCTTCTGTAAATGGAGTTAGGGATGGTCATTAGCTGCCATGTGGGTGCTGGAAACTGAACCCAGGCCCTCTGTAAGAGTAGCCAGTGCTGATAACTATTGAGTCATCTCTCCAGTCCCTGCTGGAGAGATGTTTCTATTTTATTTATAAATTGTAAGCTATAAATCTTTTTTCCCAAATAAAATCACTTATATTTTTCTTTATATAACAAAAATTTTACAGACTGTGTTTCATGATTGAAAAGTATGTTAATTTCTTTCATTTAGGAATTAACAGTATACATATTCAACAGCTATGTTTCATATTACATATGCAAACTTAATTTTTCCTTTATTGGTCATCAGAAGATTAGGAAAGAAATTTTAGTTCAGGCAATAAATCTTACTTGGCATGTTCAAAAATAACTATTAAAAAGCAGCACCAGGGCTACAGAGATGGCTCAGGGGTTAAAAGCACTGGCTGTTCTTGCAGAAGACCTCAGTTCAAATCCCGGCACCAACATGGCAGCTAACAACCATTTGTAACTCCAGTTCCAGGGGGATATGACACCCTCTTTTGATCTCTGTGAGCACTGCACGACACGGGTGCACTTATATACATGCAGGCAATACATTCATACACATTAAAAAACAAAGCAGCACTAAAGACCAGCTAGCAACTTTCCAAAGGATTACAAGGATTATTAACATTTCTCTCTCTCTCTCTCTCTCTCTCTCTCTCTCTATATATATATATATATATATATATGTGTGTGTGTGTGTGTGTGTGTGTATATATATATATATATGTGTGTGTGTGTGTGTGTGTGTTGTGTGTGTATCTAAAGAAGACCTGTGGTAGATGATTAACAAATACAACATTTTAGAATTCTCTACAAAACCACCACATTGCATATTTAAGTCTCTTCAAATTATATCACTAATTACAAAAACTAACTACAATAATAAAAGTTATAAGATAATATCATCAAATCACCTAAGAGAGACTCTGGACTTTTTAGAACAAGATATGTATTAGTAGGTATATTTGAACACAGTTCCCAAGAACCAAGAGACTAAGTCCCTTTTTTATGATGCTCTGCATGCAGCTTTTACAAATGAAAGTCTACTTCCTGGATAAAAATTTTAATTTTTTTCTTTGTAGTTTATTTAGGAGCCTCCCTCTGAGATCCCTGTTAAACATATACAACTTGTGGACCCCGTCCTTTTAAGTATAGAGAAGGTGTCCAGATTCAAATCTAGGGTAGTCAGAATTTGCCTTTCAGTCTTTCACAAGGAATTCTTGAGTTCCAATTTTCCTTGAGTGTCAGAGTGCCTGCTGAGGGTCAATGAGCATCCTTACTGTGAAATAAAACTGCTCTGTCTCTTGCTGGTTGGCTCTCCTCTTAGCAATGCTGGGCTTGCTCATGAAAGTTTCTGAAACCGTTGATTTGACAGATTCCATGGAATTGCTATACTGGAAACAGTCAGACACATCAAAATCTTCAACAGTGACAATGTCCTGGATGGTCTGCAGGGTAGCCTCCATTGTTTTTTTTACCTGTAAGCACAAGTGCCAAAATACAGCATGAGGGAAAGACCATAAAATTAGGTAATACAGAAGCTTGGAAGAGTTTGAGAGGGAGTGGGGTAGGGAAAGAAGGATGCCAGCAGAGACTTTAGCTGTACTTCTCACTGAACAGTGCTGAGTGATAAACATCATGTGACCTGCTACAGCACACTGCTCTCCAGGGGACCTACACACCCTTACTCCCTTACTGCTATGTACTTGATTCAGCTCTTTTACTTAATGTTTCCTTTTGAAAAAAAAAACAAAAAACAAAAGACTTATGAGTGTTTTGTTTACATGTATGTATGTGTATCTCATTTGTACCTAGGACCTACAGAAGCCAGAAGAGGGTGTCAGATCCCTTGAAACTGGAATTATGTAAGGTTGTGAGCTGCCATGAGGGGTCTGGGAAGTGCTTTTAACTACTGAAACATCTCTCCAGCCCCAATGCTTATTTTTAAAATTTAATACTAGATCTTCATTATAATGAAAATGCTAAGGAAAACAAAAGACAACTGCAAACCAAGATCCTCATCATATAGGAATTAGTTAAAACTCTGATGAGTCAACTCCTGCAATGCCACAGGACATTTCCTGACCCATGACCTTCAACAAATCAATGAATTTGCTTCCCTATTTGTAGTGACTCAATCCTAGTTAGACGGTGACACGTGACTAGAAGCCATCTGAACTCAAGAGAAAGTTGGATCATCAATCAAACTGCCCTTTTGAACTGGTTATTATAAGAAAAAGCACTGAGTTTAGAAAAAAGTCACCCTTTTCTAAGAGGGCAGAGACATGGGAAGTGTCGAAGTCAAAGGCCTGTTTGAAAATGCTGCAAAAAGCCAATTATGAGTGGGTCATTTTGGAGATGCAATACTGTCCACACAGTTGCCAAATGCACTTTGATTAATGTGTAGTGTGTGTGGTGGGGTGGGCATTTTGCAAAAACACAAAATAGAGCACAACCTTTGGCAATGTAAGAACAACTTCTTGGATTTCAAGGACAGTGCAGCAGCCAGGAAAGCCCAAGCCTACGTACTGCCAGGAAATCTTTGCAGTAGCCTGGACATTCTCTGCATGCTCCCTCCACCTGCTCTTAGATGGGCAGCAACAAGAAGTTCAATGGAAGACAGTGGCTCTGAGCCTCCTAGGAAACTTACCTCTTCATTCTCAATCTTCAGGGTAGATAAGCGGGACTGCAGTTGTTGGCATCTCTGTACCAGCTCACTCTGGACAGGCTGCTGGGCACAGAGCTGAGAAGCCTGTCAGGAAAGAGGAACACCAGGTCAGGAAGAGGACCTAGCTCTTTGGGTGGTTCCAGAGTTCTCATTACTGCTCATAAAACTATTCATATTGTATTATACTCTAACTGTTGGAAGGCTTGCAGCTTATATAAACAAATAAAATTCAAAGCCAATGTATATGGACCTTTTCTTGTCCAAATAGTACATGAAAGGAATGGGGAGGGGACTCTAGAAAGACTAAGTGTCTCTCTTTGGAGCCCATAGGTAGTTGACAGGGGCAGGTCTAGCAGGGTCTACAGCTGCATGGAATTCTGAGAAGCCCAGAGAACAGTGCCTCAGGAAGTCCCAGGTTCAGAAACTCAGTGCTTTGGCAGAGTGAAGATTTCTTACAAAAGGTCCAAAGGGTACTTCTCCAGCCCTTCCATCCTCCCCCTTTCATCACTAGAGTGAAATCAGGAGAGAAGTAAACCAGGACGTTAACTTATGTTGGCACCCAGCATGTTTATAGATCTGGACTATGCGTGAGAGCTCTGACTCAAAGAGAGAAAGATGTAAAGCAAGGAACAAGTCCATGAGCTATGTTAGAGATCCTCGGAGGGCATGGGATCTAATGGAACTTGATACCTTCCAAACAAGCTATCATTTTAACCCACGAGATCTGTATGGGACAGAACCTCTGTAATTTCCCCTACCCCTCAATTACTACCAACTAGCTTTCCTGGTGTTAGAGTTTCCTGACCTAGAGTTTCCTGATAGAGGTATGGCTATAGATGATATCACCCAATCTCCAAGGTGGCTGAAAAGAAGGAGAAGACTAGGAGGGTTGAAAGGTAGGATCCATATGGAGATAGTGCCTGTTACCTTGCTATCATGTGTCTTTTAGTTCTCATCAGAAGGGGGACATCTGGATAGAAGTGAAGTGAGCTCCCCAGCAAAGAGTGGATATACTCACATGCTTGTAGACCATTCTCTTACTCAAAAATAAAACAAAACAAAAAAAACAAACCTCTCTTCAAATGAAAGGGATGGGAATTGACCTTTTTCTCCATAGCATTTAAGTTTCCAATTGATTTGACCTCTTTTCCAGCCGAGAAGCTGGCCCAAGATTTGAAGAGATCTGACTTCTGGCTCTTAGATAAGTAGACATAATGGAGGAAGTATGATGGCCAGATGGGTTAGTGCCAGGAATGAAACTTTTGTCTCTGGCTGCCTGATGTCACCAGTCAGGAATCTAGCACCACTCTTAAACCTCTGGGTGCATAAATAGTAAAGTCAGGACCAACTCCCAGTGTATTTGTGAGGACTTGACATCAATTCATGTACTGGGACCCAAGAACATTAGAGTGGCTAATTTCAGGGCTTCCAGCTAATATGCCATCTGAACACTGATCCTGGTCTCAAGGACTTCCAGGCAGCTCCCTCCTCCTGCTGACAGACAACCCACATGATGCAAATAAGCATGTGTATAGGAATCAAGAATGACTTGTCTTCTCATTTCTCTTTATTTCCCATTCTTACAAAAGCTAAGCCAGAATGTATAATCATCCTGCCCCTGGCCCCCTTCTGGCTGAGCCACTGATCAGCTGTATCACATAAAGAGAAAAAAAAACAAAAACCAAAAAAAGACACTACTGATTTTTAAGTCACCCAGGCCTAACAGGGAGGAAAAACCACTTTCAAGGCTGTTTCTTTAAGTAGCAGTAGAGCTGCTGATACATGTTTGCCAGTGATCCTGTCCCAGGATGCAAGGTAATATGTTCCAGCTGTGCTCTAGAGTATGGAAATGTGGTTCTGACAGAGCAAAGAGGGGGCCTGAGTATTCATCATCTGGATTCCCCTTTATGGAGACAAGCTGTTTGGCTCAGAAGGGAACTCAGTCAATACCAGAAAATTCACCAGTCCATTCAGCTAGTCCCTAGTTCTTCCAACTCTAACCGACATGCATGCTGATGCTTCACTTTCTCGAATCTGTTCAGATGCTAATATCTCCTCAGCCACAGCAATGGAAACAAACTGTAAGAGACTTGGTTTTCTTCAAGAAGAGAGGAAATAAATCATCTTCACATTTTGAGTGTTAGAAATGCACTACGCCATTAGAGCCTATTGATGACAGTAAATTGTCTGATTACTGCTACAGTTATCACAATACAGCAGGGTTTTCTAAAGAATTAAGGGAAGTACTGCTCCTAGCAAGGACACATTGCTGATTTTAGGTTTCTTAGCATCTACTCCTTTTGGTTTGACTGTCCTCTGGGAGAACTATCTACTCCACAGTTCAGGCCAGCTGTTTTGAATGGAACATCCTAGGCATAAGTCAATGCCTGATGCAGGGATAAGCCCATCAGTCAAAACCAAATAGATACATTAAGACTTTTTCGAGGTCTTTGAGGAGGGAGGCAGACATTCTTCCCATTGGAATTTATCCCATAGAGAGCAGAAAGTAGAAATGAAGCCTTCCTCTCTTCTGTTTAAGAGCCTGTCACAGACACAATGTGCACAGAGATAGAAAGTAAGTACTGGGTAAAATTCTTGTTCCTGAATACAACTACACCTGAAGGTCTATCCTGACAGTTCTGTCATGTAGCTTACACACCTTCCTTCTCTTTTACCGGAGAGGTGAAATGGTGGCTCCCACCCGCAGGAACGAGGTTTACTGATTTGGATGCACCACCACCAGAGGTAGAACCAAACTCAGAGCAATACAAAGCAATGAGCTCTTTCCTCTTACTCAGCACAGCACTTGTTCTACTGTCTGGAAGTGAAGAATCTGAATCAGGGCCACCACATTCATGCTCCCCTGACCGGGCAACTAGTATTAGGCTTTAGGATGGCATCTTAGTTCCTGCCTTTTCTGAAGGTATCCATTCTGTTTTGTTTAATACCTAAGCAAAACTATCAACACAATCTTGTAAACCCAGGAAAACAGATCTTTCAGAATTCTGCCAAATGATGAAAGACCTTGTCATTCCTCTATTTAGCCCCTGCAGAAGCTTTGGAGGCCTGGTCTGACTTCAGTTCCCCTTCCAGCCTCACCATTGAGAGCCCTTCTTCCCCTACTTTCCCTTTTATTTAAACATTTTTTAAATTACATTTTTTATGGTGTGTGTGTGTGTGTGTGTGAGAGAGAGAGAGAGAGAGAGAGAGAGAGAGACAGACAGACAGAAAGAGAGAATGTGTATGGGAATGCAGGTGTCACAGTGCATGTATGGAGGTCAGAGGGCAAATTGTAGGACTGGTTCTCTCCTTCAATCTGTGGGTCCTGGGGACTGAACTCAGGTCATCAGATTTGGCAGCAGGTGTCTTTACAGTTCATGGTCCCATTTAAACAAAAATATTCTATTGATCTGTGTGTCTGTGTCTGAGCATGTGCTCGCCATGCTACCCATGTGAAGGTCAGATGACAACTTGCTGGAGGTGCTTCTCTCTTTCTGCCATGTGGGTCCTGGGGAAGGTAACTCAGGTTGTCAGGTGGCAAGCACGTTTACCTGCTAAGCCATCTCGATAGTCCTCTATTTCTAACTCTCTCCCAACCTCAGCTACTTCAGTCAATGGACTGTAAATCCTCAATGACTCCAATACCCATGGCCAAGTCTGAAGAGCAGCAGGCACTCTGGGTTCTTTGTGATGAAGGAGTAAAATGTGACTCACTTCACCTGACATGAAGTCCTCTCCCCCTTGAATGTGGCCTCTGTGTAGCAAAACTACAGACAAGTGAAATTCAAGTCCCTTTAATGGGAAGGTGGAGGATGGAGAAGGGCCTTACCATATCTCCCATGTGGGGCTGAAACTCAAACTTCATAGGGGGGCAGAAAACATTGTTGTACATCTCCATGAGGCGCTGCTTGTCACTGGTGGCATCCAGGTTTTCTACAGCATTTTCGATAGCATCTAGACCCTCATGCTTCGACTGTTCCAGATTTAATTCAGCAGACAGGAAAGTACGCAGGGCCCGATTCAGGCTCGCATGGTAGCCTAGGTCACAACACTGCTGTGGAAAGGATAGGGAACATGAATATATCACAGACATTCCAAGGCCTCACAGAAAGGGAAGAGGTCCCCGGTACAGATTTGACCATCAAGATGACTGACTGTGCAGTGGGAAGGAAGCTGGTGTTATGATTTCTGGAACCTGGGTGAGATTTCTTAGTTCTTATCTCCCAGGTCAGAGGTTAGGCATACCATACAGGGAGGGTGGTTAAGTGGCTAGATAGAAGGACCCAATGACAAGAGTTAATCAGTGCTATTCCATTAAAAATGAGAAGGGCTGAGAGTGAAAGAATTCTGTTGTATTTTCTTATTTGTCTGGAGATGCTGTTATAACAAAATTCAACAATACAGCCTACACCACTCCCTGAGTTTTACTGTGGTTAAGCCACTACATAACAAGCTTGCCAGGTCACTGCAGCATTCAGGGGAAAAAAAAAAATCTAGAGTGCTGAAACAGCAGTAAATTCACATACATTCAGCTCTAGGGGTAGGAGAAGAGAATGGAAGGCTGACTCTGAGTCTAGTGTTCTGGGACAGACCTAAGCTGCAGAATAGAAAGGCTAGACTTTTAAAAGTCCTAAGTGTTACTGGGGAAATTCTTAACAAGTCTCAGACTTTCTGCAGTAAAAATGACAAGAAGAAAATGCTAAGAATGAGGCGATTGTAGCTCAGTTGAAAAAGTGCTTGTCTAGCATGTATAAACACCTAGGTTTGATCCCAACACCACATAAATTGGGCTTGGCAATGCAGACCTGTAATCTCAAGCACTCAGGAGTGGGAAAGCATGAAGATCAGAAATTCAAAGTTATCCTCAGCTACAGAGTTCAAAGCCCGTCAGGGCCACAAAAGACTCTGTCTTTAAACAAACACACATCAGGGCTATCCTGAGCTTGATCAACAAAACCTATGTTAAAAAAAAACCTGGATGAGGTGGAATGTGCTTGTGATCTGTGGAATGTGCTTGCTATCTCAGTGCTGGAGTATTGTAGACAAGTTGATCCCTAGGACTCCCTGAGTAGCTAGTCTTTCTGAATCCTTGAGAATCCTGTCTCAAACAAATATGGTGGGGCTAGAGAGAAGGCTCAGTTGTTAAGAGTGCTTGCTGCTCTCATAGAAGACCCTAGTTCAGGTCTCAACACCCATGTTGGTAGGCTTACAAATGCCTATAACTCCAGCTCCAGAAGATCCAATACCCTCTTCTAGATCCCACGGGCACCTACATCCATGTGCACATATCCATACCCGTATATATATATATAATTAAAGAAAATGAAAACAAGAACTGGGCATGTTGGTGCATGCCTTTAATCCTATTGCTCAGGAGGCAGAAGCAGAGACAGACAGATCTCTGTAAGATCAGGTCAGTCTGGTCTTCATAGTGAGTTCCAGGCCAGTTGGCTAGGGCTACAGGAAGACCCTGTCTAAAAAGAAGTCCCCCCACCAAAAAAGAAAGACAACAATGACAATAATAAAACAAGGTAGACTGTGTCTATGAAGGAATGACACCTGAAGCTGTTCTCTGGCCTCCATATGCCTGTGCACTAATATACACATATACTCTCACATATATAAAGGGAAAACAAACAGTGGTGGTAACCCCATCCCTAGACCTATTTCCTCAACAGTACAGTGAACAAATGTGACCAGGCCAGTAGTTCTCAAGCTATAGATCAGTCCTCTAAAGTTCAAGGTCAGCACTCAGGTTACCCTTGAGAAGGGGTAAGCGGACAACTTATCTAGTAGGTCCTGGAGTCTTTATCCCTCTGTCAATCAAGACAGCTCTGTTCATTTTCCCATTTAATAAACTGATGTCCTACATATGTTCTGGTTTGAAGGACAAATTCTTCCTTTGGAGAAGGAGAGATGGCTCAGCAGTTAAGAGTACTAGCTGTTCATGCAGAGAACCCAGGTTTGGTTCCCAGTGCCCACATGGCCGCTAACTACTCACTGTCGGTAAACTCCAGTTCCAGGGAACCTGACTCTTCTGACCTCCATGGGCACTGCACGACACAGGTATACTTACATATATGCAGACAATATACTCATAAACATAAAATATTTTTTAGAAAGAAATAAGGTCTAAAAAATCCTTGGATTACTAGTCCTCAAAGCTCTTTTCAGCAACAGCAGCCTGTAACAAACACTATGACAATATTCCCTACCCCTCCAATAAAGACCAAGAGATCCAAATTTCTTGGCTATCAATTATCACCTCTATTGTTTATACAGCTTTGAAGTCCAGAGCCTGAGAGGAAATGTCAGAGAAAAATCTATGGATAGAATAAGGCCATCTGCTGGATTGTAATTTCACTGCATAAATAAGCATCAAATTAATTCCCCCCAGTCTTTCCTTCTCATCATGATCACATCTTGAGCAGCCACTATTGGGGAAGAAGAAGCATGTGACAGACCTCCTCCTTCCAGGCATCTGACAAGAAGCTCAGCAATGGATCACACACTGAGCTGAGCTCTGGGTTCAGTGCCAACAGGCTCTGGCAGGTGCCTGGCTTCAACAGAGTTAACAGCAGAGACAGCATAACTACAGCCAGAGGATGGAAAAACATTGAATTTACTTGGGAGAAGAGCAAATAGAATCTAGACAAAGGCAGCTGATTGGGAGGCTGCACGTGTGGGGCTCCTTCTTCCTCTAGGAGATGCTATTGAACTAACTAATCAGGCTGCCTTTAAACCTGCAAATCTTTTTTGCCTGTCTATAAATCTTAAGATGAACTGTATACCTAGATGTCTAGTGAACAAAAGTAACATGGTGTGTTGGGGACCGAGGAGGAACTAGGGGGAGACAGGGTGCCCTTCAGAAATTTTTACATATTTTTGGAAACTTCCTTTTCTTTTTCATTCTTACTATCTCTATCCTAATTCACATCCTTATCTTACACTAGTGATCTGTGCCTCAATTTCCTAAAATGTTACTTTTACTATGTTCCCATTGAAGAACCTAAAATATGTTTCCTGTGTCTGAAGTAAAATTCACCTTCTTAAGTTTATACATGTAAAGAAATGTTTCTGTTCACTAAATGCCTGGCAGTGAACTAAGTGTATTATGTATGCTTTACATTTTAATCCCCCAATGAAGTCTGCATTATGTCAGTTTTTCACACTACAAAGATGAAACTCAGTGAAATTGCATAACTTGAGCAGGTCAATGGGGCAAAACAAACTGTAACTAGTCTGCCCAGTCAACATTATCTCCCTGTAAGTATTCCTTTAGTCTTTACTGCTGAGTTCCAGTTACAAACTCTCTGTACAGAATAAGGTGTTAGAAAAGCATACCCTCTAGCCTAGCAAGCTAGTTTAGGTCTCTGGGCCTAAAATGGGGGAAATGCCAGCTTCACAGACTGTTGTGAGGCACTTACACATATCTGGCACTGTGGGAGCATAAAACAAACACCAATCACCAGCATTGCCCAATCTACTGACTTCTACTCTTCAGCTCCTAGCATTTCTTTTCCTCAAGTGTTTCCTTCTACTCTCACCTCTTAGACTCAATATTTAAGATCCAAATCAAATTCCTAGTCTCTGGGAAGCTAGCTAGGTCCTGCATGCCTGGCCCTGCCTAGAACCATGATTCAAAACATACACACTCATTCTGGGCTTGTCATTTTATATCACTCCAACCAGGATGCAAGTATCTTAAGGGTTCTACCAGCATCATACTATTGTTTACAGCTTTTCTTATTATCCCTTATTCACAGAAGGTGTTTGGCCTCTCAGGAAATCACCTAGATAGGGTGAATACTGATCTATGTGGATGCCTTTATTTTGCTGTGTATGTTGTAAGGATAGCCCAGAGCATTCCTATACTGCAATATTGCCTCTATTTGTATGACCATTCCGTGGCTTCTCTGTGCCAACAAGTCAGGGCCTAACTCACAGTGTTCCTTCTGGTTCCTCATACTTCCAGCTAACCCAGGAGATAGAGACAGAGCTTTGGTTATCTGTATGTTTGGAGAGGCAAAATAGAGCCTTTAGCAAAGAAGCAGAATCTGGCAAGGTTAACTAAATAAGATTTAAATATTTCTAGGAGAATCCCAATGAGTAGAGGAAAAACATTATTTTGTTTACATTGGAGAAAAGCATGCTTTCCATGGATTTTGATAAGCTCCGTGGCCACACTGGATTCCTTTGGACATTTCTATGCTGTATAAATACTGATAAAAATGCTCTCAGGAGAAATCAGAAAACTGAATGGCAGCCCATAGTTCCGTTGAAAAGCTCAGAGAATCTAGATAAGACCTTGAACACACAATTATTTCATAGCAACTACTTCAAGTTCATAAAGAAGAGAAAAATAACTGTACCCAAACTTTGCAGTGGAAAACCAAATTCTCTTGTGTCCACCTTGGGTACATGTGCTGTCACAAACCTTTTACCCATGTACATGGCACTCATAACATTCCACCTATGCATGAGGACAATGCTCTGTTTTTCATGTACCTATATGCTCCTAGGTTGAGAGACAGGTGTACAGGTGAGGAAAAGTACACACCAATGAACCTGCAGTTTTTAGACACTATCAAGTGGGCTCAAAAGGTCTTTTTGGCTTTGAGTCAAGGTTTTTCTAGTGTGTAAGAGGCTTCATGTGGAGTCTTACAGTATGAGTTTATATCTTATACTATAAAAGGAAGTTGGACAACAGTCCTTGTGTCAGTGTAACGGCACTGGCAAAATGATGCTCCAATTACCCTCAATGCCTTAAACACACACTGAGCATCAAGCCCCTAGAAAGAAGGCAGAATGGTGATGTGGATGGCAATGGACTGGAATAAGCTATCCCAGGTCTTGAAACAACTTCTGGACACTATCCAGATCAGAATGCCAACATACCCAGGCTCCCTATTTACTCTTGCTTTTTTGGTTCATTGTCAAAAAACAGCTTTGGCACTTTTTATCGCATAAAACAGCATGAAAATTAAAAAACTACTGATAAATACAAACAATGTAGATGATGTTCAAAAATACACTGGGCAAAAGAAGTCAGATGCAAAAATTATGTTCTGGGCCAACAAGGTGGCTCAGTGGGTAAAGGCACTACCTACATGAGCCTAATGACTTGGGTTTAATCCCCAGAACTTATGTGTGGTGGTTAGTTTTACCTGTCAACTTGACACAACCTAGAATCTCCTAGGAAGAGAGCCTTAATGAAGAATTATCTAAACCCAAGTTTGCCTATGGTATGTGTATGGGAGACTGTCCTGAGTGTTAATTGATCTAGAAAGACCTAGCCTACTGTAGGTAGCACGATTCCCTAGGCAAGGGGTCCTGAATTATAAAGAGAAAGCTAGCTGAAAGCAAACAAGAAAGCAAGGATGTGTCTATTCTCTCTTTGCTCTTGACTGTGGATATGATATGAGTAGCTGTTTGAGTTCCTGTCTTGATTTTCTCAAAATGATGTCCTGTAACCTGGAAGTATAAACCTTCAATTCTTCCTTCTTCCAGTTGCTTTTTGTCAGGCTATTTTATCACAGCAAAGAAATGAAACTAGAACATCCCATAAAGGGGGAGGAGAGAACTGACTTTATAATGTTACCTTCTGGCCTCCCACGTGAGGCATGTACACATCCATACAACACCCATCACATACAGACAAATAATAAACACAATAAATTCTAGCTTTCTGACATTCTCCAACAGGCAATAATAACTTATGGTAAAAGAAGTTGTAATAGTAATTGTCTTAGAGTAGGGAATAAGAACTTTCTGAAGTAATAAGAATGTATTTTTCACATTCATGTTCATCCGTTCATATTCTCTTTTTTTCTCTCTCTCTCTTCTCTCCCTCCATCCCTCCCTCCCTCCCTCCATCCCTCCCTCTCTCTGTTCTTCCCATCCCCTGTTCTTTGCTGTGAGACAGTCTCATAGCCAAGGTTGCCTTAAACTCACAGTCATCCTGCCTTCATCTCCCAAGTGCTGAATTGCAGGTTTGTGCCATCATGGTTGGCTCAAAGTATTTATTCTATATCTTGAAAAATATGTTACACACATTTTTCACAATTCTTGAAACTATAATACTCAAATCTAATCATTAAATGTGAATTACACATGAAAAGAATATGAAAAAGGCAAAAAATTACAAAGCAAATCTTGACTTTTTTCGTCCTTTTCTTTTCCTTCAATGAACTATGTGCTCAGCTACCTGTTACTACTTAAGGTAAAGTAAGTCTTGGTTCCCGTCTTCTTAGATCTTAAAGTACAATAACCTTCAAACTCTGTTCTAACTCTTAGTACATAGTAAGAAATAATTTTATGCATACATTCACGTGCACATATGTGTGTGTGCACAAACATATACACACACATCTATAGGTGCACAGGCACACACACAGACACCTAATATAACGTTTCACAAAATATATCTTAGCCATCTATAGTATGATAGCATTTCCCTAATTCTAGTCTGTTAAAATAGTATCAGATCTCTGTGAGCTTGAGGCCAATTTGGTCTACAAAGTGAGTTTTAGGCCAGTCAAGGCTACATAGTAAGACCCCATTAAAAAAACAGAAACAGAACAAAGCAAAACAAAACAAAAAAAAAACCAACAAAACCAAGTTAAACTCATAAATAAGATTTCATTGCTCCCTTAGTGGATTGTGGCTCATGGTTTGAAAAAATTAAGTGTATGAATACATCTCTATTCCATTTGTACTCCTGATGCTAAATACACAACTTATCCCATAAATTTATTAAACATTTAGGGAGAAGCATAGTATTATCTCTTTTCCTAAAAAGAATAATCTTCAGTCTAAAAAAAAAAAAACAAACAAAAAAATGAACAACAAACAGGATTACACACTATCAAAACACAGACAAAGAAGAACAAATTTACTGGTGGCCTAGAACACTTCCAGTCAGGGCTTGCTTACAGCCTCTAGCACTAAGAAGGCTGGCTGCCTTCTTTCCCAGTGGTTCTTCATACTACATCCTGTGAAAGTTAGGCTTTTAACGGGCTTTTTTTTTTTTCTTTTAAAGGATAAAGACTGTTTGCTTCTTGAATGATTTTAAAACACCTGCTTATGCTTGATGAAGGACCTCTAAATTACAAAGGTTGTAATTCATAAAACAAAACCCTTTCTTCCCCTGACATAATCATTTTACTGAAACTGGCAGAAACATTCTCTAAGGGTAAAACAAAAGACACACCAGTAAAGGGTGTATAGTACCCTGTCTGATCTAATTTATTTTATTTTACTTTACTTTTATTTATTTCATCAAATGTGAAAAAAATAACAGAACGTAAGCATAAAAGGTGATTCTCATCCTCATGGGCTTTCAACAGTGAAGGAGGAGAAGAAAAAACTGGTTTAGGGTTTTGACCTCCAGTGAAGAACAGTGTTCAGATGGGCATCAACAAGTGTAGAAAACAGAGGAGCCTGAACAGAGACCAGGGCTCCATTGACCCAGTGAGACTATAACATCCAGGGCCTTAAGAGGCCCAAACCTACTAAATCAAAGCTCCCTTGCTAAAGAGACATAAGGATCTGTATTTTAGAAAAATTCCCCCAGCAACTCTGATGTAGACCAGATTTAAATAGTCCATGTCTTTAATTTGCTAGGGATGGAGTAACAGAAAACAAAGCAGAACTCCAAGAGATCAGAAGCAAGCCTAGATGTCCTAGCTAGCTATGTTACAGCGAATCTGAGACCAGACTTACACATGAAGAGAGGTATAGCAGGTATACTTGTGAAGCCCATAACCGGTTTGGCCAGAGACTTATAAAGTTTAGCTGCTGTTACCAAGAACCTGAAGCAAATTCCGGTTGGCAGAGAGGACACTGCTGAAGTACTAGAGTACTAGGCTACAGAGCTCAGTCAGTTAGCTCTGGACTCCTCACTTTGATGACCATGACCAGAGGGAGACATGAGAAAGGGTATGCTTATACAGCTTCACATAAAGCTGGTTCAGGAACTGGACCAGACTACAGTTTGTAGGTGAGAGACACTTTAAGATCCATCTACACGGATTGAGGAGAAGCAACAAGAGATCCAAACCAAAACTATCTCACAAGACTAGCCCATAAGACCAAAGACAAATGACTATGCCCGCTCCCTACAAATACATGTGCATACTAAAACCCAATTCTATCATGCATATGTCACATATGAAAAAGAATGAGTCAGACGTCAGTGGCATCTGGATACCTCCAGACACGACCCTAATTTGTAGCACAATACAAACCTGTAACCTTGGGCAAATAAGTTTCTTTACTCTCAGGACAACTAGCTTAACCTACAAATTAGGGGGAGCATTGAGGGAGGTTGGAGAGATGGCTAAGTGATTAAGAACAGTCATTGGCTGCTCTTCCAGAGGACCCAGGTTTGGTCCAGCACCAACATGGCACCTAACAATTGTCTATAACTCCAGTCCCAGGGGATCCAATGCTTTTTTCTGCTTTCTGCAGATATTGCATGCACCCGGTACACTTACATGTATGTGGGCAAAGCACCCATATACATAAAGCACAGATAAATAAATTTTTAAAAAGACAGAATTGTGTACCCATAAGGGTGAAATGACAATTAGATGAGAAAACCCTGAGCAACATTGAGGGCTATATAAATGTAAAGCACTGTGTTTCACTTCTAGTCATCATATCTTCCTACAACCTGATGATATAAGGGAATTTTCTTGACAAACAGACGACGATAGAAGTTATGAAGAGGGGTTTAGGAATCAGAACCTGGAGCAAATTTGCCCTAGTCACTCACTAACTCTGGGTTTATCTAAACTCTCTGAATGTTAATCAGTAACAACAGAGTTAATACTTTTCTGTAATGAATGACTGAGTAATCTAAACCTTCTGAATGTTAATCAATAAAAACAGGAATATATTTTTTCTTTCATGAATGTCAGGAGAGGTGAATGAGACCAAATATAAAGTGTATCACTTTTACATAGCAATCCCTAATGGATCATGGCTATCATCTTTATCATTGTTTTCAAGATGCCCTCAATGTTTAAACAGAACTGAGGAACAGGCTTTAAAGTGACTAGGCTTCTGAAACCAGGCAAGAGGGACCCACAGTCACCCACCCCAGCGTTATGCACTTACATCAATAAGATCAGACAAGTCATGGATGTAGTACTTGAAGACGGATGCATTGGTTGCCTCCAAAGCCAGTAAATACTCATTCCTCGCTTTAATGGCTTTCAGCTTGTTCTCTGTGTACTTGGCTTGGCGCTGAAAAGAAAACACAAGTTTACTTTTACTTTCTTTTTAACTAAAATTTTTTTTCTTACATTTATGGTGTGTGTGTGTGTGTGTGTGTGTGTGTTCACATGCCATAGTGCATGTATGGAGGTTGGAGGTCCTTGAGACTGAACTCAGGTTGTTAGGTTTGGTGGCAAGCACACTTACCCAATGAGCCATCTCAAAGCCCACCATTTCCTTTTCAAAAGATCTAAAAGTACAGAATATCAAGAACTTCCACCTTAAAAGCCAGGTTTGGTGCCAAAAACCTCTAGTCCCAGCACTAGGAAGCAGGAGCGGGTGGATCTCTGTGAGATAGAGGCCTGTCTAGTCTACGTAGTGAGTTCTAGGAGACCCTGTTTCAAACCCTCTCTGCAGCCTACAAAAAGAAAAATAACCTCCACCTGGCTGCTGTTCCTGTGCACATCTGCTTTAAATTGGGTTCTAATTCTGATTAATAAAATTCAAGGACACAATGTAGATCAACTTGGGAAATGTTAATGAGACTCTCTACTTCGGATGTGTGCCTTACTTTGATTCTGCTCCACACACTATGCCCTGCGTGCTGTTCCCCTGGAGGTGTTTCTACTTCTATCCCTAAGTACCATTCTCTAAAGCCAAAACACAAGGTCCATAGTCTCCTCCATTTCCCAAAGCAATAGGCCATTTCACTTGACTTGGACCATGGGCTAAGAAAGGTAACTATTGTTTTCTGTCAATATACTTGAGGTTAAAATCTTGGCATTTATGGGCTCAAGTTTTTCCAGTACCTAGAATTCCCGCCAAGGCAAGAAGGGCTCTTTTGGTAATAAGGCATTAAAAGAACCTAGAGATGTTTTGTTCAGCTCTGCATGACACCTACTGGGATATGATTTTCAATCTTGCCTTCACCATTCCTTCTTGTCCCTATTTGCCAGAGCATATGTACCTTCTCCTTCATCTTTTCAATCTTCTTCACTGAGCTCCTTCGGACATGTTTCTCTTCAATGCGGACATTGGCTGTGGAATCAGGGGAGCGAGGTGTCTGCCGGTCCTCCTGCTTCACCGATTTACCAATTTGCTTCTCTTCCTGCTTTTCTGCCTCCTTTAGTTTGCTCTGAGCACTGATACTGTCAGCATTGTACATGTGATATGTCTTCATGACCTGCAAGACATTCCCCACCCCCACCCAGAGGTCAAGCGAACTGAGTCAATTGTTAATAGACTAAAACTCAGCTGGACCTCTCCTCCATGAAGCAATAGTCTCATCCTCCTAGGGGGAAAAATCCAGAAGTGTCTGGTTCAGCAAATGTATATTAAGAACTACATCAAAGTAAAGCATAGCAGTATTGGTAATGAACGGTCTTATTGCAATGACTTCATATACTATTCACTTTTATTTATCATTTATTATCATAAGCATAACTCATATCAACTCAATGATTTCTATTGCTTAGTCACCTTACAATACTGAACAGACAAGAATTAAGAGAGCTATCCCAAGCTCTAAGGGCAAAGGGCAGCATGGCCTAGGGAGTAGCCTATACCTTTTATACCTTTCAAATATAAAATGAGGAAGATGAAAAGGTTCCAAAAGATCTCTCTACTGGCCTGCTTTATCTACATTAGATACTCTCTTTCACAGCAACTATAGTGATATCAATGGCAGCTATCCCTTACTGAGCAGTTAATATAGTCCTGGCCTTGTACCAAGTACCCCATACCCATTTACTAATTTTCTTCATGGAGCAATTCTATGATCTAGACAAACACTATAAAGACTGCAGAATTGAACAATTCGAGTAAAAGTCTGGGAAAGGAGAAAATTTGTATCAGTAATTGGGGTTTGTCACAAGCAGGAAGTAATACAAAGTGAGGGACATAAATTTCCAAAAAGCCACTGTCTAGGAATATAATGTTGTTTCTTAGCAAGAAGGCAAGGAAGCCAGAATCTCAGCTTGTTTTCAGTCCTCCCAAACATGCTACTTTCAGTCCTGCACTAGTCTGATGGGATCTCTTGTTTCCAAAAACACATAGCTTACAGATTCTATGTGGGATTAAAATGCTTGATAATAATCAAACAATTAGAAATTAAAGGGTACTGAAATTTAGATACCATGAGGTTCCTTTGAAAAGGAGAAACAGTGTAGGAGGGGTGTGTGTGTGCATGTACTTGTGTGTGTGTGTATACAGAGGAAAGTAAATATTTCTGATCTCTATCATTTAGTACATGCTATGTGTCAGGGGCTTTATGTTTGTCACTTTCTTTAATCCTCATAATCACTCCATAGAGACATGCTAATATTTCTACTTCAAAAGACAAGGAAATGAGTCTCAAAGATATTACCTACAGTCCTCAGAGAGCATTTTCTGCATAGGACTGAAGCTGAATTAATTCAGAGGAAACGTAAAGGACAGACAAGGGAATCTCAAAAAGAAAAACTGATTTCATTTAGGAGCTCAACTGCTCAACTGAGAGCAATATCTCAAATAGTGTCTATTCCAGATCCTAGAGAACAAATGGCAATGTCTGGCAATATTTTTGGAGGTGCTGGTAGGTAGACACAGAGACACAAAGGGTAGCCCAAAACAAAAATTATCTGCTCTAAAATGCCGTAGTGCTGAGCTTCTGGAATCTGGGATTTTGTGGGCATATTTAGGATTGCCTGGTGGTAGAGGAAGGAATAAAGAGGTCCACTGGAGTTTCAATTCTGTCTCATTCTAGAAACAAAATTTTTAATGTTTTACCTTATTCTGAACCTGACATCATTTCCTGTGAGCTGTACTCTGCTTATACTCTGTATATTATCAACAGATGGCATCCAAAAAGCTTTTCCAAGAAATTTGACTAGATCACCATTTTTTTCCAGGTTGATTAAGAAAAAAAGCTCTTGTTATCCTGGCTGAAGAAGAACAGATGAGAGGCTCCTTTTTATTAGTTTTTTCACTTGACTGTGACCAAAGAATTCAAGCATAGTATAAATCATTATAAAAGTGATTTTCAGAATTTCTATTTTATGAAGTGCATGAAACAGAGGGAACATGATGAATGAGCATAGGAAACAAAAGAAGTCAGAAAACTGTGTCACTAGATAACACCATAACAAAACCGACCATTCACACTGTTCTCTCATTAAAAAAGAATAAGACAAATGCAGGGCATGGTGGCACACACCATCTCAGTATTCAGGAGGTATGGGCAGGTGGACCTGAGAATGAGGCCAGCTTGGTCAACATAGCAAGTTCTGGGGGAACCGGGGCTATAGGGAGAATCTGAATAAAAATGAAAGCATGCGCGCGTGCACGAGAAAGAGAGAGAGAGAGAGAGAGAAAGAGAGAGAGAGAGAGAACGAGCATAAGAGCGAGAGAATAAACATAACATACTCTAAGAAATTCTCAGGCAACACTATTTTTTTGCATTTTCTTTTCCTTAGTTGAGAAATGCCATATCATACCTCACTTTAAAATATGAGCAGGCAGCTAAATATTACCAAGCATTTGAGAAGTATCTAATATTTTTCAGACTAAGTAAGGTCAAAATAAGAAATTTAGAGGAAACAGTATAGTGAGAAGAAAGTGCTGAAAATGGAGTATCAATAATAATGGCCCCAGAGAGGTGAATGAGCACGGGAATAATACAGCATCCTGAAATAAGACCAAGATAAAGGGGACTAGGGTGAATATGTACAGAGCAGTGTAAGAGTTCATGGCTGGGCCATTCAAAGCTGGGTCAGCTTGGGATATAGGGAGACCTTGCCTTAAAAACAAAAAAAAATTTTTTTTTCAGTTCGGGTAACTTTCCCTTCCAAGAGCATGATCCACGCCACTCTTCCTCACAGACATGCAAAGAATTCTTATCACGTTATTTTCCTGCTTCACTTTTCTGCCTCTCCATATTAAAACTAAACACCCTGAGTTTTGGGATATCTCTTGTCTTTTATCCCTAGTGCTTAATATCAGAGTCAAACAGACAAGAGTTGGGGACTATTAGATGACACTGTTTCAAGGAAACAGGTGCTGCATTTTAACAGAAAGTAGCCCCACAACCATCTGCTTCACCAAGACAGTACAGAAGCATGGAACCTCTGGGGTGAAGATAGCCATAAATCAGCTTGCTTGCTTCCTTCCTTCTCTCCCTCCCTCCCTTCCTCCTTCCATCCCTCTTTCCCAGTGTTTTCTAGACAAAGTTTCTGCACACAGTTGAGGGAGACAATCCCAGAGTTCTTTGGGAAGCACTGTAATCTGACTTCAAAGGCATTCCTAGAACATCATCCAGAAAAATGAAAGCCACTTATACCATGGCCTACAAGTTAGCCAATTCAATTGTAATGAGAGGGTGGTGGATAACAGCCAGACACACATGCACACACATGTGCATGTGCGTGTGTGTGTGCATGTGCAAGTGTGAGTGTGAGCAAAAATGCTCACTGGGACTGCTCTCTGAAAAACAGCTGTGTGAAATGGCCCTTGGCACAAAATGCCAAGACAGAATCAAAGGTCTTTCAGGAGAAAGGCAACTGGCCACTTATGGTGAGATTTTGGATCTCTGGATCAAAGACATTTTTCTTTAGAACCACCTGGACTTTGCCCCTTGGCTTATCAAGGGTCAAAAGTTCTCAAATTAATATTCCTTAAGTATTTGATCCCCTCAAAAAAAGTATTTGTAGATGCTAGGAACAGTTGCAAGTAAGAAGAGACTGAGAAATGTGGATGTTTTTTATATTCTTCATCTCCTTTTTCCAGTGCCCTCAAATAGCTCCTATTGCCGACAGGATCAATGAAAGCTCCTTAGAAAAAAACTCTCCCTCTTCTCTTCCTAACTCCTTTGAAAGTATACATACAGCAAAGAGTTTCTGTAAGCCAGCATACAGTTGTCCCAACTTCTTCCCCGAGGAAACCACTATTCCATTCAAGGTAACTGACAACTTGATTTCCTCAAGACATTCCCAATTAAGCACTAAAAATATCATATCCCAGGAAACTCTTCAGTACTAGGCTAAAATAGGGACAGTCACCTAAGTCTCAGGAGGCCTTTCTCAGACTAGTCATAAACTAATTTTACCCTACAAAAGAAACAACTCTTAACTCTATTCTGTGAGCTTTCTAATGATCTATACAGAATCTGAAAACTCATTTGATCTTTAACTACAGTCATAATTTGGAAATACAGCTTCCTCAATCATTCCCCACCCCATGGTATACAGGTACCCGAATATGGTGTTTGTAACTGATCTGGGGATGAGTATGTTGGAAGTCAACAAACGTCAAACCAACTTAGAGCATCATGCTGCTTTGGCAGTGATAGGTATCCTCCCAGGTTCATGCAGCTAGGGATCAAGGATGCTTAATTCCGGAGTCTATCATACCTGGTTTTCTCAATCTTGGTACTATTAACATTTTGGACTGGGTAATTCTTTGTCACGGGCACTGTCCTGTAAATCATAGGATTTTAGCAACATACTTGGGCTCCTCCCTTTTAGATGTCACTAGCACCACCAACTCCTCTAGTTGCAATAACTAAAAATGCCTGCAGACATTGCCACGTGTCTCACTGTGTAGGGTAAGGACAGGGGATGATCACCCTGTTTAAGAATCACTCTACCAGATTATTTTTGTGCCTTCTCTGGAACTTTCTGGTGTTTTGATCTTCCCATTCCCTACTAGAGGCAAATATCTAAGACTGATTTAGGACTTGGAAATTATATCAATTCATCTTATACAAAGAGACAGCACACTTTACCAATTCTCCAGGTGGAAAACAGTGGGAAGGTTTTATGCTCTGTATTAGTTGTAGGTTATAGCAGTCACAAAAGCAGTTGGCCAGTACTAGATGGCCTGAAGATCAAAGATGGGTCTCAGGACTGGAAGATGACTCAGAGTCTGGTAGAGGCCTAATAACCTAACTTTGATCCCTGGATCCAACAAGGTAGCAGAAGAGAACCAACTTCCTAAAGTTGTCCTGTATAAACACACAGTATAAAGAAATAAATATTTTTAAAAATAACAAAGAAAAATGGAAGTTCCAGCTTTGTCCTCACCAGAACAGTGAGTCTGGTTTCCTTCCTCATTCCAGCACAGCTTATACTTTCACCTACTTTTTTAATCAAAGTTTATGAACAGACCCACGACTCTGAATAAAAGTTAAGAGCTCATTAAGCACTACTCTTCCTCTGTTGCAAAACCAGCATGTTGGTTTGAGGTTTGCCCTAGAAACAGTGGCAAACAGCAAAGGCCCAAGGTGCTTATGGGAAAATAAAAAATAGTAACGTGGTGCCATTTATTATCCTAGGTAATTTTCCACAGAAGAAAGAAGTCACAGTTCTTCTTGGTACCTAGAAGATGCTCTAAAAATAAAGAGAAGTGAAGTATTGAAAAGACAAGGTTCAGGAAAGGAAATTCATTTAATGTAAAAATGGCTCACAATGACATGCTTCTTTTTTCTTTTTGGGACAGGGTCTCCCTATAGCCCCAGTTGGTCTGGAATTCACTATGTAGACCAGGCTGGCCTAGATTTCACAGAGATCTGCCTGCCTGTTCTTCCCAAGTGCTGGCACTAAAAGCATGTGCTGCCACACCTGTCTATATGCTTCTATTTTTTAAGAAGCCTTTAACTTCATTTGAGAGAAATGAAAACTTGAGAGTTGGAACAATGGATACCTCCCATCTACTTGGCTTCAGAGAAAAAAAGTTATACAATAGAAACGCAAAACAATCCAAGCATTACTGGAGACAAACTAGATAACCACTCTATTCTATTTACCAACAGTTGCCATGACAAAATGGCCACACCTAGGCTTCTGATTCAAGAACTTGGAATTCTCTGATCTCAAATGCCTGTGACGTCTGCCACCACTGCCTGTTCATCCTGTGAAGGAAGACAGGACAAAGGGAGGGAAAGGGAATGATGGGGGAGAAAGAGAAGAGGAGGGAGGGACGAGTAAACACAGAAAATCATTTTTACCTCCAAATAGGTCGGGGTAGCTCTGGAACTGTGTAAAATGACACACAGTCCTGATACAACCAAACTGGCTAAAGTGTGTAAATGAACCATTCCTCCTATAACAGCAGGAACTTCCGTGGTGTATTCATGTTTTCACTATTATTAAAACCTGGTTGGGAGAAAACAACCACCAGGACTTCTTGGGGCAGGAAGAACACATCAGCCACAGGAGCTATGTATATGCCCGCAGTCCCAGAGATTTCAGAACAGACTATGTTCTTATCTCCAAGTCTACCTCTTGCTAAGTATTGCAGCATTCTCTGCCAGAATTGGCTGGTCCTTTATATAGGGGACTTCAGACTCTGTGCATCCCTCTACAGCATATGCTGTAATTTCAAACCAAGATTCATTTAAAGTCTCATACAAAACTTGAACCACAAATCCTTGCCAAAAGACAATAGTGTACTGTACATTGTGTTCTTTGCCATTAAGTTTGGGGTTCCTGGTTTGCTGATAATGGGTTCAACTGTGCTGGTGACTTAAGATCTTGATTGGTCTCTTTCAATGATGCCCTGAATGAAGCCGGGGTAAAATTGCACAACCAAGAAAATACTCTTTTCAAATTTAGCTCTGAAAAACTTGAGTGTGAAAAAAGAAAAAGGATGGGTGGGGTCACTCCAATGGGAAACGTGCCCTGTTCCTGGCCTTAGCTGAGTTATGTTGCTGACGTGACTATGGCTGCAAGCTGCCACATGCTGTTTCCTTCTACTACCAGAGAGCCAGGCAGCCCATCTGATTTACCGAATAGAGCTCATTCAGGACCTTCATCAAATCATCTTGGAGCTGCTGACCGACTTCTTTACTCTGTAAAGAAAGAGAAATGAAGGTTAATTGAAAAACAGAAGAAGATAGGAGGGACCAACAAAGGCAAGAGCAGCAGAGGCTTTATAAATGGCACAGATTCAATTAAGGTACATTATTTAACCTTGCAAATCAGATAACCACTTGGATCAGTCCCAATTATGGTCAGATTACTCAAAAAGTTTTAATAAAATGAAGTGTGCCTTTCTATAGCCTAGTACAGGCAATCATGGAGAGAAAATGGGTTAGTCTTTGATATTTCAATTGGTCCCAAGGGCAGGCCTGAGAGTCACATCCTACCTAACAATTGTTGTTAGGTATAACATGCTTTTTCAGATTATCTGTAGGTATATATTCTAGAAGATGACAAAGGAAAAAGGAAGAATATATTGGGAAAAGAAAAAGCATATAAATATTCAAGGACTTTAAAGACCCTAATGGAACAGGAAACCCCAAACAGGAAGGAACTATACTTATCACTAGTTTCATTTCTACCCCAAATTCCCAAGGCACTGGTTTTTTAATAATGACTGCTTGCAACATCAGCAAATGTTACCTAATTGATAATATATGCTGAGGAATTTCTAGCTGGTCAATCCTGAGCGGCAGTATCTCCCAGATCCCTTGCTGCTTCCAACCTGGGTTGGCATCTAACCACAAAGACTGGTAGAAAGAGAAGCATGAGGAAGCAGAAAATAAATATTGTCTACCTAATGTTCTAAGCCAAGCCCATAAAACTGACTGGTATCACTGGGTTATTGTCTTTCAAAACCAAAAATTCAGATACCAACAAAACCCTAGCACACGTCTGTTAATTTTTGTTTTCTGGTCTTTTTGAGGTAGGATCTCTCTATAGCCCCAGCTGGCCTGGAACTCGCTATGTAGACCAGGCTGGTCTTGAACTCAGAGGTTCGCCTGCCTCTGACTCCCAAGGGCTGGGATTAAAGGCATGCACCACCATGCGTGGCTTAAAAAAATTATGTATATAATTTTTATTTTATGTGCACGAGTATATGGCCTGCATCTAAGTGGGTGTACCTGTGTCTGCAGTGTCCATGGTGATCAGAAGAGGGCGTCAGGTCCCCTGAAACTAGTTAAGGGCAGTTGTTAGCCGCCATGTGGGTGCTGTGAATTGAATTAACCACTGAACTCTTAACCACTGAGCCAACTCTCTAGCCCCTATGCTTATTTTTGACAATACTGGAAACTGAACATTGGGCCTTGTGAGGGCTAGGCAAACACTCTCTTACTGAGCTGCATTCCTGTTCCTAAATGACACCGGCATAGCTCAGCTTCCAGGAAGTCTCCTCTCACTCAGCACTCAGAAATGTGGTCATACTGCTACTTACAATGTGTGTGTGTGTGTGTGTGTGTGTGTGTGTGTGTGTGTGTGTGTATGTAATTTAAGTCTGGGGATTTTGTTTTGTCTTATATGCACAAGGCCCTAGGTTCAGCATGGCAATGAACAAAATGTTTTCTGACTGTAAACATAGTATGTTTATTATAATTAACATTGTAGAAAACCTCAGAGTTACTTTAATTCCTACCACTAAGAAATTTTCTAGACTTTATTACATGCATTTCTTTTTTCTTTTAAAAATAGTGCTATGTAGCTCAAGCTGGCCATGAACTCTCTCTCAACCATTCTACCTCTAACCCCCAAGTGTTAGAATTATAAGCATGTGCCACACCACACTGTCCAAGTGTTACATATCTTTTCTAGTTTTCCTCTTTGATTTTCTACAAATTTAGGATTACACTATAAACACTATCTGGAAACGTATTCACTTAAATGTGTATATTGTGAACATTTTTCCATGTATTATTTCTCTATAATTTTATAATACTTTATACTGACATGAATCCTAATCTCAGACATTTATTTACTTTGCTTCCAAGATTTTGAGATAAAAAATGAATTAAATTATTTTATACATAGTCTATTTATTTACCTTAAGCTATTTTTTATAAGTAGAAACATAATGGGTCAAAGAATACTCATTTATAACATTAAATTACCTTTGAGAAAAACTGGCTAAGTAAAAATACTGCCATAGGAGAACATGAGGCTATAGAGGTACTTGTCCCTGAACAGGACACATATATCAAAATTCTGTCCTTGAAGGCTCAGGGATTATCATGGAAGAGGGGCAGAAAGATTGTAAGAGCCAGAGGTGGTAGATGACTATAAGAAAACAGTTTTCCAGAGAGCCAGTCATTTTCTTTTATGAACTCGAAGCAAATGTGACAGCATGTACAAGTCCCATGTAACCTCAAACCAGAAAAAAAATCCCAGCACAGATATACGGAAGTGGGTAAGAAACCCCAACCCCATCTAAGGAACTATCAATTAATGGCTTCTGGAAGGGGCAGGGGCCATCTCTTTCAAGCATGGGACTTTGGTAGGTTAACTAGGCTCCAATGGATGGAGCCACCTTAAGGACATCTGGAGATACAAGTTAGACTCTATGGGCCATATATATTAGAGTGCAAATTGGGAAGGGGGTATTGGAAGGTAGGGATAAGGGAGGGGATCTAAATACCAAATTCTATTATATGAAAATTACAAAAATTCAATAAAACAGTAAAAAAAAAAAAACTAATCATAGGCCTATAAAAAAGCTCACTTTACTTTTTCTAACTTAAAATTTTAATGTGAGTTCTTATTTTTGTAATTTGTGTTCTTTTGGAACAATCTGTATGAGTCTGTTCTCTCTTTCCATCATACAGGTTCTAGGGATCAAATTCAGGTTGCCAGGCTTGGCAACAAGGTCCTTTACCCACTGAGTCATCTTGCCAGCCTAAGCCTGAACATTTTAAAAACTCTGCTTTGCTACTTTACTATTAAAGAGTTCTTTGTCCACTCTTTTCTATTAGGATATTAATTATGGAATAAATCGCTATGTGTTTATACTTGGTGGCTTAAGGAAAAAGGGTGAAAAGAACCCTAAGTTAGCAATCACCAGTTGTGTCTAGTCTCAGTTTTTTTTTTTAAATCACTTCCTAAAAGCAAAGTTACTTTGCTTTTTGCTGTGACAAAATACCTGATAAGAAGCAATTTAAGAAAGGTAGGGTTAATTCTGGCTGGAAAGTCAAGGAGCAGAGAATGAACAGTAACTGGGCCAGAGTTGTAACACTTCAAGGTTTGCCCTCAGTGACCTTTCCTCCAGCAAGGCTCCATCTTCTAAAGGTCCCACAATCTTCCCAAACAGTGCTACTAGTTGGGGACCAAGTGTTAAGCACATGAGCGTATGATGGATATTTCACATTCAAACCATACCACCTGCTATAATCTGTCCACTCTGGCTCATTCCTCTAGGTCTCTTTTCTCTTCTACAAAATGAAAGGCTTTAGCTAAAACATTCTTACAGTCTTTACCCCTTACCAAAGACCTGAAACTTTGAAACTACTAGAGGAACACACAGGGAGAACACTTTAAACCACAAGCATTGGCAAGGACTCTCTGAAAAGGACAGTAATCGCACAGGCAAAAGTCTCAAGCATCAAGAAACTGGATTACATGAAATTAAAGGGCTTTTGCACAGCAAAGAAAACAATTATCAGAATGAATGGAATAGGGGAAAAATCTTTGCTAAGTATGCATCTGATCGTCAAGATCCTATAAAGAACTTAAAAATTAAATACCCAAAGCCCAATCAACAAATGAATGAATGAACTGAATTGACAATTCTTAAAGGAAGAAATACAAATGGTCAATAAATATTTGAAAAACATTCAAGATCCTTAGCCATCAGAGAAATGTAAATTAAAATTGCTTTGAGATTCTAGCTCACCAAAGTCAGAATGGCTGCCACGAGGAAAACAAATCACAACAAATGTTGGTGGAGTATAAATTGTGTAGCTACTATGAAAACCAGTATGGAGGTTTCTTATAAAACAGAAAACAGAGTAACCACATGATTTAGCCTATGAATCTTGAGAATATATACCTGAAGGACTCTAAGCCAGTGTACCAGACATATACATTCATGTTTCCTGCTGCACAACAACCAGGAAATAGAACTAGTCTAGATGTCTATCAATAGATGGAAGGATAAAGAAAACATGGTGCATATACATAACAAAGTTTATATAGTCCTAAAAAAAGTGAAACTATGAATTTTGCAGGAAAAGGAATGCAATTGGAAATCACTATGTTGTGAAATAACTCAGACTCAGAAAGACAAATACCATGTTTGTTCTCTTATGTATAACCTAGATTTAAAATTGTGTGTTTGTGTGTGTGTAGGTCATGAAACTAGAAATGGGATTATGAAAGGGGAGGGGGAGACTTTCAGGAGGTGGGAAATAGAGAACATAATGGAATATATGTAATAAGAAAGCAGAAGTGGGTGTTAACCAGGGGAAGAAAGGAAGCCAGCTGCAGAGGAGAGACAGGGTGTAAGAAACTTCAAATATTAGTCTTTTCTTTCAAGTCCTGTAAAACAGAACTTGGTTTATGACAAGGAATTCTAACATTTAAAGTAAAGACTTTTAGGAAAAGGCCCCATTTGTTCCTAAACCTGATGGCCTGGGGCAGTAGAGCTCTAGTCCTTCAGCATCGATTATTTTAAATTAGTAAACTAGGAAAGACTGTGAGGTTGGACCCCAGCCAATGGGGAAAAGACACAGTACACTTGCATTAGGGATAAAAGCCTTTCTTGTCCTGTGTTCTTGTTCAGTATCATTGATCACAAACCACACTCTTTTGCAAAAGTAAAAATTGCCTCGCTGAGTTACTTTTGCTTTGTATGTGTGTTCTTTGTGCAGTATTGATGGGGTCCTTGGACCCCATTTATTTCAAACAATTTGACGGCTCATTTAGGATTCTAATTCCATCTAGGAGGAAGTCTAGAACCCTAACCTTGGGGAGACATGTCCCACTGCCTCAATGCAATGGCACCAAGGCTTGGGCACTTGGAACTCCTTGGATAGGTAGTAATCCTGAGACAGGAAAGACTCTAGGCAATGTAGGTAGGAGAAGGGCCCAAGGAAGCATTGCAGACCAGGCACCTCTGCACAGAACGAAGTAAGAAAAGTCATGGAGATGACAAAGTGCTGCCACAGTAGTCAGGGCATTCTGGAAGTGAGCGGAGCCCTAATTTGCAGCCCCTTCAAGGGAATGGGTTAGAGATGGGCAAAGCATCCGACTTAGATGCAAGAAACCTGCTCCTTAGGGATGTGGTGTTGAGCTTCTAAGGGACCAGAATGGGAGATAATTAGGCCAAACAGAGCTATGGGGGTGGAGGGGACACAGATTCTCCAAGACAATGGGACATTAATTCCTCTGGCTGGCCCAGAGGCTTTTCCCATTCCTTTCAAAATACCCCTTCTTGACCCAGCTAAGGAAAATAATTTTTTTTGAACAATGCAAAAGAGACTTTCAAAATTTCCACTTTCCTTTGACTCCCCAGGAGAAAATCCAAACTTTATTTTCTCTCAGAGAGGAGAAATTGCATTTGTTCATGCCCCACTAAGTAGCACTGAGGTCAGAAATCTAAAATGAGAACCCAAGTTCTTATCAGAAGTCCTCTGTGGTATAGGTCAATTCTTAGGGTCTCTTTATACCTGGCCAAATTAATGTTTATCTTGAGCATTATGTTCTTGAGAAAAGGGTAGGTGATGATCAGGAGGACGGCACTGGTTATTTGGGAAAAGATTCAGCAGGTCAGAGGGTCCTGGCACCAGAGGTTAATAAAATTCCCAACCAGGACCCCAGATAGGACAACATAATGAAGTATGGGGAACATACGCAGGAGCTGGGAGATGTGACTAAGAGAGAGATGAAAGAATTGGTTCCTCAATCTCAAAATCAACTAGGAAGCAAGTGAAGGTGCAGCTGAATTCTCTCTTTTTTTCCCATGGACTAAAGAGACAGATGAAAAATATTCTGGAGGATTCTCCTGGCTGGGAAATACTTAAACTACATTTTGTGACCAACTGTGGCATAGATATTTATAAAAAGTTATAAAAGATAAAATCTGGAACAGAGTGACTCAGCATGGTTAGGTCTGACACGGTCCTAGACCACATGGTCCCTAAGCAGTTAATTTTCTAATTGGGTAGAACTTCTATACACTTTAAGTCAAGACTGACTAATGTTAACGAAGTGTTTTCTGAGTGACTATTTCAGATTTGTTACATTGTTTTACATAATATATTTGATAGTTTCTAAAGGAAACTTAAAAGTTTTCTAGCCATATGCCTCCATGACTATGCAGGTACCAAGGGATCTAGGGTACCAAGGGTACCTAGAAAGCTTATGGGAATTTGCAGTACCCAGGACCAAGGTGGATACAACAATAGGAGTCAAAAAGGGAAAGGCTTGGATGGAAGGCTTAAAATACAGGCCCCAATGGTCTTAATTCCTGCCGTTTCTGCACTGTGTTTCCAAGCCTGTTTTTATCTGACATAGAGTAGTTTCCTCTCTGAGGCTTAGTTGCTCCATACTTGCTTTTGTTCCTGCTCCATCATGCACTGGGCACCTCTGCTTTTTACTTTCTAGTTAGAATGTCACTGGACCCTCACCTGAGGATTCGGTCACTCTTCTCAATCAGTTGTATGCAGTTCTGCCCTAATCATATGTGTCCTTCTGGTTTGGAGAGAACTAAAGCATATAATCTATTGAAGATGAGAGAAAGAAGACTTGACCCATGAGGCTGTGGGAAAATCAACATCCATGCTGGATTAAGACTTTCTAATGTAACCACTCTCAGGTCACCCATGCATCTGTCAATAACTTTTCACCCATGCTCTGCGAACAAGTTCAATAAACTCATTGGCACTTTAATCAAATTCTGGTTTGACATGCTCTGTGAACAAGTTCAATAAACTCACTGGTACTTTAATCAAATTTTGGTTTGACACTAGAGCCTTAGAAAGGGTAAACATTGCTTAGTACCCCCAAGAAGAAAATTCTCACAACAGATGGCATATTTATTTGTTAATGTTATTATGTCTCATGGTGTTAAGAAGATGAAAGAAGATCTTAAAAGGATATAAAAGTGGAGATATTAAGATTGCTAAATGTTTCCAGAGTAGAAAAAAAGTGAGGAAGTTTACGCAAGTGATAAAGGTCTGAGTAAGTTTGTTAAGATATATGAAAGATTAGATTTAGAGATAATATATAGATAATATTTCTAAGGTCAAAGTTCAGTCAACTGGCTTAAGAAACAAAATAAATGCTTAGTCAAGGTTTATTTAAGAGTGTTGGTGTTTTTATTTTTTGGCAAGCTTTGTCTACATATCACACAGTAATTAAAAGTACCAGATTGGTGTAACTAACCTTCTTGAGTATTTAATAATCACACTTGGAGGCCTGTACTAATATGGTTAGAGGTACTTAAAGGGACATTTTGCCCTCTGTCCTCCCAGGTCAACCAAGTCCCAGGATAGCATCCCTCAAATATTCTATAATTAAGGCGAGTCACCTATCCTGTTGTTTAGGGAGGCCATGGAAACCCCACCAGATGGCACTGAACCAGTGTCCACTCTACAAAGAGGAGGGTCAACACAAAGGAAAGTTTCTCCAATGCTTCTGGGTGAAGCTAAGGTCAAGTAGGCCTCTGACTTAACCTCACATAGATGAAACAACTGGTAGAAGACTAAGGAGTCAGAGGCTCCTCCCAAGTCCAAATGACCCCCAAGGACCAGATCCTCAGCTGACCTTGAAAAAAAGGGAAGTAAGTTGGTTAATTTGGGATAACTGTATGGTCTTAAACACCCAAAAGAAAAATATAACCAAGGATTAAACTGATCAGTACGTTTCTTTAAGACTCCAAGGGATTGTGCTTCCCAGACATTAGGCTTAAGTTAATATGGGATGTTACTTAGACAATTCTCATTAGTGATTTTTTTCTTAATATGGAAAATGATACTCAGATACAAGACTTCAGATCTTTGTCCAGTTCGATACTGCAGCTCCTATCTATAGCTGAGAGACAGCCCCACTACTGCTTTAACCTAAAAACTAAATGATGACTACATTTATCTTCTCTCCCTGTCTAGAAGCCATTTGGGAGGGAACTCACACTGCGATTGTAGTCACTCCAACAGCTATCAAAGTGCCTGAAGCAAACCCTGAGTTCATCACTCTGGAAGCCAAAGAAAAACATGGAGCTCAATGGACAGATGCTCTTGTGAGCCCATCAAGAACTTCTCCTGGTTCCCTAGAATTGTAATGCTCTTGCCTTTTCAGCTCCATCACATCTCTTTCTAGATAGTAGCTAAGAACTTTATTTCCTACAGTTACACAAACAAAACCACTGATGTACTTTTGGAGCCTTTGGATAGTCTTAACTGTCATACCTTCTGTCCCCATTCAGCTCTACCAACAAAGTGTCCTGTGAGAATAGGTTAGGGTTAGACATGATTTTGGCTGAAAAAGATGGGGCTTATGTAATGCCAGGAGGACAAAGTTGTATATCATCCCCAATAACACAACCCCAAAGTAACTATTATTGGAGCTTCCCAAGGCACTTTATAAAGAACTAAAAATTCAGGACCTCTATGACCTCCTGGAAGAATGGTTTAGAAAATAGAAAGTCTTATGGGCTCTGTGCTAATCTCCTTGGTAATCATGATGGGTGTCCTGATCCTGTATTGTACCAGGTCTTAGGGACCTAACTCAAGTTTATTGAGTCAAGCTATTATCAAACAAATGCCCCTCCCTATAGCAGTTTTTCATTCCAAGATATAACAGAAAGAGAACGAATGCCTTATGGGTTGGAAGAATAGTGTTTAAGAAAGAGGAGTGATTTATAAAAAACATTAAATAATTAGTCTTTTCTTTCAGATTCTATAAAATTTGGAACTTGGTTTGTGACAAGGAATTCTAGTCTTCTAATCCCATCACATTCTGTAAGATTTTTGGTTAAGGAAAGGTCCTGATACATTCCTGAAGCTGATGGTTTGAGGAAGTGGAGCTCTTTTCCCTCTGTGTTAATTGGAAAAGACTCTGATGTCCAGACTCCAGCCAATGGGGAAAAGGCATAGTATTCTTGCATTAGGGATAAAAGTCTACCAAGCTGGAGTCCTGTCTGCTTGCTGGATCCGACTGGCTAAGTATCACAACCTTTTGCAAAAGTAAAATCTGCCTTGCTGAGTTATTTTTTGCTTTGTTTGCAGGTTCTTTGGGTGGTACTGATAGAGTCCTTGGACCTCGGATTTTATTTCTAACACTAGGATGGAACTCATTACTTTATATGCTAACCTAAAATACTAATTTAGAAATTAAAACATTTTCAACTTCTAGCATTCTATGGCTCTACATGATGTTTTGCCTAGCTCCTTATGTCCATTATTAATGCCACACCAACCTTTCAATGTACAGTTGGTTAGCTGGCTTCAGACCAGAGTAAATAACAATGAACAAGTTCTCTTCAGGACCCAGATACTCTGCAAAATGAGAGCTTTGGGGACATCTTGTCTGTCTTAAGATTTATCATTCACAGTGTCTCTTATCTAATGGCCTAAACTGCTGGGAGAAGTCTCAAGAAGAGTACTTTTCATCTACAATTTCACATCTCAGCTCTCCCATGGTGAAGAATGCTGAGCTCCACTGAAGCAATAGGGGACCAGGAGGATGAAGGAAGAATTGACATACCATCAGTTTCAGAGTCAGAAGAGGACCATGAGTATCACTATCAACTGCCTGCTGTCCCCACCTCCAGAACAGATTCCCTTGCTAGCCTCCCAGCCCATTTCACCCTATCCTTACACTTAAATGGCAAAGATTAAAGGAGACAGTTCCTAATCTTCTGTCCTGTTGTTTAGCCTTGATTTAAATAAGCTAAGAATAGTCCTGGAGTGGGAAAAGGAAGGGAAGGGGAGAAGAGGGAAAGTCTAACCAATAAAAGAGCAACTAAGGCAGGCAGATGTTTCCTTCTGTGTTCTGATTAGTTTGGAGGACCAATGAACTGTAACCTGTTTATTTGAACAGGCTGCTGAAACAATCAGATTTACCATTCCCTCTGGCTAGCTTGGGTTGGGCTGGGCTGGGAACACATGTGTAGCTACCTCTGCTAAAACATACAATTAAAGTTCATA
Organism: Eospalax fontanierii; assembly: GCA_035773235.1. Lineage (NCBI taxonomy): Eukaryota > Metazoa > Chordata > Mammalia > Rodentia > Spalacidae > Eospalax > Eospalax fontanierii. The sequence continues at coordinate 62,806,169 of CM069535.1, read as the reverse complement.
GCAACAGGAGCAATTCTGACCCAGAAGAGAGGCAGGAACTGGCCAGTGTCTCTCCTTTCAAAGATGATAAAAGGTCACCTGTTCTGTTTTAGAGACCTTAACAAAAGCCTTTAGGGGGAAAGAATGGCCTCAGAAAGTGCTGCTGAGCAGAGTAGACTGCCACAGAAGGGTTAATGGAGCTGGGAAGCTGCACCAGGGCCCCACCCAAAGACAAGGAGCACATTTATTCCTAGGAACAACAAACCTGATGAGGCTAAGTACATGACAATGAGCATTGCAGAGTCTTTCCGTTCTCTATAAAGAAGTAAAGAGGTTTCTCACAGGAAAGAAAAAGAATTTACACTGCAGTCTTTGTGTACTGACACACTGCCTACATCTTTTTTCTGTAAAATTTCTTGGAAGAGAATGAATCTTCTAAACATTGTAGGAAACCAAGTAAAAGTTGGGGGTGGTTAACTTTGGGCAAAGTTTCTCTCTTAATGTTTGCATAGTAATCTTCCTCTGGAAAAAAAAGATGGCTAAATTTGGAATAGAGATGTGGCACAATTAACAATGGAATAGGAAATATGAACCCAGGCTAAGGCCTGGGTCTTTTATTTTGAAATTTACTACACAACCTTTTTGGCCCCTATTCTGCCTGCTTCAAAGGCAGAGCTGGGTCAGAAGACAAAGGAATTGCAATAGCTCCTTCCAGCTGTGCCCTTACAAAATGGGTAAGAATGCTTCCTTTTCTAACAGATAAAAAATGGACAACAAAACTGAAACACAGAGCCTCAACTCCCGACATGGTTCCAAAGCCTCCTTGCTCAGAAGAATAAGGCAGCAGAACTGTAAGGAAAGATACAGTTTGCAATGCTTAGATGGTAGGCTGGTCACTCATTGTTGTACCTTCTTAAACAATACATCTCCATAGTGTCAATGGGTTTGTCTGTTAGCTCAAAAAAAAATCAGTTATGAAAGAGTTTCTTAAATTAGCTCTCATCAAAGGAATCACCTATTATCTAATCTTCTAGTTATTCAGATCAGCACAGTGTATTCTGGCTATCTACAATACAAATCTTTATTATTTGATGCACACAAAATTTCTTCTCATTTCTATATAAGAATTTAAAAAACAAAACAACACAATACACACACAAAACAAAACAAAAACAAAAACAAAGGAAGGTATGTCTCTGTTATGTGTTAAGGACTTATTTCAGCTGGTCCCAAGGCTGTGGCTATCAGCAGGTAGAAAAGAGTGGGTTCATTTATGTAGTTCTATGACAATCAGCCAGTTTTCCAAAAAAGAATCCAATTTTCAAGGGCACAGATCTCCATCAGTGTTAGATTAGCATCCTCTCTTCACCCAAAGGTACACTCCCTCTCTGTCTCTCTGTCTCTGTCCCTCTCTGTCTGTCTGTCTCTCTGTGATCTAGTTCAAATTGAGTCAACATTTCCAGATTTTAGAGGAGACATGCCATTAAATCCAGGGTGAAGGTTTGGGGGCATTCTAACTCCTTCAAAGACACTAAATTCCTGAGCTGGCTCTTTGCCCCAAATTCTTAGAATGGTTAGGGCTTAAAGAAGTGGATATTAGACAGCAGGATTGATTCTAGATAACAGTGAGCACTGAATCTGGCCTCTCCCATCCAACTCAGGTCAACAAAATGGTGGTGCAATATGGGGAAGGCTGCAGCAGTGCAGAGAACGGTGATCCAGGAGGTCACTGAGAAATGACTTCTAATTTTCCCTGAACCATATTTTCTTGCCTGTATATAAAAAGGGTTTCTTTAGAAAAGTTGAGCTCTAGTTAGGACCTTAAACACTTGGAGACTAAGATCATACAATATACAAATATAGCGTAATTCTTTAGCAGCACAATGACTTGGTGCTGCATCTTCAACATGACAAATGATAACAATATTACACTGCTGTATGAAGAGTTTAAAGACAGGTTGGCTTGAAGCTGTCACGTGGAAGATACTGGGAGTGCTTTGACATTCTGAATATGTGTAGACAAGGATGTTCAGTTTTTAAATTGTAATCCAGTATGCCTATAATGAAACAACTTTATGTGTGGTGCCTTCTTTACTATTTACTATTCTTTACTACTTTTAGAATGTTGGTCATAATACACTAAATTCAAAAACTCAAAAGCAAATATTTATAGAACATATATTGTATGTCAGATACCTGTAACTTGAATATAAAACAGTTTAAAAGTTCATAATCTGTTGAGAAATGGATATTAAGCTAATGTCTAGGTCTATCAGAATATTAATTCTATCAATTTCAAAGGCATTAATAGAAATGGAACAATCATTTGAGGATCCTTTTTCCCTTATCTTTGTCTAGGTCACCAGAAACAGAAATCTGGTGTCTTTGTTTTGTTTTGTTATCAGGACCAAGAACTGTGGCTTACAAACAGGCCACAAACCATAGGAGAGAACCTACCATTATTATTCTGCTAAACAGACATTGTATTAAACTGACTCCTTATAACTCATCATTAAATCTATAGATTAGTGCATCTCTCAGTTCACACCAGAGAAGCTTATTCTTATAGCAGATGGCGACTAATCAATAAAGATCCACAATTGGTCAATATGCAAAGAAAGGAGACTGCAAAATATTCAGCCCTAAATGGTACACCTATATCATACATACCTTCTCCTCCTCCGGCTCAGGGATCATTGTGGAAGAGGGGGTGGGAAGATTTTAAAAGACAGAGGAACTAGTACAAGGAGACTGTATTGTGTAGACAATACAAGTCAGCTGCTTATTATGAACCCAGAATGCTTTTGACACCATATATAATACCTATGGCAAGTCCAAGTCAAACAAAAACCTAGCATAAGGTGGAGGTGGGTAAAAAACTCCAACCTTAGATGAGTAACTCTTGGCAACTGATAGCTGTTGGCAGAAGATTTTCTTTAAGGTGTGTGACACCTGGTAGATGGACCATATTCTGGGGGATGGACCCACATCCAAGAGCAAATTAGATTTGATAGGCCTAAAAAAATAAAGGACATGTATTCTATGTTATAATGATATACTTCCAAAGGTTATAGTAGTTATTAAAAAAAAGAATTTTTTGGAATTCTTTGAGTATGCAAACAGCATAAAAATTAATTTCACTCAGAAATAAATTCTCCCATAGACAAAAGACATATTACATAAAAAATGTTAGAAATCTGATATAGTATAAGTCAAGACTTGTTTTAGATTCTTGTTGAATTATCTAAAAAACCTAATATTTAAAAATTCCCAAAGCCACTAGAATATAAAACCACTGAAACAAATGGAGGAAGATTTCTCTTGAAAAGTTTGCACTCGCATCTTGGATATATACCACTGTCCTTTATTTTGTTGCTTTGCTTTATTTTGTTGTTGTTGTTTGTTTGTTTGTTTGACAGGTTTGTATCCCAAGTATAGGCAAAGATGACCCTTAAATTCATGATCCCTTTTGCCTTCACTTTCCAAGTGCTGGGGTGACAGGCAGTCTACATTGCTGCCCTTTTCGTAAATTTCTCTGTATCTCTCTCTGACTTTCTCTTAATGTCTTTGCCTAATTATATGATAAGATCTTTTCTTAATAAACTCCAAAAAAGTAAAAAAGCAAAATGAAACAAACAAAAAACCGAAACCAAATGGTAGACATAGACTCTAACTTTCTAGCATCTTTCTATCCTCCATGGTCTTCATGATGCCAAGACCACTGATTTATATATGGCATCCATAACACAATCAGTAGATAAACCAATGAAATAAAAGTTTAGGATAGACTTAAGCACTATGCTTTCATGTATTTTTTTTCTTTCTTTCTTTTTGAAATGTATCTGAAGCTGGCCTCAAACTCACAATCCTTTCCACCTTTTCAGCAGATCCTACTGGTGTGTGCCACCACAACTGGCTCATGTAGATTATAAAAGTTGAAAGGGTACCACAAGAAGTTATCCACACAGACTTCTTTTGGTTATAATTCACAGATAAATTCAAAAAGTTGAAATGACTTTTTCAGGGTCTAGGACCACAGAAGAAGGGAAACTATGCAGGATCTGATGCTATAGTGTAGCTCAATGGTACAACCCTTGCTTTACAACTGCTAGGGTTGAGCCCTAGCACTAAAAAGAAGAAAGAGATGGCTCAGAGGTTAAGAGCATTGGTTGCTCTTGCAGAGGTCCTAGGTTCAGTTCCCAGCACCTACAAAGTGGCAAACAACCATCTATAACTCCAGTTCTAGGGGAATCCAATGCTCTCTTCTGACCTTCTTGGGCATTATACAACTCTAGTGCACTTATACACACGCAGGCAATATACTCATTCACATAAATTAAAAATAATATTTAAAAAAAGAACTAAATCTAACTGTCTGTAGTCTTTAAGAAATACACCTCACTGGTAAAGACACATACTGAGAGACAAAGGAAATAAGACAATTTATCAAGAAATGACAGTTGGGGGACGGAGAGCTGGATCAGGGGTTAAGAGCACTACCTACTCTTGCAGAGGACCTGGGGTACAGTTCCCAACACCTATATGGCGGCTAACAAATGTCCTTAACTCCAGTTCCAAAGGACCTGATGCCATTTTCTTTCTTCTGTGGGCACTGCATGCATGGGTGCACCTATATACATGCAGTCAAAAACCTCATATACATAAAATAAAAATAAATTAAGAATCAAAAAAATTGAAGAATTGGCAGCTGAAAACAAGCTGGCATACCTATTCTAACATCTGTTAAAGTAAACATCAAGTCAAAATTAGTCAGAAGAGATAAGATCACTAATATTAATAAAGGGAAGAAGTTATTAAGAAAATATAACATATATACATATATATATATATATATATATATAATATTCTGGTTCCCAATTTCATAAAACAATGAGGGACATAAACAGTCCACATTAATAATACAGAGAGATTTCAATGCCCCGCTCTCATCTTTAAATAGGACATCCAAATTAAGAATCAGCAAAGAAAACTCAAAATTAAACTACACCACAATGGGAATGGACCCAGCAGATATAAACAGAATATTCCATTCAACAGATATGGAATGCATCCCCTCAGCGACCTGTGGAAACTTCTCTGAAGTAGACCACATTCTAGACACAAATAAGTCTTACAAAACACAAAACAGCGAAACAATTTCTTGTATCTTACCCAATCAGAGTAAATTAAGCAGGAAACCAAAAGTAAGAGAAAGCATAGAAACTACATAAATAAAGTATCTGGAACAATATATTCTAGAATGAGCAATGAATCATTTGTGAAATCAGGATAGAAATTTTATAATTCTTAGACTCAAAGGAAAATGAAAACACACCTTACCAGAACCTTCAGAATATAGCTGAGCTAGCTTTACAGAGAAAATTTACACCTATGAGTGCTTACATTTAAGAAAACTCTGCAAATTAAAAAAAAAAAAAAAACACCCTGATGATCTTAGGAAAAAAACAAGAACATGCCAAAGCAATAGACAACAAAATAATAAAGATAAAAGCAAAAATTTATGAAATGAAGACTAATAATACAAAGAATCAATCCCAAAGAGTTGGTTCTTGAAGAAAATAAACAAGATTGACAACCCCTGGCTGATGATATAAAAGACTCAAATTAATGAAAATAAGAGAAGCTACTGGGACTCCATGGATATTTAAAAAATCATTAGATATCCATAGGAAAAGATAAATTCCTAGACACAGATGACTTTCCAAAATTAGAGAAGATCAATAGACAAATTAGGCAGATCCATAACAGCTAATGAGATTGAATTAGTAATAAAGTTTAGAAGAAAATGCTAGGACCACAAAGATTCACTGCCAAATACCAAACTTAAATAAGTATTAACACCAATGCTCTTTAAACAGTTCAAAAACTAGAAAGGAAGGGAACACTTTCAAATTCATTGTATAAAGTCAACACCCAGATACCAAAACCAGATGAAGATGCAATAACAAAAATGATATAGACTCATTTTCCTGAAGAACAAGGACACAGAAATTCTCAATAAAATTCTGCAAATCAAATTCAAGATCATACCATGACCAAGTTTGTTTTTATTGCAGAGATGCAGGGATGGTTCAACATATGCAAATCATTAAGTGTAATATAACACATAAATAGATTTAAGGACAGAAGTCAGATGATCATCTCAATCACTGCAGATGTTGACAAAGTTCAATATCCCTTCATGATAAAAGCCCTGAAGAAACTATTTGGGGAAAAAAAGGGACATACTACAATATAATAAAATATACATCATAAACTCATAGTTAATGTTAGCATGGGGAAAAAACAGCATTTGTTCTAAAAGGGAAACATATAATCTGAGAAAAACTGAGTCCCACTGGACTGGAACAGGGCAATGGGAGTTGGAGACAGGAAGAAATTGAAGGCACTCTCATGATCTCTAATGGCATAGTTTGAATATTTATTCATGGTTTTTCCAACTTCTTGGATATGTCCTGGAACTAGAGAGATGGCTCAGTGGTTAAGAACACTGCCTGCTCTTGCAAAGAACCCCAGTTCAGTTCCCAGAATCCACATAGTGACTAACAACTGTCCATAACTTCAGTTCTAGTCCACTTCTGACCTCCATGGGCACTGCATGACATGGGTGCACTTCTATACACGCAGGCAATACAATACACATAAAATAAAGTATTTTTTTTTTAAGAAAGAAAGATGTCCTAATACTAGCTCAGGACAACATCCCTGAAAGACAGATTGATTTCACTCTGATATCATCACCATAATCTCTGTCTTAGTAAATCTTCTTGTTGTAACTCCTTAAGATAATGATTTGAGTGAGGGTATATGTCTTCAAGTTCTAATCTCTCATTCCAGAAATCATTTATTTCTTGAAGTCAGTCTGAAAGTGAATGCCTACCCCATTTCCCAAGCAGGACAATAGAGGCATAGAAATTGCACCTAAATTACTTTGGGCACCTTTGAGTAGAATGAGACACAAGGAACAAAAGACTCAAACATAAATAGGAACAAATCTCTCAGCAGATATAAAATAAACTCAGGAAGAAAAGCAAACAATGACTTAGAAAGAAAAAGAAGCCAGGGTGGCAAGATGCTTGTGAGTATATGCTCTCCCACAATAACAAATCTAAGGAGCAGGAAAGTAGGAAGAATGCTAGTGAGCTCCCAGATGGCTGGGCTGGGAGAAGCTGGGAGAAGAGGTAACAGAGTTCATCTAAAAGCTGGCATGTGGAGAGGAGAGAAGAGAGCACTGAGAGGAGGAGGAGGAGAGAAGGCTGGTAGGAAATGAACAGTCAGCAGCACCCCACAGGAAATGCCAGGGCACTGAGAAAACTGCTGATTAAACTAGAAAGAGGAACTAAGCAGTAAAGACAATTCTTCAGGAAACTGCAGTGTTAGAAGTTTTCGAGTTGCCTTAGAACCTCACTACAGAGAAACCAGAGGCTCCAGAGGATTTAATCATGGACACATTTTTGGATACCTCAGGTGCCATGGCTGGATCTAAAAGAAATGCAAAGCCAATTTTGGAATACAGAGTAGATCTCCCTAGCTAAGGAACTGAATTATAGCTTCTTGTCTTTATAAAAACTCTTCCCATCAGTCATGGCCTACATACACTTAAAAAAAAAAAATGTGTATCCTCGGTGGACGGCTCCTTCCCTCTTGGTAGTACCCTACTATTAAGAAAAATCATTTAATTGTAAGGAGAAAGGCTAGAGCTTAGGACTCTACTATCTCATTTAACAACTGGAGCTGTAACTCAGTGGTAGAATGTTGTTGGCCTACCATACACAAAGCCTTGGGGCAGGAGTGGGGGATGACAGTTGTTGATTTCCAGCACTTGGGAAAGAAATAAACAACAGCCTAGCATGGTAAAACCTAAGATCTCTGATTCAGATATAAATGTTAAATGTTACAGGGACACTTAACAATAATGCGCATTTATCTCAGTGACTGGACACCACACTCATGTCATAAGGGCAAATTTGTTGTTTTCAGTATTTTTAGTGATTTTTTTTTTTCACCTCATTCACTGAGACAAGTTTATTAAATCTCACCAGGGTTGATGATTTGGTTATTTTCTCTCTGAATTCTATCCATTAAAATTTTTTGCATAGTTTACAGCTGTCATTAAACATTTATTTCTTCTTGGTAGGTTCAATTTTTATTAGGAAATGCTACTTCCTTCATATTTAATAATATTTTGTATTAAAATCTACTTGCTCTCAATTTATAGTATATATATATATATATATATATATATATATATATATATAATCATTTAAAACCTTTCTGTATCCTTTTATTTAAAATGTACCAGTTCTCTGTCCCTCTCGGTTTTTTCTGACACTGTCTCACTTAAGTATACAGCCTAGGTTAGCCATGAATTCACTTATATAGTCCAGACTGCCCTCCAACTTGGAATTTTCTTGCCCCAGGTTCCTGAGTGTTGGGATTACAGAAGTGAACCATTATGCCCAACTTTTATTTATTCTCTTATAAGTAGCAAATAATGTATTTTTAAAATTCTGACTGAAAATTATGTCTGCCTTTTCATTTGCCTAAGTCAGTTTGTACTTACTGTAAATACTAATTCATTTAGGTTTAAATCTACCAATTTGCTGTTTGCTATCTAATTTGTCCTGCTTTTTCATATTTCTGTTCTCTTTCCTCTCTTGTCTTCTTTTTCATCTATTTTTTAAAATTCAAACATAATTAATATACAGTTCTATGTATCTTGACAAATGGCACAGTTTTGAAACACTACTCCAGTTAAGACACAGAACAGTACAATCACTGACCAAAATAATTAACCTGTCACACTGCCCTTTGTGTCAAGTCATCCTCTAATGACAACTACAGTTCTGGTAGATATCCCTAGGGCAATCCTTTAGCAGAATCTTTATTACTTTCTTTCTATTTACTAGATTTATAATAGTAATAATAGTGATTCTATTTAGTGGTTACCAAAAATTACAGTATGTTTTATCTTTTTTTTGTTAGTTTTGTTTTGCTTTGTTTTTTTGAGACAGGGTTTCATAATACAACAGAGGGAGGCTTAAATTATCCTCCTGCCTCAGCCTCCAGAGTGCTAAGATCATAGATGTGCACTATCATACCTGGCCTATATCATGTGTTCTTCAAAAAATGTTTTTACAATTACTTATTTTATGTGTGTCTATACATATGCAGTGGTATGCATGGAGGAGGGAGATCAAAGGACAACTTGCATGAGACAGCAGGAGTGATACAGGAAGAGTACACCAGCGCCTTTAGGTGCTTATGAAAAGTTCAGAGCATTGATTCTGTGAACAATCACTTTAGAGTTTGCTTTACAATTTCTCACTTATTATATGCATATTTTACATAGTTTTCTAGATCATAAATTTCAAAAACTGGGAAAAAGAGTTTTATGATTAGTAATATCTATCAAGGCCATAGGAATGGAGTTTGGAGGGAGGTATTTTTGCTAGTATTCCTTGGTTCATTTTCTTTACTGAACAAACCAGCTGTATATGAAATTCTCTTTTACTACTTGTACATATCCTCTATCAATTATTACCTCTTCTGTCTATGGGGTATTTACATCTACACTGCCTGAAAAGAGTTACTCATGCAAAGGATCCACCTCCCCACCCCCGCCTATGTCCAAGGACATGAGTTTCTGAAGATCTGGGCTTATTATGCAGTTAATAATTAATATAAATAACTATACTTTTTTAGTCTTTAATATGTGCTAATCACTTATAGGTATAGCTTCATTTAATCATCGTAGCAACTTTTACTACTATGTCCATTTTGTAGGTTAACGCTTAGAAACATCAATTTGACCATGGAACAGCAAATGGCAGTCCATGGCAGAATTGGAATTTGAACTCACAAACTGTCCATGCTAGTTTGTTATATATGTATTCTCATCTTGTATGTAGTAATTACTGGGTAAAAATGGGGGAAGAAAGGCCATAAACTTTATAGCAAGAAAGGGAAGGATAGTACAAAAGATTATTATTGGTATATCAATTTCCCAATCTTTAAAAAAAGATTTATTTTTATTATTGTTAATCATGTGTATGTGTGCATCTGTGCATGTCAGAGCAGGTGTCCATAGAGGACAGAGCCTGTGGATCTCCCTAGAGCTGAAGTTATAGGGGACTATAAGCCACCCAATGTGGGTGCTATGACTGAAACCAGGTCCTCAAGAAGAGCAGTTCATGGTCTTAACTGCTAAACCACCTTTCTAGCTCTAATTTTCAAATCTTTATGTATACATTGCTGAAAGGCAGTCCATCTGTTGGAAAGAAAAACATATATGTGAAGCTATAAAAACAAGCTGCTAAGATAGTCTAGTTAGAGGGAAGGAATTCAAAACATCATTAGCTTTTATATTTGCTGTGTTTGAATGGCTGGTGGTTCAAGAGAAAACAGAAAATGCATGTCTCATGAAACTCCCTGGCTACAGTGCAGATGGAATTTGGTCAAGGAGTTACCCAGCTAGAAAGCAGGAATGTTTTCCTACTGGCTGGAGCAGTCCTGTCAAAGCCTTCAACAGTCCACCTGTTGTTGGCTTTGGTCCTGGAACTTAAGAATGAATGGGATGAAGATGGTAGGTAAATGACAAGGACAGGCTCTATTTTAGGGGGACTAAGTCTCACTTTTGCCTTGAGTTCTGGCAGCATATCTTCTTGGGGAGCTACAAGGAAACAGACTGAAGACAATAGGTACTTTCAGAAGTTCTCCTGATACCCAGAAGAGAAGCAGGAGTAGAGGCAGTTCAAGAACCCAAGGAAGAAGACAAGTTATTGATTCATTCCATAAGTAAGGCCTTTGATCAAAGAATTGTTAGCCAAACATATTGAAGTACGTAACCACAGGTTTATTTCTGCCAGCTTGGCTTATCAACTTAGAGAGGAAGAATGTGGCCATAGTTTACCTCTCCTCTGGTCATCCCTATCCACTAACTCCAGGGGACAGTAGAGCTGTGCCTCTGGCATGTGTAGCTCTAAATCATGGTTGTGATGGTCATATTAAACAAGAACATTTATTCTCCATAGGCACAATGGGGGTGGGGAGTGGTTTCTTCAAAATGTCCATTGTGCTTCTGTGCCTTTTTCTCCATTCCCCTCAACACTAATTTAATTAAAATGTCCTCCTATAAGTAGGATAGATTGGATAGTTCTGCATTCCTTAAGGAATTAGTTCAGAAGCTAGGGTTAGAGTATCCAAACCAGGGCATGTCAATCTTCTGTGTAAATTCTAGGCATAAGGAGTGAACTAAGCTTACAGTTGTGCTTGTAATGTTAAGTTATAACTAAATATTCTGAAGAGGTTGAGAAATATTTTCTTATTACACAGAAACCCAAAAGCAAATTAAAAGATAAAAAGTAAAGAAAAATAAAGACAAGATTTTATTTTTTATCTTTAAAAAACAAAACAAAACAGAAAATGCAGAACAAGAAAAGTGAGCTGGTCACAATTCTGCATGGTCTTTTTTCCTTGGTCTCCAATCTACTCATAATTTTGAAAAATCTGAATATTTTAGATATCTTACCTAAGAATCAAATTATAATTCAGAGTCTTCTCTAGTTTCTCTAGACTATAGTTAATATCTAAAAGAGAAGGTCAAAATGTGGCAAAGGAATTAAACCAGTAAGAAAATAAACACAGAAACCATCGGGAGCCCTGGTAACCTACTCAAGTTGATTTATTGATTTGATGTTTTATTCCCGTGCTTCAGTGTCTTTCAAAAAGCTTCACTGTTCTTCATCACTTTCGACAATTAACCTGTAGATGCCAATTCAAACCACTGAAGTCCTGTGGACCAGAAGGGTCAGAAGTATATGGCAGGTAAAAGGTAATACTGGAGAACACAGACCATCTGAATGCTGATCTGAATGTGTGGTAAAATTCCTCTGTTTGATTATCATGACTTCTCTCTTGGGACATGTAACCTATTCTTTTCACCATCTATCTGCTAGTTTAATCTACTCAAATTAGCAGAGGAAGAAATATATACAAAGGCTATCATTTCATATGGTTGCAAGGAATTTTCAGAAACCCACTGTACTCCAGAACTTTCAGAGCAAAGAGGTCTATTTCCTTTCCTCAACTCCCTCTCCTTTCTGCCTAGCTCGCTCAGGTTCACCACTGACTTGAAATCAGAAACAACCTTAAGTGCTTAGATTAATTCAAAAATTTTCTTTGAATTGTTTATAAACTTAAGCTCCCAGTTGTAAAAAACTAGAAATGTTCCCAGCACCCACAGCACAGTAAACAACCATCTTTAACTCCAGGTCCAGGGAACTGATGCCCTCTTCTGATCTCTATGGCCATTGCATGACAAAGGTATAATGCATACATGCAGGTAATACACTCATACACATAAAAAAATAAAGCTGTTCTATTAAAGTTTACTACCTTAAGTAAATAATGATCTTCTCCAGGTCCCTTCTCAAGATAAGAACTAAGCCTTCTCCTCCCCATCACTTTTTGATGGCTTGCTTATTTTTTCTCTTTCTATAGAAAAGCCAATGCTTTTGTGCCAGTGCCAAATTATAAGGCAATGGCCTACTGATCCAGGTTTCGCGTTAGGACAGCCAAGGATAATTCTTCCAAGAGAGCTTGCTATGGAATCAGGAAGTAGAAATCTGAGGAAAAGGCAATGGAAGTAGCCTCTGAGCATGGAAGTCACCATCTCATTTGATCATATCACCAAGTGTGGAACACATCTATATGCAAGACTGCAAACAGCTCTTAGGTAAATGACAGGAATGTGGTCTGAGAGTTGTCCAAGATTTACATGTTTAATAAAAATGGCTTCTCATTCTTAGAGAAATAACCCAGAAATTATATAGAAACTTGATGATCTGATAATCTAGAGAAGATACGATTTTTCTTCCTGTTTCAGAATTTTTCCAGTATTTATGCCTATAGCACAAAAATGTACACTCTGTCCCTTCTCATTCCAAATAGAGCTGGGGTGTCTCTTCCTTCTCCTCAACTCCTCTCACAGCCTTGTTCAGATTCCCGTCATTTCCTAAATGAACTATTGCCATGGCGTCCTAATGGCTCCTGCTCAAATTTTTCAAAATAACTTTTGTAAAAAGCAAATCTGCAGTGTAGTGATAGAATATTTGTCTAGCAAAAACATGTCTCCACCAGCACTCCTAGTAAAACACCCACTGATAAAACCTGTATTATTTCAGTTAAGTTCAGTGAGATGGTTCTGTGGTAACCATCTTGCTACCAAGTCTGATAATTTGAGATCAATCCCTAGAATCTACACAATGGCAGAAGAATCAATTATTTCAGTTAAAATGCATCTTTCGGGATAAATGTTATTGTACACTTAAGAGGCTGAGCTACGAAGATCAAAGGTTAGAGGCCAAATTAGAGACATAGTAAGCCCCACTCAAACAAATGAACCAAAACTTTGTCATTGGTATGCTAAAATTTAGTGAGCAAAGAATGAAGAGTTAAATGGATGTTTATATATTCTCATAAGACATTTACTAAAGTGCAAAGGGAAACTGGAAAGGGGAGCCACCTACTCTAACAAGTAGTCAAATTTATTACCACCATAATGGGACAAATCTAGGGCATTCTGATGCAATGTACTGAGAAGAATGCAACATCCTGTCTGTGGAGTGATGCTAACAGTGCTTAATTGGAATCTAATCACAGGAAAACATCACACAGACAAAAATTGAGGGATATCTACAAAATAACTGGCCATCGTTCTTCAAAAATAGCAAACTCATAAGAGATAAATGAGATACAGGGACTATCAGAGATTAAGGACACAGTTTACTTCCATATCATGTGTGATTCTGAACTGGACCAGGACCTAAACCAGATCTTCAGTCAGAAACTGGATATAAGTGGGACTACGAGTGACATCTGGGTAAGCACCACAGATTAATAAATCAACATCATTACCTATGATGTTGATTTTCTGATTTTGAACACTGTGCCATGTTGTATGAGATTTTAACACTTAGAGATCTGGAGTGAACAAAGTATATAGGAATTTTTGTCTCTTGTAGTTAAATTTCTTAATGTCTGAAATTATTTCAAAATGAAATGTTAAAACATTATAGGGGTAATGATTACAGATGTCAAAACAAGCTCTCATGTGTGGCTAGTAAGGCTTTGCCTACCTCCTCTACCTCATCACTTCTCAAGCCATCCTGATGGAGTTCTGGCCCAGGGCATCCATTCTTACCCATACTACCTGCTGTTCTGGACTACTCTTCACCTTTGTTTTCTGATGAGCTGTTTCTTCGCCCGGGAATCCTATAATACCCTCCCCTTACTACTACTCTGCCTAAGACACAAAGCACTTCACAGTAAGCCTCACTCATGCTTCCTCTAACATAGCCCTTACTGTATTACTACCACTGCTTCATGTATATCTATTTCTTTCATTTGATTCCACTTTTGTAGTTTGTAGGCCACATCATACCATGCTCCTGTTTTCAGCACAGGGCAATACCCCATACAGAACAGAAACATAATTATGCACTGAATGAACATACTGTTTATACTTAAAAATATCTTTCATCTGTATAGTAGTGAATGGTTTTTCAAGTATTGTCATGGGAATTCCTTCCCTTAATTACAAGATTTCAAAAAGAAATCTTAGGAAAATTAGTTAGGGGCAAGGGATGTAGGTTGAAGAATATGCACTCACAATATGCTTCTCTTAAATGGAAAGACCTTATTTTTCCATGGACGAAATCTGTCTAGAAAGAGTAGAAGTCTAGCTTTCCTATAAAGCTGGTGGGAGGCAGAGACTTTACAGCTTGGAGCTATCAATTCAGAGGCAACAAACTTAGACCACACCCTTAAATCTAACCTGGACATTAAGCCCATTCAGTATGTCAGAAATCATCTGCTCTGATCAAAGCACCCTAACTGACTAAGCCCAAGAGGGGTTATGCACTGATTATTTTAATAATGCTAGTAGGTACAATTATTTTTCATTATATCTTTTCATATACTGTTATGTGAAAGGAATTAGAAGAACATTATTCAACTCCACTAAGGCACCAGCTTACAACTCTGAAACTGTCTACTGCAGTTTCAACAGTACAGAAAACCTGAGTTTATAAATTCTTGAAAGACTTGTGAGGACTTGGGGCAAGAGTAATTCTTTTGTTGTTGGGTAGCAGTGACTACAAAATTACTTTAAAAGCCCAGGTAAGCTCTCATATGAGTCTTAACAGATTATGAAGCAAGATTTAATCAAACTGATACTGAAATATTTGATGTGGTCTCCAAGAAGAATATCTAGTGTATTGATCAATGTATTCTATATTTAATGGATAGCTATTATAAAGATTATATTGCTTTATCAAATATTTTTAATTAAAAATTTAAAATAAATGAGGAAAGGATATCTGGATTTATACAACATTTCTTTTCAAAGTAGTTTTACATCCTTTGTCCTTGTATTCTCATACAATCTCCAGGAGGCAAAGTGGGCAAGAAGTAAACTTCTTGTTCAATTCATACATGAACATATGAAAATATAGGAAGGTCAAACTCCTATTTAAGACTCATTAAAAGGTAACATTGGTTGGAGGGAAGATTTTTTTTTTCCTAATTCTCTATCTCAGGCTTATACTATACAATTCATCTGATTAACTGCCAAAAGAAAAGTCCTTAAGATTTTAGGGAGAAGGGGGCCTACAGAGATGGCTCAGTGGTTAAGAGCACTGGCTGCTCTTGCTGGGGACCTAGGTTCAGTTCCCAGGACCTACATGGGATCTTACAATCCTCTATAACTTCAGTTCCAGAGGATGTGATGCCCACTTCTGGCATCCATGCGCATTAGGCACGCACGTAGAACACTCACATACACACAGCAAAACACTCATACACACAAAATAAATTTAAAAAACAAGATTTTAGAGGAGGTTGTGCTAGAATCACCAGTGTCCAGATTTCAAAGCTCAATCTAATTGTTTGTTCATGTTCCATCCTTCCTGACCCCTTCATGGTAACTCAGCATAAAGTAACCATCTCACTTAAGTCCTATGAGCCTTATTCTCAGTTTCCTTTTGTCCATTTGTTGTCTCCTCTTTGTTGGATCTTCAAAGTCTATTCTCTTCGCCTCACGTGGCCTTTATTTTGAATACTAACTTTTTGGCTTCAACGGTCCATTTTATGCAGTTTTTTTTTTCAAATTTCCCTTATAGCTTTTACTCTCACTAATGCTTCCCTTTACCACATCTGAAAATGAATTCAGGAAGTATTGTGTTAAGTCCTGAAGCGAGATTTTAATAGAATTTAGCAGACCTGGGAGATTTGGTTCTGTCTTTACCACTACGTGAACAACCCAAGGTAGGCCACTTCTTGGCTTTCAGATTCCTTGCTAGTTACAGGGCAGGATTAGAATGAGTGGCTATCCTTCATAGTTTCATCATCAAGCAAGAAGTCCAACTTCCCATTCCTGAAGCCAAAATGCCATGAGCCATCTTCTAATTTGTTTTTTCCTATGCCACATTCCATTCTCCAGAAAATCCTATTGGATCCATCTTCAAAATATACACACTAAACTAATCGCTTCTCAATGTCTCCACAGCCACCATCCTATTTTAACTTATCTTCTCTTGCCTGACTCATTTGTGGAGACCGCTGTTAGTGTCTTCTCTTCCTCATTCCAGCTTGTTTCTCCTTCAGTCTTTTTAACCCAGAAGCAAAACAATGGGCTGCAAGGTGCCCTGGTACAGCCTGCCTGAGCCCCTATTCCTACTTCCTAGCACTCTTTCTTGTGCCCACTCAGCATATATCCTCTTTACTGCATCTCTAACCAGAGGAGCACATTCCCAATTCACAGTGTTGATGTGATATCTTCTCTGCCTGAAATACCTTCTTTAAAGAATTTATCAGCAAAATCCTTCATTTCCCCTAGAATCAGTTCAAATGCCACTTTACCAATAAAATCGTCTCTGGTCACTCTATATAAAACAGTAATATTCCTAGGATGCAGAGCCTATTTACCTCATTTTATTTTTCAAATATTTATTTGTTTGTTTATTTTATGTGTGTTAGTGTTTTGGCTACATGCATATAAGCAATGCCTGTAGAGGTCAGAAGAGAGCATCAGAGACCCTGGAACTGGAGTTTCAGACAGTTGATAGCAGTCATGTGGATGCTGGGAACCAAACCCAGAGCTAGTGCTCTAAACCACTGAGCCATCTTTCCAACCCCCACCTCATTCTATCATCATCTGATATTCATATTCTTTCTCTCCTCTCTCCCCACTACATAGGCTCCATGAATTCAAGGACTTTATTGTCATTTGGTTTTTGGTGACTAGCTCAGTGACTAGGACTCTGGAGGTACATTAGAAATACTTGTTGAATTAAGTGAAATTTGACTTCTTTCTAGCATGTATCTCTTCCTGTTTACTCTCCCAACCATGTCTATAATATCTTGCTCTATCTCTTGGTAAATCTCGTTTTGTCAGTTTCCATTGCCATTATCTAAAACTAGTTTCCCAGAATTACTATAGTAGGATCCTAAATAGTTTCTTCCATTCTAAGTCAAACTGAACACTGTCAGGATTTTGACTAGAAAAATACAGTTATTGTTTTACATAACATAGTCAATGGTTCTCTTTGACTATTCTTCAGACTCCCTGAGCTCCACTCAAAGCCCTTAACATTCAGGCTCCAAACTCTTCCCACATATTTTCCTCATGTTTACCACATATAGTCTTGATGCTGTCAGACTGGTCTCACAGACGGTGTCTCTCATACAGACAGAGAAGCAAGGTAGGAATCTGATATCAGATAATATGGAAACATCCCAAAGATATTTCACCAGATAAGAGACTGACAGGCAGCTGAGAATCCTGGAATCAGGTAATTAACAGAATCAATCCAGTTTTTTCCCTTCTAATGAAGCTTTACCTGACTCACCTCTCATGAATCTGTTCATTTTCTAAGTTCCCACAGACGACGAATTATGAATTACTATTCATTGAATTGATGTTTCTAATAACCTTCAAGAGTCTATCCAGCTAAGAAGCAGAAAAGTGAACATTTAGATCTATAGCAATTTCATAGGGTCAACCCAAATATGAAGCAATTATAGATAATCACACCACACCATGAAATTTAACTGAATGATCTGGTAGTGATTATTGTACATCTGGACTTAAATAAAGCAATGTTTTTGGTTTTTTAAAAAATATTTTATTTGTTATTTTTTATTTTATGTGCATGAGTGTATTGCCTGCGTGTATATAAGTGCACCAGTGTCTTGCAGTGCGGGTGGAAGCCAAAGGAGTGTTGAATTCTCTAGAACAGAAGTTACACACAGTTGTTAGACACCATGTGGGTGCTGGGAACTGAACCCAGGTTCTCTGCAAGAGTAACCAGTGCTCTTAACTTCTGAGTCATCTCGCCAGTCCCTGTTTTGTTGTTGCTGTTGTTGTTTGTTTGTTTTCTAAAGGAGTCTCCAAAAGAAGGGTCAGGTAGGCTATGCAATTTTCTTTGCCTTAACAACACTAAGGCCCAGAAAAGTCACTAACTCAGGATAACAAAACAGAAAATGCTCTTCCTCCTTACTCTCCACCCTCAAAATGAACATCAAAAGGAAAACAGACATGGGAAAAGTCAAGACAGCAAAGAATTGATACATTTATGTGAGTAGAAAGGTTGGAATATTTTGACTTTGGAGAAGAAATGATTAAGGCTACAGACTGTATCTCCCCATTTGTCTACTTCATTTCCTTTCTGCACTATAGGATAATGGAGAGTAGTTTAAAGATGGGAAGAACTCTACAGCTAGGTGAAGGTACAAGATGCACACTATTCTACAAGAATACAACTAGTTAGCATTTGGTCATAAAGTTCTACAAAGCAATTTCCTTCTAGGTTTTATTTATTCCTGTGACATTCTAGAAAGGAAGAATGAAGATATGAGTGATTTATTTTCTTCAGTATAAAGATGAGGAAAGTGATACCCAGCATGGTAAATGAAAGGCCCAGGACCAAGCAAAGCTCTAAATCAAGATTCTCAACTATGCTCAAAGACAATAAAGAAGAAAAAGAAGAGAAAAAAAGGTTGGGAAAAATAAAAATACCTTCTTTTCTTGCCATCCTTATATTAAATGGAAGTAGGGTATTACCAAATAAAACTACAGGCTACCTACTTCTAAAAAAGTGACCCCCTAAAGGAGATTTTGGATTGCTTCTAGGTGTGTAAGAACATGGTCCAATGGAAAGTCAAGACAACAGAGACAAAAGAGCCACAAGCATGAGGAAGCCATGGGAAATAGACTGCTATATAGTTACAAGAAGTTATTTTATTTGAAGGTGATGGAATGATATAGAAAAATAACTTGCATAAAGAAGTATGCAAAATTACATACAACATGATCATATAATCCTCATTTCTATAAAGTACACAGAAAAACTGTGAGAAAATATATCAAAATGTTCACCATGTTTCCAAATAATCATTACTTTTTATTGTTATTTTCCCTCACAATATCTTATTATGTAGCTCAAGCTGACCTGAACTCACTATATAGCCAAGGTTCCCCCTTGAACTCATGGCAATCCTATATTTAGCCTCCTAAGTGCTGGGATTACAGATTTAAGCTCAGCTGCATGAATTACTTTTACAAACAAACAAAAACCCTAAACTCCAGGATTGGTCTATTTACTTCAAAATGAAAGAAAATAAAATAAACACAGAAAATGTCACTACTCCTATTCCTGGACCTTAATAGATAACTACCTGGCTAATCAAGAGATCAACACTAGAGATCATGAAGAAGAATGTTTCTAGGTTCCAATGATCTATGAAAGCAAGAATTTCAATGCAGATAATTAAAAGTAATCAATAACTGGTTGTCTAATTTTGAGTAAATGCTGGGAAAGGCTGGCTATAGACCGAAATGATTTGTAGAGCACGAGGCGGGGTAGGGATGGGGGGGACACAAAAAACAGAAAGAAAAACAAAACATTGGCACATACCTGAAATTCTAGCATCTAGAAGGCAAAGACATAGGAATCATGAGTTTGTGGTCATCTTGGACTACACAAAAAATTCAAGGCTGGCCTTGAGCTAAATAATGAGATCCTGTTCTAGGGAAAGGAGAGAAGGAGGGAGGGAGGGAGGGAAGGAGGGAGGAAGGGAAATCAAAGAATGGGTAGGAATGACAACATAAAGAATTATCAGTTATGGGGGCTGGAGAGATGGCTCAGTGGTTAAGAACACTGGCTGCTCTTGCAATAGACCTGGGTTTGATTCTTAGCACCCACATGATGGCTAACAACCATCCTAACTTTAGTTCCAGGGGATATTGACAGACTTTTCTGACCTTCATGGACATTGCATGTCATGGCTTCATCTACCTACATGCAAGCAATACATTCATACACATAAAATAAAATTAATTACTTAATTAATTATGAAAAAAGAATTATCAGTTATGTTTAAACTCCTTGATGAATGGCTGAGCTACCACCCAACCTTTTGTATAACAATACCATGTATAACATCTTATAATCAGTTTTTGTTTTATGTAAGAAACAATGTTGCTGCAAAATTGAGGATTTAAATCATGAATATTTTATGGGGGTGTCAATTTAGCTCTACTGGTGGGTTAACTAGATATTTCCTATTGTGATTTAACATGAAGTACCTAATGTTACATATTTTACATAAGATAGGCATGATGACATAGGCCTGTAATCAAAGGAGTTAAGGAGGCCAAGGCAGGAAGATCTCAGGTTCTGGGCCAGCCTGGCCTTCAGAGTGAGACTGACTCAAAAAATTCACAAAATAATAATAATAACAATAATAAAAAATAATCATTTGAGATCTTAGAACCAACTTCTAATTTATAGGCAGAAGCTAAACAACACATTTTACAGGATAACTGCCCTGGTTTCTTCAACAAATGATGTCACCAATAGAGACCAGTATTAAGTTAAAGAAACTTAGAGGACTAAAACCAATGCTCTTTAGATAATGGCTTGGGCAAATCAACTGTCAAGAACATTTTTAAGACAATTAGAAACAATGTTTGCATAGCCTAGGTATCACCTAAGATGGAAATTTACCGAAACGTAAAGGTGTAGAGCTTAACTAAAATAACAGAATACAAAATATCATGTGCAATATAATATGGTTTACTCTATTTTCTAATTTCTTACAGTGTACATAGATTTAAAGATTATTCATAAGACTAGAGAAAAAATGATTAAAAAAAGAGAAAAAGAAAGAAAAAAACAAAGAAAGAGGAGAAAAGAAAGGAATGAGAGGAGAGCGAGCAGCAGGTCCGGCTTGAATTCATGCCTCAAGAGCCTGAACTGTGACCAGTCCAACAGTCTGATTTGGTAACAACTGTTAAAGGTATAAATCCTGAAGTGTGGGCTTGGCAGGGTGTTGTAGGACACGGGAGTGCAAAGCCAATGTCACTTCTTCCTGGTCTTACAAGAGTATTTTATCAGTGAGAGTTTTAATTTCTCTGCTATATATTAGAAAGAAAAAAAAATCCAATAAATAATCATAGTGGTATTAATGAGAGTCTCAAAGTTGAATCTACCCAAAAGACATCAACAGTAGGATGGATAAAACTGGAAGTTCCAGGTTCAGGAACCCCTCAGCCCCAGGCAACCTGGGACAGTCATCCATCTTAGGAACTGCCCATGATAGGGGAGATAGAATTTGGAGATAAAAACCTGCCAAGCTAGAGAGCTGTGATAAATACCTTGGGCTTTCTATGGAAACCCAAGAATGGTCATGCATATATACAATGTCCCAGGACTTAGAATAAAATCAAAGCGGCAGAAAACCAAATCCCCACAAGTTCAAGGTAATCGGTTAATTTAAGTGCCTTCTAGAACAAAACTTAAGAAATGGTAAAATACATCTTTAGTATATATGATTTTACATCTACAATGTGTAGTATGTGTAAGTAACAGGCAGACAAGGGAAAAAATTTTTTTAATTAAATGATATGGTAGACAGGAGGCAGATAACTTTTTAATTGCTAAAATAATAGTGCAAGATTTCATAAATAAAACAGTTTATTTTAATTTTAAATTTTTATTTTATGTGTATGAATGTTTTGCCTGCATGTATTTAAGTGAACCATGTGTATTCAATGCCCATGGAGGTCAGAAAAGGGCATCAGATTCCTTGAAACTTGAATCACCAGGGACTGTTAGCTGCTATGTGGGTGCTGGGAACTGAACCTGGATCCCCTGGAAAAGTAGTCAGTGCTCTTAACCACTGAGCAATCTCTCTAGCTCCCATAAAAAATATTTTAAAAGAAGCAAATAATTATATTTTGTTAGAAGCTATAGTCAGCTCTTTAGGTGGTAACAACAAGAAGAAAAGGAATGTTCATTACACAGCTGCTTTGAGTTTGTAAAAATTCAGTGAGCTCTATGCTTTATAATATGTGTACTTTTTCTATTTAATACTTCTGTAAGAAGTTAAGGGAAAAAATTCTGCAAAATAAATGAAAGGATGATAGCATATACATAGGTACTATACTGGGTGGTATGCAAGCACTTAACAAAAGGTTGCTAGTAGTATTATTATCATCATACCACATAAAGTTTGTGGCGTTCTAAGTGAATTAAAACGCCCTTACAATGCCTAGGGGTAAATCTTCCAATTGAATTTTATTTTTAAGCTCTCCCATCCCCTTTTCAGTACCTAGCATGATGTTGTGTTTACAGTAGTCATGAACATATTTACTGACTATGTGATTTTCTAATTTGGGGTAAAGACAAGTTTATAAAAAACACTTGTTTTCTGTCTATTCTAACTCTCTTTCCTATACTAATACCCTCTCCTTTATTGTGTTTGATTCTCTTCCTCATTCTTTTACTTTCTAAAAAGTGATTTACCATTATCTACTTCTGAATGTTCTACAGACACCATTATGAGCTCTTTCAAGAAAGCGCAGATAGACACCTAAGAACCAAAACACAAAATGGCAAACATATAATCTGACCTAAGCAAAAGGCTGCAAGTATCTTTGATCTACACATTTTCTTCAAGCTGCATCTTCCTAAGTCTTACCCCTCCAAAAAAGAAATCCTGGATTACCCAGAGAGATGCCTCGAAGGGACAGCACACAGATGCTGTTAACTGAGTGTTATGGAAACCAAAGCTAAAACACCATGAACAGCTTTAAGCTGCAAGCTCCCCTCTGTGTTGGCTTTGGTGGCAAATGTGATACCCTTTATCAACAAACATACCTTTGAAGTCTCTGGCAGCCTTCCATTCCCTACTCAAATAAGCTCAGCTTCACATCCTATTTGTTTCTCCAAAGACGATCTCTTCATCAGAAATGAAAGAATAAAGCTCAATTAATCACAACAGATTTTTTATTTTTGCTACCAAGAGGATAAACTGTGAAAATGGAGTAGCTGTCTGCTAAGCATCATAAAACACTGTTAGGGATCATGTGACAAGAAATTCAGGCAATAACAGATACTGAATTCAGTGGAGGAGAAGATGATGGATAGGGAAGGGCGGGTCTACATTACTCATCTACTCTTTTTCAAAGACATCTCCATGTTAAATTATTTCTTAAAGAGGCAGAACACAGTGACACAGCCTTTAGAAACCATTCTTCTCCATTCATTCAATCAACAGTTCGGTCAGCCCTCAGTGTCTGAGAGCATTTGGTTATAGAACCCCCTGAGGAAAACAAAATCAGGGGATGTTCAAGTCAAATATAAAGTAGCACAATATTTGTATACAACCTACCTACTCCTTCCTTTATACTTTAAATCATTTTTATAGGATGTGCATTACCTGACACAATAAAAATGCTATGTAAATAGTTGTTATATAACTTAGGGGGAAATGACAAGAAAAAAAAACCCTATTCAGGCAGAATATATATGCATATTTTCCCCCAAATATTTTGATTTTCAGATGGAAATGCAGACACAGAAGGCAAGCTGCCAAAGACATTGATCAATATTCACAGAAATTGTGGCTCGGTTCTTTCTTCTGATTTAGGACAATAACATCATAGAACACGCTTCTACAGTATCATCATCTTCTCTCAGAATATATGCCAAGAAGCTGGACTCAAGGATGCTACAGGAAATCATACCCTAGTGCAAAGAAGATGCACAGATGGTTAAGAGGCACTGCTTTTAATTTCAAATCTCCTTTATCCTTCTTTACTACTAGCCTTATTCACTTGGTGCCAAAGAAAATCTGACCAGTCATGGTAATTCTCTTGTAACGAGTTTACCGTGTCCACGGGGCTACTTTTGCTTAAAAGGCTCTGAGGAAGAAACTGTTTCTTTGCATTTTCTAGCACCTAAACCTGCCTATGATCCTTTCTTCCATATTCAAAGACTGTGGCATAGCACTTTTTCTGTGACTCTTCATTATATGCCGTCTTTTCTGTCTGTAATCTCTCAGAAGGATAATTTTGACTACATTTAGGGGTCACCAGGACAACTGAGCACATGACCTTCTCATCATAAAATTTTCACATTAATCCTATTTTCGAAGTCTTATAAGGACAGAATAACATTCACAGGTCCAAGGATTAGAACACAGACATCTCTGGGGAGGAAGAGTAGCTTTTTTCAGTCTACCACAAAAGCCATTATGGATGTATCAGTAGAGTCTTTATGCAGATATATTATTTTATTTATCTTAGGTAAGTAATTAGAAATACTCAGAACTACTCTGTCAGATAATAAATACATAATACATAAGGAAGTGTCAGACTATTTTCCCAAGTGATTGTGTCATCTCACATTCTTACAAGCAACATGAGAAGTTCATACATCCTCACTAACTCTAGGTAATGCCAGTTTTCAGTTTAACCTCTTTAGGGAATTAGTAGTATTATTGGTCTAATGTATATATCCTTGATGATGAATGACACTGAACATCTTTTTTGTGTGCTGTTTATATATCTCTGTCAGTAAAGTGTTTACTAAGATGGCATGCTTATTTAAAAACTTTTAGGTTGGGGCTAGAGAGATGGCTCAGTGGTTAATAGTATCACTTGTTCTTGCAAAGGACCAGGTTTGGTTTCCTGAATCCACATAGTGCCTAACGATTGTCACTAACTCTGGTGCCAAAGGATCTGATGCCCTCTTCTGAGTCTGTAGGCACTGAATGCATGGGTATGCTTATATATATGCAGGCAAAACACTCATATGCATAAAATAAATATAAACAAATAAAAAATCAGGTTATATGTCGTATTATTGAGTTCTAAGAGT
Organism: Eospalax fontanierii; assembly: GCA_035773235.1. Lineage (NCBI taxonomy): Eukaryota > Metazoa > Chordata > Mammalia > Rodentia > Spalacidae > Eospalax > Eospalax fontanierii. The sequence goes on along the minus strand of CM069535.1, from coordinate 62,780,943 downwards.
TTTCTATTCATTGATTCATTGTCAAATATACGTTGCTATAATGTGAATGTGTCCCCTAAAGTTTATGTCCTGGAAACTTATCTTTGATGCAGTAATGACAAGAGGCAGAACTTTTAAGAGGTAAATGGATAAAAGTCTTTTTCACGGGAGTGGGTTACTTATTTCAGGGATGGATTTCTGATAGAAGGATAAGTCTCTCTCTCTCTCTCTCTCTCTCTCTCTCTCTCTCTCTCTTTCTCTATTTATGTCATGTCCTTTGCCATATCATGACACAGTGAAAAGGCCCTTGCCAGATCTCAGTCTTGGACTTGAATCCACAACTGTCAAGAAAACAGCCTCTATTGCTCAGCTATAGGTTTTTATTTTCTTTAAATATCTTTCCAAAAACAAAAGTCTAGGACTTGATGAGGCCTGATTTATCTTTTTTTTTTATAGTACATGCTTTTTATATTCTAAGACATCTTTGTCGCTCAAGGTCATAAAGATTTTATTTTTAATTTCCCAAGTAACTTTCATGCACAAAGTTGAGAACTGCTAGTCTATGGGGAATGTGACCTAGTTTTCTTAATTTAACCTGAGTTTCTGTCAGAGAAAATTAGAGCACTAAAGTGCTCTGTTAAGAGTACAGGATACAACTGAGAGCCTTAAGCCTATCTGAACTTACCAGCATCTGTCAAGGGCTAGAATAAGTGACAGTGTTCTATCACCATTTAAAAAGCCACCACATTAAACAATGGTGGCAGTAATAATATTTACCCAAACCTGGTTTCCAACAGAAGTCAGACAGATTGAGCTTTCATTAAATGAAAGATGTCAGGAGTATCAAACAAACTTAAGTTTGCCTAGAATCCTAGACAAAGTGGGTCTGTTTCTAAGCTGTGGACAGGATGCTACTTTCTCCAGATGTTATAATTAGCTTGAAAGAATCTCCAACAGAGCTTCATGCAAAATGAATAATATGTCCCAGCAGATATAACCACAAACCAAAGGGCCAGCAGGGAGTATCCCTTCCCTTAAGGGAGTTCAGCAGCAGAGAGGGGTCAGTTGTGTAGTCAACCTGGCATCCCCGAATGAGCTGAATTAGATATGAAGATTTTTGACCTGTGCTCACATTTAATGTGTCTTTGTTTCCTTCTTACCAGAGAGTCCATACCTGGGGAGAAAAGCATACTGCTTATTTCATTCCAACTCCAAGCTGTTTGCCCACATCAGGCAGGAGAAACAGTACAATATTAATGGTTCTGGAAGGTTCATAAATTAAACAAAATGTTGGACTAATTCTGCAACCAAGTGAAACATCTGGACTGAATGGCAAAGACTAATGAGATCTGAAATAGTCTCCTCCCTGTGTATCACACCTACAATTTCCTGAGACCATGTGGCTGAAAACACTGAGTTCTAGAGCCAGATGAGAGGATTTAAACCCAGCCTCAATGCATTTTTGGCTATGTGTCTTTAGGCTTCAGTTTCTTCCTTTATAAGAGATAATAATAGTATCTACTATATATTGTCAGAACTGAAGGAGATACTGCATATAAAAGTGCTTAACATAATACTTGGTATATATGGATTCAAGAAAGATGACTTTTCTTATCATAACCTCGGGTACTGAGATTTCATAGACTAACACAAAACACAGATGTTCACAGTAAAACTGGAAATAAAAGTACCTTTTCTGAAGCTTGTATCTCTGGAGAAATAGATTACTTTTTTGCTATTAGATCCAAATTTATAGATAAAGCAAAAGGTACAACTATATGCTTGGATTCCAGCTTGACATCTCTTGATTATTGATCATTTTAAGTAAGAGCCTCTGAAATAATGCATCATTCCTCAACTGGCCTTTAAACTGCTTAAGGTAGTGCCCTCTATATCCATATCTTATTTTTATTTGTCTTTACCAATGGGACTACAAAAATTTACCTTTCAAAGTGTAACAAAAGTTACCATGCAACCAGAAGGCAATCCCTAGTGTAGGGTGCCCTTGTTATCATAAAATTGTAGTATAATGAATTTAGAAGTCATCATGGAGTTCATATAGCCAAAATTGGTTTTTGTGGGGTTTGTTGTTGCTGTTGGATTGTTTTGTTTTTTAAGTTTATGGAACTAAAGCATATAAAGAAGTCCAGATCTCGAGCTCAATTTCTCAGCATTAATAGCAGTTCTGTGCCCTAGAGAAGAGTCACTGGGAAAAGGCTTCAGCTTCAATCGCACAAAACATCATATGACAGAAAGGGTGGCCAGGCACATTCCTTAGGTTTCTTATCTGATTACTATATCTTTATGTGCACATCTTCATGTGCACACTCTAAACAAAAGAAAGTAGAAACCTAGGGCATGGAGACTGTTTTTCTGCCCATTATTAGAAAGTAGAAAGGGTCTCATCCAATCCAAATAGAATGAATCTTTTCTAGTGACCAGTTTCTACAGTAGAATTGTATGTACTGGGTTCCAAGGGAGAGAGAAAAAAGAGAGCATTTACCTTTAGGGATAGTAAACATTGGCCATTCAATAATCCTATTGATATCTCTAACTGGCAATAATTTAATTGAAACCAAGTTACAAAGATCAAGAAAAGATCTCACAATTCTATGACACACTCATAGACATAATGTTTAATGAGAGAAACCAGACCCAAAAGAGTCTGTAATACTGTATGATTCCATTTGTACTCGTATGAAACCAAATAAAACCAAAGTTTAACGTCAGGACAATGGTTGTCCCTTAGGGGTTCAGAAGTGAAAATGAGTAGTTGGCAGAGGAAGATGGGCCTTCTGGGATAATGAAATGTCCTGATTCTTAATCAGAGAGCTAGTTATATACAAGGGTGTTTATTTTATGAAAATGTGCTGTGCTGCAAACTTATCTGCCCTTTTCTTTAATGAAATATAAACAACTCTCTGAGAAATAAGTTCTTCCTTATACCTCAACATAAGAATCTTATAGCTGTGGGGCTGGAAAGATGGCTCAGTGTTAAGAGCACATACTGCTTTTGCATATGACCCAAGTTCGATTCCCAGCACCCACAAGGTGGCTAACTATCCCTAACTTTAGTTCCAGGGGAATCTGACACCCTCTTCTGACCCAGGAGGCATTGCACAAAACAGGTACACTTATACACATGCAGGTATTACACTTATACACATAAAAGAAAAAGAAAAATAATAAAAAAAATTGAAAAAAAAGAAACTTATAGCTGTGTGTGGGAGCACACACTTTTAAGCCCAGTAAAACAGGAGGCAGAGTAAGGTGGATCTTTGTGAGTTCGAGGCCAGCCTAGTGGTCTAGATAGTGAGTTCCAGGCTAGCTAGGGCTACAGGGAGACCCTATCTCAAAGAATATCGAGTTTATGGAGGTCAACCCTGAGACACTGGTTAGTAACATTACTAACAGAAGGATTTTCTTCTGGAGGTGAAATGCAGTAGGTCTCTGATGAAGTGTAGCTGGGTATTTGAGCAGCCAGGTATACTCAAGGTTTTGATATCTGTATTGCTACTATAGACAGTGCTAAGATATGGACAGGATACAAATTTCAGCTTATTCCTTTCTAACTTATGACTAGAAGAAAAGGAAGCTGAAAGACTGTGTGAAATTAAGCTAGGTTAACACCTCTCATGGAAGTCTTTTTCTTAGATGAACAGAAAAAATGAAGGAGGAAACTATCAGTTTAACCCTATGCAGAGTTACTTAAAATGGTCTAAGCAGTTATCAAGGTCACAGAGAAGGGATGAAGCAGTAATAGATTATAGTCAAGAGTTCACCTTAAATAAGTTAATTTTAGTCACAGACACAGCATTACCATGTTTTGTAGAAAAGTTCACATTAATGACAAGTTAGTTAGAGCAGATGCTGAAAACCACAGAGATAGTGCAAAGAACCCTCAACCGTAAACCAAGGGTGGCCCCAGTCAGAGCATAGCAGGGCCACTGAAAACTGACAGGAATTCTTCCTCCTGTTCTTTTTCAGATGATGGACCCACAATACCCTGTCTCTAAACACAGAAAAGGCCTTTTCATTGATACTGTTATAGACATGGAATACTCCAACTCAGTCTTTTCTTCAGGCTTGTGAAAATGGAAGAAATCGTGCATTAATTTCAAATCTAATGAAACCTGAAACACTTTCAGTGCTAGAGACTAGGAAGTTGATTAAGAGCTATATTGATGATAAGTCTGATTATGGCTTTTTTCCCCTTAGCCCAATCTGTTCAGGGAATTTTGTCACCTGAAAGCCAGTAAATTTTAAATAGTTCTAGATTCTCTACCTCTGACATTCATTATTCTGAAAATTCTCTGGGGGAAATCAAGAGACTAAATGTCAGGCATGATATTCTATATACACGAGTTGGGGGTCTTTGCTACCATTTATAACCATGCCTATTGATTGAATGACTCCATTGAGAGCTCAAGAAAGGGGTTTTCAAGAGGCTAGTTCCAGTTTCAGTGGTATTTGGCAGAAATGCCCCAAGATTATCATAATTATTTTCAGCTTTCCTTTGGTCAAATTGCTCAGTCTATATCCAACAAATTAAAGTAACAAATTACAGAAAACAGCAAGGGACCCATGCTGAGAATAATCAAATTAATGAGTCCAATTTGGCTAAGATAGAATGCAGAAAGAAAACAAAATTCAAAATGTAAACATATAGCAATTTGTTAAATGAACTAGATGAGGAAAACATGACAATAGTGAAGGTCCCTAAGTCCTAACAGTTTTGTAAAGTACATGAGGAAGTCACCAAAACAGTATCAGTACATACGGGTGATGGATGATTATACTGGTTCATGGTTTTATCTTCCCAAGGATATAAATTCAGCTCAAACAGGGGAAAAGAAAAAAAAAAAAGAATGCCAACTCAAATTTTTTCTTCAAATTATGTGATACAGAATGGTCAGTGGAAAACCTATTATGTGAGCCAATAAAATATCCTTTCTCTTACTTACATACTCCACTAAAAAACCTTTGTGTCTAAAACATCTATCCATATACCTTTTTAAAGAGTCTTCCTGAGTCCTCGCTGACTTGGACAAATCGAGGAATTATATTATTCAGGTAGATATCACTCAGGGTGGTATGGTCCCTGCTTTCCCGCTTCACCTGGTTTAAGAGAAGATTCCAGCAGTTGACTGGAGAGAGAACATTCTGATCCTTCCTGCACAGAAACAGCAAGAAAAACAAACAAACAAACAAACGTTAGTGTTTGTAAGCATCCAGGGTCAGCAGCTATGATTATAGTCCATGTCACAAAAATCACAGCAATCAAAGCAGAACCAGAAAAAAAGTTATTTCTGAAATCCTACAGTTGTGGTTTGAATGTGAAATGCCCCCTGACCCAGGTTCATCTTTTTTTTTTTTTTTGTAATTTTGACCCCTAACTACTCTTTGGGGGAATGGACTTTGAGGTTACAGCCCAACTCTACTTCAGACTCTCTCTGCTTCCCGGTCCACTATATGTGACTAAACAGCAACCTTATGCTTCTCCACCAAGGAGCCCCTGCTACCACGCTCCTCTGCCATGACGTGCTCCACTCTAATCATTAGTCAAAATAAGAACTGACTTTCTTAAGTTATTTCTTATTACCACGGCATGCAATGAAAACAATAACATACATCACTACATTTTTCCTTTGTTGAAAATAGGAGAAAATAAGACTAGCAAGAGGAAAAGGGAGAGCAAGAAGCATGACTATTTACTGAACACTACTGTGTCCAAAGAACATGGAAAAAAAAATTAAATGCATTATCTCATTTAAGCCCCATTATTTCCTTGTTTTTAAAAAGGAGTCTACCATTTCAATCATTTTAATGATTAAGAAACTGAAGCTGTGACATGATTAAACAACTGAAATCATTAAAAAACTGATATAAGGAGTCACACAGTAACAGGAAGTCAAAGTCTAGAACTATAGCTCTGCATCATCTGACTATAATAAACCAGGCTGTGCAACTCCAAAGTCTGTATCTTAGACATTAGGCCATCTGCTTTTTGGGGGGACAAAAGTTAAAGATTTTATCAGAGACAAAAAAAATCAGTGAAGCACTACAGATTAAACCCCTACAAGTTTACCCACTGCAGGATTCACAAAGATGATGTTGATGATATCTACCATGAAAAATTCACCAACGACTCTCTAGTTCCATGAAACACATTTTAGAGATTTTTATTTCTTTGACTGAGCCATTATCTCATGGCTCATATGACTAAGGTCTTTACCTTATTTAAACATATGTGTTCCTAACATTCATGCTTCAGTAGAGTCATAAACTTCTGAACCCATATGGTCATTCCAAATGACAAATGTTGATTTCCAAAGAATTTTGATTAGCTACTCAGTTCACAGTACTACTTTAAATGACAGGATCTTATATTTTCTCTAAGGAGAGAAAGGGAAGTAGGTTCATTTGTGGTGCCACTTATCAAGGGATACTATGTGTCTGGGACTTGCCTGGCCCCTTTACATATACTGTTTAATTTAAACCCCACAACTAGTCAAGAGGTATTCTGAATGATGAGAAGGGTAGAACAAAATAAAAAGGTTGAAATTTCTAAGTGACACAGTAAAACATGGCAATGCTCTTAACCACTGAGAGGAATCAAATCTATGACTTGCCCTTTCCCTTCCAACTCTCCCATCCAAGTCTAGGTGCATAAATAGTGAGCTGAGAGCAGCAAGCACTATGTCCATCCAGAGCTGGGGGCTGCTACACAGCTGTGATCTGTAAAGCTGATAGTTCAACAGAAGGAGTTTTCCAATTTTGGTATTAACAAATTATGTTACCGCACCACTTTGGGCTTCAGAACACAGAGGAACAGCAAATCAAATACTTACCTGACCAAATCTAAGAAGATGCTTCAAAGCAATACATCTTTTGAGTCCAAATAGAAACTACTCTAACCCTGTTCCCTGACCTCCTCTGTCATATTCCTTCAGACAGAACTTTGCTAATGCTAAGTTTCAAAAACTGGAACAATATTATGTCCATTTTCTTTCTTGGGATATTAAAAGACTTCCCAGCACTCAGGAGGAAGAGGCGGGCAGATCTCTGTGACTTTGAGGTCAATCTGGTTTACATAGTGAGTTCCAGGCCAGCTGGGGCTACAGGGAGACTCTGTCTTTTACACACAGACACACACACAGTTAATTCCTTCAAAATGTTTGTACAGGGGGATAAACAAAAAACAATTCTAAATTCAAAACAGTGACAGGTTTAAGCACAAAAATTCAATGATATTTGATATTCCTATTTCAAGGAAACTTTCAAATTAACCCCAAATCAGCTTTAATTCCAGTATTATATATTCAATTATTATATAATTATTAATTATATGCTTATTAATATACCTCATACATTTATTTAATTATGTTATATAATAAATACAAATATAGTACTAATTATAATTATTCTATAATATATAATTAAAAACTATTTAAAGAGGGCTGGCAAGATGGTCAGTGGGTAAAACTGCTTGCCATGTAAACCTAATGACTTTGGTTCAATCCCTGGATCCTATAGTATAAGGAGAGAAATCAACTGCTGAAAGTTGTCCTCTATCTTCCAGTGTGTGCCATGACATATATATACATACATACACAATAATAAGTAACTTTTAAAAAAAGACACTGTTGCAAAAATCTAATTTATATTTTTTATGGTAGTTTTTCTTGACAAGATATCCATGTCCTCAGTAAATATAGAATGTCCTAGGCTTGGCAAAGGGCAGATTTCATAAGACCTTAAGTTTATAATTGGTTTCAATTTGCTTCTTATGAGAGCACATAGATGGGTTGGTGTTCTCTGTTGAGTTCATGGTAGACTATGGCTAGCTAGTGAGAATCAATATTCTCAATTTTATCATTTCATTATCAATTGTTACAATGCTTATTATAATTGTTAGGTCTTATGTCAGTATTTATAATGGGAATACTTGCTAGGTAGTGTTAGTGACTTAATTTTAAAACGAAATATCTAAACCAATTTGAAACTACACCAAGATTACAGTATGAATTACGTTTTGGTGGTGGGGGTGCTTCTGTAGATTGAACCAGGGTCTTACACATGCTAGGCAAGTATTCTACTAATGAGTTATATTCCTATCCTGCAGAACTTAAAAAAATACTTTGTCATTTTCATTTTTTATGTGTAAGTGCCCTCATGTCATGCATGTCTGCAGAGTCAGAAGAAGTTGTTAGATCTCCTGAAACTGGGGTTACAGACGTTGTTATCTGCCACACGTTGTTATCTGCTGGGAACTGAAACCAGGTCCCTGCAAGAGCAGCCAGTGCTCTTAAATGCTAAGCTATCTCTCTAGCCCACAGATTTATTTTTTAGATTTATTTATTTTTATTTTATGAGTATTTGCTTGTACATATGTATGTATTCCACATGTGTGCCTGTTGCCCAAGGAGGCTAGAACTCTTGGAACTGGAGTTAGCTGCTATGTGGGTGCCAGAGACCAAATCTGAGTCTTCTTGCAGGAGCAGTAAGCACTCTTAACCACTGAATCATCTCTCTAGCTCCGAAGATTTTCTTAATAGTGAAATTCCCAAATCAAAACCAGAAATAATGTTGATGTTCAAATTGATACAAAAGACTAACTCTTGAGGGCTAGAGAGATAGCTTGGTGGTTAAGCACTAGCTGTTCTTGCAGAAGACCCTGGTTTGAATCCCAGCACGAACATGGCAGCTGACACCTTCCATAACTCTAGTTCCAGAGAATCCAACGACCTCTTCTGTCCTCCGCGGGCACTGTACAACACGGGTGCACTTACACACATGTAGGGATGATACTCATACACATTTAAAAGAAAACTGTAACTCTTATTCATAATTTTAGTATCAGTATTTTTAGTTCACAAATACAGCTTCATTCACACTGACTGACTCTGTAATAAACACTATAAAAATTCACTTTAAAAGCAGATTCACACCTACACCCATACACCCCACCACTGTTGCTTTATGTATTCCGTATATTAGAGTGCAAATGTTTTCTTTTAAGAAGATAGCCTATGAGTCCAGCAGAGGGACTATAATCCCAGCACTCAGGAAGTAGAGGTATGAGGACAGAATCTGAAGTCAGCCTGAGCTGACGGTGTACATAGAACAGAATCCTGCCACAAAACACACACAATACACATACATACATACACACATACAAACACACAAACAAAAAAATCTAGTAACAACAACAAAAATTAAGAAACACAAAACCAAAAAAGGAATCGGTATTAGTTACTTTTCTTGTTGCTGTAACAAAATACTGGATAAAAACAACTTTAAAGGAGATTTATCTTGGCTCAAAGTATTGAGAATATAGTCTTTACCATAAGGAAGATATTAGACAGTGGAAGAACAATATAGCCAATCATACTGTATCCACAGTTAGGAAGAAGAGAGTGGTGAATGCAGGCATTCAATGCATTTTCTCCTGTTTATTTAGTCTAGGACCCCAGTCCACGGAACAGTGCTGCCTGTCTTTCAGGTAGGTCTTCCTACATAATTAACTCAATCTAGAAACTCTTACATAAACATGGCCAAAGGTTGGTCTCTTAGTTGATTCTAGATCTTGTCAAGTATTAACTATCACAGAGTCTATAGCCTAACACACACACACACACACACACACAGACACACACACACACACACACACACCACAGTATTTTGGGGTTTTCTGAATCTGTATGGTTTCTCAGACATTATCCTCCTTTCAAAGGAGGTGTTTTAATTTACTTATTTTAAGGTACTGTTGGAACAAGAGAAGTGAAGAGAAAGAGGGAAAAAAGAAACAAAAGTATACTATGTACAGGCAGCTTCCCCGGCCAACAAAAACAAAGATGAGCATCCTTCAGACTGGAAAATAATAAAGACAACATAATATGATTTCACAGGGGGCATAGTAAGGTTCTGCTAGAGGAGTTTCCTGCCCTGACAGTTTTGCAGCCTTATATTTGGGCCACTGAAGCTACAGGAACTTCATTGCTCAGGAAATTGAAATTTGTCTTTATATCTCTCCCATCTATCATTTGTTTGCACAATATCTTTGTTTTCCCTGCCCCCAGGGCCTCACGCTGAATAATGCCTGAACCATTTAAAGAACCGGGTCTGCATCCCTTATGAATGTACTTAACAGCTGCAAACCTCCTTAAACACTAATCCCTAAAAAGCAAAATATCCAGAAATATTTTTCTTACTAAAAAAAAAAAAAAAAAAAAAAAAAATTCAGGAGGAAGATCAAGAAAACACCATACTATCTTGGAGAAGACATGACTTGACTCAAAAGTAAAGAGACCCAGAAAGTCATAAGCCAGCTGTGCATCTGCAGAAGGGATTATCACTGCAAATGCACTGAACAAAATATACCTGCACAGCTGAATTATTAACATTAATACAAAGACATTAACTTAATTTTTCCTTCCTCAATGCAGACTACTTATGGATGGCCAAAAACTTAACAACAGTTGTCTAAAAAGATTTCTCGAAACTGTCCGGGGTCAAAAGCCAACTCTATAAACATAAAGTTTTTACATACTGTCTTCTTTCCATATCCCCTTTGTTTGTTTCAATAAACTCACATACAAAATTAGTATCTGTTTCATCAGTGTCTTGCCAGCTCATCTACAAAAGGACCGTGTCCCATCTTGCTATTCAAAGTTCTTCAACACATGGCTGTAAAATCTCAGAAGCTCCTCCAGTCTGGGATGGCATTTAATTAGTAATTGCTGTAGTAATAGCTTTGCAGATGGAATGCATGGGACAAGCTTGGCATTAGCAGAATGGCTTGAACTTCTGCATTGTTATATTAAGGTATGTTTCTTTCTGAGTCAATAGTTTTACTTGCTTATTTTCAGGGTTGTAGATCAACTGAGATGATGGATGCAAGAGAATTCTAGCAACACAAAACACTACACATATGTGAGTAAAGGGGCTAGGAGATGGCTTAGCATTTAAGAGCACTTGTTGATCTTGCAGGGGACCCAGGTTTGGTCCCCAGCACCCACATGGCAACTAACAACAGCACATCTGACGCCATCTTCTGACCTCTGAGGGCATTGCATGACAGGTGCACCTATATGCATTCAGGCAACATACTATACACATAGAATAGAAATAATAAAGTATCTTTTAACATGTGAAAAATGTATTTTTATTTCCAAACAAAGGATGACTTAGCTTTCGGCCATTTCCAACATATTCTTCAAAAGGCACTAGGCCAGAGACAAGAGTACAGCCTGCTAAAAGTATACAACTTAGGCAAATAATGGTTGGGATAAGACAGCAGCAGGCAACTAACAAAGCAGCTTTACATCTCTGGGAAGACAGAAGAGCAGGATCAACAGAAGACCAGGCTTAAGTTTTCCACTGTCCTTTCCCTTAGAAAAAACGAAGAACAATCAGTCCTGGTTTCCACGATGGGTACCGTACGCTGAGGTGGAAAGGACAGAAGTCCAAAGGGAATCCAGATTCCTAGAATCTCAGATGCAGCAGCAGCTTCCAGAACTCCACCCCCATAGCAGAATTACTTCCAGACCTGCCAGTTCCTAAACAGAGCTGGCAGTTATCAACACATCTAAGAATATAATTTCTCACTTCTAAAAAATAGTTCTGTAATGACAGACAAAATTCCAATGAGTTAAATACATCATTCAATATATGCTATTAAGTCTCCAATGAGAAAGATTTTTAAAAACTAGGTATGTACACGATAAAAGAAATCATTATATATTGTTGGTTACTAGCAAACTAGTAATGAAGAAAAAGCTAAAAGTAAAACAACAATAACAAAAACAAACAAACAAAAACCCTTAATCCTAAATTACCTCCAGGCACTTTGATTGAACTGAGGCAGTCAAAGAGATTATTTTATTCAAGTAAGTGTTATTAGTCTTTCTGGCTTATTTTCTTTATTATGCATTTTGCTGATGCTGGCAGAAACAGGCGAGCTAGATAGAGAGGCAAAACTGCAGTGGATTTGTGGTCTGACAGTACCATGCATTAAATTAAACCCTAGCTGACCCAGATAAGTCAGAGGATGGATTGGATTTACTAGGAAGATGTTAAAGGCGGAGGTGGGGGATGACTTTAAAAATGAAACCATTAAGGTAGGAACTGACTTGAAAAGATTCAGCCTGTAATGGTGGCTGTTGGCTATGTAACACACTAGTACAGTGGCAGCCTAACAGTATGTTTCAAAGACAGGCAGGCAGATAGGATGGGTATATGGGTTTATTACAGCTCTGGCTTCAGCTTGGTCAGCAATGAGATCAGAGGAGGACAGTTCAAAGAGTTCAGAGTTCAGAGAACAACCAAAACCAAAACCAATATATACTATGTATGGAGAAATACGCTTTCAAATTATCAAGTTGCCACAGGCATGGCTAGACAGATGATTAGAAAGGATTCAAGCAGCTGTGCATGTGCCTTACTCGAAACAGTCTAACTGTCCCCTGTAATCAAGTTTTTTGGGGAAATGCTATATGGAAATGGGATTCTTATGGCTCTTCTGGAGTAGTCTTCTGGAGCCCAGCCACAGCAGAGAGAGTGAGAGCAAGAGTGAGAGAGCAAGAGAGAGGGAGAGAGAGAGAGCGTGAGATTGAGGGGTTGAAAGATTGAGAGTCAAGAGCTGGGAGCTTAAGGACCTGCTTTCAAGTAGAAAACTAGCCCAATAATTTGTTAAATGCTTAGCAACAATTTCCTGAATAATTATGGGTCCATGGTTCTTTTGAATTAGGGCAGAAAACTAAGGACACTCCCCAGTAGGAATCATTACAGACAGCCTTCCCTTCAGGCACCCTGACAGCACTGCTCTCTGGGGAGAGGAGGCAGTTGGAGGTTCTTCCCATCACTCAGGACAGCTCAGTGGGCCCCATGAGAACAAACTCTGCCATCCAAAGTTCTTCCCTAGACTTTTAACATGTTATTTCTGGCTCCTTCAGAGTCCCTGATCTCTTTTTATTTCATTTGTTAATTTAACAATGAATAATGAATTGAGTACCATGTGCTAAACCTTATTCTATGGGCATCATTCTTGTTTCTTGTTAATATTCATGTTTGCAGATTTCTTAGATCCAAGACATGGTTTTCTGTCTCCTAAACTGTTCATGGGATGCAAATCACATCTTATGCTGATTTTGTTGTTTATAAGTCAACTGCTAAGGATGAACCCACTGAGAAACCCTCACTCAGCAGATGTTTGTTCACAGCGAGTAGATAACTTCATCAACAAAACTAAAATACAACATAAGAAAGACCTAACAAAGGTGGGAGCAACGTTCAAGAAACACAAAAGCCAAACTACTTCTCAATTTAAAAAGAACTCATAACGATCTATATTACACTGACAGTTGGACCCACATGCTCCATAAAAAAGTCTGTCATGTCAACAATCTTATAATTATATCTTCAGTTTTTCCTTCTCCAGTTATTAAGATGTCACCAGAAGCCCCATAAGTAATCCCAGCATGTGACAAATATATATATATATATATATATATATATATATAAAACCAGCATGTGACAACTATATATATATAATAAACCATATATATAAACCATAACCATACAGATGTGTTAGCAGATTTTTCAAATAAATAAAATCTTGGAAGATAACTGGGACAAACAGTCTGCCTCACTCCTGGTAATTCATTCTAGAGAAATATTGTCAAAATGGAATGACATCACTCAGAAATCCATAAATTTATTTCAAAGCAATATACTCCCTTAGGAGTAGGCATCTCCTGGGTACCAGGCACAAGTGGAGACATTTGATATACAGCCAGTAACTCCTTCTAGTTGGCAATCAACACTTAAGTATGCCAAGTACCAACAGGCCATTGGTAGGAAAGGGCATTAATAAGGGTAGCTCCCCTTTGTAAATACATGTTCTTGGGACAATGAATCCCTTTACATGATTAACAGTGAAGAAAATATGGTTTCAAACTAAAACTAAATGAAATGAGCCACATAGTCCTTAGAGTAATTCATATATTATTTTTCTCATCTATTATTTTGATACTTATCTTGCTTTTATAGGAAGGAAGACTCTTGAGGACAGGGTATATCTTAGAATGCTCAATAAATATGCATCACAAAAAATCAGGCTTAATGAATAACAGATGCCAGAGCCACAGAAATTTTCTAAGTGTAGAGCACATTAAGACTGTAATTGATTCAGTTAATGAACAGTTATCTTCAGCTTCCATAAACCTTGCTCAACAATTCTTTCAGCAGGTATCTCATACTTATTCTCTGAGTAGCTGTGGAGTGAAAAAAATCTGTATCCCCATTGGCTCATATGCTCCAAACACAGGCATATTATTAGCCAGGTTGATACTTTATTGGTGAAACTTTAAAGGGTTGGGTAGTATAAGGACGCCCTGGTCAATTTCCAGGTTAGTAGTTCAAACTTTGAGTTTAAGTCCTTACGGAATTTGGGTGAATATAATGACTCTATCTCAGCAAAGGGGTACTCTGTTGAAAGTACCCTAAGATCCAGATTCAGCTCTGCCATTTGCCAATCTTGAATAACTCACAAATATACTATGGGCTTCAAATTTTCTTTGTCTGTTTGAAAATACAACTGAAGGCAATAGACCTTACCTCCTAACTCATCTGATTTTTGTGAAGATCAAGTCAAACAAGGTGATGTCTTTTTTAGCTTTATACACAGGAAGTGTTCTCCAACTACGAATTACTGTCATTATCACTTATTACTTTAACAACTGCTGTTATTACTAATAGCCCACACAATGAATTTACATTCACAAATGGCTACAGTAGTGTTTTTTGTAAAGACAAACACATCTCAAGATTCTCAGGTCTTTTTCTAAATTTTACAGTGAATGTGTCTGATAAATTTTCTACTTTGTCAGTATATTAAACAAGAGTATGTTTTGCTGCTATTAACTTATCATTCGGTTTTCTGGAAATTCCTAAACCCAGTGAACCTGTTGTGCCCAACCTTGCTTGAAAGGGAAAATTGTTAAAGTGTAAAGAGAAAGAAGGTATAAAAAACAGAATTATGGAACTTAGAAGCAGATGTTCCAGAGTCTAGACCAAACCCATCATTTTCTATGGGAGGAAAATGAAACTCAGGAATGCTGAGGCTACTCAGTGGTGGAGCAAGACAAGAGCCCAGGTCTCTTTACTAGTGACCCTTTTCTGTTTTCATTGTGGTGGTTGCTATATTTCAACTACAAAGTCCTATTGTGTACAAAGGCCTGGTGTTGAAAGAGTCAATGGACAATGTTTGGATCCCTAGAGCACAGAGTTATTCTAAGACAACACATAACAGGAATACCAAGGGTCCACGAACCAGAGGAAGCAAAGCTGCTGGTGCCTAGTGGCGCCAGAAAACATGTTTGCACACTGCATGTGGTTATACATGAAAGGCAAGTGAAGAGAAAACAGAGTTTTGAATCCCACCCATTCTAATTTGGGACTGGCTCTGGGTATCCTTTGGAGGATTGTGCTATCCCTGGACACTCTGTAAAAGAACCTTTCAGTTCCTTAACTCTATTCTGTGGCCTCAGTTAAAATGTTTTCTACTGTATAAGAACCATAACTGACATTTTTTAAAAGAGAAGTACTGAAGCAGAGGATGGTCTAGGAGGCTGTGTGGATGATCTGAGCCATTCTGAAATGTAAGATTCTTAATCTGGATTTGAACATTCACCATCCTAACAAGCATTTCCAGGCAAATATGTGACCTGAAACCTTAGATAGCCAGGCATGCATTTTCCTTCTGTTGACAAGGCTAATGTGTCATCAGTATACACTCATACTGGAAGGCCAGCTCTTCCACAATGTACCTGAGTCACAGGGGTGAAGTTTAATATTTTTGGCCTGTCCAAAGACCAGCATTCTTAAGATTCTTAATCTCTTTTTTTGGCCAATTGTCCTAAGTCTCTGAGAAAGCAGCTTCTCTTAATGACCTCCAAATCACCTTACATCAGAATCACCTGGAGTGGTTGTTGAAAATGTGACCTGGAGTGATGCCCAGCAATCTGCCTTTTAAATAAGCATTCCAGGTAACTTTACACATGAGGGAAAAAGCCAAGATTTTTTAGAACTAATGTTCTTACAGCAATGTTTTTCAGACTATGGGATATAAGTCATTAATGGAGCTAAAATAATGATCAATTTAAAACTAACATTCTCCTCTCCAGTACTCCAAATCTATAAAACAACAGAATAGAACATAGTAGAAAATCAGTATATATCATACATAGCAAATTCATCTGTTTTGTAAAACTGTTCTCAATAATATGTATATTGATTTGTAGTTTTCTGATCTTTTGTTTTTGTTTTAGTCAGGGTCTCTCTCACTGTGCAGCAGGGCTAGCCTAGAATACACGTTCCTCCTGCGTCAGCCTCTCAAGTGTATTATACACAACTATGGCTGGCATACATATGTATGCACATGAGTGTATGTATGCTCCAGCTCACAATACAGATTCTTGATGTTTTAAAAAATTTTACAGTCTAGGGCAATGGACTTAAATTATGGGAAAGAACTGGATATCTCATATCCTTGTGAGACTCTGAAGATCTCTTCCAAGTATTTTCTTTCAGAGACAGAAGTGAGGGAGAGAAGAGGAAGAAAGAAAAGGTATTGGAGGAGAGGGCACTGGGAAGATGCTTGATATGTAAAAAGCACTTGCTGTGCAAGCATGAGTACCTGAGTCTGGATTCCTATCACCCACATAAAAGTTAGGCAGTGTGACATGCATCTGTAACCCAGTACTGGGGGAGTCAGAGACAAGAGGACCCTGAGAGCTTGTTTGGCCAGCCAGTCTCACCAAAAGGGCAAGCTCTTGGTTCAGTAAGAGACCTGTCTCAAAAACATCAGGAGATGAATGCTAGAGGAAGACACCTGACATTGACCTTTGGCCTCCATATGTTCATGCATGGGAGTGTACTCCCCATCCCAAATATAACACACACACTCACACACACACACACACACGCGCGCGCGCGCAAGAAAAGGAAATGGGGCTGGGGAAAGAAACAAGTACATAAACCTCCTAATTTCTGTATGAGTCCAGAGGTCCATAAACTTCTGGAATCCCATTCCCTGAGGACTTCTTTTCAGGAAAATTCCTACACATGTTTAATACTCTGGTCATAGTGGGAACCCAATAATCACTGCATTGTGTCAGTGTCTTCCTTGTGATGCTCTGTAACAGGCAGCCACTGTCTTTGTTGTGCACCTGCACAATAAATGGTCTGGCCATGTTGATTCTCTTCTTGTATTTACAGTGTCTAGAAATGCTGAATTAAATGATGTTCTAAAGGACATGGGAAGAAAATAGTTGGCAAATTCCAAGAATAAAGATTCTGATGTGGGTACAATGTCTCTCTATTCTAAGGAACATACTTGCTGTCTTCCACAGCAGGCAAGGAAAGAGAGACAGTGGAACTGGCTCCTTTTTGCACCCCTATGGATGAAATCAGTAGAACACCTGCTTTTTTCCTAAGTTGGTGACTTCTTGACCACTGATAAATAGTGAACCTCACCTCCTTATATGACCCAAAAAACATAAATTCCTTAGTCTAGATAGAAAATTCAAAAACAGCATTGACAATCAGAAAACACAAGCAACTCTAGCATGGTTATCAACAGCATCATATCGATGGCTGAAATTCATCAACATATACAGAGAGTACAAATGAGAGTGAAAGTTTTAGAAACTAGTCTTTGCTAAGGGAAGCATACAAAGAAATGATGCAAAGCGATATAAATGATGAGATGAGATGGGAAACGGAGGCATAAGTACCACTGAAAAGAGAGAACCAAACCCTGAAAATATTCTACATTTCCTGATGCTTTTCAGTCATTTGTTTTCATGCTGTAGAAATTGGCACAATATCTAGGAAGCTTTGGGCCCATCTGTGTTTGAATGCAGGCTGTTGGGAAGACTTAGAACAGGTTATATAAATCTGGAGGAAAGAGAAATAAAATGAAGTGTGTGGGAGATGGAGAATGAGGTGGCCAGAGGAAGGAGCCATCCTCAGAGAGAAGGAAGATAACCAGGTCAGAATTTGTATAAAAGAGTTGCTAGTGAGGCTGAAACACCTGCATGTAGAAAGCTAACAAGGACGAATTTCAGGGTCATCAGAACAGGGAGCTGACTAACAGTCCACTAACTTATGAAGGCCTAAAGTCCTGTAAAGTTGTATGTCTATGAGCAGTGCCCTGGACTGGATTAAGACCGCTAAATGCCCTACACGAAGCATATGATATGAGCAGCTGGTAAATAGTCTGTACGAGCATGGCAGCACAGACCTGAGATAAAAGCAGAATTCTAGTTCCCTAAATGCAAAAGAGGCAACTGCCCAGGACTGTAGAAAAAATGTGCGCAGAGTCATCTTAGGAGAAACTGGCAAAGGTCCACATCCATTGAATGTCTTGTTCACATTCACCACTGACTCAGGAAGAGGGAAACATGTTTACAGTCTTGAGTACATCCATCGCCTGACTTATGACCCCATCATGATTTATGCCAATACCCTGACACAATCGATGGATAATTACATCATGATTTTTCCTTAGGATTCTCAATCTCTAGTAAAGAGAAAGATTTGGCAGTGAGAATGCTAATCGAGCTCTCAGCCTAGAGAGAAAAAATTAAATATAAACAAAAATCAATAAATTAACTCTATTCAAACAAATAATATAAATACAGTGAAAGTGTGAGGTTTGAGAAAGGACTGATAGACAATTTTTGAACACCATGTTTTGGCCCTCTAGACTAGAAACTTAAATGTTAATACTGTAAACCAGTACTAAAAATTGAGTCAGTATTTTTCAACGGCATGAGTTAGCAATTCTGAAACTATATTCTGTACAGTCTGGGACTGAACAACTAATTAAATATATTATGGATAATTGGATCAGATTCCTCACTGTTCAGAGAACAGTGTTACAAATATGGAAAGGAGAGACATCTGAATAAAACATGTGGCACTGGAATAGAATCACAGGCTTTAATATAGATAGTAGAGATTGTCTAAATTAATAATGGTTGAATTTACAACTTTTTTACTTCATAATGGCGGAAGCAATATGCATTCAGTAGAAACTGTACTCCAAATTTTGGATTTTGATCTTTTCCTGGCTAGTCATATGTGGTGATTCAGGGCAGAGGCTGCCTGGAGACCACAAATGTAATAATAATCACTACTCCAAGTGTGCCATGTTGCTAAGTTATGTTATGTGTATTAAACGTATCACCATAATAACAATAGATTCAAGCATGAATTATCAATGGACGACAAAACTAGAGAGTGCTCAGACTTTAGAGGATCTGGTATTTATACACAGACTTAAAATATTTCTCCACAACATGTCCTTTAACTACAAAGCACAGAACAGAGTAACATTAATAGTTATGTCAAAACTAGAGAAACCTGACAACACTATGTTAAACAAATGATCATGGACAGCATTTTAACCAAACTCTCAGTAACAGAGCAAATTACCAGCAAGTGACTCCTAACATGACTCAGTGAGAAAAATATGACATCACCTCTATGACATGCCTATTAAAGGCTAGTAACCTGAGTCAAATTAAAAATTATTATCAGAATATTAAGAATATCAAGTTAAGTAGCAATTTTTTTTGGCTGAATGTTCCCCCAAAATGTCAATGTAATAAAATAAAAAGACTTGAAATTACTCCACAGTAAATGATTCTTAAACAACGAGACAACTCCCACAGGGCACACCTTTAATTTCAACACTCAGGAGGCAGAGGCAGGTAGATAGGAGCATTCTAGGACAGTCTGGTCTATACAACAGGTTCCAGGCCAGCCAGGATGACATAATGAAAACTTGTCTCAAAAAAGAAAGAAAAAAGAAAAAGGAGAGATAACACAACTGAATGAACTGCACAATCTTGACTTTTCCTTTGCCAAAAAGACTTTTTTAATTGGTAAAATCTGGATGACGCTGAATTAGGCATTATTATATCAAGTTTCATGTCCTGATTGATAACTACACAGTAATTATGTAAAAACAAAACACTTTCAGTTTAGCCAACACACACTGAGGATATAAAAAGGTACCATATCTGCAATTTCTCTCAAGTGTTTCAGAAAATTGAAGTATTTATACCTGTAAGATATGCATGGAAAGCCAAAGAAATAGATAAAACCAATGTTGACTTTCAGGTAATCTGGGTAAAATAGCATATAGTAATTTTTCAGACTATTCTTGAAATTTTTCTGTGGTTATAAAATGTCAAAATAAAAAATTTGACAAAGATTGCACTTTTCTCATCTCTCCTCTGGCAATAAGTGTATGTTACTGGGTTATCTTTTTCATATATGTGTCTGTGTTCCCTATGATACCATGAGCCTCCTGAATAGAGAAACTTGATTTCCTTTATGGTCCCAGAACCTGTGCAGAGTCTGTCAGTAATTGTTGGTGATTAAAAACAAAGTGTTTATTACTGAATCACATAAAATGAAAGTGTCTAAAAGCATTTCACAACAGTTCTGGCTCCTCAATTGGAACACCAGAGTTTATCAGAACACAGAAATGTACGTAATATACTTAAATAGATTCACATTAAGTGATAAACTCCATGAATTAGAATGGCAGCCTTTTCTTCTGAGTATATTTAACTCCTAGCACAGCCCTTGGCATAGAATATGTATTCAGAAATGTTTGTTTAATGAACAAACATATTAGGATTGGTGTTCACTTATTTTTCTAAAGAACTGCAAAAAACAGCCAAAAATGACTTCTTTTCTAGAATCAATAAGAATACAAGATGTCCTTGGCTCTCAAAATAACAAGGGATCTTATTAAAGATTTTCAAACCAGTTGTTTCTGACTAATTAGAGTGGCACAAAAGCTTTCCAACATCTGAAATATCATCTTTCTTCATTTGGTTAAAGATGAGAACCTTGCTACAGTATTTTTTTTTTTAATTTGGTATCAAGAAAGCCTACTAAAGATATACCATATCTATAATTTTTCCATTACAACTTTCCTGGCTATGTTGTGAGGTTCATAAACACTCATCTCACCTGGCTGAAAATTCAGTACATGTGCTTGGAGTTTGGTGACAGGGATAAAGAAAAGGCAGCTCTCAGGGATGGGGATGTAGTTCTGAGGCAAAGTACCTGCTGAGAATATTATGGTCCTGATTTAGACCCCTAATACCACAAAAGAGGTAAGCTTAGAATCCAAGAAAAGTTCATGTAGTGGTACATGCCTATAATCCAAGCACTTGGGCAGCTGAAGGAGGAGGATCATGAGTTCAAAGCCATTCTAGGCTATACCTACTGCTACTCTGACTCAAGGGAAAAAAAAAGTCTAGAAAGGCCCACATCTCAAAAATCTGTATACTGTAACTTTGGAAAATACTAATAAAAAAATCTGTGCTATGCACCTGTCTGCATATGTTGTGTAGTTCTCTGTGGTAAGAAAGGGCACACATTTCCATTCAAGCAAAGAAAGGGCTAACAAAATCAGACCATGTGCAAAGGAGGGAGTACGAGGCAGAGCAGGGCAGGAAATCAATGGACCTTTGAAGCTAAGCCTTTCTTAACTATGCCTGTTTTCCTGGGTAACCCTCACTGTCTAGTCAGAGTCCATTCAAAATGCTTTGTGTTCCAGGAAGCCTGTCAGAGGCATTTCTACCTGTACACTGCAGAATCAGTCCCGTTTGTAACTTCCTCTTTTTGCTTAATCCCCAATATGCTGCCTATAAATTCAAAGAATTTCAAGCATCAATAGAAACCTCAACCTCCACCCCTAGAACTTAGTTATGAACATCTGTTGTTTACAAAGGTCCAGACTGAGAGCTGCCAGACTTGTTCTACAACCTCTACTTTAACACTGGAGATTGCCAGGGAGGATGTCTGAAGTTCATGAAAGGATGCCCCATTCCAATTGTGTAAGCAGAAACAGGCAAATTCAGTTTTGTATCCTACCACTGAAGACCATTCTAAGCTTGTTCAATTCATTTTCTAATCCTGATCCTCAACCTGGTATACCCAAAATGTTAAGATCTAGCAGGAAAAAAAAAATCATCCTATTTCAACTGAAAAATCCAAACCCTACCTTTTTTTTTTTCATTCTTTTCGAGTCCTCATTAACACAGAGCCCATCCCACATGACTCCTTTCTCCTCACAGTATGATACTTCAGTGCAGCACAGGACTAAAATATTACAATCTTCACTTCAATTAACATGGGACTAAATCTAATTGAGAACATAATTGTGCAATCTTTTACCTTTCTCTGATTAAACCAAGCATGAGTCCTTCTTGAGTATTCCACCTCTCCCCTTCTCAAGGACTACTGGAACCTACTTTAAATGGGATTCTATTTTTAGATTCATGTGCCCATGAGGGCATGTGCTAGTATTCTCTTACAGCCTGCTTGATTTTTCCCCAACTTAACAATAAAAGATAAAGTCTGTATAGTAGAAACTGTCTTTTCTTCTTATCTTGGAAACCCTCCCAACTTAATACAGTCAACTCCCAATAAAATGGCATGGTTTTTGTCTTCAAAAGAGAACTGGGTCAAAGACGATTCATTTAATTGGCTGTGAATTTCTGAGAATTAAAGATCTTAAGGAGCTAGATACTGCTTCCTGTTCCTGCTATGGGATTATTGTAGTGCTTACAGAGGTAGAGAAATTCCTATACTGTATTCTCCTTAGTCCCCAGCACTATTGTCAAGGATATGCCCACTGTCTGTGGAATTGCAATCTGGCTACAGAGCCAGATCCTAGGAGGTCAGGAAGCTCTGAGGAGTCTCCAATATCCTCCCCAATGCTCATAAAAGCATGTTTTGCTGTTGACCTGTTTTCTATCATTCCCTACTCTCAAAAGACAATATAAAGCTCTTTGAGTAGAAGCTTGGGAGTAAACCACATTCTGTTATGCTCATGGTTGAGGTGAACAGACCTGGCATTCTTCTACCCAGTCAAATCTTACTATACCTTTATAGAAACTTCAATGGTTTGACAAATTTTTCTTCTTGATGATTATAAACCTGGATCTAAAAGTAACATACCAGGTCTGAAGTACATGATACCCTATAGGACAAAACATACAACTGCTAAATTTTTATATGAACTAATCATACCATTATATAGTCATACAACTACATCTGTCCTACCCAACATAGCCATGTAATAATAATCAGGAGAGAGGTTGAATCTGTCATTGGTGAGGGTCCATAGAAGTCTCTGAAGAAGATGGCAACTGGCATGATATATTATCTAGTAAGGCTTGGGAATGGCTAACTCTGTACATAAAATAATTAGTGAATCTAACCTTTTGCCTAGTTCAGCTGTGCTCCTGAGGATGAAAATAAGAGTTGCTATTATGTGCCAAGCATTGCCCTGAAGTCTTCATGTATATTAATTCACTTAATCTAGGTAACAACTTTATAAGGTAAATGCTACTATTACCATCATTTTGCAGCTGAAGAATCTGAGGTGATTAAGAACTTTTAGGTTACATTACTAGATACGCTGACATAGGCCTGAAATCCCAGCACTCAGAGGTTGAGCCAGGAGGGTTACTGCAGTTTCAGGCTAGCTTGGGTTAAACAGTGAGTTCAAGACCAGCCTGAGCTACAGAACATGACCCTATCTCAGAATTCAAAATAATTAATTAGTTCATTAGTTAAATATAATAAAGTCACATAGTAATTTTGGAAATTCAGGATTGCAAACCTAGGAAATCTATTTCTGGAACCTGTGACCTTAACCCTATCATGCTATGCTCTTCCTGTGATGATGATCATTATATCAGCTGTCTTTTATTGAGCCATACTAGGTTGTAGGTGCTAGTCTAGTGCTTTACACACATTATATCTAATCCACAGAACAACCTTCCAGGTATTACTCTCCATACTTTACAGATGAGGAAACAGGCTTCAAGATCATGTGAGTGGACAAGATTGGATTTAGAACCAAGTTTGTCTGGCTCAAAGCTCTGAGGTTTTTATTTATTTACTTATTCCTGTTAAATCACAAAGCTTTCCAAAGAGCTTTTCACTGAATTCTTTCTCAGTTCCAAACACTGGCCACTACCTTGTCTTCAAACTGCTTTCTTATGACTCGTCGTCTATCCTGCTTTATCCTAGTGTGAGGAATCCTCCCAACACCTTCTGTAAAAGTCAATCATCACCTAAGGTTCTATATGGACTGGGCCAGTAGAAAACATACCAAGGAACCTTCTGTTAATTTCACAATAAAAGTAACTTGAGTCATAGGGAAAGGAGGTCGATCCTTGCTTGACACTTGATGTTATATCTGGGCAAAACTTGCCCAGTGGACACATACATCTTCCAAATGTGTTCAATGTGAATGAATGAATGATGTGCTAAATCCTGGGAAGTCACAGAGCTCTCCCTTCTAGCAACTTCATATTTCCTGTTACTTCCCTCCATAAAGTCATACCATATTCAAAGAATTTCTTTTCTCTGGTGCTCTATCTTTTTCTTACTTTCAACCATAGCTATAATACCTCATGGCCACCTGACCCTGCTTTCCAACCCAATACTATTTTGTGAGAGTGGTAAATAACTTTGAACTTAACTCCAAAGAATGAATCCATTAGCAGAAGGTAATGTACCTACAGAGACTGCACATATACTGGGCCTAAGAGCAAGAACATGGACTCTACAAAAATGTTTCTTAATTGTGTATTTAATCTCTCACTGAAAGGAGTACTGAAAGTTGAATATCTACCAGATTCTTAAGATACCTGAGCTCGTCTTCCTTAATTTCTTCTCAAGAATATCACTACTCACAGCAACTAAATAATCAGAGTTACATTTTCATGTATACACTACCTCTTATTAAAAAATATTTTATGTGCTAGGCATGGTGATACATGCCTTTAAATCCAGCACTTGGGAGGCAGAGACAGGCTGACTTTTTGAGTTCAAAGCCAGCTGGTCTATATAGTGAGTTCCAGGCCAGGTGGGGCTATAGGAAGACACTGACTCAAAAGACATAAATAAATAATAAATAAATAAATAAACAAACAAACAAAATCAAAACCAAGTGAGCAGAAGAGTAATTTACAACAAGCCTCTGTAAAAGAAAAAAAAAATAAAAGTCAGCACATTATTAATTAGAATCCTGTGGGGTAATAGTAACATAAATTATAATACCTAAAAGAGACAATCCAAGCCTCACCAACAAATAGGAATACATTTACACTCTTTTCTTCAAGGAGTCAAAGAAAAATGCAAGAACATGTTCCATAGAAAGACTTCCTACTCTCACATAATTTTTTAATCTCTGTTTTAATCAAACAAGGCTGACAGAATTCCAGGTGTTAAGAGCCAGGGAAGCCATATTACCTACTTAAAGCAGAAGGTAAGACAGAATAACCACTCTCGTCTGTAGCATCTTTCACTCTTTGGGGCAGAGAGATGGGACCACAGGTTAGACTTTGCAACACAGTCAAGCTACATGGACTTTAATGAGGTCATCTACACCAACAAATGTGGTGAGGGACAAAAGGTGAATGGAACAAAGAACAACAAAGTCACAAAGCCACAGGGTGACAGGGTAATGGCTTCCAGGGTAAGAAGCTGTCCAAGAGAAGATGAAAAAAGCAGTTCAGCAACATTTGCCCCTTAATGCAGCCACTTAAAAATGTAACAAAACACCCAACTTAACCCAGGATGAATGGCTGAAATGGAGGCATTTCAGTGAGAGACTGGCCTGAGAAAAGGTGGGATGAATCCATGTGGACTGCCTTCAGCCCTGGCCATCCTGCACCATCCCAAGTTGAATAGTTTCCACAACCCAAAGTGGGATCTATGCAGAGTTGCTGCTGGCAGCTGTCCTGGAAGCACGGGGAGACAAATTCATGGCATTACTGGGCCAACAGCTGCTACAGCTCTAGGGGAAGTGACAAGCACCTACTGAGATGCCCTGGACAGAGAAAGAACTATTCTGGGACTAGCCATAGAGTCAGCAAAATTGAGGCTACAGTTTGCTGGCTTAAAGAAAGTACAGTACACTTCCCACTTCAGAGACTCAGCAAACCAAAAGCCCTTTTTCTGGCCCAGCTTGTTTGACTTAGTTGATTCCTGTCTTCAAATTTGGCCCCATCTTTTCCATTTCCAAGGGCATGACTTCAGTTCTGGCTCATATTACCCTCACTACTGAATTACTATAACTCTCTACCAAGTCTTTTCTAGTCTTTCCAAAGCACAGTCATAATTATGCTCCTTGCTCAGAAATTGTCAATGGTCCCTCCATGCTTATAAGGACAATCTAAACCCTATCAGCCAGTATTCATAAACCTCTGCAATCTCCTGGCTTATCAACTTCTCCAGGCTTATTCAGTATCATATTTATAATTCATGTTCTTCAGCAAATCAGGTAAGTTATCCACCAACCTTGGTTTTCTCACTGCCAAGCCATTAGTAACACTATTCCCTACCTAAAATGCTTCCTTCCCCACCTCTTCATCCTTCTACAACTTCTTGCATTGCCTCAATTCTATTGAACTTTTAGGACCAATACCCACCATTGGCAGTTTCATTTTTCCATTCCTATCCACTGAACCTCATCCCCCTTCAGCCCTCCCCTAAGCTAGGCATGGTGGCACAGGCCTTTAATGGAAGCACTTAAGAGGCAGATTGCCAGTGGATCTCTGTGAGTGCCAGGCCAGCCAGGGTACCTGATGAGGCCCTGTCTCAATGTAAACAGAGAGAGAGAGAGAGAGAGAGAGAGAGAGATCTTCCTTAGACTTCCAACTAAAATAAATCACTCTTTTATGTGGACCTGTGAAACTTGGAATGATCAAGTGGCATTGATGTTTCATATGCCTGCCCTTTCATATACATGGTACACAGGTATGCAGCAAATGCTGTTTCTTAGTATGTTTCCTTTTCTATAATGATAGAAACTCTACTTTCTATAACACATAAATTTGTTTATTTCCCAGCCTCTTTGGTGGACCAGCATAACCATGTTACTAAGTTCTGTCAGCTGGATATGAATTAAAGGCATGTACATGCTAAGTCCAGACTGTACCTTTGAAGAATAAGGACATATTTGCCTCTGTTGCCTTCCTCACTGACTGGAATGGGAACATAGTAGCACTGAGCCACCATGGGCCAGACAGACAAGGACAACACTCTCCAGAGGGAATAAGGAGCCTGACCCAGTCTAGACTGGCTAACACTTAACTATTATATAACAGAAAACTACACCTATCCTGTATAAGCTATTATTACTTACGATCTATTATAGCAGTTACCTTAACAAAATTACTCATTCCTAAATACCTTTCCTATAACAAAAACACCAGATTTTCTGCTGCTAACAAATACCTGAAACTTGGTCCAGTGGTGTACCCCACCAAATGCCAGTGCAGTTTCAGTAGCATGATTCCCTCTGTGCAGCAGTGTTTATACCACACAAGCACATCAGCACTTGGTTATCTTTTCTAACACAGAACTAGGGGGAAAATGGAAAAATGAAAGTTCTACTACTAGTTTCACACTGATATGTACAAGTCTCATCACTGCCTTAGTAAGACAAGGTAGAAGTAGATCACAGCTTTAATTGTGGAAAAAAGAAGAAAATGAAAGAAAAGGTACAAACGGCAGAACATATAGCAAGTAAAGTATAATTTAGGATTTTATGTACACATTTATAAGAATAAAACCCATTTATTCCATGTAAAACTGTAGTTAGACTTTTAATGATCTGATTTTTGTTCATACTTTTAGTATTAACAGTGTGAAAGTAGGGTGCTGCCTGTACTCTGACTGAGCCTCTCTCCAGCTTGTCTTTATTAGGAGTATTTGTTCATATGACTCATCTCCTCTTATATTTGCATGTAAACTGCTATTTTGTGACCATTTTTGACTTACAAAACCCAGCATTCAGATGACAGGAGAAAATTTTAGATTTTCAGGTTCATTTTAATCAGCTTTGCTTTTCTCACAATGCCTTAAACCCAAGATTATTAATAAGAAATTGTTGAGACTGACTTCTATCAACCTTCTTCTTGAAACATTTGTAGTCCCCAAGATAGCACTACTCTCCTACCTTACCTTTACCCTTTACCTGCCTCTCTATTCTTTCCAGGCAATTTTCTTTCTCCTAGCAGTAACTTACTATCCCCCAACACTGGGCAGTGTTTCAAGCCTTAGGATTAGCTCTTTGTTCTTAGTCCCTCCTGAGTTCACATGCATTTACAACTTCTACAATAATGTTACACTAAAGATTTTTTTTTAATGTAGATGAGGTTCAGCCTGGATGTATGTAAGTGTACCCATGTCAGGCAACGCCCATGAAAGCCAGAAAAGAATGTTGGAACCCCTGGAACTAAAGTTAAATATAGCTGTTAGTCACTATGTGGGTGCTGGGAACTGAACTCAGGTCCTCTATAAGAGCAGCCAGTACTCTTAACTGCTGAGCCATCTTTCCAGCAGCTAAAGACAGATATCCCCAGTCATAACCACTCAGCTTAGCAGTACAAAAACTTGGATACCTGAAGTACCTCAAACTCAATATGCCTGAAGTACAGCCACCATTTAAAACATGCATCTCCTTGGTGCTTGCACTTTTATAATAGATGGCACAATTCTACTAGTTGCTAAGTTAGAGACACTGGATCATCTCCAATCATTAAAATTCTTTTTAACCAATTAGTTCTGTAATCCTGTTTAATTTTCAAGTACCTCTTGAATATTGCTATAGTATGAGATTTGAAATGTCCCCAAAGACCCTTGTGTTAAAGGTTTGTTCTGTAGTCTGTGGTACTTAATCAATAATGGAACCTTTAGGAGAAATTAACCTAATGAAAGGAAGTTAGGTTATTGGGGGATTGTTCTTGATGGACTCCTAGCTCCTTCCTCTTTGCTTACTGACATACAGGGAACAGGCCTCCTCCTCCATATGTTCTTGATGCATACCATGTTGCCAAAAAGCAGGATCAAATATGGACTTAGAAGCTCTGGAATCATGGAGCAAAATAAACTTTTCCTTCTTATAGGTTATTTATTTTGGGTAGCTGGTCATAGTAACAGAAAGATGACTAACACAAATATATTCCTTCTGTACTTTTCTTTTATGGACTGTCCAGGTCTATATGTCCCCCAAACTTCCATCTATCCTTCTCTGACATTAAAAAAAAGATTTACTTTTTGTCCACATTTTTCCTCTGATCTATCACCACATCAAATGCAAACTTCTAGGCATGCTGTTAAGGCATCCTTTGCATTAACTCTACTTACTAAACCTTATTTTCTACTGCCTTTGAAAATACTTCTTTTCTCCTATCACTTTTAAAGCTCCTTTGTATTACAATGTTTACATATATAGTGTATATTTTCACATACATGTTTTCCTTGTTAACTAAGAATTCCAAACTTAGCCCATATTCCATAGGATTCAGCACAGAGCACAGTAGCTAGTAGGTACTAAAAGGGGTTAAATAACTGGACTATTACTCAGCATAAGACTGACAGGAATAAATTGGAATAAACCAACCACAAAGTGATGGTCAAAGGATTGAAGTCCCCCTTTTGAGGTCCTTATATCACCTATATTGTACATTAACAGAACTCATGGCAAATTCAAATTACCTGACTATAATATATATACTGGCCATTTCCTCATTCTATTTTAAGTACCATGTTGAAGGGCAGTGCTTGTTAGGCACTATAAAGGAGTTCAAGGAATGTATAATGGATGTTAGTTGGAGGAATATATAAGAATTTTCCCTTCAGGGCTGGCTGGGAAGAAGATTAACAGACGTAGAAGTGGGCAAGACAGGGTAATGTGATGTTGGGTAGAGAAACCCATTATTATATATAATTAATATACACTAATAAAAACCATTTGCAGGGGGAGACATAAGAGGGCTCAGAGAACAACGATGTTTGATACCAAGTCTGATGACCTTAATTCGATCTCTGGGTCCCAGGTGGTAGAAACAGAATCAACTCCAGCAAGTTATTCTCTGGACTATACACATACACATACACACACACACACACACACACACACACACACACACACACAAAATGTAATTTTTAAAAAAAATCATTGTTTTTAAAAAGTATCTTCCTTTTAGTGAAGCTGGATTCCTACAACTGAATATGTATTCTTGCCTTGATTCACCTTCTCTCCTATTCAAATTTAACTCTAAAATCTAACCTAAGTCCCATTTGCTTCATGAAAACTTTCCTTGAATATTAGATTCTTCATATATCTGACATAAAAATTCATCTCTAACCTCTTATCAGATCTATGTTCAACATTATACCAATTATCCTCTAATTGCTTCCCATATTCAAAATCTTTCCTTTCCAACCAGATATGACTCCCTAAAGATCATAGAATAAACTTCTCTTGTATCCTCCAACATTTTGCACAATACTGAACAAAGAGTTGGTTCTGAATATTCACTGGTTTTTCATTCATTTGAGAATGAATGCTACCAGTACCAGCTTTAGCAAAGGAAGGATCTTGTTCATGTAAGTCTGAGTAAGAGCACAGGGTTCTGCCTTCTTCCTTTTCTGTTAAGCTTTTAAAGTCAGTGTCTTCACTATGTAGCTCAAGCAATCCTGGAATTCACTATGTAGCTTAGGCTAGCCTTGAACTCAAAGCCCTCCTGCCTTGGCCTATTGAGGACTGGAGTTTTAAGCGTGCACTACCACATCTGGTGAGATTTTTGCAATTCTCTACGGATTTGTTCATGCATCTGGAGGTCATAGGTTTAACATCAGGTATCTTCCTCAATCACTCTCTGCCTTATTTTTTTAATATTTTATTTACTATTTTTATTTTATGCGTATGAGTGTATGGCCTGCATGTATGTTAGTGCACCCATGTTGTGCAATGCCCACAGAGGTCAGAAGAGGGCATCAGCTTCCCCTGGAACTGGAGTTACAGATGATTGTTAGCTACCACATGAGTGCTGGGAATCGAACCCAGGTCCTCTACAAGAGGAGTCAGTGCTCTTAATTACTAAGCCATCTCTCCAGTCCTGCCTTATTTTTTGAGACAAGATTTCTCACTGAACCTGGAGCTCAGCAATTTGGCATGGCTGGCTGGCCAGTGAGGTCCAATAATCTAATTGTTTTTTGCCTCCCCTGCTTTGTGATTACAGGTGTACTCTGCCATTCTGGGTTTTTCACATGGGTGCAGGGGATTCAAATTCAGGTAATAAGCTTCTATAGCAAACACTTTACTGATTGAGCTATCTTCCTATCCCCCAAATTCTACATTTCTAACAATGCCAATGACGTAGATATTGAGAGACCACACCTTATATATCTCAAGAACTTGAATAATGAGAAATCATTAAAAGTTTTACAAAGAAACTGCCTAATTTCAGTGTATTCCAAGAAGACTAAATCTCATGCTGAACCAGGCAGGCTGGAAAAGGAAGAAGATCCAGACTCTAGTTCCCAATGCTAGATCTTCTCAGGATGGAAACTTCTAAAACATTGTTATTTAAACTCACTACTTGAGATTCTCATTTAATTGATCTAGAGTGGAGCTCAGGTTTTCATATTTGTATAAAGGTCCCCCAAGGAACTCTGAGATTCAGCCAGAGTTGAAAACCACTACTACAGATGGATATAGTAGTACTGCAATCATCCAAGCAAAGGATGATGATCTAAACTACGGCTATGGCAGTTGCACCAGAGTGAAAGGGCCAGATACATGAAAACAAAGAAGGAATAGATCTTAGTAACTGTCTAGGCAGGGACTGTATGATTACATCATCCACTTCTTATCAAAGATAGTTTTGTGAAATGGTTAAGAGTACAAAATGATCTAAACAACATGGGGTTTGAATTCCAGTTTTGCTATTTACTAGGAATTTATGTGTATGTTTGTACATGAGTGTGTCCCTAGGTTAAATTTCTTAAACTATTTATACTTCACTTTCCTCATCTGTAAATTAGGGATAATAACAACCACCAACATGCTGAGTTGCTGATTTTTATACATTAAGTTAGTGCATATACATACATATATATGTATATATCCTTTAGGCTAGCATACTGGAAGGACTATAAAAATCATTAACATGCCTCATCATTTGTTCTAAGGGTTTTCAACTAATTTGAATCTGTAGGCTCATGAATCTACCTGAATCTAAGGGTTTCTCACTGCCTCCCTACACTCTGGACCTCACTCAGGCTTTCTAAAACCAACAGCCACAAAGTACCTACTTAAATTGCTGGTCCTTGGTGCTGCGTGTCTTGGCCAGAAAGCGCTCGGCTAGCTTTTCCAGGTTTCGAGAGTAATCCATTTCAATCTCAGCCTTCTTCCGGAAGAAGTCTTGCAGGTCCTGCAATAGCTGCACTCGGAGCTCACATTGTTGGTCCAGGCATTTCATTTGCTCTGTGAGCTGAGCCCTGATCTCTGGACAAAAACAAAGGAACATGGTTAATTGGACAGCCCTTTTAAACATACATTATATTTTTTCCCTGTACCCTGAAGATTCAATGCTGTTAATAAAATAGCCTAGAGGCTGGAAAGCTGGCTCAGGAGTTAAGAGCACTGGTTGTTCTTACGGAGGACCTGGGTTCAGTTCCCAGCACCCATATGGCAGCTAACAACCATCAGTAACTCCAGTTCCAGGGGATCCAATGCCCTCTACTGTCCTCTGTGGGCACTGTACAACACAGGTGCACTTACACACATATTATGCAGGCATAATACTCATAACCATAAATTTTTTTAAATAGCCTAATGTTTAAATTAGATATATGATGTAAGTCATCTCCAAAAACCTCCACCAACTTTTTTTGGATCATTGAAGACCACTGTGAACCAGGAGTCTGTTGAATTAATTACAAAAAGTTGCATAATAGACATCATAATATTCAAAACTGAATATTTTTAAAGCAATTTACTCTTGACACCATGCCAGAATTTGGGTTCTCTTCTGGCAAAGAGTCCAAAGAAATAATCAGGTGAATTACCTTATCCCCATTTTAAAACAAGAATACTGAAAGAATTTCAAAGAAGTCAAACTATTAAATCCCAGTAAGCCAGACAAATGAATTTGTTTTTATACTTTTCCTCAATATTTCAGAAATGTTTTTCAGGGGCTGGAGAGATAACTTAGCAGTTAAGAGCACTGGCTGCTCTTATAGAGGACCCAGTTTAGTTCCCAGCACCCACATGGCAACTAACAACTGTTTATAACTCGAGTTCCAGGGGATCCAACATCCTTCTGACCTCTGCAGGCATTGCATGCATGTGATGCATAACATACATGCAGGCAAGGTACTCATACATGTTAAACAAATGAATTAAAAAATGTTTTGCAGCATCTCTATGAAGTAGCACATTTTAGTGAAGGCAGAAAGGCACCTTTCCAAGATCAAATGATGGCAACCAAGAACAAAACAGGTACCAAAAGCACTTTCAAGGTCTATCAGATTTCACTGTTTCTAGTATCACAGAATATAAACCCATCTTCAAGAAGGTATCTTTGTGTCTAAAGGTGTAGAAAAAAAAAAGCCTTAGAAAGAGATCTCTTTTATTCATATCTCTGTTGCTTCATCCTCACAGATGCATACTAGACTGCTCTCTTAGAAGTAGAACTATTTCTAATTAAGTTTCTGCCTGGCAGATTTCTGGTTCCCCAGTCCTTGTACAGGGATAGCAAACACTATCCCTATAGAACTTTAGCAGCTCCAGATGCAGCTAGATCTGCCTTAAATACGACATCACATACTTGACTAATAAGAAATCTGGCACTCACAAGAAACAGTCTGCCAACACTAGATTGTTTTCAAGCTTACAGTAGGTCTGCAGTGTACATCCTATCCACTTTATGTCCTATTCTCTCCACTGACATCAGAATAGAGTCATTTCTTTCACCCCTTACTCTACAAGCACTCTCAGCTCCAATCATGACTTCAAATCGAGACTGTTAAGGAGCACTGTATTATGCCTTTTCTGCTGCATTCTTCAAATTCATTCTTTTTTTTTTTTTTCTTGGTCTTTTTGAGACAGGGTTTCCCTTATAGTCCCAGCTAGCCTGGAACTCGCTGTGTAGACTGGCTTTGATCTCACAGAGATCCTCCTGCTTCTGCATCCCAGGTGCTGGGATTAAAGGCGTGCACTGCCACACTTAGCTCAAATTCATTTTCAAATCATAAAGTTATAGCAGTGTTTTTTGTCTATGTATAACATACCACTGACAGATGGAGAGGGAGGAGAGTATAGTTTTCATCTGAGCTTTAGATAACTAAGAGGAAATTTCAGATATGGGCCACAATGTGGCAATGTTTGAAATCACTCCTTTCTTAAACAAGGATTGACAAAGGTGTATTGGGCTTTGGCTTTAAGTAGCTCACAGTCCATAATCTGACCCCATCTTCTTTATTGTCTCTGTTTCTGCGGGTATCAGTATGTAACAGACAAATCTAGTCTCTTTGCAGGTGATCCTAGATGAACTGTAACTGCAGTGCATCCTCTTCATCCTCATTCCTCCTCCTTGGCAACTGCCAATGCTAGCTAGCCCTGCATCACTCATCAAAGCTCTCTTGTGTATTTTGAAGTCTGATGTGGGGGTGGGAGGGAGCCTTCGTGGTCTAAGAGGTCAGGTTAGGCATCTGGTTCTTGTCAGAGATTTGTGGGTCTCTTTAAGGGTAACTGCTAAGCCTAGAAGTATCTATTGTTATTTCTATTTAGTAATAGAAAAACTAGCAGTAACTGCCAGTAAATGGACAGAGTGTGGACAGAGACAGAATTCAAAAAGGTCACTGATATTACTTAAAATTTGTCCATTAAATGAATATTTTACTCTCTTAAAGTAGCGTTCTAAGTACCTAAACAGGAACAAAGGTACAAGGGAAATTCTATGTTGACTTCTCAGGTGTCTAAATCAGTAGGCAGTATAGCATGAGCTTCATCCCATCCTTGTAACCCACACTTGACCCTTTTAGAAAGGGCATGTGTGTTTACTGAACACATTCTATGGGCATTATATATGTATAAGTATTCACTAATATTCATAACTAGCTTCTAAGATATTTCAAGCAATTCTGATGAAAAAAACTTAAGCAA
The DNA here is from genome assembly GCA_035773235.1 of Eospalax fontanierii. Taxonomy (NCBI): domain Eukaryota; kingdom Metazoa; phylum Chordata; class Mammalia; order Rodentia; family Spalacidae; genus Eospalax; species Eospalax fontanierii. Next base: position 62,745,890 of record CM069535.1, on the reverse strand, counting down.
CACTTATTGAGTTAATATGTCAAACAGCTATACAAACAGTGCTAACAGAGCTTGTAAGGATCAACACTCTCAGTTTGAGAGGATCTATTACCTAGAGAACAAGCTTCTGAGTGTAGTTGTGAGGGATTACTGAGATTAAGTTAATTTAGGCTAGAAGACTAGCTCACTATGGGTGCTACTATTCCATAAGCCGGAATAAAAAAGAAGAAAGCAAGCTGGGCACTCAGTGTTCTCTTTCTGACTATAGATACAATATGACCAGTTGCTTCAGGCTTTTGCTGCCTTGAATACCCTTCCATAACAGACCAGATCTCAAACTGTGAACCAAAATAAACTCTTCCATCTTTAAATTGCTTTCGTCAGAATATTTTACTACAGCAACGGGAAAAGTAACTAAGAGCTGAAACTAATTTAATGTTTGTCTGATTTGTCAAAGTTCATAGTAGGGCAGAAAAAGGAGAAGTATAGCACTGAATTGAAGGTATTTCTGGGTAAACCTTAGTGATTCTGCTTCTAGTCCCTGCAACACTGACTTCATGTTCTTACTGAAGAGTTATTCCAGGTCCTGTTGAGGCTGGCCCACTGATTTACTAGTTAGTCCATAGTTTGCCCAACCCATAAAACAGACTGGAGCCCTTCACAACTTCCCAGATCTGCTCTTTGGGGCAGCTTTGAAGGAAGCCCTTTCTTTGTCTTATGAGAAAATCCTGAAGTACTCCATAAGTAAAGAGGACAGAGAAAGGGAGGAAGTAATATTCCCATCCCATACCAGAAGAGATTACTGCTAATACATACCACCTGTCTCTGGTTTATTTGTGCTATGGCACCAATGAACATCTCTTCTCCCCCACAACATGCCTAGAAGGAAATATCTCCCTTATTAGCAATCTCAGAGCATCAAGGAAGAAGACATTAAGGAAGATTCTAGCCACCCCCACACTTTGATCTACTGCTCTAAGACAGAACGGCTGCTCAGTGGAGAGCAGAATGTATTGCTATTGTTACAACAAACAGTGTCCTTAGTAAGGCAGCTGTGCCATTACCAGTTCTCTGTCCATGCACATAAGGGGCAAGAAATAGAGCACTACTGATTACCAGTACACTTGGGCCTTGTATCCAGACTAGAGATCACTTGTGGCTGACCAATAAGCCACAGAGGGAGAAAGAAAAATGGGAAATTTATAAAAACATGAGGAATTCCTCTAAGCTCCCTGTATGCTCAAGCGAGTATGTATCTGCACATGAGAGCCCAAAGATACACACTATTCACATCCATGCCAACTCAAGAAAGCGTTACAAATCCCCTTTACAGTTTTCAGATAGGTCCTGAGAGCTGTGAAGATGATGGAGCCCTTATAGCTTCTTTCAACTATAACTACATGGGAAGAAGTCAAGTTATACTTTGGGGGGCAGGGGGCACACATGTGTCTTTTGGCAACAGGGTCTCCTTGTAGCTTCAGCTGGCCTGGAACTTGCTCTGTAGACCAGGATAGCCTTGAACTCACAGAGTTCTACCTGCCTCTACCTCCTGGGTGCTGGGATTAAAGGAGTACACCAGCAAGCTATACTATCTATACTTTTTATAAACAATTGTCTTTGAGGTATGAAATTGATCCTGGATATTCATAAAGTACCAAAGTACTAAGGTCATCATGAACTAACTGAATGCAGTGATGAACACTGAAGGTGACCTCTCCTGGGCACCTAAGTTTTTGTTTTGCTTTGAATATGTTTTACTATAACAAAACCACAAAAGTAATTATGAAGACTTGTGAGTCAAAAGTCATTGAAAACAGAACAAGATCAAGCAACAAGTCTAAGACAAATTCAATGTTCCTTGAATTTGTTTTTCTACCATATTTTTAGAATGATATTTGAGGGGCTAGAGAGATGGCTTGGCAGTTAAAAGCACTGACTGCTCTTGCAGAGGACCTAGGGTCGAATCCTAGTACCCACATCATGGCTAACAACTGTTCAAAACTCAAGTTCCAGGGGATCTGACGCCCTCTTCTGACCTCGGGCATTGTAGGACATGGATGCACACAAATGCATGCAGGCATTAACACTCATACACATAAAAAATAAAATAAAATAAAATATTTTTAAAAGGACTATATTTGAATAAAAAAACTGAGCTTCTCTTGCAAGGATCAAAGTTTTTAAACACGATTCCTGAGAAGAATGACCTTTAGCTGGTATCTCATTCACTGATTCAAGTCAAAATTTAACTTTGCTGTTTGCTCTTGCACAATCTTGTGAACATATTAAAAACAGAAATGTATACTTTAAAAGAGGGAATTTTTAGAGTGGGCGTGGTGGTATATGGCTTTAATCCCAGCACTTGTGAGGTAGAGGTAGGCAGATCTTTGTGAGCTGTAGGCCCGCCAGGGCTATATAGTGAGGTTGTGTCTCAAAAACAAGAAGGGGAAGAAAAAAAAAAAGAGTGAAATTTATGGTATGTGAACTATCTCTCACACAAAATCTTACACCAAATAATTTTTTAGAAAAATTATGAAGAGCTGCAACAAGGATGTTATTGGAAGAAAAATTAGTCCTAATGATACTGATCATTTAAGAAAAACAGGGCCCTGCCACACTCACAATTCTGTAGTCTTTAAATGATAATAACTTCCAGTCCAGCAACAAAGTCCTCTGGGAACTGTCCTCACTTCAGAGAGCATTGGGGAATTCACCAAAGGGCAGGTGGGGACTGTGTTCACCTACTGTTTCAATCCTAAGCTAAGAGTTCATTTCTTTCCCTCCCAAAATCCATCTCTATATGTCAGAACTTTCTCTGATTAAGTCAAATATTCCACATATATAAGGCGTAATGGGGTTGGGTGGACAGGCTGTGGATTGAGGTCTGGGGGAATACCTTCTTTTAGGAAAGTCACACAGGCATGTCCTTCCCTTCATGATGTGCTGTGAGTCCCACAGGCTCTGCTGCCAGCATGAAACCTAAGATCCACCTATGTTTCCCAGTGGGAATCTGGCCTGACTGCCTGTCTTTTCCACAAAATCTACCTCACCTGCCTTTAGTATCACAAACCAAGATGTCACCTGGCCATTTCAAGATTATTAATTCATAGCACCTTCCAGAGGATGCTAAATAAGAATACAATGGAGGCTCTACCTGCCATTATTCTTACTAAGACTTCTTATCAGAATAGTAATCAATCCTTCTCAAAACTGGATCTGCAGGAAGCAAAGCCAGGATGTCCTGCCAAGTCATGCACTTTACCCTGCTAGCTGCCCTTTGTACAATTTTAGTAATGCCAGGCCTCTCAAAAATCCTTCCTTGACAGATGTGAGAATCAAAGTCCAGAAAAGTGAGGAGGAAACTGATGAAGATCATACAGCTATTTAGTTATAGATCTAGTATTATAATCCTAGTAGCTAGGCTTGCAAACCAATGTTCCTTCTTCCTATCAATATAAACATTACTTGAGTGTTTGGATCTAAAATTACAAGACAAAAATTCTCCTCCAAAGTTAGCAGGATGGTGGGGACTAGACAACAAACTATAGCAAGCTGAGATAATACAAACAGTGAGGTAAGTGCATAGGGCTGTGAAAGCAGAAAAGTGTGACTCAGCACTACCTCCAATGGACTTATGAATGGCCTTCAATGATTGATAGTGTTGCTTATCTATGAATAGTTGATGTTTCAGGAAAAGGCCAGCAAGCCACAGTAAACTAGAAAACAGCAAATACTCTTGCTCAGAGAGTACAACTAATAGCCTTTTTCTTATTACCTTACTCTATTGAATACGGCACAGAAATACTCACTGATGTGAATTACTCCAAATTTCTGGAATTATTGTTTTCACTCCTTACATATTAGTCCAAATGCTTCTGGTGAAAATAATTCTCCCCTTCATTTCTCCAAAAACAGTGGACATTATTATCTCAAGGTAATTATACCTCCACGTAATTTATTTTCTGTAACATCCTCTTTCCCTCTCTGTTAGATCAGCAAGCACACCATATCCCTCCCTCATCTTATTACAAACAAATAAACCAATAATAAAAGCTTTTCTTTGATCTCCTCTTTCCACATAGTTTTTTTGTTTGTTTGTTGACAGAATCTCATAGTGCAGGCTAGCCTCTAACTCAGTATGTAGCTGAGGATGACCTTGAACTTCTGGCCCTCCTGCTTCTACCTCTATTGGAATTAGAGGTGTGTGCCACTACAACTTGTTTATGTATATGGTGCTGGGCTTCGAACCCAGGGCCTTGTCTGTGCTAGGCAACCACTCTACCACCTGAACCACATCCTCAGCCAGGGCTACCTTTTGAACTTGTTATTTGTTAAAAATAAAATTCAAGATGGCTGTCCATACTCACGGCTTCCACTTTCTCTCTTTAGTTCACTGCAACTAGGCTCTTGGTTTCATCACTCCTATGATAGAAAGTATGACCTCCATGCTGCCAAATAGCAGTTTCTTAGGACACCACTTTATTGCTACTGCCATCACCCTGGGGCTGGGCCTGGGACTGGAACATCATCCTTAGACACAAATTCTGTCTCCTTCACTGGACCTTCTTCGTTTCCCAATCTCTGAATCCTAAAATGAAATGTCTGAGGCTAAATCCAAAATCTATTCAATCTAGATCTCATTCAGTCCTGTGCCTGGTGATCTCTGAATTTCTACTGACAATCTAGACCCCTCCCAGGATTCCAGCCTCCTATTATTGACTTGACATCTCTTCCTAGTTCTGTAACAGGTACTCCAAACTTATGCCCAAACCTGAACTTGTGACACAACACCTGGCTCCTGAAGCCCCCTCCCCAATGGTTCCTATACAGTAATGGCACCTTCATTTACCTGCCAGGCCCCAAACCTTCAGAATTACTGTTGAGTCTTCTCTTTTACACTCTCAGTTCAATCTGAGCAAATTCTGTCAGCTCTACCTTCAAAATGCATCCAGTACCCAACCTCTTAGCCCCTCGGTCCTAACCCTTCATCACTCTCTACTTACATGATGAATATAATTTAGCAGCATTTTTTTTTTCTGAATCAACTGTTCCTACCTGGTTTCTCATTCTCCGGACATTTTCCTAAACATCTACTCTACACAAGGCAGCTCTACTCATCCCCTCCAGTGGTTTTCCATTGGAGAAAGGATGAAGGCTTTCTAAACCCTTAGGTGGCTGAGTTATTTCAGGGTCTGGAGTTCATCACCATCTTCATCTCCATTTCTAAGATTCCCAGGTACACTGACCTCTCTGGACACAACACGCAAAGCCCAGCTCTACCTCAGGGCTTTTGCCTTTGCTTCCTATAGCTTAAAAGGACATTTCTCCTCCTTTACATGGCTAGCTTTCTCGCTTTACTCAGTCCTCTGCTCAGAGGCCACCTTCTCAAGCAGCCTTCATAGCCATTCCATCTAAAAGAGCCCTAACACTGGCACTTACCCGATTTCAGTTTACTTCACTGTAATTTCCATAGGTACTTAGAACTCTATTTAGATATTTACTTGCTGTCTTCTTCCACTATAGCATAAGGCCTATGATTGCACTAGAACTTGGCTGGTTTTCACTGTTTCCTTTCCTGCTGATCCCTGATGCCTTACTGCCCAGTACACAGAAAATACTCAATGAACAATCATTTAATAGAACTCCTCTAACTTAATGAGACGTGGAACAATTTATTGCTGACTTTTGAAAAAAAACAAATTTTTTATTATGAGAGTTTCTTTCAAAAAGGTCAATAGCTATGCCTTTGAAAATGAAAGAAGAGGGACTGGCGAGAGGGCTTAGCAGCTAAAAAGCCTTGCTGTTTTTCCTGGGACTCAAGTTTGGTTCCCAGCACATGTTCCAGGGGATCTGATGCCGTTTTCTGGCCACCATGAATACACACACACACACACACACACACACACACACAGACACGTGTGCGCACACATGCACGACATGCACTCATCTAAATGCATGCACATACACATAAATAAAAATGTATCTTAAAAAAAAGTTAAAAGAAACCCCACCAAACTCAAAGGAGAGAGGAACAATCTAGTCAGATCAGCTTTATTCTGATAAATGTTTTCTCTCTATTATTTATGATAGACACAAATGACTCACATTGTAATGCCTATGGGGCATTTTTCATAATTAATGAAATCTTTTTAGAAGCAAACTTTATTGGAACAAACGTTTCAATTGCCCAGGGCTTCCCAAGCACTTTGTATACAAGGCTCCTAGTCAGAATAAAAATTAGCAAAGATTTTTCTAAATTTCACTGTTCTCTGTTACAGTTTCTTTTGGTATTGTGATCCAGATTCCAGAATCAGCATCTGTTACCATCCTGCAAATAAAAAAGTGTGCTGGTCTTTGGTAGTATTAAAAAAAAAAAATCACTTTCAATAAGCTGATTCTTTCTAAACATATAATAGCCAGAGTCACAAAATCCCAGAGGCCAGTAAGAATATTAAAAGTGTACTCGTAAGCTTGAGAGACACAGGTATCAACAAGAAAACCTGTCCTTGTCTCTCTAACTAGCTCACAGCAATATAATGACAACTGAAATTATTTTTTTAACATGTGAACAAATAATTAAATTTCCACTATGTTTTCATGTAGATTTGGTCTCAAATGAAGCATATTTTATTTTTGAAAATGTTCGACAAATCATATTTTTTCTTACATGGTTTATTTCAAGAAATTAAATAGTATACATCACAAATTAAAATCTTTATATATAATGGAGGCCATTAGAAATTTAAATATATTAAAATAGGTTATATAATATTTTAACAATGCTATAAAGAAAATTTCTGCCTAAATTCACATCTTTATTGTAGCTTATAAAAGTGACAATATTTCTTTAATTCCTAAAGAGATCATGAAATTATATTATTCTGAAAAGAATTCATAAATTTTTAAATACTAGGAAATACCAACCTAATAGAAGTCTTTTTAATTTTAAGCTTCCTGGCCTGCCTTCCAAAGGAATGTGGACTTCCAGAGAAGACAGACTGTAAAAAGGAACTTTACTGTGATAAGCTTATTATCAGGAAAAGAATTAAGAAGCCTGCTTGGTCCAAGATTCGGGAAAGTTCTCCCAGAAGCCAGACTTGAAGAACTGAAATTACCCAGAAAATGATGACAGGAAGGGGCTCCAGTCTAGAGGGAACAGTGTATTTCAAAAGCCCAGAGGAAAAAGACAGGAAACCCTAAATACAGGACGGAAATAATCAAGGAAATTTAGACCAGCTGGACCACAGAACTTAAGTAGAAGGGTGAACCACCTAAGACTGATGGAAGAGACACAGGTCAAGCACCAGACAATGACAAAGTCCCAACAAGTATGGAGCTGTTCTTATAAGCAATGGCAAGCTATTAATGTGATCACAAAGTAAGAAGTTAGCTAAGCAAACTATAATGTTTTCAAAGATGGTAGCACTCCCATCAGAGAACCCAAATAAAAGAGAAGTGTGAACTTTTTCATTTCAGAAAGGTAAAAGTTTCTAAGAATCTTCTTTTAAAATATTTATTTATTTATTTACTTACTTAATTTTTATGTATATGAGTGTTTGCCTGCATGTATGCAGTATACCCAAGTTGTGCAATGCCTACAGAGGGCAGAAGGCGGCACTGGATTCCCTGGAACTGGAGTGACACATGATTGTTAGACAACATGTGGGTTGTGGAAACTGAACCTGTGTCCTCTAGAAGAGTAGTCCATGCTCTTAACTGCTGAGCCATCTCTCCAGTCCCCAAAGAATCCTCTTATAATGACTCCTTCAACCTGCATCTTCCAAATACAGTAAAATGCAGATATCCCTCCAAAACACAAAGAGCCTGGTGTGCCAAAGGTTAACAAGAAAATGACCACATGCTCTGATCCTGTAAGTAGATCAGTTCCATGACTAGTTATTACAGCCAGCAGCAAGAAAACTGCGTGAGTCAGGGGAGTTAGGCCTTTGGGTTTCACTTTCCTCATCCAAGAATTTGTGTGTTTCTCCTCTGCCTTACCCACTTCACACCACTTAAAGGCCACATCTCAAACACATGCCTCAACAACTAAGTAGAAAAGACTTTATTTAACTAGCTGCTTTGATTCAGGCACTAGAAAAAGAGAAGTCCAAGGAAATGCTTCATGACTTAATGTGTCTTTGTTACTTAGTGTGTGCTTCACAACTTAGTGTGTCTCAAGTTATAAAGACTGCCTGATCATTTCAGACCTTGGGAAGAAACACTGTCCTGTTCGAATCCATATATGGGCATATTCAGAATTTGCTTGAGCTGGGCATGGTGGTGCATACCTTTAATCCCAGCAGTCAGGAGGCAGGGGCAAGCATATCTTTATGAGTTCAAGGCCAGCCTGGCTACATGGTAAGTTCCAGGCCAGCTGGTGCTACAGGGAGACCTTGTCTCAAAAAGAAGAAGAGGAAGAGGAGGAGGAAGAAGAGGAGGAGAAGAAGGAGGAGGAAAAGGAGAAGGAAGAAGAGGAAGAGGAGGAAGAGAGTAATTATTTGCTTGATGAAGGAACAAAATTCAGAGTCATGCTGACTAATAATAAAAAATAGTCGACCAAATATAAAAACAAAACCAAATATAAGACATTAAAGCTTAACTTTTGATTCAGTCTATTCCCATAGTCATGGGCCAGCCTTGAGCTGACAGAAGTAACTCAACCTGGCATTGGGAAACCAGGGTTGCATACCCTAAATAGAGATGCTGATATTGCTGCGGCAAGATTAGTCATGATTTCACATATCTCAAAAAGTTATTACTGATTTTAAAGGTCAATGAGAAAATAAAAGCAAAGAATGTGGGTTCCATCAGAGAAAAACATTCAAGTATCTAGTATATGACTGCATTTTTAAGAATATTATAAGGAAATTATTTTATATGATCTTACATGTCTCCCAACTTTCTGGGCAATGATTATGTCAAAATCAATCTTCATTTTTAACATCAGAATATATTTTTTGTAAAAGACACAAAACAGTTCAATACCCTGACTGGACTGGATAAATCTGGTTCTCCAAGAAATCTCATTTTCTTTTTCAACAGACTTCCCAAGTCTGTATAAAGGAAAGGCCTACTCTAGTTCTCTACTATTTTTTAAAGATTTGGTTATTTTTTATTTTATGTGTATGTGTGAGTAACTGCATGTACATAAGTGCACCATGCGCCTGCCTAGAGTTACAGGCAGTTGTGAGTCATCTGATGTGGATACTAAGAACTGAACTATTTCACAAAACATTTCCTTTTGTGATGGCTAATTCTGATTTCCAACTTCACTGGAAACATCAAAGCATTGTGAAGCACAGTGGGTGTATCTGAGAGATTACCACAAAGATTGACAACTACCTTCCCTGAGTGAGTAGCCCCATCCCATGGGCTGGGGCCGCAGACTGAATGAGTGTCAGTCATTAAAATGTTAAGAGGTAAGGGATCTCAGCCTCATGTTCTCACTGCTATGAGCTACTTGTCACCATTAACAACGGTATCCTCTGAAACTGTGAACCAAAATAAATTCATCCTCCCTTATATTGTTTTGCCAGGTATTTGATCACAGTTGCCAAAAAAAAGGAATTAAAACACCTGTTTAAGGCATCCACTTCTATCTTCCTTAGTCCTGTCATAAGCAAATGTAATTTAGACAGACTGAGACAATGTTTTAGACTCTTTCTCATCAAATCCCCAAATGAACAGTCTGTGATCAAGTATGCACATAGATAGAAGAAAGCACATGCACATATGTACAGTTACCTTTAAAACTTTTTGATGCAACAATATTTTTATTCTTTCTATATCCAACTCACTTTGATATTTCTGTTCTTTTTTTATCCTATTTCACAATCTGCCCTGCAAAGGAATAACAATCTACAAGTGGAAAAACACTGCTCAACTGGTCAACATATAGGGTTGTAATCAATGTTTCAGAATCATTTTGGAGACTTTACATAGTAACACAACAGCTCTTAAAAATAAAACAAGTAGACAAAGAAATAAGTAAAACATCTGCAATCCCAGCACTGGAGAAACAAAGGGAGGGGGCTTGTTGAAAGTTCCAGGCCAGCCTAATGTACATAGTCAGTTCAGGCTAGCCAGGGCTATTTATCAAGATCTCATCTCAAAACAAAACCAATAGGAAATGAGATATACAAGATGAAACTCTCATGTGGAAAAAACACAACCTCACTTAGAACACCACAAAAGTACTGGACTTGGTAAGAAGGTGTGGGTTAAACTGTATCTAGATATACCCAATATACAACTAGGCCAGCAAGAACTTCCAAAGAAATATCTTCCAAAGGATTCTGTCTCCATGCTTTTGTAGGTGTGAAGGTAGAAACTGAAGAGAGGGGATAGAAATCTGCCAATTTCTTCTTAAGTGTGAGTTTCCATGTGCTTTTCACACCTATGAGAATTCAATGAGTTCTATTAGGAAGTTCATTTCAAGGATCAGAAAAGCATTTCAGGAGGCTCCGTGAGATAAGAGGGTCAAAGTCATTAACACTTTCAGAAACTAACTAAAATAAAGCCAAATATGCCAAAATCTTATTTTGGAGCCCTTAATAGAACAAGAAGAGAAGCTATGTTTAGAGCAAGCTGCATAGTTTTCTTAATCTGTGTGCCAGGAAGACAAGTCAGAAGAATCCAGGTGGAAAGTTTATCAAGTCTCAAAGAGGAGAGGTTCCAGAAAGACTTTGGTGCAGGTTTCCCTGTATTCTCCCTTATAGTCACCCACCTGGTCCCATCCAGTTTCTGAGGAAAGCTTTCTCACTAAGTTCAAGGGATGGTAGAGATGGAAAGTTATAAAACCTGATAGAACCTACTATGATACAAATAAAGACAAAAATGCAGAGTTGGGATGAAGGGGCAAGGAACAAGAGGGAATATGGGAAATATGCATGTGTATGTGTGTGCAGAGAGAGAGAGAGAAACTGTTTAAATGGAGCTACCATTTAAACAATAATGGGTGGACAATGCCCCTACTAGACACCACAGGCTAGCAAATAAAAAGCCCAGTGCCAGAAATGAATTACCTCTTTTGGAATTGTTGGCCAGTGGGATCCCATAGACCTCCAAATATTACCGGCTATTTTCACTACTCTTGGTTGCCCACCAGAACCCTACTGCTGAAGAAACTACATGCTTAAGTCATAGAAAATGGAGAAATAAAGCTGATATTGACCTCACAAAGTTTCATCACTACTTGCTACCTTTCATAAGTTTGGAAGGTAATATGCCCGATACTAGAAGAGAAAAGTAATCGCCATTCCTCCCCAGCTGTGAAGTTACAATAACAACTGATCTGGAAAGATATGCCCATTGGTGCAACAGTGGCACAAATGCTATGGGAGTAACCAACCTCTTTCTGGTTGTACTTGAGGCCCAATCCAGAAGATGGAAGCCTTTCTGGCACTGTCATCAGGGTCAAGAACCTGTGGCTAGATAGGTCATAGACCCTAGGGGAAAACCTATTACTTTTATTCTGCTAAACATGCAGAGTATTAAACTGACTCCTAATGACTTATCACCAGATTCATAGATTAGTGCATCTCTCAATACCCAACAGAGAAGCTTATTCTTGCTGTAGACAGTAGTTAACACAAAGATCTACAACTGGTCAACAGGGGAATCAAAAGACTGGAAGGCTTACTGAGTGATCTTTTTCACACCCCTCCCCCTAAGGCTCAGAGATCATCAAGAAAGAAGGTGCTGAAAGACTGTAAGAGCCAGAGGTAGTGAATGACCACAATAAGACAGTGTTTTCTAGACACAATATGGTAGCCTTACATATGAACTCACAGTGGTTGTGATATCATGCACAAGACCTGTGAAAGCTCAAGTCAAACAAAATCCCTGCATGGAGAGGGGAGGTGGGCAAGAAGTTCTACCTCCAGCTGAAGAGCTATTGATAACTCACAACTGGTGGGAAAGAGAGAGTCAGTTTTCTTTAAGTAAGAGTGTGACCCCTTGCATGAGTCACTTTGTGATAAAACATTATGTCTATAAGTTTCAGAAGGAGAGTTTATTGGGCTTACAGTTCCAGAGAGATAAGAGTCCATCAAGGTGGGAAGGCATGGCAGGACGCAACCAGACCAGAAAACCGAAGGCTTGCCTTTTCAAGCAGGCACAGGAAGCAGACAGAGTGAAACTGGAAATAGGATGTGGCTCTGAATTCTCAAAGCCCACACCCACTGACATGCTTCCTCTAGCAAGGCCACACCTCCTAAGCCTCTGCAAACAGCACCACCAACTGAGGCCACGTATTGAAATACTTGAGCCTATGGTATCAACCACACTCTAGGAGACAGATTCATACTACAGTATTTGGACTTTTTTTAAAAAGGAGGACAGGAAGTTGGGTGGGTTGGGTGGTGGGAGTGGACCTAGGAGAAGAGGGGAAAGAGGGATGCATATGATCAAAATACATTGTATGAAATTCTTAAAAATAAAAACATTATCTTTTTTAAAAAGACAAACATACTTATAAAATAAAAAACAGTTTCCTCCTCTGTCCTCCACACCCTTCTCCCTACCTGACCCCTCTCTGACATCAACTCATAGTACTACCTTACCCTCATCTCCTCTGATCTTGTATTATTCTCTGCTAAGAGATTTTTGTAAACTGGAAAGAGCAGCTGTTTCTGCTGGAAATTGGCATCTGCCTCTTCCCTCTCTGTGCTATGTTTCCTTTTAGCCCAGACTCATGTAACACTGAATTCACATTACAGGGCTGTCTCCTGAGATTCAAGGGAAGAACTGCTAAGACCTAAGACCTTGGTCTTCTAGGAGGCCTTAAAGGTCTGTAAATGCTACCTATGTATGTATGTATGTATGTATGTATGTATCTATCTATCTATCTATCTATCTATTGATGAGTACCTGTGTGTGTACTCACACATGTAGAGGTCAGAGAACCTCTCTCTTTCTTTTTTGAGTTTCAGGGGTTGAATTCGGGTCATCAGGCTGGCTGGCATCAAGCACCTCTCCTCCTCAGCCTTCTTGCTAGCCCTGCTTCTGCTGATTTAAAAATAACGTTAAAATATTTTCATTAATATTTGAGAATTGTATACAATGCATTTTTATCATATTCACCCCCAACTCTTCTCCTTAATTCCTCTCAGATACCCCTCCCTTCCCCCTCTTTCCTTTCCTCCCTTCCTCCCTCCCCTATTAACTCCAATTTGTGCCATCCAGATACTCCTGGGTATAAATCTATCCCCTGGAGTGTAGTTGGTTTACCAGGAGCCACACCTTCAAAGAAAACTGACTCTCCCTCCCAGGGAGCCGCCTGCTATGCACAGCTCCTCAGTTAGGGGTTGGAGCTCATGAGCCCCTTAGCACTCCTTGCTAGAAGGTTGACTGGCTTGATCTTGTGGGGACAGCCATAGCTACTAGGAGTTCATGAGTTAAACCAATATTTTGTTGCCCTTTCTATTTAGTAGGTAACATGACTGTCACAAACAATTTGGAAAACACAAAAAAGCAAAATGAAGAAAATAGTCATTAAGAAAGACAGTACCCTTTTTTCTAAACCATCATTTTCACAACTTAGTATAACTGGAGGTTAGCATATAGACAGTTCAAGGTCCCTTGAACTCATAGTTAGGCAGACACTGAAATGAAGCAGAAGCTTGATGACTTTTCTCTGAAACCATGCAGACTGGGGAAGATCTATCCATGGTCAAGGAGAATGGTTCAGGAGAGGAAAGATTAAGATAAAGTGCTGTGTGCTGCTGATCAGTGCAGGACTCTCCTCCCTTTGGCAGGCCTTTGGGCTTGGACTGGAGTAAAGGATATCTATAGGTTTATAGTTTTTACCAGAATCCAAACACTGTCACCTGTCTCTCTTTGTGTGTCCGGGAGTTTTTTAAGTGGAATCTTTTTATTGTGAAATGCTCTTTGTATTATTGGAGTTTTCAAATTAGTGTTCGGATCCAGAGATAATATTTCTTCCTAAAGGGTTTAGACTTTTGCTCTTGGCTAATTTCTGGCAGATACTGACAATAGAGCAAGTGGCAGAGAGGTTTGATCTCTTTTCAGTTTCAGACTGACCTTGTATCTTCTTTGTAGGACAGCAGTGTGAAAGCTCAAGAGATTACCTTTTTAAAAAAATAAGTATTTTGTTATTTTTATGTGTATGAGTATATTGCCTACATGTATGTAAGTGCACTCATGTTGTGCAATGCCCATGGAGGACAAAAGCAGATGTCAGATCCCCTGGAACTGGAGTTAGGGGCAGTTGATAGCTGCTATGTGCATGCTGGGAATCCAATGCAGGTCCTCGCAAGAACAGCCCATGCTGTTAATTGCTGAGCCATGTCTCCAACCCCAGAGATTATCTTAAGGTTTCTAGGGTAACTTTTCATTTTCATAAAAACCTTTCAGTGGGTAATTCCCGTGTTGAGAGATGAAAATTTATGAGCCTTTTTAGCTGTGTCTTTTCTTTTTCTTTCTTTTTTTTTTTAATGTACTATGTGGTTTCTTATTGTCTGAAATGTACTATGTAGCTTAGGATGGCTTCAAACTTGTAGCAGTACTTCTCCCTCCTGAGTGCTGTAATTACAGGTGTATGGTATGTTTCGGTAACTGGATAACTGGATGTTGATATCAGGAATATAGATATTCCTAGGGCAGAGAATTTCTCAGAGTTCCCTGTTTCCCAAGTTTTTGCTGCTGAAGTGACTTCCTCCTCTTTTCACTCAACTGATTCTAACATTTTGATATCTTTCCTAGGTCAAGAAGTACTTTTTTTCTTTTTTAAAGACAGGGTCTCACTATGTAACCCTGGCTGACCTGGAATTCACTATGCAGATCAGGCTGGCCTAAAATTCTGAGATCCTCCTGCTTCTGCCTCCCAAGTGCTGGGATTAAAGACATGTGCCACCATGCCAGCTTAAGTACTTTTATTCCTAACTCTCCTAAAGTTTCTATGCCCTTAAGAAAATGATAGAGGAAAATGGGGAAAGAGTTATTATTAACTACATTGGTTTTTAAAAGTCTTCATGAATAACTTCTGTTGTGGGTTATAATTTCTCAAAGAATCTGACATAAGGATTCTTAAACTCTGCTAGACATCTTATTATGAAGCATGTATTCCTTAGCTTTGCACACATCCATCTGGTTGTTCTCTTTGCATTGGTTCCTGAACCTTCCTTTTGTCATCCTGTAACTGAACGGTGGCAGATAGATCTGAAAAGTTGTTAAGACCCTGAGGGTGACTGGAGAAATGGCTCAGAGGTTAAGAGTACTAGACTGCTCTTGCAGAGGATCCAGGTTTGATTCCCAGTACTCATATGGCTGCTAACAACCATCTATAACACCAGTTTCAGGGGATCTGACACTCTCCTCTGACCTTGGTGGGCACTGCATATACATGATACACATACATTCATGCAGGCAAAACATTCATACACATAAGTAAATTTAAATAAGTAAATTTAAAATGTAAAAAAAATAACCTTAAGGTAGATGTAGGTTCTTAATTATATCTCTCAAATCTAGAGCATCTACAAGATTTTTCCCAAACTCTTCTCTACTATATGAACAGGGTCCATTATGTTTAGGTATATGAACAGGAGTTCACTATGTTTTAGTCTGGATGGAGCTCGGACCCAACTCTTCCCCACTGGGCATACAAAAAGTGCTTAATAAAGGTTTATTGGATTAAAGTGACTTGAATCAAATGTGATTTATATATAACTTTATTTTTTTATTTATTGTTTATTTTTATTTTTAATGTGTATGAGTTTTTTTTTTCCTGCATGTGTGTAAGGTCACTACATATGTACAATGCTCACAAAGGCCAGAAGAGGCCCCTGTGACTGGAGTTAGAAATGATTTTTAGCTGCCATGTGGGTGTGGGGAACTGAGCTCAGTTCCTCTTCAAGAGCAGTCAATGAATGCTCTTCACCTTCGGAACCATCTCTCCAGCCCCATTTTATGTAATTTGTTTTTAAATTAATTACTTAATTTTATGTGTATGAGTGTTTTGCCTGCATGTGAATGCATCCATGTTGTGCAATGCCCACAGAGGTCAGAAGAGGGCATCAGATTCCCTGGAATTGGAGTTATGATTGTGGGTGCTGGGAATCGAAACTGGGTCCTTTGTAAGAGCAGCCAGTGCTTTTAACCACTGAGCCATTTCTCTAGCCCTTATATGAAATTTTATAATCATAAAAAGTCTGAGTTACTTTTCAAATCATATATTATTATTCTTAAAATGTCATTGCCTAAATTTTTATTCATTTGTTCCTGTTCTTCTGAATTTGTACATACTGAAGGTGAGACCAGGTGAATGTGGAAAGAACTTTGTCAAATTAAGTTGTTCAGCCAGAGGAAGGTAGAAGAAATGGCTACAGCCATCAGAATTTTTTTGTTTGGGCTTTAGGGATAGAAACTGAAAACTATGTAATGTAGCAAGTACAAAAACTTATAGGCTAGCTGTCTTTTCGTTTTTATGGGGCTGTGGATCAAACCTAGGGTCTCATACTTGATAAGCAGACACCCTATAATACTGAACTATATCTCCACATTGCCTTTAGAGCAGACCATCTGTAGTGTAGTGACTGTAGGCTTTACAATGCCCTTAGAATGGCTTCTGTGGGGTGGGGAGTACTATATTCTTTGGGGAGGTGTCACAGTGCCATCTAGGCATATAGTCCTTTTCCCTCTTCTCCCACCATCTTCCCTTCGGCACTTGTCACTTGTCCTACGTCCGCTTCTGACACCCGACTCCTGTAAAAGTGCATCCAAAAAGCCATTAATTTTCTTTCTGTTCTGCTTTTAATCATCTTCCAAGGGCAGCAGCAAGTGTAATCTCAGCCTCTTCTATGTGGATGTCAGACTGAGTGTTTAAACTTCTTCTTTATGAGAGTGCTCATTAGCTATTCAGAGATTTAATCTCCTAATGATTTGTGTGTGTTGGTAAAAAGGAAAAGCTATTACCTCTGACTGGTATACTCAGATGTTCCCTTTGGTACATCTATGGCAAGATTTCAAAAGGGAAGGACCATTTAATTTAATTTTGCAGATGGCAGGAGGTACTGCAGGAAAGCTTGGTCACAATATGCCTCCTCCTAGGGGAGTAACTTCAGGAAATTCAGGTTGCTGGAAAGACTTAGATATGAGAAATTTAACCCTCTGGCTTCTTTTTGCCTCCCCTCCACTATAAATTAGGGATTAAAATGGGTGAGAGCAGGAAGATGGAGTAAAGAAAATTGCTAGGTTGAGTGACTGATAGGAGACTGCCATTTGTAGTGATGCTGTTCTTGGACATATGGAATATAACCAGCTACAGATTCACTAATTTCCTCATTAATTGTTTTATTGCTTTATCCTTCTGGAATTGCCCCCTGGGGGCCTAAATTTTTTCCTGATTCTTTCTATAGGTTGGAGACAGCTTGCTGGTTGAGGATTTAATTTACCTTTCTCTAGGGCACCAGTTCCTTTGTGAGACTAAGGAGAAGACAGATAAGGAGTTTTCTTTGCTTTTTATTTTTAAGGTGTTGACTTTTCAGGGAAGAGGGCTCTGATTCTAATTCAGAGCTCAGCACAGCTGGGTATTTGCTGCTCAGTTCTGTAAAGGTTTCAGGATTGGAAATCCAAGTTTCTGGTTTGTGGACCAGTAAATAGACTCTGAATCTTAGTAGTTTTCAGTCTGACTCTTGACTATATTTATGTTCTATGCCATTTCTATCCTATGCTGTAAAGTTTATCTGTTAATTAAACAGTTATTTAGTGGTTATAATGTGTCAGATACAACTCTAGGGTCTTTATGTTAGTTAATAAAACAAATTTTTGAGTTAACATTCCAACAGAGTTAGAGGAAAGAGATAAATTTGTCTTATTAATGTGTAAATTACATAGCTTTAAGAAGATAATAAGTATAGTAAGTTGGATGTCACTGTTGGATAGTGAGGTCAGATTTTGTTTCAAAGTGGGAGTGGTGGAGTTTTAGGTGAATTTTGTTGGATACGTCACACTTGTGCAAAGATCTGAAGGAAGGAGAACATTCCAGGCAGAGAACAAATGCCCTATGGTAGATCCTGGAGACTAGCAAGAAGGCAATTGTAATAATACAGGAGAATTATTATTTGTTGTTACTGTTGTTAGAAAAACACTTAAAAAGCAAAACCATGGAGAAACTGACTAATGCTAGGATTCAACAAATCTTCCATGCCCTCCCCCTTTTTTTCAAGACAGGGTCTCTCTGTAGCCCCAGTGGCCTGGAACTCACTATGTAGACCAAGCTGGCTTTGAACTCACAGAGATTCGCCTTTCTCTGCCTCCTGAGTGCTGGGATCAAAGGTGTGCACCACCATGCCCAGCTGTTCTTCCATGCTTTTTAAGGGAAGGGAAACAAAATCCTAGCTCCTAAATTCTTACTTTGTTGTCAAAACCCTGTCAAGGTACAGTCTACATCCTTAGTCAGTCACTGGTCCAGGTCAATGTCTTATGTTATTTATAGAAAATCAGGGTCTAAAATCAAGTTCACTGAAGGGGAGTGGGAGTAGTGGGAAGGTGGTAGTGGTGGTGGTGGTGGGTTTTTTTCTATGTGAATAAAAGCCTATAGCTGCCCATGTCAAGAACCTAGTAGGACAATAGAACCTGGAACTGAGAAACCATGAATATAAAAAGAAGTCAGGTTCCCTTAGACTCATAAGGTATAGATTCATAATAGTCAAAATCCCTATGTTTGGAAAGCTACAGAGGTATCTTTTGCTTGCCACAATGACTGGGAGAGTGCTAGTAGGGATTGCAACATAATGTCCTATAATATGTAGCACATTCCAACACACTCAGCATGCCAATAGCATCTCTGTTAAGAATCATTGTAGGAGTCAGACATGGTGACTCACACCTATAATCCCAGCATTTAGGAGGCAGAGACAGGAGGACTGCTACAAATTCAGGGCCAACCTAGGTGACACAGTGAGTTCCCACCAGCTTGAGCTAAGAGACAGACCCTACCAAAAAAATAACAACAACAAAAGAATTGCTATGGATAGTAGTAATAGTTTGGTTTTTCTTGGCTTTTTTCTAAATGGCACACCATTCGGTCACCTGGCAAAATACTTTGAGGGGAAAAAAAAAAAGGAAGTTTTCTTTCCATCCCTACTCTGCCCCAAAGCTCTGCATCTTTGAGAAAATTTTTACTACTTTCTTATAAATCTTAGAAATATCACATATATTTCTATAAATGTACATTTCACAGAAATGCATATGCATACACAAACATCTGCATGTATTCTCTGACTCATCTTTTTAAAATTGTACAATGTATCCTGGCATGTTTTTCAAAATAGTACACGATCATTCTGCTCCTTCTTTCTGTGGTTAGGGAACATTACACCAAGTGGCTGTGCTTTTGTTTACTCAGCAGTCTCCATCATACCCAATGCCATAATGAATGTAAATATGAGTACATTCTCAGAATAATATCCTGAAAGGGAATTCATAGTTAAAAGTTATATGAGTCAGAGACTGTCTGTGAAATGCCCAATCCTAGGTGACACATCTACAATGGAACCTCTACAACTAAGACTCACAGAACACAATAGAACAAGGGGTACAGAGAATATTAATTCATCTCTCAACTCTCATCATGAAGCTCTTTCATGCAGCAGAGGTCCATGAACACAAAAGGACACAGATGGCCAAAGTGTAGAGTAAGAGTCTGCAGAGTATGGGTTCTTGGACAGGATTCCTATATTAAACTCTATGTACTCAGGGCTCAGGGACTATTGTGGAAGATGGGGGGCAGAAAGATTGTTAATAGCCAGGGAGGAGGTGCATGACCATATGGAAATAGAGTCCTTCAGGCTCCTGAGACCCTGCTCATATAAAACTACAGCAATGACATCAGCATGTACAAGACTCATGTAAACTCAAGCAGACAGAAATCCAGCACAGAACTGTGGAAATCGACAGCAGGCCCAGATCTTAATTGAAGAATTACTAGCAACTGACTACTACTGGGTGAGGAAGAAGTGATCTTCTTAAAGGGAGGAACTCTAGATAGGCTGACTAGACATCAGTGGAGGAACTTGCACTGACAGACATCTGGGGACACTAACTTGACATGACAACACAAATGACAAAATGTATGAAGTCCAGTGGGGGTAGGGGGTCTTATGGGCAGGTGTCAATGGAGAAGGGGGTATAGAGTTAAATTAAAATGTTCTGTATGAAATACACACAAAAAAATCAATAAAAAATTTTAAAAGCTGTGTGTAGACATATATGTGTGTATAAGTATATGTTGACTTCTAATTGCTGATTTATTTATACATATGTGCAGTGTGTGCACATGGTCGTCTGTGTATGAGTACAAGTACACATGTTAGAGGACAACTATGGATGTTGATTCTTACTTTTCCATTTTGAGTACTAAGATTACTGGCTTATGCCACTATGCCTGGCTTATGAGACATTAGCTAGCAAATCCAGGGCTTCACGCACACCAGGCAAGTGTTCTACCAACTAGGTTATATCTCTAGCCCCAGCATTATCTCTTATTATTTTTGGAATGTATGTGTGTGCCTGTTTATGTCTGTACAGGTACAGACACGGGGGGGGGGTGCATGCATGTTTGTATATGTGTATATGTGTAGGCCAGAAGACAACCTGGCATTTTGGTTTTCAGGTTCATCAAACTTTTCATTGAGACAGGATCTCTCACTGGCCTGAAGCCTGCTACCTAGTTCACCAGCACTGGGATTACAAGCACACACTATGGCACTTGGCAGTTTTACATTGGATTTGGGGAAGGAACTCAGATCCTCTGACTGAGTCATCTCCCTAGCCCTCTGACATTATCTCCCCAAATACTGTTCTTCCTCTTGTACTCTCTTCCTAGCCTGCAATTGTTATGTTAGATCTTTTCAATGAGCAAGCTTTAATATTAAAAAAATAACTTTGCATTCTATTCCTTCTATATATTTTCTTCTAATATCTCTTGATTGCTGTTTATCCAACTGTATCTACATTATATGAAACTCATCCATTAAATCCTTATTTTCTTTGTTTTATAATTGTTACTTTATTCAGTTTTTGGTTTCAGTTTTTTCTATCAAAATATTGCTCTTTTTCTTTTTTTTTTTTTTTTTTTTGAGACAGAGTCTACTAAGTTAGCCCCAAACTAGTGATCCTCCTGCCTCAGCCTTGCAAAGATTTTTGGTATTTATTTATTTATTTATTTACTTATTTATTTATTTAGAGATAAGGTCTCATCATGTAGCCCCAGCTGATCTGGAACTTCCTATGCAGACCAGACTGACCTCGAATTCACAGAGATCTGCCTCCTGAGTGCTGGGATTAAAGGTATGTGCCACCACACCCAACCTACAAAGTTTGTTGGTTTTTTTTTTTAATCCATGTGACAATTCCTTTATCTAGATTGTCTGTGGGTCTACTTTTAGTATCTCTTCTACTACTACTACTACTACTACTACTACTACTACTACTACTATTATTATTATTATTTCATATGCCAGGCTACTTTTACTACATATAAGATATTTTATAAGAAAAATTCTAGAAATAATGTAAACTTTCAAAGGAAAATTTTCCTTTGCTTTTAAAATGTGACTAAGAGCACTGACCATCCAATCAAGATCTTTAGCCCATTCAAGGAAAAGGACAACATGAAACTGAGCCTCAGTTCCTCTCAATTTAATAAACTTCCAGTTCACATTTAATCCTAAAGTTCAGTCCTTCAGACCATCCATTCAAATCCCAAGATATTTACCAAGGCCCCTGACAAGTACTAAATTCAATTCTGTATCCCTCATCTCATGACTATTTTAAAGTTATATTAGGTTTCTAGCCCTGTAGCTGCCTCTTCCAGAACCAGAAGATGCCCCTGGGGCAAATGTTGCTATAATCCCAGGCTGTGGGGTTCCTTACTCTCTACAGTTATGGCTTCATAATGCCTTACTGCACTGTTCACTGTCCAATGACTTCAGCTTCTTTAAAAATTGTCTTCTTTTTGGGTTGTTCTTTTTATAAAATTATCTTGTTCACAAGGTCTAGAAGAATAGCGCAAATACAGAAGAAGCCTGAAGGTGGGATGTGCATAGCTGATTAAGCAGCTCAATGAAGCTGTCATAGATACAGGGGTCCATCACATGCATGCACGCATGCACACACGGAAATCAAGTCAACCTCAAGTGCCCTCAGCTGTCCACCTTGTTTGTTGAGGCATGGTCTCTCACTGAGCCTGAAGCTAGCCAATTAAGTTAGGCTGGCAGACTGACAAGCAAGCCCCAAGGATTCTCCTGCCTCCACCTCTTCAGCACTGGGATTATGAGCACACATCTCCATACTTGCACAGAGACCAAACTCCAGTTCTCATGCTTGCATGGCAAGTACTTTACTGATTGAGTCACCTCCCCAACCCTTCCATCACTATTCATTATATTCTTTCTTTTTTGGGAGGCTGGGGGGGGGTCTTTTTGAATCAGGGTCTCTCTGTAGCCTCAGCTGGCCTGGAACTCACTATGTAAACCAGGCTGGCTCTGAACTCACAGAGTTCCAACTGCCTCACAAGTGCTGGCATTAAAGGCATGTGCTGCCATGCCCGGCCCATCACCATTCGTTAGTGAGCTACCACAGCATTTTATAACATGATGTAGCTGAACTGTCACCTCGTTATTTTAAGCAATAAAAAAACCTAAAGGATAAAGAAAACTCAGGCTGGGGGGATGGCTCAGTGAGAAAGAGCACTTGCACAAGCACAAGGACCTTAGTTCAAACCCGAAACATCCACATGCAAGTTGGGCATGGCCTTCGTGCCTGGGATCTCAATATTGAGGGGCAGAGAGAAGTGGATACTGGGAGCTCATGCTAGTCAGACTAGCCAAAATGACCAGCTTCAGGTTCAGTGAGAGATCCAGTCTCAAGAGAATAAAGTACAGAGTAACAGAGGAAGACAGCTGATGTTCTCCTCTGGACAGTGCCTGTGTACTTGCACACACAAACACAAATACATATACAAACACATACACACATAACACATATAGGCACAAAACCCACATATATCCAAAACTAAAAAAAAATTTTTTTAATTAAAAAAAAGGAAGCAATCCTACATCAGTCATGTTTTCCTTTTGCAAACCTTTAAAAAAGGTTTGAGTTCTTGGTTCTGTATTCATAATAACTTGTCTTTTATTAGAGGAGACTCTGAACAAGTCCCTTAACTTTTCTAGGCCTTCAGTTTTATCACTGAATGACTTCCAGTTCAAACATTGTTATATTCTATTATTTTTAGGAGAAAACTAGAAATAGGAGCGTTAATATATTTAAGAGGAAAAAATCTAAGTACTGGAGGAACAGAGTGCATAGCATGTGCAAAACTCTGAACTGGAACCCTGTCACTAAAAAAATAACTGAATGAATGAATGAATGAACAAATGAACAAATAAATAAGGAAGGAAACTATGAAGTCTGGAAATGTCCTGAGTTTTATCCTCTGGGCATCAGTAATCTCAATTTAAGTTAAATCAATATACTAACCCCTACATTTAAAATGAGTTTGTGGGAAATAAATCTGTTCACTCTGAAAAATGATTCTAATCTTTCTTATTAGAATGTTCTTTTAAACCTTATAGCAGTTATTAGATTTAGAGCAATTCAATTTGCATACACATTGCAAACATCTTTGAGTTCTTTTGCTCATTATGAGAAGGATTGTTTCATTGAAACATACCAATATTCCTTGAGTTTCCTATCAAAAAAAATGTCATTGGTCTGGGGAGCTTGCTCACCAGTTAAGAACACTGGATGCTCTTGAGGACCCAGATTTGCTTCCCAACACCAACATGGTGGCTCACAATCATTCATAACTCCAGTTCCAGGGGATCTGACCCCCTCCTCTGGCTTCTGCAGGCACTACATACACATGGTTCACATACATACATGTAAACACTCATACACACAAAATAAAAATTTTAATTAAAAAAAGAATATCAGATATTCCTTCTTTCTTGGTATTTTTAACCACTCTTCTTATATTTATAAGAAAAAGCAATTTATTTATATATTTATAGGAGCAATTTTCTAAGTGCTTTTCAAGCCCAAAGCTTTAAATATTAATAATGGACATTCAAAACATCACTAAACCTCCAACTTGAACTTTTATATATTTACTTCTTATAGAGGTAGGGCGGTGAGATTCCATACATTTGATTAAAAGAAATATGAAAAGATTCCTTATTTTTCTCCACTCTTCCTTATATGCCTCATGATCAACCATCCTCCTCAAAGAGGGTATATTTTGCCTACGTTCTGCCAAAACGTTCAGCTCCTATTTCCACCATGAAAAAAAGCATTAAACTCAGCTGAATTGCTCCTGAGACCTTACATAACATCATTTTTGTGTTCACATATGTGCCTATGTGTGTGATGTGTGAATGCATGTTTGTGTATGTATTAAGGTTCAAAACTTTCAGCCTCATAACTTGTTTTAGGGTTTCTGAATAGGACTAACAAGGGGTTCACTATACATATCATTAAACTGCTGCCATGTGTCCTGGCATAGAAATTTGTAATATATCAACACACCCATATATTTGCAAGGGTGTGTGTGTGTGTGTGTATGTATGTGTGTGTGTGTGTATGTGTTCTATACATTTTTCCTATTTGTCTGGAATTTCATCCACATCAAATTTTTTCAGAGCATGTGCCAATATGAGATGATCAAAATATTCAAGACAGAAAAAAAAAAACCATGTCTGGGCTTCAGTTTAGAAATCCTCCATCTTCTTCCAGAGATGACCATAAGATACCTTGACTGATGAGGAAAAGCATTACCATACACAACCTTCTAGACTCCTTTATATTGCAGCTGAAAATCCATTCTTCTGAAACTGAACAGATAAGTGTGCATGCAGTCCATACTTTCCTACTGGCTTTAAGTAAGTTGGTTCATTCTTATAACATTAAAGCTCTCCTTCCCCATCATAATTTCCACCCCCTCCCCTTCTTACTTGGTCCCATCAAGGCAGAATAGGTGCTGCCAGCTCTCACAATTATACAAAATAAGTCATCAACATCTGGGAATGCAACTCATGTCCTTCAACAAGCAGACCTTAGCCCTATCCCTCTATACTTCTTCCAGAAAAATGATAATCAGTCAAAACTTTTAGAAGATCTTAGGAAATACTTCATCAGTCTACTTCCAATATCATATTAGACAAGATACATAGATTATGTATCTATTTCCATTCCCTAACATAAGAGCTAAACTGTATCCTATCTGTTAAGGAGGAAGGCCTCATTAAACAGTGTGATTGGGAATGATGGGCGCCTTTGAGGAGGGGCTTAACAGCAAATAAACAAAGCTCAGATTCTATTACCCACTAAACCCAGTGGGATACTAATGAGTTTTCAAAGACACCACAAAGCAAACTAATATCATTTTCAGATGTCATTTATTTAGAAGTACACTAACTACTTAATACTGGCACAATGGTACCAAGCACGTCACTCTAGCTTCAATTTTATCTCTTTCCTGTGTCATAAGAAACCACTCCAGAAATACTCAAAATGTTAATACATGTAGAGAATTTTAAAAACATTAACAAAGGTCCTAAGGGCTTCCCATTTTCTTCTCATGACCTCTTTGACTTTTTGAGATTTATCTATCACAATGGCCTCATTTGTTATTTTCTTTCATAGCACTTTTCTGAATTTGTAATTATCTTTAGTTTATGTTTTCCATCTGTAGTAAAGAAAAGTTAAGTTCCATGAAGGTTGAGACTTCATTGTTCTATACTATAACCTAATTAAATAAATGTGAAGTGACTAAGAAGGTAATCAAGATACTCAATGTTCAACTGCAGGGACAACCCTCACCCCACAAATCTCAAAGGCTCCATCCAACAAAAGCTCATTTCTTATTTATGCTTTATGTTCAACAAGGGTAAGAAGTGGGAACTCTGTTCATCCTTGTAGTTTAAGAGTCCAGATTAACAGAGTCTGTATCTGGTCATAAACTTCACAATACCAAGGCAAGAAGATGGAGCACTGAACTGTTTCTTACTGGGAACTGCTTCTGCCCTGAAGTTCAGAGATAAGCCACACAGCCACCCCTAACTCCAAAGGAAAGATATGAAGCAGATGTGAATGAGGACTAGAAGTCTGAGAAATCATAACAACATCTATTAACAGAATCATACTTTTGAAAGCGTTTCATTTGATCCATTCCTGTTTCTAAACAAAGTTGAAGTTGAAATTAAATAACAGAGTGCCTCTTCAGAAAGAAAATATGTCTGAACTGCCCAATCAAGAACAGACATCTGTATTCATCATGCCCCTTAATTTAGGAACAAAGCAAATGATTAAGGTGTACTCATGTTCCTGGCAACTAAAACCCTAGAAACCAAACAACTGTAGGAAAATGTGTAAGAGTATAATACCATGCTTTTGGAGGTCAAGGGGGTTGCATTCACTGAAATGCATTTAGACATTAATTTTTCATACAAGCAATACATATAAACAAAATCAGCAAACAGGGTGTATCATTTTGGCCCACTAAAACACATGCACCATTATTGTCACAGAAGGTCTACAACATTACTAACTCACATTTGAACTTTCTCTACAGCACATCTATCAGTAACCCTGAAGATACAGAGCAAGTGAGAGTTAATTCTTAGTAGAAAAGGCTTTGTTCTTTTCTTCCTCTTTCTCCTCCTCCTCTTCCTCCTCTCTCTCTCTCTCTCTCTCTCTCTCTCTCTCTCTCTCTCTCTCTCTCCACCATTCAGTCTTTTACAGGGAGATCACTTCCATTCACAAATTCTCTCTCCAACTACTTTCCCAATTGCTATGGTAATCAACACCTTCTCCAACCCTGCCAATATGCTTCTCAACCCTACAGGCAGCCTTCTTGAAGTACTGCCAGAAGTAACAATCTCCTCCAAGAGAGCACCTGCTTTCTCTCCAAACCTATAAATGAGGCCTTTAAAAGCCTCTACTAATAGAAGCAGCTACCTCCTCCTAAAAATCAACATCATACCTATTATCTCATTTAATAATTTCAAAAACACTTTATAGTAGGTGCCATTCTCTTCATTTTATGGATTTAAAAGAACCGTAAGTTAGAGGTGGTAGAACTTAGTCAAAAAACACAATCAGGATTTGAACACAGAATGTATAGACTACTATCTCTGAAGCATCTTCTGTCAGCACAAGAGCTTAGCCAAATTAAAAGGATGACCTACTTATCTTGTTCAGTCCACCTCTGCTTCTTTTTCCAAAAGGGCTTTCTATGCATCAAGACGCTAGTTTGCTTTAATATTAACACATAGTACTGTTAATCCTATGGCAATTTAAGACATATTATTAATGAAGACAGCAGACCAAACATTAGACCAAAATCCCGTTCATTTCCAGGGGCTTTCATGGAGAAGAACACAATAATAGTGTTAGGTATTCTGTATAAAGAATTAAAGTGTACACGCACGTGTTGAGGCATCCACTATATGACCAGGAACCAAGAGAAGTCCATGAGAATGGATGGAGTTTGTTTTCTTGGACCCATTCAAAGCCTAGCTCCAATCCTATCATATGTCCCTCACTATTCTCCCCCAAACACAAATCCAGAAACACACAAAACAGAGTATTTACTTCTTTACTGAGTCACCTCTCTCCTACTCCCAACACAATACTTTATACCACTTTGTAAATACCATCCCACAGTTATTTTCAGGATCTGCCTTTTTCAAACATTCACGTGGTATAAACTGTTACTCCCTGGCCAGGAGCTATTTATAGAACTTGTCTACATTCCTCTTTTCACACCAAAGACTACTCACCCTGTAATAGAAAGGGGAGTATTCTAAAGAAAATAATTAACAAGTCATTTAGCATTGCCACCCATTCCACAGAGACATACAAACAAGAAAATTAGCCTAATTTGTTGCCTATAGCAAACAAAACACTTAACCATCAGAGGCCTTGAGTTTGGTGCACAGGGAGTAACTCCAGGTAGGAATGGCTACACTGACCCTATCCTCTATTTTACAAGCATGTCCTGGAATTCAAAGGCATGCCTCCCCACTGCCTCTTCCCTTGGATACTTCTTCACATTAATCCATTAGGAATCTGAAGTGTCCTATTCACTATCAACCTGTGAAACTTCTCTACAGCTATAACCACAATGATCAGAGATTCAGACTTATTCAGCAAAGGGCCATAAGCAGGTTTATTAAAATTTCCAAAAGTTTTATTATTAAAACAAGCCTGAGATAGCACAATATGCCTCCTTGAAGCAGTCATTCTAATGATTCTTGATGCCTCACTAGTGAATATCAGTAATGGGGAGTTTAGCAATGAACAAAACCAACCAGCATTCTCAGAGTGAAGACTTAATAATCTCATTTAAAAGCACATATACAGCACTGTACAACCCTTTAAAAGACTGCCTTTGTTCACTTGAGGTATTGCTTGTAACAGCAAGTACTGAAAATGACTCAAGTGTCTATTTGTGAGGGACTGGTTCAATAGTGGCAGCTATCCACACAATGGAATACTATGCAACTCTGATAAAAAAAATAATACATGATCATTTTATCTCTACCAATATGGAAAGATCTCTAGGACATAATACTGACAAGGACAAAAGACAACTCACTGAACAGGTTGAATAATGTACTACCATCTGTGTAAAAGAATACAGAAGGAAAAAGAGCATACAGTCACTCTTCTTTGTATTTCATAAATTAACACTAGATAGACATAAAAGAAACCAAGGCAGGGGATCTACAAATGGATCAGAATGGAGTGAAAAATAATATTTCTTACAAAAACCTTTCAAATATTTCCTTCATGTTTTAAATTTATCTGTACTATTTAATTCATCTGAGGAAATGTGGGAGCAGAGAGAGAAAGATGAGCACTATCTTTACAACACTGAGACCTATATTACCTATGTCTGTCAGAAGCCACTAACTTCAGGATGGGAATAATTTTGATCAGAGGAATAGCAAGAATATTACTTGATTGTTTACTTTAGGAAAAGATAAATTCATAAAACAGGGTCCTCTACCACTCTGGTAAAAAAGCGGGAAGGGAGAGCTGCAAGGATAGCTCAGTGGTAGAACACTTGCCCAGCATGTATGAGGTACGAGACTCAATCACTAGTACTGGGGCAGGGAAGAGGGGGTGGGGTAAAAAAAGAGTCGGGAGAACAGGGTAGTCAAAGACCCTCCTTCTCCACTCCCTCCACAGGTCTCATTTTATTCTTGGGTTTTCACAATGGACTTTTTTGAAGAGAAGAGATTTATATCCAGGTCTAAGATGACAACATACGTGAAAGGCTACTTTCAACACAAGTGCATTTTATGAGTCACGTCCATGGTTCTCCCGTTCTCCAGACCAGAAGAAAACAGAAAAAAAAAAAAAAAAAAAGGAAAAACAGCCATTGTTCAGGGAACTTCAGAGCTTTATGGTTAAGAGAAATGACATCAAATTGAAAAATAAATTAAGAGAAATGTCAGAGAATTCTTGTTCCAACAAAGCACCAAAGACAACTAGACCTTCGTACCTACCCATAACCGCAAGTACATGAGTGCAGACATGAACCAGCTTCTCCAATTTTCACAGGAGTCCAGGGGGAAATGGTCCCAGCACTGCCCCAGTCATGCTACTTAAGAGAAAGTCTGAGGGGTAAGAGAGGACCCAGCAGTTAAAGGCACTTGCTGCTCTTCCAGGAACCCAATTGGGTTCCCAGTACCCATGTCGGATGGCTCACAGCTGCCTATAATTCCAGTTCCAGAGGATCAAACACCCACAGAAGTGAGCAAGTACTGGCACTGACATACACACACATACACACACACACACACACACACACAGAGACAGACAGACAGACGGAGAGACAGAGAGAGATACACACATAAATAAAAGTGAAAATAAATCTTTCAAAAGAGAGAGAAAGAAAAAGTGTGGCAGCATAGGAAGTGCTCATCACAGACCCCCCTAGGCTTCACATGAAAGGCATTCTCTACTCATGGTTTGATCTAACTATATATTCCTGCTTTCTCTATCCCAAGCTCTCCTTTGTAGAGCCCACATTAGCTGATGATGACTCTGGAATTCCTGTTGTCACCACCATCCACAACTAAGACCATTAAGGTCTGGCTTCCCCACTCCCTTTAAGGATGTCTCAACCTGAATAACTTGGCCAAAGATGAATTTCTTCTCACTGGCAACACATGCCATTTCTGTCTGCCTTTTTTCTTCCTTGGTATTGGTTCTTCCATGCACCTCAACCCTGAACCAGAAACTGAAAGGCACTCTATCCTCTGTCCTTGCCTTCCCTTACATCAATTTCAAACTTATAATGACTTGTAATGAATTATTTAAAAGAGAGGAAAAGACAAAAAGAGAGAATTGGCTACAAGTATGACAGACTGTAGAGAGAGAACAAAAGAGAAGTAGGAAAAATCTGAGAACAGTTTAGTGGCCCCAAATCCCAGGCTCCCATCCACAGGTAGGTTTAGAGGTGACGCTTACCACTATTTCTATTCAACTTGTCAAGAATAAGCTGTATTGATTTTTTTTAACATCCAAAAAAAAAAAAAAATTCCTAAACATCTCACTTCCCCTTTATTTTTTCACTGACATCACCTTATTTTGATATTTCCTCATTCATTCAAGAGTATTGAATGAGCACAGACTGCATCTAAGCACTACTTTTAGGGGCAGAGGGGTATAAGATAGGTCTTGTTATATGGCCCAGGCTGGCCTCAAATACAAGGCACTCTTCCTGCTTCAGCCTCCCACGTGATAGACTACATGTGTGAACCACCATGGCCGCTAGTTTGATGCTTTTAAATAGCATTAAAAGCATCATGATTCCTACTTCCTGGTGGTGTTGCAGCTACTTATTTCTCACCCACACTGTTTACATACACTCTTGTCTTCTTCTATTTTTTTCTGTATACTGCATTCAGAGTGTCTCCTCAAAATCTAAGTCACATCGTTATATTAAGGGCTGAGCAAACTTTTTTTACAAGGATTGGTAAATACTGAATGTAGGCTTCTCTGTCACAACTACTCAACTCTGCTCTGGTATTGTAAAAACAACCACATATAATACATAGACTAATGAGTGTCAATATGGCTTATTTACAGAAGTAGACAGCAGGGCAGATGGGTCAAATGGTCCATAGTTTGCTGCCCCAATTTAATGAACTGTTGTGCTTGTTGCTCCATTGGAAGTAATCCAAACTCCTTCCCATGGCTTAAGAACCCCTTCAACTTCATCTGCTTACCAGCTGCTCCTCTGTTCCACTGTGTCCAGGCACTCTCACCTTTATAGAGCTTAAACACTGCTACATCCACTTCTATCTCAGAGTCCCTCATCTGCTATTCTCCCATCAGCACCCTCTTCCCCAGAGTCCTTAGGTGCTTGAGCTCACCTTTTTAGGGAGGCCTTTGTTTGACTACTCTTAAGACATTCTAATTCCCAAACTGTAGTTATTTTCTGCAAATTACTTATCATCATCAGAAAAATATAATGTTTTACTTTGTTCTCTGTGTCAACTTATTCTTTATAATTTCCCGGGTTTTTGGAGAATGCCATTCTCTCACTGAAATTTAAGTTAGCAAAGTTGATATGTTGATATGTTTGGGTCTTGAGATTTATATCGAATTGAAGGCCTTTTATGTATATTTGTCTTTCCACACCTCTACCCTCAAGGGTAGACTCAGAATTATCTATCCCTATTTCCGGGCATCTAAACCTGGGCCTGGCACCTTAGCAGATGTCTGAACTGCCACACCTCCAGTCTTATCCCCTTACCCCTGGTATCATGACTACCACCAGTAATCTTTCTAAAACACAATGGATCGTGTCACTCTTTTGCTTAAAATACTTGTAAGGCTCCCCCACTGGGTTCAGGACACATATAAATTATGAGGCAAGGCTACCACAGTTCTTATTAGACTTCTGATGTTCTCTTAGTATGCTGAACAAGGACATGTCTGTTATTTCAGGTACCCAGCAAAGTATTAGAAACATTGTTGGTACTCCATGAACGTAGAATGAAATTAATCAACAACTAGCACACCCCTAAATTTGGATGTGATAACTCAGTAAATACCAAATTTAAAGGCAATGAAGAAGATTTTTGAACAAGACACTGTCTTTTCTTTGGAGGCAACCTGGTATAAATAAGTATATCCTCCCAAAGCCTCCTAAATTATAAGGATAACTGAATCCAGCTTTGAATTTACTTTGTAAATAGCCAACACATTCTAAAAGAATAATACAAGGAGGCAGGGAGAGAAATAATGCAAATTTATGGTGTTTCCTATAAGCAGCTCTTGTAAAAGGGTTAGAAAAGAGAGCTAACACTTGGTCCTAAATGCAATTTAAGGATTCTTCAAGGTTTCACATCCTCTCTGTTATGTATTAGCAAAGAAAACTTAACTTGGCTGTTTTGTTACACAAAATAACCCAAGAGGTTCTGGTAAGTTCTTTAGAACTGCTTCACAAGTAGAATGGAAATTGTTGCTTTCAAAGAATTCCTATTAGCTCTTTGAAATCTTTCAACATTTAGTAAAACCAAGGAATTTTCACCTAATTGGGTCTGATGGTTTGAAAATAAATGTCTCTTTGGGGAATATAGACACCCAAATTGTTAGGTGAGAAAGAAATTTATTTTTCACAATCAAAGGGAAATTTAAAAGGCCAACTCCGAATGTCATTATCCTCTTCTCAGGCAGGGACTGAGTTCCAGTCATCATGCCACCTTTACATGACCTCCGTGCTTAGCATCTAAAGCTGCAGACTGGGTGCAGCCAGCTACATTCTCTGACTGCAACAGTCTGTGTCAACAAAGCAAAGGCTGAGCTTCTCCAGACTCAAGAAAAAACAGGCCATAAATTACTGTCTCTCCTGATCATTATAATAAAGTGTATAATAAGCTAATGTAGTCCTGAATCACCACTCAACATTCTACTCTTACAGTTGTCTGGTGCAAATTTGACTGAAGAAGTAGAGGAAGCAAAAATGAAGCTACATCAGTGAGCAATTCACTCGGAGCTGTGCTTCTTCCTATTTACCCAATAGTCCAGTTACAGAAGATAAGAAAGAGATGGAGAACAACGCTCCTGGATTTTCTCTAGTTTCTACGTCTTTCACATTTGGTATTATCTCCATGTGAAGAAGCTAAACATGTCAAATTAATAAAATGACTAACCTGATTTTCTTAGAAACTACAAATTGCATTCAAAGTAGTTCCATGGTCTACTTCAAGGAAACTGATATAAGTGGTCTTCTAGATTTAGGATAATGTAAAATTCTTGTCAAGGATCTGTCTACATATCAACACAGGAGCCATTTAAATGATTGCTGCCAAGTCTTTTTACAAGACTGTATCCTCATACAATATTTAACAAGATCACAGCCCTGTATTTGCCTTGGCATTCCTTTGCCAATGGTTCAGAGGTAGTATATCTTACTTCCTGACAGCAAAAATGTCATTCTGAAGATGTTAAACCACATTATAAGAAGAAAGAAAAGATGGAGAATTTGTCAGTTAAGTACATGCTATGCCAAAAGCACACGAGAACCCTTCACCATCTCTGCCTAATCCCAACTGGGCTGAGGTCAAGTCGATGAGACAGGCCTGGATTTTCAAACTGAAATAGGAACTAAGAACCCAGGAAGGAGCAGTAAATGCTTAAAGGCCAAATATATCTTTAAGGAGGGGAGACATATAAATTGGACCTTGATAGAACACAGGATCTAAAAGGGCAGAACTTAACTCAGCCAAGGCAGAAACTGCTAACTAGATTATGAGACACACATGGACTGAAATAACTGTTCTAAGTAAGAAAAACTGCTCCAGTGAAGATAGCTTGGCAGTTCAAGGCTCAACATATACGGGGCTAGCAAAATTCAGTGACCAAAGCCTGATATAGTGGTACACATCTGTAATCTCAGCACTTGAGAGATGGAGGCAGAAAGTTGAGAAGTTCAAGGTCATCTTCAACAACAATGCAATTTCAAACCCAGTCTGAACTACAAGAAACCTCATTTCCAAAAACTTGTGACTGAAGCAAAAGTGTCAGGATCAGGAAATCATGTCTAGGGCTAAAGCACAAGGTTCTCGGAGATGACTCTTTGCAAAGGGAGATTACTAGAAACCAAAGTCCAATAGAATCATGTCAAAAACACAGAGTCAAAGCCAGATATGGTACGGCACATACTTGTAATCCCAGTAGTCAGGTGGCTGAGCTTTATAGGCCTCCTAAATCAAAAATTTGAGGCCAGTTTGGGCTACATAGGAAGACTCTATCTCCAAAACAAAACATATGGAAACAACTTGAAAAGATAATCTTAGAGAATATAAGCACCCAAAGCAATTAGTAATTAATCCTTATAGTGGGTTAAATTCAGAATCTAGGAGTTCCTGGGCATAGCTCCTAACACCCCTACAAATTTTTTTTAATGTATGAGTTTACAATAATATTCAGAAAGGGGAAAAAAAATCCGGGCTTTAGTGGAAGTTACCTGGTTACTACCTCATTATTATTCAAAAAACCCAATAATTTCAAAGGGGGAAGGGATGGAGTGGGAGAAACAAGCATAGAGATAGCTTAAGTAACCTGGAACTCCACTTGGATTAAGCTATACTCACATGTCCTTTCTAACAATGCACTTAGCATCTGTGATTCTTATCTACACTGAGCTGCAATAGGCTACTCTTTCCCTAAGCAACCCTTTGATTACTCCCCTTTTGTGGTTAGTTTCCACTGAAACATGTTGCAGAGCATAACCAGGAACTAGAAGCAGGAGGGCTTAACCAGCCTGAACCAGTTTTGGGTTGCCTAATACTTCAGCTAGAATCCCAGCTTCCCGTGGTATGGCTTTCTAGAGAGTAATCATAGCTTTCCTGAGAGTGATCTAAGGCTGCTTATCAATACTGTTCAATAGTAACTGGCTCTGAAACTTGTCTTGAAAATAGAGAACTTGTGTAAATTCAATCAAGAGGGCATAGGGAATTCAGTCACAAGGGATAGTGGACAAATATGCACAGGTTAAGAGATGGGTCAAGTCACATCCAATCTTACAGATTAGATCACTGTACCAAAAAGCACCAACAAAAGACTACAGTCACATATACTACAAAAGGCTGACCAGCATGAAGATCCAGACAGATACCAGTTTCAAAAACTCATTCTACTTCTTCCCTAACTACCACTCAAGTAAATGGTTGGGAAAGCATTCAGAAAGCTGGAATCCTAACACACCACTGCCAGACAACTTCAGCAGTAAAGAATAACCCACTAAAAGAGCAATCAATGCGGGTTACCATGAAGGTTTAGAAGGACAATGACTAGAGGAAAAGGGTATACCAAGGGTTTAATATTTTCAGATGTAGAATCCATACACCTCTGGGGCTGTGGAGCTCCAGATGCAAACTGTCTCCTTCCATTTCCTCAAAGATAAATGAGCAAGCAAGCTGGCCAGAAAACCACTTAGGGCATTACTCTTTAAAAAATCTTTACAGGGTCAAAGAGGAATGAGTCTCTAGGCTGTGTGTATTCCTTGCAGGTTCTGGAGATGATGTCAGAATCCCTTTCCAGATGTTTTTAACACTTTGTGATCGTTTGTATTCCTGCCACTGGGGACAGTGCTTGACTCATCTGAACTTGTTCCAGTTCGAGTTACCATTAGTGAAGACTTGTTTTCCAGATTCTACCCTCTCGTAGAGGCCTTAACAAACTCATCACCTGTTCTTCCAAAACAAGATGTTTGCCAAAAAGAGAGAGAGGGAAGGGGAGGGGTGGGAAGGATCCGGGAGGGGAAGGGAGGTTTCAACCAGCAGACTACCAAGACAGTAATAAGTGGAGCAAGAAGCATGACTAGAAAAGTAATATATTGACTCATTTTTATATCCAAAGCTGAGTTAATAAATATCCTTTTGCCTATGTCTAAATAAAGTGTCAGTTTAAAACACCACTGGAAAAAAAGAAAGGAAAAGAGAAAAAAGCAGGCCTGAATCTAAAAATTTACCTTTTATCATAGGAAACAAGAATTGGTAAGAATTCAATTTTCTAATTATGTTGTAGGCTGCTCCCTTAAAGGATCAGGGTATTCTGTATGAAGTAACAGAATCTAAGTCAGAATCCAGCACAATCTCAACTTCAACAATATCAAGGTAACTTCTGACCTTAAGACTACTTCTATAAGGAAATCTGTAAGAAACAAAAAGAGTTCCCCTCACAACTAGTTATTTGAATCAACTATTCAAGGTTTGTCTTGCCCATATTAAGGGTTTCCATGAGTGACTGAGACTCAATGTGAGAATCACCCAAAAGGTAACCACAAAATCTGGGGATATGAAATGGAGAAATCAGCTGGTGTTCTGAAACTCAACCTACTCAGTCTAAACAAGAAATAATCTATAGACAAGTAACTTCTGATTCCTAATTCCAAAACTTTTGTTTCACTGGGTATCTTGGGACATTGCCCTAAATTTTTCTGGCCTTTATTTTGTATACCTAATAAGAAAACTAAGTTAATATGAACTTTAAACCAAAGCAAACTGAAGCTCTCTAGGTGGCATGGCTACAGTACTCAAGACACCAGAACTTCCCTTGTCCTAAAAATGTCTATCTGGAAGTCAGCATTTCCAAAGTACATTTCAGATCTAAACTGGAAATGTGTTTGGATAAAACAAGCACTTTTTTGCTTGAATAAGACTGACATATGAGTTCTGTGTAGTTGGTATTATAGTAAGAGCCTACAGAAAGAATTAAAGATGCCATCTTCTTCATGTATGATCAAAGTATCTAACTGTATCACAAATTACATAGCAAAAAGCTAATTAAAGTTTTTTTAGTGCCATCTCAGTTATATCTTGGTTAATTACAAACATGTTCCTGTCAATGCTGGCATTTTTCTCTTTTTAAAGAGTCCTTGCTCACACCATCCTACTGAACAAAAGATCTCACAGACTTACAAAAAGAATGGAGCTGCCAACACATACTACATAAGGAGGAATTAATGCCCCAAAGAGATGGCTTCTCTGGCAACTCCACAATAAGCTGACTACACACAAACACCTGAAATAAGGAAGTTCATTAAGAAAATGAACAGTTGGCAAAAAGTCATCAAAAATCTGAATTTAAGTAGAAGACACTTTCAACTGGGACATGTAATGAAACAACTGGGGGTGGCAAAGGTTCAAGATTTTGATTTCCTTTCCACCTTAAACATCTGCCAGTGAAAGAATAAGCATGCCTTGGTGATCATAGCACATATGGCATAGTTCCCATTCTTACTGGTCAACTTTTGGGATTTCCTACATATTACTGAGTCACTGTCCACCTACATGGACCTATAATGTCCAGAGAAAATTTCCTGTTTGAAGTCTGAAGAATCTAATCTCAAAGTCCATAGATTCTTTCCACCAAGAATTGCATGTAAGAAAAACTATGGAATCAGATGTCAGAAGCCTAACTTCAGACTGATTCCTAGCCTGTTTAAAGACTTTGGGGAATTACCTGCTTTCTCAGAACTCATGTATAGTGAAAGGAAAAGACAAATGGTATCCTTTGACTTTTTGACGAATAGTGATACTATTAGAGCTAAAACTGGAGCTTAAATCAATAAACTCCTTTTCGGATTAGGAAAAACCCTATTCTACAATGATAGAGCTATTCTGACCATGAACTTTCCAAACCATGTGCTGCACCACTTGCCCAAGAAAGTCCTATAAAGGACACTGAATTGGTAAAAAGCTGATTTGCTCAACCAATAAATACTTACCAAGTAAATAACCATTAAGGAAACAGCAGAACAGACAAAATCCTTTTCCCATTGAGATGTTATAGTCCAGTGAAAAGGAAAAGGTTCAGATATTAATCAAATAGGAAATATTAGGTCAGGGTACATTTTCTAGAGAGCTATCAGGGAGGCTTTATTGATAAGGTAACTTTTAAGTAAAGATCCAAGAAGTGGACACGTGAGCTATAAAGATACTAGTGTTCCAGGAAGAGGAGACAGTAGGCCTTAAGACAGAACTTGGCCAAGTATGTCTGGCATGTTAAGGAAAACAAAGAGTCCAATGTTATGAAAAGAGTAACAGAAAGCAAGGTCACATGTGTAAGTAGGGGCAGAATCATGTAAGTGATGCAAAACCACAGGCAGGTCTGAACAGAGAATAAGAATCTGAATTCTATTTTTAAAAAATTACTTGAGCTGTATATTGAGAGCAGACTAAAGTGACCATAATGGAAGTAAGGAGAATAGTTAGGAAGCTACTGAGATGATTCAGTGAGAGATGGTATTTCTGAGCCCAGAGTAGCAGCAGTGAGGAGTGATATGGGACAGGCAGATTCTGGAATATACACTGAAGTACAAGACAGGACAGGACAGCACAGGATCTAAGAAGATTCAACTGCAGACTC
This sequence comes from Eospalax fontanierii, assembly GCA_035773235.1. NCBI lineage: Eukaryota > Metazoa > Chordata > Mammalia > Rodentia > Spalacidae > Eospalax > Eospalax fontanierii. The sequence continues at coordinate 62,707,490 of CM069535.1, read as the reverse complement.
TAAAGAAGTTAAACACACTAGATGCAACCATTCACTATGAGACTCTACAATGAGAGAATTGTTCACGCCTGCTACCGAGTGTCTAACACAGACCTGGCACTCAAAGGATATACAGTGTTAGATGAATGAATATGGAACATATTACAAACTCAAATGATCTGCAGTTGGACAGGTCATTCAAAGACCAGAAGATCAAAAAATACATTTCACTAACAAAAGATCCCCTCCTGTGAGTAAATTTCTTTTTTGTAAAACGTTCTCCTTTATAACTTGTTATAACATAGTAAGTATGAAAGCTGTCAGAAAACTTTATATAGTGTAACTGAGAATCTAAACAACTCAGCCATTTCCTAAAGAGTCTATTGTAGTCACCAAACTTCACACTGGCTCAGCACCTCTAAAATACAGGAAGAAATATTTCATGAGAAAGCTCATGTTTCAGTTCATGAATGAGGGAAACTAAAAGGTATGTTTATGATAACATTACTGCAATAAACAACGAATAACAAAAGCCAAATCTGTACTATTTCTGCAGGAGAGGCCAATCAATGATTATTCCAGAATGTGCTCTACTTCCTCTATGAAGTTGAAAATAGGAACTTCTACATTTTTGTCCTAATAGCACTGCTTAGAAAAGGTGACATCTCCCAGCTATAGAAGGGCTTCTGTAAAGATAAGCCTTTGGAGTCCAAAAGCTCTTAACCCTCACAGACTGATAATATACAAAGTATTAGAGCAGAAAAGTTACCATCTGAGAAAAATAACAATAAAGGCATGTTGTAAACTACATTCTGGTAGCAGTTTTTTTAGCAAAGACACTCATCACCTTGAGATTTCCTAAATTAAAATCCAACATTAATCAGGCAGAAGCTGTAGAAAGCATCCAGAATAGAAACAAGAAGGAAGATATGACACCTAAGTAACTGAACACAAATCACATTGTGAGGAAGCTGTAATGTCCAGGAGACCAAGTCCTAGACATATTTATCACCTGAGCTGGAAACCATTTGATGTGACCTTGGATTATAATCTAACTTCTGTGCCTCTGTCTCCTACCTGTGCTGAGTTGCCCACTCACTAGAAAAGACAGCGATTTATTACTACCCTCTTCTTTCTTACCACAAATGTTATGAAGCTAAGTTCATGTCTCTGAAAGTTCTAGAGGTTCCCTTGAGAAAGTAACTCCAAAAACAGAGGATATAGTGGTTAATAGGACAAGTAAGAATCAAGCTGCTCTTGGAAACAGCCCCCACAGTATAGAAGCTCTCTTTACCCGGAATGTTTTGAATTCAGAATTGGATTACCAAACATGCTGACAACTTACAAACTCAAGACAAGGACAAGCTTCTTTATAGAGATTGTCAGGAGCTCTAGATATGAATATAATACCAATACCCAGTGTTTAATAAACATTTACTGAGATACTCTTAAATCCTTACTGAAATTAGCACACTGTGGACTACCAAAAGATAAGGCAAGTGAGGTATGCAGTAGAAGACCCATAACGGGGATCCACTAGGCAAATTCTGACCTCAATTTCCACCTCTCTATTATGGGCCTTACAATACTGAGGATTAAACAAGAGAACATGTGAAATACTGCTGGCACAGCCCTGGGCTCAGTAAAGAAGGAAAATAAGTGCTAAAGAGCCCTCCTCCTCAGGTTCCCACAGAAATTAACCAGGTTTGCACAGGTGTAGTGGGGTGTCAGGGGCTTTCTACTCTGCCCATTTTAATCTAAAAGTAGAACTCCCAAGCAGAGGGCAGATAGACTCACATGACTGTATTCATTTACTATCTGCATCACCATCTGAAGGCTATTTAAAAAGCACATGGCCAGAAACCCCTTAGAACTAAAAGACTGATTAAGAAGAAACAGGTAGAGTATGTTTTTAATATAGTTATTTATACAATTTATAAATATATTCCAACTTGTATAGACCAAACATGGGATCTTGAAATACACATTCATCCTCACTAGATAAAATATCTCACTCTGATCGATATCAATCATTGGGCAAGGAAAGTCAAACTCACTTTTACAAATGGAGAAATATGGCCAGGCCTGGTGGCACCCACCTTTAATCTCAGCACTCAGGAGGCAGAGGCCCCCCCTGATCTACATAGTAAATTCAGGCCAGCTGTGGCTACAGGGAAACCTTGTTTCAAAAAGATCAAAAAAAGGAGGGGGGAAACAGGAAGTGGAGGGGGTGGGAAACAGGACAAATTTGCACATTTTACACAAATCTGCTGCCAGAAACAGAAAGAGATAAAGCTCACTGTGTTTTTATATGCTAGGCCATTTTTACCTTCAAATTAGTAACTTTGTTTTACACTTTACAATAAGAAAACTGAGGTTCTAGAAGATTAAGCATCTCACTCTCAAGGTACAATTTACCGGGCACAGCCAAGATGTGAAACCAAATTTCTGATGCTGAAACTTGTCTGGGGGAGTTTCTGGCTACACTTAGAGATAATCCTATCTACTTGGTTTATCTCTTTTTTTTAATCTTAAGAAAATGTGGTGGTTTGAATGAGACTTTCCCCTCCCTCTCTAAAGGGCTCCAAGTATTTGGACATTTGGTCCCCAATTGGTAGTACAGTTGAGAGGTTTTAAGAGGTGTGGCCTTGCTGGAGGAAGCAGGTCACTGGGGGAGGACTTTGCAAGTTCTTAAGTCTTGCCAGACTTTTAGTCTCTGCTTCCTGTGCCTGCATGAAGATGTGATCACTTACTTGGCTTTCTGCTCTAGCCACCTCTGCTACCACGCCTCCCCACCATTATGGACTATCTGAAATCATAAGCTAAATAAACTTCTATAAGTTGTCTTGGTCACAGTATTTTATCACAGCAACAGAAAAGTAACTAATAGAGAGTACAAGAAACAGGAATCCAAACCTAGGACTTTAAACATTAAATTGCATGCCTTATTACTGATGTTATCATTTTGTCAAACAAAGAGAATTAAGTAGTACAAGATCATCAGCAAGGTTTTTAGGGATAGAAACCAAACCATAATTTCAATTTAGTTAGACCAGAAGACCTGGGGCCTTCACATCATTTCTCCTGTCCTGCCATTCCTACACTTCATATGGTTTCATACTACAGTTATCCCTTGTTATTAGTGAGAGATTGGTCTCAGAACAGTTCATGGATAACTGAATCTAAGAAAACTCAGGTGGCACATAAATAACGTTATTTACATATAATCTGCCACACTCTCCCAAACATTTTTTTTGCATTTGAAATTTTTATTTCTTATTGTATATATATGTGCATGATAGTGTGGGGGCACACATGCAACGGTGTGCACATAGCAGTCAGGACAACTTTGTGGAATTCATTCTCTCCTACCTTTGCATGGGTTGTGGGGCACAAACCCAAGCTGTCAGGCTTGCAGGGTAAGTCCCTTTACCCACTGAGCCATTTCACTGGACCTCCTATACACTTTTAATCACTCTAAATTACTTATAATATCTAACACAATATAAGTGATATGTAAATAATTGTTGTATTGTATTTTATTTTATTGTATTGTATTGTATTGTATAGAGACAAGGAAAAAGTCTGTATGTATTTAAGACAGACTCAATTATCATAAGCCTAAGTAACCACTTAGTATACAAAGTGAATAATGAATTCGGGAGAGACAGGATTAGTGAAATGACAGGAATAGGATATGCTGAAACATGACTTGCACCACCTGAATTCAGTGCACAGAAAATTAGTTTTGCTTTTTGGAGCTTTGTGGAAATTTTTCCTTTTTGTGGGGGTCTTGCTACATAGCCCAAGCTGTTCCACTTGTGATTCTGTTGCCTCTGTGCCCTGGAGTGCTGGGCTTGCCCTCAGATTTTTGATGTGTGGTTGTCTGAATATGCAGAGATGGCTACTTTATTTATAACCCTGTTCTGAAATCTACACCAAAGACTGACCCAGCACCTTGCTATCATTAACTCAAAAGCAAGTTCTTAAGCATGACTACGAAAATATTATTCTGTAAAGATGCTTCCTTGCTCAAGATTCTCTGTGGCATATCTTTCATTAAACCAGAATTTCAGAGCATATCTAAACCGGCATCTCTGAGCTTTACCCTTTCTACCAGAACTGGTAGATAATTTGTCAGCTTAAGACAAGACCATTCTCTAGCTCCCTGGCTTCCATATCTTTTACTGAAAGTTACCTATATTAGAATCCTTGATGTATTCAAATCAACAATAGCAGTTTGCAGGGGATGGGGGAAGGGTACACAAGAAAAACTGAGTAGCAATAGTAAACCAGAAAACATCTTGGTTTAACTGTAAACCAAGATAAGTATGTTCTTATAACCCTCTGGAAATTACAGTGTCTGAGGGCTATACCTCATTTAACTCAGTCCCCAAACAGAAAGGGCTAGGACTCCACAGGAGCTCTTCACGGTGACTTTCATGGTTATTTTCTGTCTTGTGGTTTGCTGTCGTTTTGTGGGGCTGGTGATGAACTTGACACCTTCGATATGCTAGAACGTACTCTACCATGGAGCAACCTCCACAATGCTTTTTATGGATTTTATTTTCCTGTTTTATACTTTGAGACAGGGTTTCACTAAATTGCCTAGGTGAACTTCCAACTTGTGGTCCTGCCTTAACCTACCAAGTAACTAAGATTATAGACATATGACATCACACTCACCTGGCGTTTCCATGCTTTTCCAAGTCAGGTCTCGAGGTCTGATTATAACATGGAGACCACATCCATGGAGAAGCAGACAAAAATTGATCACCTTCTTTTTTTCACCCTCCCCATCAGGTAATGACAGCTACTGGTTAACACACAGCAGCAACAGAACATTGTGTGAAAACAGAAAAGCAGGGAGTTCTTGAATAGTCAAAGCATATATTTAGCCTGAATAGTATCATTCTATTAACTACATAAATGGCTTTCAAGTCTATAGCCAGTACTTTGCCTACATTCACTTCTCACAAATTTTAATCAAAGGTAAAAGGAGATGCCAGATTTCTCATATGGAAAAATTTATTTTCTTTTAAGAAGGGGATCTTGGAAATATCTTTTGGAGTAGCTAAACTGATTTGGTGTTTGTGGAGTAAGAAAAAAATGGAAATAAGATATTTTTATATATACTTAGAAAAATAAGGAAATGAAATGGTTTATATGCATGTCCGATCTCTTTCAGAGAACCTGCTTGGAGGTAATGACATATCAGGCCCTTTTGAAGAAACCCATCTCATATTAGATTAAATTGAAAGACATATCCCTTTATACTGCTGATGTGTAACTGTTGTTAATATTAAATAATAAGCACACATGTTAGGAATGGATATATATTTGCCTTATTTTAGATAGATCAAGTAAGTTCAAAGTAAAGACCATCTGGGCATAGTGGCAGCTGGGGAAAAGGGGAGGGATGCTACTTAGAACACTGTACTCCATCAGTTATACATCTGACAGAGAAGCAAGATGATCAGTCCAATTTCCAGGCACTAATATATTCGAGTCAATTAATCAGTAGCCACTGCCTGAGTGACCAGAAATAGCCTATACATTCAAATCGCTCACCAATGTATGCTGAAATTATACATCATCCATTTCTAATCCTGCTTTTTAACTTTCAAGGGTCAACAGAATGCACTATGTCAAAATCTAAACAACAAAGAGTATTTAAATTCATGTTTAGCCCCTTTAGCCTTTCTTTGTCAGACGCTGTACCTTCTAAACCTGAGAAAAGCAGGTCCATTAACCAAGTGCATCTAGGTGGTCTCTACAGAAGAAGTAAGCAAGTGGGAGGCTCAATTCTGGAGACTAGATCTCAAGATCTCTTAGAAAGGAAAGGCATCTTTTCCTCAATCTTATATAGGGAGATAAAATTCTACCAAAACAGGAAGGTTTGGAAGATGCTAGCAGCTGTCATGAGTTTCCCTATGACTAGAGGACACTTGGTTCTAGCCATTCTGAAGCATCTTGTTTCCTGTTGTCTTCTGGGTTCCAGTTCCAGCTAAGAATAACACTCCATTCATGCTACATGCTACTGTGTACACATCTTTTTCATTTGTTGTTTTCTCTTATACACATGAAATCCTGTTCCTGCATATTCTCCAAAGTAAATGGAAATATGTTTTTAAATGGGCACAGAGCAGCAGTTTTATTTCCTGCACCATCTACCAAAAGGCACTGGCAGGAGAAATTCCACTCCAGAACCGAGAGCCATAGAAATTTCAGGGCATAACTGCCCTTTCTAAAACTCTCAACAGAGACACTCAGATAGCAACACAGTATGTCAATGATCTACCCAAATTTTATCTGTGTATGTACTGAACCTAAAGGCTGGAAAACTAGTCTCTTTTTATTAGGTCAAACAATGTGAAATCACCTACAAAACGGTGATCTCATATGTTAACCTAACAGAATCCTAAAAAGCAAATCAGTTTTAATGAGTAAGGATCCTAAATGCATTGTTTCCCATTTGGCTCCACTCCAAAGAATTTCCTATTCATCTCTAGTAACTCAACATTTTGCAAAACACCTTGTAAGTCAGCCCTGGCAGGGTAAGAGACAAACATTCGCTCATTTGCTCCACAATCATATTCATATTCATTCCTGGCTCTTGAGTGCTCACAGAACAGACAAGTGAGCAGACAAACAGAACAGTTTGAAAACTGCTATCCTATGAACATTTACCAAGTCAGAACTTTGTACTTGCCTCTGTTAGACTTCTCACACTGAAAGTTGCCAGGTTATTTGCATTTAGCCCTGGCTTATTAAGTGATGAACATTTAAAGACATGAATTGCATATTTGTCTTTAAATATCTAGCATCTGGCACACATTTTTTAAAATGTATGTGTATATGTATAAGTTTCTGTGTAAGTATGCTCATTCTCATGTTGGGACTCGCAGAGGTCAGAACAGGGTGTTAAGAGTCCCTGAAGCTGTAGTTAACAGATAGTAATGAGCAACTGGATGTGGGTACTGGAAACTGAACTCTGATCCACTGAAAGAGCAGCAAGATTTCTTCTGTCCAGGCCTCTAGCACACTCCTTACACACAGTTCATAATGAATGCTTCTTCGGTAACTTTTAGAGACTGGGTGGGTGCTGTGAAAAGTGAAGCTTGTGTTTCTGTCAAAAAGTTTTAGTTATTGTAGTTCTGACTAGACTATTAATAATAGCCTAGCTCTAGAAAGAAAGCAGCAAACTCCTGATTCTAGAACAATAAAGAAAAGTAGGTGTGGGGGGGGCACAAGCTATATTTTGTAATCAAAAATAATTCTGAAATTATATACCAAAGTCTGCTCCTAACTAGGATTGCAGCAGCATCTCTCTCAGTTTAATATCTTCTAATTGTAATTGGTTTTCTTTATTTGGTAAAGACAGAATCATAAATAGTAAAGGGAGTAAAAAACTTCTATGAATTAAAGCAAGAAAAAACAAACACAATCCATCACACTTTCCATTTGTCTTTAAGAAAAGTATCCATTGACAGTTGGTGAACAGGTACTATTTCTTCTGGAGAATGGGATTATCTTTTATGAATTCAAAAAAGTTTACATATATTTTAATCTAATTCTTATGGGAACTAAAATACGTAATTAAAATATTGAATTAAAGGATCAAGAAAACTGCAAGGCAGTCAGAGTTAAAGGATGGACAGACACACCACACACACACACACACACACACACACAGAGTCACTGGGCAATCCTTTAAATCTACACAGCAGATTTTTCTAAAAAAAAATAAATAAACAAACCTAGGCTGAAAATTAACCTTAAAAAGGCTCATCTTAGCCCAGCATGGTGGCAAAAGCCTGTAATCCCAGCCTTTGGGAGGCAAAAGCAGGTGGATCTCTCTGAGTTCCAGGCCAGCTAGGGCTATACAGTGAGATCCTGCTCAAACAACAGCAACAACAAAAAAATCTTTATCTGGAAGGGTAGCTCAGTTTGGTACAGTATGTCAGAAACCCTGGATTTTATCTCTAGCACTGCATTAAACTGGATATGGTGAAACCTGTCTGAAATCCCAGCACTCTGGAGGTGAAGACAGGAAGACCATAAGTTCAAGATCATCTCAGCTATATAAGACTCTGGATTAAAAAATTTTTTTAAACTCATCTTTCAAAGTTATTATTTTTATGTCATTTTCCCTATCCTGTCATGAAATATTTTATCCATACATTGTCTTCTCTTTTTTGCAAATATAAAAGGGTTTTTAATTTAATTAACTTATTTATTACTGTGTATATCTGATGTGTGTGGACATGTTCATGCCTGTGTATGGAAGGAAGTCAGAAGATAGCTTTACAGAGCTGGCTCGTCGCTCCCTCCTTAACATAGGTTCCAGGTATAAACTAAGACTTGTCAGACTTCTACAACAAGTGTTTTATCCACTGAGTCATCTTGTCAGTCCATAAAAGGTTTATTTTTTTGTTGTTAATGTGTATGAGTGTTATACCTGCATGTGTACCCATGCCGTGCAGTACCCAAGGAGGACAGAAGAGGGTGTCAGATCCCCTGGAACTAGAGTTACTGATGGTTGTTAGCTACTATGAGGGTGCTGGAATTTGAACAAGAACAGCCAGTGCTCTTATCCCTTGAGCCATCTCTCCAACCCCCGATAAAGGGTTTTATAATGGCAAATATATACTTGTTTTAACCTACAAAGGTTGTATGATTGCTCATTTGGTTTTTCCAATTTTTATAAAAATATGACCATGTGAATATACTGTTCTAACCCTTGACCATGTGTGGTAGTGCAGGCATTTAATCCCAGAATTTGGGAGGCAGAAACAGGTAGATCTCTGTGAAATCAAAGCCAGTCTGGTCTACATAGGAAGTTCTGGGCCAGCTGGGGCTACAGGAAGACCCTATCTTAAAAAATAATAAATAAACAAATAAAATACAGTCCTTCTAAGGTTCTTAGAATATCTCATAAGCTTTAACATAAAGTTTAACAGTAAATATGCCTCTTCACTGTTTATTCGGCTACCTGAATACCTATTTAGATACTTTAAACCAAAAGCAAAGCTTTCCCTGAAGAACAGGTATAGATTATAAAGTATTAATATCAATTATTTCATGTGGGAAAATACTTAGATGGAATGAAGAACATTGGAAGATATTTTTATTTTCCTACCCATGTTCTTGGCCCACAATCTCCAAATCTCTTTGAAAGTTTTATATCTATGGAGACTAGGGGACCAAGATCTTCAGCACAGCAGCAGTGCATTATCTGTGACCCCAGGGAGAGGATCCCTGGGGCTGCTGGTCAGCTACTCCTGCCAATCAGCGAGCTCCAGGTTCAGTGGGGGACCGTGTCTCAAAAACTAAGGTAGAGAGCGAATGAAAAAGACACTGGCATCAACCTCTCGCCACCTCATGAATGTGTACGCACATATACTCACACAACCACAAGAACACATACACATGCATACACTACACACACCAAAAAAAATTCTATTTTTATCTATAAATTTTTTGTTAAATATACATATTCCAAAAGGAAGACTATATGAATTCTGACTTTGAGCTGGCCCATGAAATTTTCCTTTCTCCAACTCCCATCTTGCCATAGAAGCACTAGGATTAGATATAAATTTCTGCACCTGGCTTTACGTAGGTGCTGGGGGTTCAAACTTAGGCCCTTGTGCTTATACAATTACCAATGAGCATTTCCCCAACTGTGTCAGATTATTTTTTAAAAGCTACTGAATAAAGTTTATCTTGTACTTTAGTAAAGTTCTGTATGGATGAGGATGCTTCAAGTAATTCTGTAGCTTTAAGAAAATGAAAATGAACTTTATCAGGAAAGTAATCTACAGTAGGAGATTAAGCTCATTTGGTAGAGTGGATGCCTAGCATACTCGAATGAAGCCTCGAATTGGATTCCTGGTACCAAAAACATAGTCATTGGTAGCACATGCCTGTAATCCCAGTTCTTGGGAAGTACAGGCAGGAAGATCAGAAATTCAAGGTCACTCTCAGCTACACAGTAAATTTAAGACCAATCTATGCTACATAAGACCACAACTCAAATCAAATAAATTAACTGAGGGAGGAGAGTAGTAGAGTACAGGAGGTATGAAGGAGTAAGGGGGCTGAGTGAAGACGGACAGGGGATAGTGACAGAGGAGGGGTTGGGGTAGGAATAACCGACACTAGAGACATCTGGAAAATTCATATGAAAACATATTTAACAAGCTTCCTAAAAACATATTTTTAAAAAGTATAGTCTAAACCTTCGAGAAATAAATTAGAGGTGTTCTCAAATTGCCACTACTCAAATACAAATTACACATTAGCTTGTAAGCTGAAATGGGCTGGAGCACCACACTGCTCTGAAAGTAGAGGAAGTCTATATCCTAATGAATTGATTTCTTCAAATTAACTACACATTTGATCCCAAAACTCTTTGTGGGCCTAATAACCCAAGGGAGGCCCTGAGATAAAGTGGTCCCTAGGGTGACCCACTTCAACACAGCCATCAGCAGACAGGAAAACGCCATTGGGGAGATTCTGATTTTATTATGTAAATCACAGTAAACCACATTTAGTTCCTCTTCTCTCTTCTTCCATCTCTATTTCAACTCAGTGCAGTCAGCAGAAGTGGAAGAGGAAGTCTGTGTGCCTAAATGACAAGTACAGAGCTAGCTGCTCCCCTCTTGGTAGTAGATGATCTGCCACAAGCAACCAACTGTGAACACTCACATCACTCACATATAGTTCCTCTCTCTTTCTTCTCTCTACTCCCCCCTCACCCTTTTTTAGTCACCTTCCAAAGAGTCTAAGAGGTGAAATGAAAGATCAAGAGTCAAGGTCAAATTCAGAAGTCCTATGGGAAAAGCATAGATTTCAGAGGCAGTTCCTGGAATCTCACTTCTTAGGGACCTGTGTGACTTTGAACATATGTCTCTGCCTTATATTCCTATCTAAAGTATGGATAAAAATACAGATTTCACAAAGTTGTATGAATTATTTTTTGGAGCTTCTAAAGGCTAAAGACTTGGACCTATATGACTCCATTCTAACTTAGGGTAGCAGAAACTCAGATATGAAACTGAAGAACATTCAGATATGGCCTAGGTGTGAACAAATTCTGAGAGCAGAGAAGAGTACAGAGTGAGGACAGGAAGGTCTCTGTGCTAGATAGTTTCAGTAGTCAACTTGACACACCTGGGTTGAAGGAGCCTCAACCGAAGAATTTCTTCCATTGGACAGGCCTGTGGTCATATCTGTGGAGCACTTTCTGGATGACTGAGTGATGCAGGAGGCTCCAGCCCAGTGTAGATGGCGCCACCCCTGAGCAGGTGATCCTCGGTTATATAAGAAAGCAGGCTGAGCACAGGCCAGGAACAACCCAATAAGCAACATTCCTCCATGATCTGTACTTCAGTTACTGCACTGAGCTCCTATTTTGGCTTCCCTCCATGATGAACTATAAGCCTAAAGTGAAATAAACTCTTTCGTCCACTATTTGGTTTGGGTCAGTGTTTTTATCACAGCAAAAGAAAGAGAATAGGCCAATCTTCCTTATTAAGCCTGAAGAATTAGAAGGGGAAAAAGAAAAAGAGGGGAAAAAAAAGCTGCAAACCTGAAGGTGAGGCCTACTAGAATTGGCAGGAATCATGATACAGCAGCAGAGGTGCTCCATCAGTTTGAGGTTAGCTTGTGACTCATAAGAATTATAAAATGTATGCCCCTGGGTGGAGATTTAAGATGCTAATGAAACATGCTATGCTGCTATGCATGAAGTTGTATGTAAAACCTCATGGAACACATACAGCATGCAAGAAAAAGCCTGCATTATGCAAATAATCCAAAAAGCCAGCACTATGCAAATCAGCCAGAAAGCTTACCAAGTGTGACATAAAGGTCCCTATCCTTTATTCTTCGTTCAATGGCTGCCTTTTGAGTTTCTAAACATTCTCCCTGCTCTGGCCTATTTCCTTCCTTCCAAGTGTCTTAGTAAATTCTCTTATTTTGCTTGTCACTATCCACACCTCTGTTCAATTCTTTGTTCCAGGACACAAGAACCTAGAATCCCTCCAGACATGCCTTCCAAACCCCATATATACACGGAAATGAATTTGGTTTGCATGCATGGCTGGGATCCTATTTCAAGCAGTTAGCTCCATGATTTTAGATCAAATTCTAGGAGGTGTCAAAAGTGATGGGTACAAAGTATTTCCATAGAAATGCTCAATAACTGTCCACAGTTCTTTCTCTATTACAAAATTTTTGAGTTGGCCAATTTCATCTAGTTCAGGATGAAACTCAAGAGTCTACTGAGACCAGTCAATGTCTTTTCTTCAAAGGACATAAAGTTACCCAAGAAAGACTCAGAGAATCCATTCTGATAGGAAAGTAGCCTTGTTAATAATCAAAAGCTACACTCTCCTCAAGACAACACTCAAATATTGCTGCAGACAAGTGGAAAAACTGGCCACACAGCTGTATAACTTCCCTTGGACTGAGTACATCAGGAATCCTTTCATTTAACTTCAGAGCCAGACTGTATTTCTATCAATTTAAAATCAACCACAAAAGTAGCTGCTGCTTTCTTTTCGTTTGGGAAGAAGACTAGAGAAGGCAGCCTCCCTTTACTGTTTCCTTCCAACCTCCAAAACAGGAATTGTCTGACATTCAGAATTAGTCTTGGAAAAGTTGGGTTTTGGTCTTTTTTGTTTGTTGTTGTTGCTGTCACCTTTCTGACCAAGTAGCCAAAAATTTAATACTTTCTTAGATTCACTTCTGACGTCTGTAAAGACTGACTGGATTTGCCTTGTCTGCAGGGTTCCAAAAGTGTGGAAAGACAAAAGACCTTAACTCTCTCTTACATTCAGCTCAGAACCAACCTTGTGCCAGCAGTTAGGAAAACTACTTTCATCAACACTGCTCCCAAATACAGCCTTTCTACTCTCTGCCCAGCTCCCAACCAAGAGCCGTAGGACTCACACTGCTGTTGGTTTTGGCACCAGCAAACAACTGGTTCACACACGCTGAAGCAACAGAGTTTTTCAAGAGCTCTCAAACAGCAATAGTCTTGGAAAGAAAGCAACAGGCAGGACCTAACGTCCCACAGCTTGTTTTCACTGTCATTTTGGCTTTACTTCCCATGTACCGGAAGCTGAATTCAAATACTGTAATATTTGGACAGAAGAATGCTTTTCACTAACTGGAATCAAAAAGGAACCCTTATTTTCTGAAATTAAGAGGGTATACCCTGGTTCCTACTAAGCCAAAGGCAAGTGCTAGTTTCTTGCCTTAGGCAGTCTCTGTAGACATAGGGGCCTTTTTCACCCTGCCCAAGGTGCACCTTAAACCCTTAAAAAGAAGTAATAGCATTTCGGAAAAAAAACAACAAAAACTGTACCTATTATTCAACTGTTCAAAGCTAAGGTCTTAAATCATATCCTCAATGGCCCTTAAAGATTCCTCATCTGTAAATGGGAATGCTAATACAAATGCCTTACATCTTTCAAGGCCATAGAAATTAACCAAATAATACATACATATTTAGCACAGTGCCAGGCACACAGTAAGTACTCAATAAATATTTTTATTATTCTAAGAATGAAGTATACTTATTACTAAGAGATGATCATCCTAAAACACCTGTTGTTCCAACCTATGTATAAAAGCTCCAGTCAATTCTCAGTTTCTCATGTAAACAGGGCTAGAGGGATGGCTCAGTGGTTAAGAGCACTAGCTGTTTTTCCAAAGAATCCAGGTTCAGTTCCCAGTACCTACACAGAGGCTCACAATTGTCCATAACCCCAGTTCCAGGTGATCCAACACCCTCTTCTGGCCACTGTGGTCACTGTAGGTGGCTTACATACATGCAAGCAAAATACACATATACACAAAATAAAAGATAAAATATATTTTAAAGAATCCTAGACTCTAGTGAGCCATGGTAATGCATGCCTTTAATCCCAGCACTGGGGAGAGGCAGGTGTATCTCTGAGAAACTGAAGTTAGCATAGTGAGTTCTAGGCTAGCCAGGGCTACATAATCAGACCCTGTCTCAAATAAATAAATAAATAAATATATTAAGAACTTTCTTCATTTAAAGAAACTAACATTAAGGAAGCTGAAGCAGGAGAATCATAAATTCAAGGCTAGCCTGGGCTACAGAGTGATTCAAAGCCAGTCTGAGCTACTACATGAGACCCTGTCTCAAGATAAATAGTTAAAAGAGGGCTGGAGATGTACTCAATGGTAGAGCACTTGTTGTGCATGTTTTGAGGATCCAGGTTCAATCCCAGTATAAGAAAAAGAGTGACAGACATATATAACTACTGGCCCACTTGTCCCAAATAGAGTATCTCTGGTACACCTGCCTATTTCTCTTAGGTTGATAGCAAACTGTTATATTCCTTAAGTACATCCAATAGGTACCAGAGAAAGTTGACCTGAGATTGTATAAGACAAACATGTTAAATGCTCCAAGAGTTACAGTATAGGTAGATTACTAAATTTGGCCATATTTCCAGAAACTGAGATGCTAATGCCTATGAAGATGAGCTGTCAACATGAATGTAAACAATGATTTCTTATAGCCTGAAACACTGACCAAGAGAGGAGGCAGGTCACTAAATGGCACTCCAGCTTTGGTCACAAGTCTGAATAGTCTGTCAGTTGATCTAAGCATGTGATGCCTCAGCGTGGCATGTATGTAAGGCTACTTCTGCTGTGTAAAAATGTCTCAAGGGAGGTAGTAAACCTACAAGCACCTAGAATCCTTTGGAATTCATTTAACATGGCTTTGTTGATGGATCTCTATACCACATTACAATACTCTTGTACTGAAACCAAAACCATTAGCTTTACAACAGAGCTTTCTGCCATCAAGATGCAGTCTGTCAAGGACAGCAGCATTGGCACTTAGGTCAAAGGAAGTGTGCAGCAGCAGAAAGCCTTGTAAAGGGGGCCTAGAAAGGAGTTTTTAGTCACCTGACACAATCATTACCATAGATACTTAACATAAGGAGAATCTCACTGATAGAGGGGAGGAAAATAACCATTATCACTCCTGTTTTTCCCTTTAAAGAAAGGCTTGATGTGAGAAGAGAGGAAAGAAAAAAAGAACTGGGAAGTCTGTATGTAAGAGCTGAATTTATTTTTACCTTTATGGCAAGGTAAATTCTACAAGCATCATTTAACTTTCTCACTAGAAACAAAATAGAGTAAGTCAATTAATGCTTCCATTTTACACTCCCAACTCCACAATCACTTGTTTCTTCCCCAGAAAATTAAATTGATTCTCACAAAATGACACCCAAATGTGTGCTTTCAGAAGCAGATCTCCAAACAGATGGGATTCTCAATGGGAAGATGAGGAGGCGTTTTCCATTTCAATTTGAAGTTAAGAAATTGGTGGTTTCATTTTCTTCATTAGGGGTGGGTCTAAATGACTAAAATCCCTCTCCTTCCTCAGACTCCATGATTTCAAAGGAAAAAAATGAAATTATTTTCAATTATAGATGTCAAATTTTAAGCCAATTATCAGCAAGAAATTCTAACTTGAGGACTGTCAATCAGCGGAACAGGTTTCAAAATGGGCTACAGAATCTTCTTCTCTAGAGACAGTTAAAAATAGGCTAGACAGCCATCTGTCTTGGTAAGGTACAGCCCTTCCAGGAGGGCACCACAACAAACCTACTTTCCACCCAGAGAGTCTATGAAGTGATCAGGGCTATAAGGAAATGGAAGGAGGCAGAAGCCCCTCTGAATCCAGGTGTGGCTGTAGACAAGGGAGGCAACAGAGACTTCCTGTGAAAGGGAAGATACCGGCTTCAAGGAGGAAAATATGAGGGGCAGGCAGAACACAAAGTAAGCACCCAGCTCTGAGTTCTCTGGGGAGGTCTGAGCTAACCCGCTTGCCACCTATAGTACCTATGTTTGGTCCTAGGGACTGGGAGCCACAACTCCTTGAGGAGTGTTATTATTACCTTCCCTAGTTCCCAAATGAGTATACACATAACCCTAAATGAAAAATAGGAACTATCAAATCCAAGATCTTTCCAGGTGACCAGAAACATCTACAGTGTCTCCAGAGTTCCCTTTGAAATATAGGGGCTCTTTTTCTTCTCCCTGCCATTCTGCTCAGCCATTTGTGCTACCATTTCCTGCCACCTTTAATATCTCTTGCTATAAAAAGCTCTCTTCAAACATATCTTATATACCTTTGAAAGCCTAACTCCAATGGGAAATAGAAAAGACAGCATTGCTACAGCCTGGAACCACTACAATACTAGATTTGTCTGTTGTTCTGTGTGTAAGCATGAGTAATTATTTGCCCCCAATTCGTCTGCAGCCACCCCCAATGTACACACATGGAGCTCTCAACAAAGTCTTTGTTCCTGTCACTGTATCTTTCTGAAGCACACTGGAGTCAGTACACAAGCCTCTGGATACTAATCTTTGCTGGCAGAAAAAACACAGGAATCCCAGGGGTTCCATGTCTCCATAATGCAAAAGGTCCCTACAGTGGGGAAGAGGGAGGTGAGGTCAGAGTCAACACCAAGGATTCAACAAGCTGATGCAGTCAGCAAACAAAGATGAAGCAAGAGATGGACACCCCCTGTTCAAAGTCAGACACTAAGGAGTACAAAAGAAACCAATGCCTGAGGCTATGCTCTCTAAAAAAGATTGTTTCTAGTTGTAGTTGCCAGCTAAGGAGAAGCTGAAGCATGTAGTCTGGTGATTCCCACCCCACCCCACCGCACTTCACCAAAGCCAGGAAAGTTTAAGATAACTAGGAGAGAATCAATACTGTGAGGACCAAGTGTAAGATTAGTCCTTGCAGGAGAAATCTGTCTGCTGTTCCCTTACAACTATCCCAAAACAGATGAGTTAGGGTTTTTACCGTAACAAGATACCAGAACAAGGAAACAATAAAAGGAACTGTGAAAACTCAAATAGCCCAAAACAAATAAAAAAAGATCACTGCCAATGTGCGGGTATTCCTCCAAATTGGGTTGCTAAATGGAAGCAAACCTCAGTCAGAAAAGTAAAACTGTTATTCTAGGTTGTTTCCTGTGGTCACTATAGAAGCTCAGCTAAGGTATTCATCTTCATCTTTCTAGAGGCAAAGCCAGCTACAAAAAAGGCAGCTCCTACCCTTCATGGTGTTGTATGGCCACAACTCCAGGAGCAGTTTTAACCCAGTGCCCACTGTCTGGGCACTACTTTGGGCAGATACTCTGCTTCTTTCGAATGTGCAAAGTACTATGGACAAAATCTAGGATTTGAAAACAGCACATCAGAAAATGTCTGTCCTCTTAACTGTCTCTTAGTCTTAAGAGAGAGGACTCTTCTAGGACCTGCTTCATGTAGGTATGAAACCCAACATTTGCTCATTTTTTAGAGCTGGGATCTTCAAGGCCTTTGGGATTCACTCAACAGACAGGGGAGTCAGACTAATTAAGGCCTTGGAGAACTGCAACTAAGCAGCAAAGAGCAGGTTTCCTAGGAGAAGATTGAGCAGACATAGAACATCCTCTAGAGGTCGTCTCCTCTACCAGTTCACCAACCCACCACCCTCTATCTCTCTGTAGGCTACAGGAAAGCAAGTGTAGACAGCTGAGTGGGTATGCTACTTTTCAAGTTCATCTGGAAAAAAGCAGCCACATGATGTTTCTATACCCTGAAGCTGGTAAAAGACAGAACAACTCACAATGGAGTAACCAACCCACTAGCTTCCCATTCAATCTCATAAATCAACACAATAAAACTGTTGTGCAACAGCCAGAACTATTCTAGAAAGATAAAGCTGAAAGGTTCTTAAATCAGAGTGTGGGACTATGAAAACAGCATTGAATTAGACATTAAAAAAAAAAATGTCAAGGAGGCAAAAGAGGATGAGGGGATTGAGAAGGTTGATAGAAATGTTCAATATATATTTATGCAAGTACCTACATTTGTCAAAACTTGTTGAACTCTAATTTTTAAATGGGTGCATTTGGTTCTATGCAAATTATATTTCAATAAGGCTCTTAGGTTGGTTGATTGGTTTAGAAACAACGTATTCCTAGTAGCATAGGCTGACCTAGAATTCCTGATCCTCCCTCTTTAGCCTCCTGAGTGATGGGATTATAAGTGTGTGCCACATGCCTGGCAATAAAGTTGTTTTAAAAGGAATTATGTGTTCTGCATTCTGGTTCTGCCCTTACCATGTGAGTCAGGCATGTCACTTAGCCAGCCTAATGCTTCAGTTTTCCCACCTTTTAAATGGGATTAATAATTTCTGTCCTACAGATATCACAGGATTTTTAACCAAACAAAAATAACAGGCATAAACCCATTTCTTAATTTTTAAAAATGCAATGTGTATACATACATATATGAATGTTCATATGTATATGCAGATGTGCACGTGTGTGTGCATACATATAGAAGCCAGAATACAATCTTGATTGTCATTCTCAGGAACACCATTCACCTAACTGGGTTAGACTGGTGGCCAGGAACCCAGCAATCGTCTTGCCTCTGCCTCTGCCTCTCCAGCACTGAGATTATAAGCACACGCCAACCATGGCAGGCATTTTCACCTGAATTCTAAGGATCAAACTCAGGTTCTCCTGCTTTTACAGAAAGCATTTTAGCAACTAAGCTATGTTCCCAGCCCATGAATCGTGTTACAAAACACAAATGCTAAGCTAAGCATGGTGGCACACACCTTTAATCCCAGCACTCAGGAGGCGGAGGCTGGAGAAACTCTGTGAGAATGAGATCAGCTCTGTCTACAAAGCAAGTTCCTGCTGATCTTAAAGGAGCATGACTTCTGTTCTACTTAATTAATACCAGATTTTTTTTTAAATCTTTCCTCTAGAAGACCTTGACAAAAGTATTTTCTTTCCTTTCTTTAGACTACCTGCTTACTAACCCTTCACTAGGAAAATGTAACTTCTTATGGATATATAGGCCTTCTGGCTCCCACAGATAAGCACTCCAACATGGGAGCCTATCAAGTGAGCCCAGTCACCAGACAAAAATACAGAAGCCATGGCAGACACCATTGCTGAAACTAAGGGTTCTTCTCTTCCAAGGGAATAGGTATGCTTGAATTTTACATATTGCCAGAGAGTGGTTTATGGAAGAAGGATCTAATTATTTGAGGCTTACTTAAAGTCAATGTGCATCTAGGTGGCTTTGCCTTTTTAAAGAACCCTCAGTTGGGGTTGGAGAGATGGCTCGGTGGTTAAGAGCACTGGCTGCTCTTGCAGAGGACCCAGGTTTGGTTACCAGCACCCACATGTAACCATCTGTAACTCCAGTTTTAAAGAATCCAATGCCCTCTTCTAACCTCTGTGGGCACTGCATAACACAGGTGCACTTACATACATGCAGGCAATACACTCATACATATAAAATAAAAATACTTTTTTTTTTAAATGAGGGAACTAACTTTCAAAGAGAGACACATAACCAAGGCTATTCTAGTTACTTTCTGTTTCTCTGACAAAACATAGACCAAAACCAACTTGGAGAGGAAAAAGGTTTATTTGGCTTACACATCCCAATAACAGTACATCGCTGAGGACAGGAACTCAAGGCAGGGCTCTGGAGGCAGCAATTGAAGCAGAAACATGGAGGAGTCTATGGCTGGAGCTCAGCCTACCTTCTTATATAACCCAGAAACACTTGCCCTGTTCTGGCACTACCCACAGTGGGCTGGACCCTCCCACATCACCCAGCAATCAAGAAAATGCCTCACAGGCATGCCCATATGCCAATTTGATTGAGGAAACTTCCCAGTTGAGATTATTCCCCAAATGAGGTTCCCTCTATCCAAGTGTGTCAAGTTGACAATTGAAGCTATCCAGCACAAAGGCTAAGCAAAAGTGTTAGGTAGAGAGCTAGGAAAATGGCTCAGTGACGTAAAGTGCTTATAGTGCAAATGTGAAAGACCTCCAGCACCCACATAAAAATACTGGGCATGGTGACCCACATCTGTAATCCTAGCCCTGGGGAAATAAAGATAGGTGGATATTTGGAGGCGACTAGCTAGTCAGTCTAGCCCAATCAATGACCTCCAGGTTCAGTGAGAGACCCTGTCCCCAGGAAACAACATGAAAGAGCAACTGAGGAAGACACTCACTGTCAACTTCTGGCCTCTACACACAAATATACACATATGCACAAAGCCACATGCATACAAAATACCACATACAATAAACAAAATAATTTTGTGTATGTGTGTGTATGTTTCTATGTATGTCTACATACGTGGGGATGCTTGTGTGTGTAAATGCACCTGAGGGCCCAAAGTTGATGCTGGGTGTCTTCATTTCATTTATTGAGACAGGATATCTCATTGAACCCATAGCTCACCTATTTTGGCTAGTCTGCTAGCCAACTTGCCCCATGTCTCCTCTGTCTCTGCCTCCCAAGAGCTGAGATTACAGGCGGCCACTATATCTGTTTAACTTATGTTCTATGGCTCTAAACTCTGGTCCTTATGCTTGCACAATAAGTGCTTTATCCACTGAGCCATCTTCCTAATTCAAAATAAATTAATTTTTTAAAAAACTGTTAGGCTAGGGCCTAGAAATGATTCAGAGGTTAAGAGCACATACTGCTCTTGCAGAAGACCAAAGTTCAATTTCCAGCATCCGTGTAGGGAACTCACAACTGCCTAGCTCCGGGGGAATCAGGTACCTCTAGCCTCCACATACACCAGCACTCACATGGACATACCCATACACAGACCCCCACACATACACACAAGTAAAAATAATAAATCTTTTTTTAAAAACTTTTAAAAACTGTTAAGTCCAACTGCATGTATTCAAACCTTCTAATTCTAGCCACATATACCTACTTACTTTCCCCTTAAACTGGTATCTAATACTGTTAGAACCTCATCAAAGCCAGGTACAAGAAACACATACAATCTTACACAATATATGTAAATAGCCTTTTAAGTGAGGTCTAGGAAAAGAACATTTTAAAAAGACAAAGCTGAGGTGCTGGAGAGGTGGCTCAGCAGTTAAGAGCACTGACTGCTCTTGCAGAGCGTCTGGGTTGGGTTTCTAGCACCCACATGGTTATGAATCTGTAACTCCAGTTCCAGGGATTTGACACTCTCTTTCACGTAGTATTGTACACATGTAGTATTTTAACATACATTCAAGCAAGGCATTCATACACATAAAACAAAAATAATTTTTTGTAAGTTTGTTTTCTGTTTTTTTTTTTTTTTTTTTTTTAATAGAAGACCTGTCTATAGCTTATCCACCTACAAGGAATCTTAGCAACAGCCCTAAAATCTTAGCCACAAGGTGGTTTTATACCCAGGCTTCAGAACAGAGTATCATGGTGCTTGTCCTGGTTAGTTTTTATTGTCAACACAGCCCAAAGTCATTTGAGAGGAGAAGCCTCAACTGAAGAATTTCCTTTATCAGGCTGGTCTGTGAGCATATCTGTGGTGGACTGTCTTAATTATTAATTGATATAGAAGGGCCTAACCCACTGTGGGCACCACTCCCCCATCAGGTGGGATCCTAGCTAGCTTGGAACTCAGTATGTGGACAACACTCATAGATATGAGCAGGAGGATCTCTTGTGAGTTCAAGGCAGCCTGGTCTATGAAGTAAGTTCCAGGCCAGCCAGCAACCCAATGAGACCCTGTCTCAAAAAAAAAAAAAAAAATGTTGAGATGCTTAAAGAAGCAGTAGTCAGTTGGTGAAAGGTCAGATAAATATGGCAGGCAAGGCAAAATTTCATAGCCCAATCTGTTCAACTTTTAGAGCACTGGTTGTGCAAAGTGTATTTGAGTATGGTCGTGGAGAAGAACTGGACCACTTCTGTTGACCAATGCTGGTTGCCATTTCATCAATTTGCTGAGCATGCTTCTCAGATATTAAGAGTTTTGCTGCTATTAAAAAAAACTGTAGTGGGTGAAACTAGCAGCAGACCCCAATAATGATCACGGCCTTTTCATGGTGCAAGTTTAGCTTTAGGAAGTGCTTTGGGGTTTCTTTTCAGTCCAACCACTGGCCAGTTGTCATATACTATCTACTTTTCATCACATATTTGTTATAATCCATTGAGAAATGGTTCCTTGTTGTGTAGAGTAAGAGAGGACAACAGCTCAAAATGATTTTGTTTTTAAGCTCATGAGGCCCTCACTTACCAGGCTTTTTCATCTTTCCAATTTGCTTCAAATGCCAAATGACCCCTGAATGGTCCATGTTGAGTTATTTGGCAACTTCTTGTGTAGCTGTAAGAGGATCAGCTTTGATGGCTGTTCTAAATTGGTCACTGTCAACTTCCAATGGCGGGCCACTTACACTCCTTATCTTCAAGGCTCTCATCTTCTTTGCAAAATGTCTTGAACCACCACTACACTGAATGTTCATCTGCAGTACCTGGTAAAATGCTTTGTCAATGTTGTGAGATATTTCCATTGCTTTTTGAACTCAAATAAGAAAATGACTTAGATTTGCTTTTTTGTCTAATATCATTCCTATAGTATAAAATAAACATAAAGAGCAAGTAATGTCATTAAAAAAAATAAAACAAGAAATGTTCATTAAAATGATGTATAACTTAACCATGTTTATTAAGAATATATTCCAATCTCAAAGCGCAAATTATAATGATGTAAAACCACAATTACTTTCTCACCAACCTAAAAGTGTAAAGTACCCTATTAGATTACCCTCATATTTACTTATTAAATATTTCTCTAAAATTATAGCTCTATGAAAGCAGATACTTAGCTCCATCTTGTCAATTATTCTATGACTAGCACCAAACATTAGTAGGCAAGTATCACCATGCGCTGAGTGCATGAGTGAATGAATAAATAAACGAATAAAGTTTGTAAATAATATGAATCAAATGTCTTTTAAAACAGGGCAAGACACTCTGGTGGGTGCTGTACAGACTATGTCTTGAATCACATCTACACTTACAAGAGTTGTCAATGCTGGCATATACTTCAACAGGG
Organism: Eospalax fontanierii; assembly: GCA_035773235.1. NCBI lineage: Eukaryota > Metazoa > Chordata > Mammalia > Rodentia > Spalacidae > Eospalax > Eospalax fontanierii. The sequence goes on along the minus strand of CM069535.1, from coordinate 62,684,545 downwards.
AAATATATTTAAGAGATGCAGAGATATTATCAGGCATTTCCATAATTAATCATCAGAATTTATAGGCTGAAATAGCTAAACATCAACTTTAGCAATGATACAAGGAAATATTTTCATTTAAACTGCCATTTTCATTTCCATTATAAAGTATGCCAGTGTAGCAGAAACATTTTGATTGATTGAACTTCTTTTTCTCAACACAAGTGGCAAGTGATTAGTTGATCAAAGAATAAACAGTTCAACTTGAAGTCAAAAACAGAGAATCATTTCCTCTAGACTTATATAGAATAAACTATTTAAAAAACATTAAAATTTACCAGCTGTGGCAGTACATGCCTTTAATCTTAACATTTGGGAGCACAGACAAATGGATCTCTGTGAGTTTGAACCCAGCCTAATAGTCTACATAGCAAGATCCAAGTTAGCCAGGGCTATACAGCGAGACCATATCTCAAAATCAAACAAACAGAAATACAGACACACATGCATACACACACTGATGCTTGAAACTATTTTTTAAAAAAATACTAAGCTATCTGTGGAATTTAGCACCAAATCCTTATATGTGAATATGTATCCTGATGTAACTGCAGGAATCAGGAGAACAGAAAGGAACTAGAGAGGTAAAGGGAAAGAAGGAACCTGAGAGAGAAGAATAGTAGGAGATAAGTGTCAGTAAGGGAGAAATCGATAACGGGGGGGAGTATTTAAGTGGGATGGGGGAGGGAGGATTATTCAAGGAAATAAGGGGATAAAGGGAAAAGAGCTCAAGAGAGGTGAGACCATAGGAGACTGGCATTATCGAGGGAGAAATGAGGAAAATAGGGGCACTTTAAATGGAGAAACGGTTAAAAAGGGAAAGAAGAGAGAAGCGAGATAATTAATGCCTAGTTAGTGTAAAACATCAGAGGAATCATATTAGTCTAATAATCTAATGACAAATTACACATAAAATTTCTCTACATGAGTCCATGTGCATAGCTGAAGGCTGCATACCAAGAAACAGTGCCAGGCAGGAGAAATGTCCCTTTGAGTTGTTGGCCAGGGTAGTCAAAAGACTCCCAGAATTACACAATCTATTGCCACAGTCCTTGATTGCCTCCCAGAACTTGAAGGTGAGGCTCTATTGCTGAAGACAGGACAGACTTCAGAGACTGGATTTGGAGCAATGGAGCTGGAACTGATCTGGAAGCCACCTCCCCTGAAGGCTAGCTCTCATAGCTCTGAAGAGCACTGTGCAAGTTGCTAAGGGAGAACATCAATCGATGGTCCAATACCAGCTTCATGACCAAATAACTGTATCAATGACCAGCACAGCATATGACACTGGTGCAGAAGTGGCACTTTTATCTTGGGGCCAGTCAATGGCTACCTAATTGGACTTAAAGCCCACTCAATGGGAAAGAACTCATGTGTGATACTATAATCATAGCCAAATACGCATGGCTGAAGAGGTCCTAGATCTAGGAGAAATCCCCAAGGCTGTCACATTCCCTAGACTAGTGTAACTTCTTACTAAGTGCAAAATATGTATCTTTATATTTACAGTCAAGTATTCCAGTGCTGTTTCATCAAACGGGCTTCTTTTGCACCAGACGGAGACTACTACAGAGTACCACAATTGTCACACACAGACATTGTGAACTGCCCAAGCCTAAGCGGCACATCTACAATGCAACCTCTACAAAACCTAAGGCTCACGCAACATAGAATAAGAGGTAAAGAGGACACTAATCAATCTCTCAATTCTTATGAATGAAGTTCCCTCATGCAACAGAGAACCAGGAACACAAAAGGTCACAAATGGTGAAAGCATGGAGGCTAGGAGTCTCTAAAGTGTGGGTCCCTGGACAGGACTCCTATATTAAGCTTCACTCACCCAGGGCTCAGGGACCATTGTGGAAGAGGGAGAGGAATGATTGTAAGAGCCAGGTAGGAGGTGCATGACTATATGGAAACAGAATCCTATAAGCTCCTGGGACCCTGCTCATATGAACCTACAGCAATAGTGCTGGCATGTTCAAGACCCATGCAAACTCGAGAGATAAAAACCCAGCATGGAAGTGGGGAAATGGGCAGCAAAAGTAGACTCCAATATTTGCTGAAGAAATAATGGCAGCTGATTATTGTTGGGTGAACATGTACTAAGGAATGTCCTGGGACACTACCTTGACACAACAGGCCTTAACACAAATGACAGGAGGTATGAATTTCAGGGGGATTTAAGGGGTTTGGGAGGATGCCAATGAGAAAGGAGGTATAAAAGTGATTAAGACTGATTGAGATGTTCTGTATGAAAAACACAAAAATTCAATTAAAAATAAAAACATACTAAGCTATTATACATTGGCAGCAGCATATACCTGTAAGGCATATATACATTTGTACGGCTGAAGAAACAATATCAAAATTTCAAGGTCAACCTGGGCTATATAAGATCCTGTCTCAAAAAAAGTGATACAGATTAAATTATTTTTGGAATAAGTTGTGTTTGTGTATGTGTGTGTGCATTTATGCACATATTTAATAGCCATATGTCATATAACTTGTTACATTTTGATCAACAATGAACTACATAAATCCTATAAGATTATAATGGAGCTGAACAATTTGTATCTCTTAGTGATATCATAGCCCTTGCAACATTACAGTACTTAACACTTTACTCACATGCTGTGTTTGGTGTAAACAAACCTAATTCATTGCCAGTCATGTCTATATAAAAGTATAGTATATATAATTATGTATAGTACATAATACTTAATAATGACAATAAACAACTATATTGATCGTTTAAGCATTTACTATGCTATATTTTTGTGTTGAATGTACTCCTATTTATGTATTAAAAAAATTTACTGTAAAACAGTATGCTGTGTTGCAGTGGCAACAGACTCATACGTCTATATTTACCATACCTCTTAATCCTCATCAAGAGACTGTGTCAAATAACTGACCTACACCTACATCTAGGTTTATCTAAATACATTCCACCATGTTCACACTAAAACAAAATCAACCAATCAGTGCATTTCTCAGAACACATTCCTGTTGAACAGAGGGAAACCACCAGTACTTCTGTTGTAACTGCTTAGAACATTCACTCCATAACCCAGCAAGTGATGCACTACTTCATCCCCATCAAGACTTTAATTCCTGCAGGACTAACAGAATACGTGCCTAGAATGTGAAAAGTCCTGGGGTTCAAGCCTAGCACCATGGGGGGAGGGGGGAGATGCTGTAATTCCTGTCTCTGCAAAAAGAATAAATGAAATGACAGAACTGAAAGCACTTCTGGGTCTCCAAAAGATACAAAATACATTCTAAAAGAAGAAAAACACAAGTACAGAAACGGTCTCTGAGGAAAAGAGAAAAAAAGTTGCTGCATAAAAGGACAGTCAAAATATTAATTGGAGAGACTGATGATCTTGTAGTCCCTTTTCTTTTCCAAGGATTTTCAGTGAATGCATCCTCTGTTCCAACCAATCTGCTTTTTGGTAACCTTTTGACAGTCGAAATACTAAACTGCTCAGTGTGGCCCAGCCAAGCAGGCCTGCACAGGTTCCCACCACATCCAGGTTGCACATTGGTAGAAATTGAAAATTGACAAAAGACTTTAAATTAATTGTTAATTATTTAAGAATCCAAAGTGATATGCTTGGAAGATATGACAAAAGAAATCTAAGAACAGCAAAACAAAATCAAGTCAAGAATGTATTCAATATATGGTGTGGTGACTACAATCTTATATAATCCCTGCATAAATGCAAGAAGCTTCCTAAAGAAGAGTAAGACTAGAAAAAAATCTATCATCTTTCATTACTCAAGGCCACCAGTAATTCACGCTTTTCTTTAAACTCTACAGGGCAGGATATTTAACAACCTGCCTCTATAATTGTATCCTATTGCCCCCAAACACCTGGCTCTGTGGCCCTACCTCTCATCTGTTTACTGAGGACAAGATTAAAAGTGAGTGTTCCTTGTAGATCAATGTATAACAGTTAACATTAATAAACACCTATTTGAATCTCAACACTGGAGAGGTACAGAAAGGAGAATCATATTTTTGAGGCTACCCTAGGCCACAAAGTGAGTTCCAGGCAAGCCTCGGATGCATTGAGGGAAACTGTCTCAAAAACAACAATTTAAGGTAAAAATGGGTCTAAGTATTCTATGCTTACAGGTTTTCCCCCTTGGTCTATTTTTCTGAAACACCTCCCAAAAATAAGAAATTGATAATGGTTTTCTTGGTTATTCGAGAAGAAATGTCATCTTAGGGGGTCAAAAAGGACCTGAAAAAAACACACCCTGCTAGGAAACCAAAAAGAACACATGTGCCTTTCGTTTATATGCTATTCTTCAAGAAGATTTTATTTTATTTACCCAAATTTATTCAACTTTGGGGAAAATAAGAATTGTACAACACCAAAATGGATCCATAAAAAGGATGTCCAATTTCCTACTATCATGTCTAAAATAAGGTTAATGTTAAGTCTAAGATTCTTAGATTACTAATAAATAAGAATGATTAATATGCCATGATTAAGATGGCTCTTAAAACTACCAACAACAGTATGCTTTAATCGCCTATCAGTGGCAGGTACAAATGAATTTTGAAATAGATTTCCTTTTATCCACACTTAATCTGAAGACACCCTCAGTTTACCAGTTCAGTATCTAGCACAGTAACAGTTTTTGTAAATCTGATGAAGTTCAAACACATTTCACCACGAAAGGTATGCTATGTATGAAAACTCCTAAGTCCATAAGACAACTGAGAAATACCAAATATATGCAAATCAAACACAACACAGAAAACTGATGTAACATGAGAAATACCTGACACGCATATGGTACTTTGCTAGCCACAAAGAATTTTTCATATATATAAACTTCACAAGGACACTATGGATACGTGGTATTTCATCCTACATGGTCATGTTTTCAAGGAGGAAACAAAAAGGCTATAATAAAGTTACTAAGCGGCCATGGGACTCTAATGTTGGACTTCTACCTAATTCTAATTCTCTTTGCATTACTGTAAGACTGGAAAAGAAAAGGTAGAGGAGTTTTGTCTTTGCTTTGTTTCTTAAGACTGGAGTCTGAGAAGGGAAATTACATTTGAGAAAGATGAGGAGACATTGTGATTCTAAAGGAGGCTTAGGGACACTTTTACAGTTGTCAGGGGCAGTAGAGTGGCTGCTTTATTGCTTTCATCTCATTCTAAGACTTGTGGCCAGGCCTTTCCTCCTCTCAAGCTCCTTACTGGTGCTTTTCAAGTTCATCTGCCACAACAAAGATATGTTGGGGGAGGTGTTTTATTTGGCTTTAATCCATGAACAAGACTATATCTAATCAACAAGAGTTTGAAAAGATTTCCTTGGGGTAAGGATAAGCACTGGAAAAAAGAGAAGTAGAAAACTGTGTAGATAGGACAGCCAGTAAAGTGCTTTCTCTGCAACCACAACAACCAGAGTCTGATACCCAGAACCCACATGAAAAAGCCTGGCATAGTGGCTTGGGTGTGTAATCCGAGTGCTGAGAAGGCAAATACAGGTGGATCCTCAATGTTTACTGGCCAGTCAGCCCAGCCTAATAAGTGAAGTCCAGGTCAATGAGAGACTACGCATCAAAAAGCAATGTAGATGGCTCCTCAATAATATAACTCAAGGTTCACCTCAGACCTCTATACACATGTGAACATATATGTACAGACATGCATACACAAACAAAAGTAGTGGGATGAGGAAACAACTGTGTATATAGAAAGACTGTGTAGGGGAAAGTCAACTGAAATACAAGTCTTGAAAGGAAGGCAAAGAGGGAAGAGACATGAGGAGTGGCTATTCTAAGAAATGGACAGACTCAGTCAGTCCTTACCACTGTGGCATTAGGCCAGGCCAGCAGCCTCAAACCACCTGTACATAACTATGGGTCTTTCCTCCACAGGGGAGAAGGCATTCATGAAATTACTGGGTAATAATACACATAATCTCACACCTATATGTTCCACAAAGTCTTCCAATTGAATATAAATACAAAGTTTCATTCACTCATTCATTTATTCCTTCATCCACTTACCTAATAAACATTTATCATGCACCAAACACTGCACTGAATACTAGAAAAACAAAGATAAGCAAAAACAGTCCCTGTCCTTAAGCAGCTCATAGCTTAGCAAGTGAGAAAGATGTATAAACAAATAAATGTAAAATGTCATTGCTATGTGTTCATTTTGTTAATGATAATATAGCATTGGTACAGTCACCCTTCAAGCAGGTTTCCCAACATGCTCAACTTGGTGGACTTGCTAGTTATCATTTGTCCATCATACACACAGGCCCACACCAACATGTAGGCCAAGTCATTCTTATTAATCACATATTTACCAGCTAAGTCATTTTTCCAATGTCTACCCTGCCCAAGTCACTGTTTTGTTTCCAAGAGGGAAGAATGTGCATGTTCAAAAACTTCACCCAAATTACATTTGAGCAACTTCCACCTGGGGTGGTGCAAAAGGAGTTCGCCATTAGATGGCATGTCACTTCAGGCATGACTCAGAAAGCAATAGGTGATTCACTTTAACAAACAACCTCGAGTCAGTGTTTTATATAGGTCAAACTCCATTAAAACAAACACCAAGGGACTGTCCACACTCTTCTGTTACAACAGACAAAATCTTAATTCCTATTTGTTCAAGCTATGCAATTTACAAAGCCCAAATTATAAAAATTTATACATGTGTATAATCTCACTAAATAAACACAACAAACCTAATTGTAGGTATGATGTTTCTTCTTAAAGATGAAGAAGCTGAAGCCCAGAGAAGTTGGGGACTTGCCCAGGGACATACATGTGATGACAAGAAGAGCTAGCCCTCCTACCCAATTCTTTCAACCTATAGTTTTATTTTGTTAATAAACTATGGCTTCACATTCTCAAGTTTTGCTACTCAAAAAGACAAAAAGGGGCGAGAAGAATAATTCCTGTTAAGTCTCCTTAAATCCAACACACTGAACAAGAAATAACCACAAGCCACTTTATTCAAAACAAAAATAACACTAACAATTCACAGGTTTTGGAGGTGATGAAAGAACACATTAAGTTCAACTGTTACTACATGAACTATATTTTTCTTTAAATGCTTTTTAGCATGATCCCTTCTTTCAACAAATCTTACATTACAATCTCTAATCAAATCCTCTATCAAAGAACCATCTCACCATTCCAGATTTATTAAAATTAAGGCGATTAGCTACTCCTGCCTCCACACCCTGAAACAGGACTAGCACCACCCAAGCATGCTTTGCTGAACTCAGCCTCTCCCACACTCCTTCAAGTTTCTTGAAAATAATTTGGTCCTTATCCAGATCCTTAGTCAACCAGGGGCACTTATGTGGTAGAGGGTGGTGGCAGGGCTTGACCTGACTTCTCTTAAGTTTCCATCTCACCTTCACAAGAGGCCTCTGAATGACTCTCAAAGCAGGGCAGCTCAGAATTCAAGGTTTTCTTTTCCTTGCTTAGTTGCTCTCATCTCCTACAGAGCACTGAGAAAGAAAATGTCATTTATTTCCAAATATAAACACAACATGAAGTCCCCTTCAAGAGAGAATATTTCTCAGACTGAAATGTAAAGAAGCTGCAAATGAGGTCAGGTGTTTGACACGTACAGTAGATATCATCTATTTTGCAGTTTCTATGCAACATTCCCAATTTAGAAGAAAGGAAAATGACAGATTTAATAAAGGGGCTGGGGGGGCACTGTCTCTTGCCTAATGAAATTCCTCTTTCAATGGAAGTGTCACCTCAAAGTCAGAATGTCTAAAATAATGCTCATTTTCTTAGCAACTGCAGCATCTCTTCTTGACTTTCCTGTCTGTTTCTGCCATTGTCTCTACATCTCTCAAGCTAAGAAACCTCAGATATTTTTGACTATTATCTTACCCTTAATCCTCACCCTATTTGCACAGCTCACTTTCTCACCTTACTGGCATTTCTCCAGTGTGGTAAAACATAGTACCAAAGGTAAAAAAAAATAAGGTTTCAGAGTTGACCTGAACTACAATTCCCATGCCACTTGAGGTCAACTATCAATGAAGAATCATAACTTCCTTTGCCAGTGGCTCCAAGAATGCATATATTTAGCAATAGATTTGTAGCATCCATGGCAGGGCCCAGAACAGACTAACTAATGTACCCTATATGGACAGAAGCAGGCCTTCCTTTCCTTTCCCTAGCCAGTCAGGTTTCCCAGAACAACCAGGGAGATCTGAAATGCAACATCACACCACTCCTCAACTCAGACTGCCTCCATTGTTTTCCACTGCTCAAGTGCAGAACCCAGCCTGATCTTACTCCTCTACGACTCCCTCCAGCCAGACACATATATTGTATTCATACCATATGTAAATATGGTGCTGGACGCTGGAAATGAAAGGCACCCACTCCCTACCCCCTCGATGAGTTATAAGCTTCCTACTACACGGTGTGGTATCTAGGGAAGGGACATGAGAGGGGGTAAGGGTAGATAAAACCATCATTGTATTAGAGTGTAGGAAGTGACAGGAGTGGGGGGGGGCTGTGGGAGTGCCACTAAGGGAAGACACATGGCCTCTGTTCTTCCCTCCTACTCTCAACTTAGCCAAGTCTCACTCCATAAATCAAGGTTTTATTCCCTCTGGCTAACACCTCTTCTATCTCAGAATTCCTCACGTGCTTATCAACATCACTCATTTTTAGCCATCTCCAATCTGACATCATCTCTTGTATTTCTGAGGGTTAATTTTTTTTAATTACTTTCCCTCTATGCAAGCTGTTTTTGTTCTCTGATTTATAAGATCAGAGAAGGAAAAAACTAGACTCCAGAGAGCTCTAAATTGCTCATGGAAACTATATAATTATTATTTGTGGCATAGGTTATATTCAAGGAACTACCAACAGTCACCAACTAACATACAATACTTTTCATTTTCAAAAATGCACTGTCCCCTCACTACTAGGTCCTGACTTCTTATCCTCTGTCTCTAACCCAAAATGAGAGAGAAGACTCTAGGCAATAAAAATATCTGAAAAGCTTTCCAAAATAAATTTCTAAAATGGGAGTTTAAATTAGACATGGTGATACACACCTGTAATTTTAGCCCTTAGGCAGCAGAGGCAGGAGGATTGCAAATTTGAAGCCAAGTTGAGTTACATAGTAAGTTTGAAGTCAACTTAAGTTACTATGTAATGAGAACCTGTCTCAAAAAAATAAATAAATAACTTTTTTAAAAACTGCAGTGGTAGACATCTGTAATCCCGGTACTCAAAAGATAGAATCAGAAAGGTTAGGAGTTTAAGGCTAGTCTCACCTACATAGTGAGTTTCAAGTCAGCCTGGACTATGATAGAGACTGAGGAGATAGCTCAGTCAATAAGTATCTGTCATGCAAGCATGAGAACCTGAATTCAATCCCCAGAACCCATGTGAAAAAGTCAGACTGAAGTTTGTAATCTCAGCACCTGCAAGGAAGAGACAGGTAGATCCTTGGGCTTGCTGGCCAGTCAACCTGGCCTAATCAATGAGCCTCAAGTCAGTGGGGGACCTGCTCTCAAAAACCAAGGTGAATGGTGCCTAAGGAGTAATTAACATTGACTTCTGGCCTCTACATGCATGTGTACACATGTGCATGTGCACCCATATGAACCTATGCGCATGCATGCACACATGCACACACACACACAAATAAATAAATGGTGGTTTCCAAACTTTAAGAAGTTCTTAAAAAAAAAATCTTAAATAGGCCAGCACTCAGAAGGCGGAGGCAGATGGATCTCGATGAGATCAAGGTCAACCTGGTCTATATAGCAAGCTTCAGGTCAGCTGTGGCTACAGGGAAACTGTCTAAAATAAATAAATAAATAAAATCTTAAGTGGAGCCCGGGGAGATGGCTCAGTAGACAAAGCTCTTGCCATGCAATAATGAGGACTGAATGGCTTCCCAAGACTCATGTAAATGCCAGACAGGCTTCTATATGCATGTGCACACACATACACATGCACCTGAACATATGTGTGCCCATACATACAAATACAAAAACATACCACCCACATACACATACAAACAAAAAAATTGTAAATTAATACCAAATATAGTAAACACAATTGCAGAGTTGTTCTGGTTAGGACTATGGGGTCCGTGTTGTCCACTGTAGGAGGGAAAATATTCAACTCCCTCACCAGCAAGCCCTTACTCATTCAGGGGCAGTACCACTTTAGCATGATGGAGAACTGACCTCAAGGTGTTCTCTGACTTTCATATGTACACAGTGGTTTGTGTGAAGGCAAGCACATACATACATACACACATACACAAATACCACAAAATAAATACATGTCAAAAAAAGTTTAAGTACTCTAATATCTAAGATAAACGGACAGAACACAGCAAGGTAAGCATCTGGTCTCACTTAAGTATGTTTATATTTTATTACAGATTATAACATTCATTTTATCTATACAATTCTTTGATACAGGCAGAATATATACTAGGATCTTCTACTGATGAGCAAAAACTTAGAACTTTCCCTTTGTAATTCACAATCCTTCTATTAAAAAAGATCCTACCAGGACTAGAGAGATGAGTTGGTGGTTAAGAGCATCGACTATTCTTGCAGAGGACCCTGGTATGTTCTCAATACCCACATGGCGGCTAACAACTACCTGTAACTCTGGCTCCACCAGATCCAACAGCCTCATCTGGCCTCCACAGACATTTTCTGCAAGTGGTGCACTACATACTGTGCAGGCAAAAGACTCATACACATAAAATAAAAATGAAAATAAAATTTAAATTTAAAAATATTCACCTCCATTCAAAAAAAAAAACCCACCATACAAAAATCTGTACATAAAAGTTCATAGTAACTTTATTCATAAAAGCCCCAAATTGGAAACAACCCAAGAATTCTTCAGTGGATAAATGGTTTAACAAACAATCACACCATGGGACAGTATTCAGCAATAAAAGGGAATATAATCCTTCTTTTTATTAATATTTATTTGGGGGGTTACCATACCTGAGTGTGGAGGTCAAAGAACCTGAGGGAGTCAGTTTTCTCCTTTCAGATGTGGGTCCTGGGGATCAAACTCAGGTCATTAGGCTTGACAAGAAGTGCCTATAACTGCTGAGCAATCTCATTAACCCCATTTTCATTATTACTATTATTACATGTGTGCATATGTTTCGGGGGAGTTCACACATGTCATAGCACACATATAGAAGTCAGAGAACAACTCTGTGGAGTTAGTTTTCTCCTTCTACATCTACGTAGGTTCCAGGGATTAGACTCAGGTTGTCAGTCTTACACAGCAAGTACCTTTACCTGCTAAGTCTCACCAGCCCAAAGAATTATTTTTAATGTTTTAATTACAGTTATTTATTGTGTGTATGTGTGTGTGAGAGAAAGAAAGAGAGAGAGAGAACACACAGAATGCCATGGCATACATGTGGAGGTCAGAGGACAACTTGCTAGAGTCAAAGTTCTCTCTTCCCATCATGTGGGTCCTGAGGACCAAACGTTCATCAGGCTTGACAGCAAGTGACTCTACCCATTGAGCTATCTTGCCAGTCCCAAAAAAGTCAATCTTAAAAGGTTATACACTCTCCTGGTGTAGTAGTGCATACCTTTAATCCCAGCACTCGGGAGGCAGAGGCAAGCACATCTCTGTGAGTTCAAGTCTAGCCTGGTCTACATGATGAGTTTCAGGCCAGCTGGGGCTACAGGGAGATGTTGTCTCAAAAAGGTTTTTTAAAAAAAGCTACATACTCATAATTCTAGCTTTATAATATTGAAATCACAAAATTATACATATAGAGAATAGACTGTGGTGCTATGGTGTTAATAACTGAAGGACTAAGGGTGGAGGGTGGAAGGCATAGTATGAAATAATGAAAAAGAGGACAAGATTATACAAGGGCAATATATGAAGGATTTTTGAGCTGACAGAACTGGTCAGTATTTTGACAGCATCAGTGTCGAGGTCCTAGTTAGGTCAATGTACTATCATTTTGCAAAGTGTTAACTATTAATGGAATCTAAGTAAAGGGTGTATGCAACCTCTAATATTATTATCACTGCAAGTAAATATATAATAGTCTCAAAATCAAACATTTCAAGGAAGACAAAAAACCCAAAAGAGGCCTGAAATCATGATGCCCTGTTAAAGTTATATGACATAAAGTATCAAAAGGCACTGCATATATTAAACCATCAATTAGGTCATAATCATCATCTTCCCTATCAACCAGCCTGACCAACATAACTCACTGGCAGACTATCACCCTGCCCACGGGGCTACCTACTGTATTCCTGTCACTATATAATTGGTCCATCCCTTTAATAGGTTGAAATTATTTAGAGACAGAAACCTTTTTATTCCTCTCTTTATGTCCATAATCTAACAACACCAAGCACACAGAAGCTTCTATAAAAATGGGTGTTGGGTTAAAGTTAGTTCTATTTTCCCTATTCAATACAAGTATCCAAACATTAGAGGAAATAAGGATGGGAGGGGACTGGGAAGAACAACACTCCAGTAGCCAAGAGCCAACACCTTGCAAGTTTCATCAATATCTTCCTCCTTTCCCAAGTTGCTGAGAACCCAAATGAAGCACAGATCTGCATAGAAGGTACAGCAGCGGCAGTGAAAACATCATTCATTCATCAAGGCTCTTTTCTCCTATTTCAAGTTCTGCAAACGAGGGAGCTGAACGTTTTTAATTTGGGTAGCTAGAACAAGATGGAAAGGTGGGCTATGCTGTACTCCTCTGACAAATATTTTAAAGGTTAGTTAACAGTCTTTTCCAGAAATTAGATTGAAGAACTGCTCAGGGGCAGAAGCATATACTAAATGATCTATCTGTCAAGATCACTCAGAAACCTCACACCCTGAGCCAGGGCAAACATATTTGGCTGGTGGGGTAGGGAGAGGTTCCCACGCCCTGAAAACAATGAGAACTCCTCACTCCTACTCCAAATAGTTTGAGCATAAAAAGGCACAAGCGGTGGCTTTGCTGCTCCTAATGTTATCGGATAATTTTTCAAATTCTTACTCAATTACATATCACCCTTATCTCCAATCTTCACAGGCCAAATAGTCCCATTTTCACATCATGCCTAAGCCCATAGAACACAAGAATCCCTCCCAAGTAATTCCTGCTCTCATAAACATGAGATCATTTTACATTAAGTCTTGTGTGAGTGAAAGAGAGAGGGTGGGGAGAGAGGGAGAGAGGGAGAGAGAGAGAGAGAAAGAGAATACACATGTGCCTTTTCTCCTAAGAAGACTAAAAGAAGAGGCATGTGAGGCAAGAAAGATAGAAAACCTGAGAGGTTTCTGTTTCTGCCAAGATAATGATTAACTCTTTTGCTGCTGAATCCAGAAAAGCTGGCATTTCTGGACTGGCAGACCTACTCCCCAGCCAAAATAGTAAAAGAAAAGAATCAATCTCTCTCTCTCTCTCTCTCTCTCTCTCTCCTTTCCACATGCACACACACGCATAAGAAGATGTTAACTGGCACAATCAGAAACCAGATTCAGCCTTTGGTAGTTGAGAGTACTACACTACTGTAGTTTGAGGGAGAAGTAGGCATTTCAAAATTGTGTTATTACTAACCTTAACACACCCAGATCAAAAATTTTACTAATACATGTAACAGATACCATCTACCCAAAACACTATAACATTTGGTTTAAAACTGCTGACAGCAAAGAGCTGAGATAACTTACATCACCACAAATCACTGAATAGAGATGAAGAGATACAGCACAATTATCTCTAAGAATGCCTAAAACATACAGCCTATTAATGTCACTTAAAGTTGAAACTCTAAACCTGGAGAAGGAGCTGGATATATCTATTCTGTTATCTATCCTTCTCTCAAAACAATACGTGGTGTTGGGACTCTATAGCAACTCACTTAATGCTAACCATATTTTTATCATTTGTCCTAAAAATGATGAAGTGAAGAATTGGTAACACATCTTTCCACTTCCTAGTTAAGAACTGGAAATCTCAGGGGTGAAATGTTTGCTCAGGATTGGGTGGGTAGCTTGTCCTCCATTACCCTACAACTTCCCTCCTCTTGAATATATTTCTCAAACAATATAATGATAAAAATATGAGCTGTCATTATTATTAATAGTACTCATTTTAAAGCAACAGGCTGTTACTTAGCCTGTTAGGTGAAAAGAAAATAAAAATGTGAAAACATTTCAACTCTGTGTTACAGCACATTTATCACAATCATCAGAGAAGGCCCTCAGTTGACAAAGACCTAACAGTTTCAGGGGATATAAAGAAGCAAGAGGCCATCCAGCATATTGGAGGGCCTGAAGTCACTTCCCCTGCTGCCCAGATGTTTAGATCAACCCTACATAGGGTCTAGGCTATGTCATCTCCTGCCGGTTTGTCCCAGCCCAGATTTCAGTGATTAAAGGCTTCCCACTTCCTTATTTTTCATAAAAGCAGTCATTCAGCTCCTTTTTCCTTTCTTTAAAATTCAAACACTGCACACAACAACATAAATAGCTGTAATACCAAGAATTACACAAATTCAGCTTCTTGCCTACTACCAGCATGGGTGAGGAAACTATGCAAACCAGTAACACAGGGAAATTTCTCATTTAGTCTCTGAGGAAATCCAAACCTTAATATATTTATCTTGATTAAAGTGTTCACTAGCCTAGTGACCTGAGAACAAGCCACCCCCAGGCAGTATTACTCCAATTTGTCCACTTCTGAGGCACATCATCCTATCAGACTGCAACACCTAAACAAACATCACTTCAAGTGCTCTCCAAGTCAGTGCACTCTATCATTACCTGGGTCCATCCTCCACATGTGTGCAGGGGCCATTCAGGCTCAAGTTCTAGAGGTAGGAAGAGTGTTATGCGGAGAATACAATAGTTTTTGTATCTATAAGTACAAATGTACCCTATAATAAGGAACATCATCATCTTCAATGTCTTAAGTAGACAAGAATCACAGGCTGTGAAAGCTGGGGAAATAACTTTTTAATTTCTAATGTAACTCCTAATTTCACAGATGAGAAATCCAAGGCATGGTCAGGACAAGTTAAATACATACAAGGAAGATATTTAGACTACTGTATTATTTCTTTCTTTTATACTAAAACACTAGAAATAAGAAAACTCAATTAGCCAGGCAAGGTGGCACAAGCCTTTGATCTCAGCACTTGGAAGGCAGAGGCAGGCCTGGTCTACATAGTCAGTTCTAGGCCAACTGTGACTACAGGAAGCTCATATCTCAAAAAGAAATAAGGCGTGGTGTGCATTTCTTTAATCCCAGCAGTCAGGAGGCAGAGGCAAGGGGATCTCTGTGAGTTCAAGGCCAGTTGGGGCTACAGGGAAACTGTCTCAAGGGGTTAGGAAGAGGGGGGGGGGTCAACATCTAGAACATAATTTCAAAAAGCTTCCAAATGAATTATTTTGATGGTGATAGTATTTCAAGATGGGGTCTCATGTAGCCCAGGCTGGCTTTGAACACACTCTGTAACCAAAGCTGTCTAATTCCTGATCCTCCTGCCTCTACTTCCCAAGTGCTCAGATTATAGACATGTGCAACCATGTCCAGCATCTAAATGAATTCTTTCATTTGAGCCTCATGAAAGTATTAAGTCAGCCTGGGTTCATACTGTTCTCATTACTTAGTAGCTGTGTGTAAGCCATTTAACCTCATTTTGCTTCGTCTGTAAAAGTGGGATAATAACAATAGTTACCTCATACGGCTGTTGGGAGACTCTTGGATTAATATATGCAAAGCATTTAAAATACAACTCAGGCCTATGAAACCCTTAATAAATGCCAGCTATCATTATCATTATTAGCAAAGCCAGGAATTGTTGTCCCCATTCTAAAGATAAGAAACTCTACTCCAAAATAAGTACTCAAATCAAAATGCCTCGCAAAGAGTATCTTACTCATCTGACAAAATCTGGCACCAGCATGCCCCACCTACCAACCCCAGTAAATACATAGGGGGTGGTCAATGTCTGGAGAAATTGTTGCCTTCTTAGAAACAGGATATATGTTTTTAAGGTTCTTGGCAGAGCATGTCTTAGCCAGTTCATACACTTTCTTGGGTTCCTTTGTGTTCTGTGCTTTGTCATCCTGTGGAGTCCCAGTCATCCCCATGGCCATCACCCATTGCCAGTAAGATCCTCGGGGAGAGCAATAAGACCCTCCTTCCATGCTGGGATTTTAACTACAGAGTCTAGATTCAAACTGCACAGATACATTTCAACTTTTGCAATGCCCTCTGAGTTCCCTATCCACTAATTAAAGCATTTGTAGCAAAAAAAAAAAAAAAATTGGGGGGAGGAGGAATTCTGCCTTCTTCATAACAGATGGTATCCTAAAATACTCACAAGAATGGAAGAAGCACACATCCTAGCTCTTTTTCCTTCCTCAGGAATATATATTTCAATTTTAAGACCATCCATTCACAATGCACAAATAAGGTCAAGGCTACTTAACACCAAATGACTTGGAAAACCAGGGAAGAGAGCTTTCCTGTTTGTCCCCTTAGGCCTTTCCTCTCCATTTACTACAGACCATGCAGCTGTTTCTAACCAGGTAACAGTTCTTACAAAATGCAAAAGTATGATTATAGTTCCTTGTACAACTTAACTCTCTTTTAACTCCTAGTCAAGACAGAACTAAATTTCCTCAAATAAAGACTTTTTTGAATATTTGTGAAAAATAGTAAATAGGTCCTAGATAAGTACAGAATGTGCTTTGCTTCAACAACAAAAGGCTTTACTTTTGTTTTAAACTTCTGGAAAGTTCAGAGTTAATGTTCTTCTTGTGTGGTAGCTCACACCTGTAATCCTAGCACTCAGGAGGTTGAAGGAGGATTATTGCCAAGTTTCAGGACAGCTTGGGCTACATAAATGAATTCTAAGACTACAAAGTGAGACCCTGTTTCAAAAAACTTAAAATATTTTTTTCTTGGTTTTCAAGGTATAATGTGATTAAAGAAATTGGATCAGCTCAGTATAGCTCTAGGACATTCTATTTGAAAGATGGGGGTGTGATGCAACAAGTTAAGAATCATGCCCCACTTGTGGGGAAGTGCCACAATGCTAGACAGCCTTTATGTAATGGCAATATTCACAATGTTTAACCCACTTCAAATTTCAAGTTACATTAAGAAAGGGAGTGGACTTTTTCTGGAAAAGAGGGGTCAAGTTGCAGAGCTGTGGTAGCATGACACTGGCACATCTAACCTCAACTCAGAAAACTGCTCAATTCAATTTACAAACATTTTTTAAGTTATTACTATAAGCCAGAAGCCAGACACATGCAAATGAATAAAATGGGCAGAGACATGTAGAGAAGCAAGGAAGGCCTCCTGGAGGTGGTCTGAGTTTTAAAGAATAACTAACCTTCCCAGGACCAAGGAAGAGGACCCATTCCAAGGAGAATTCAGAACATGGACAAAACAAAAAGCCTGGCATAGAAGGACAGAGCATGGAAACTAGAGATGGTTCAGTTCTACGATGGTATAAAATGTGAGCAGGTAAATGATGAGTGTAAGTAATCTTTTATGCCATGACCCAAACAGAATAATGAATATTTGTTTTGATTTGCCAAAATCAAATTTAAAACCTATTTGTAAAAGGAAGTGTATTTTTAGGTCATAGTTAATAAATATTTACTAAGAGCCACCATGTAGGTTATAATAGTAGTCTAGACAGCCTTCCTATGTGAAGGGACCTCATAAGAGCTATTTATTTAGCATTTAATAGTTGTCATATACTGAGTTAGTACTTTACACACATTTGTAATAAACAAGATGGTAGGTCTTATCAGAGATGTTTGGAAAGGAATTTAAGTGACAAGCAACTCAAATGTTCTAGTTTGCTTTCTGTTGCTGTGATAAACATCATGACCAAAAGCAACCTGAGGAGAAAAGGGTTTATTTCATCTATCACTTTACAGTTCATTGTCTAGAAAAGCCAAGGCAGGAACCTGGAGGCAGGAACTGAAGCAGAGATCGTGGAGGAATGCTTCTTACTGCCTTGTTCCTTCTGGCTTGCTGGTAACTTTCTTATAAGCTCAGAACCACAGGTCAGGGACAGCATCAATCACAGTAAGCTGGGCCCTCCTACATCAGTTGGCCCCAGAGACACACCACAAGCCAGTCTGATAAAGGGAAATTTCACAACTGAAAGCCTCTCTTCCCAGGTACATTTAGGTTTGTGTCAAGTCAACAAAAACTAACCAGCCCAGTGAGCAAAAAGGTGATACAATAACAACTCAAGGCTAGTTCCAAGGCCTGCATTCTTTGAATTACACAACACAACCTGAAGACATTCCTTAGGTGTTTAGGATGGTTACAAACCTGTATTCCCCACACTAAGGATGCTAAGGCAAGAGAATCATAAGTTCAAGGCCAACCTGAAGACCATATTTCAAAAAGTAAGGAGAGGTCTGGAGAGATGGCTCAGCAGTTAAAACTTGCCTTGAATGCAAAAGGACTGGACTGCAGAGTCCCAGAACCCATGTAAATGGTGGCTGTGTATAATTCTGACCTTAGTAAGTAGTGACAGGAGATCCCAGGAGCAAGCTGGCTAGCAGAAATAGTCAATAGCTCTAGGTTAGATTAAGAGGTCTTGGCTCAAAAAAATAAGGTAGAAGAGCAATCAAAATTCTTGACTTTAGAGCTAGAAAGATGGGTCAGTGGTTAAGAACACTGACTGCTCTTGCAGAGGACGAAGACTCAATTCCCAGCACCCACATGGCAGCTACCAACTGTCCCTAACTCCAATTCCAGGGGATCCGACGCCCTCTTCTGACTTTCATTTCACAGGCATTTCATGACATGGGTGTACCTACCTACCTGCAAGCAATATACTTATACACATAAAATAACTTTTTTAAAAAGCTTCTTGACTTCAACGGGCATGCATGTCCATACACATACAAATACGCAAACATGCTTACCATACACATGAAAGATTAAAGAAAAACTGACTCCTAGTAGAAGGAAGACTAAAATACAAATATTTTAAAAACAAGACAGTACAAGACAAAGCCTTAAAAGATCTATTAAACAGTATATATGGGTGAAATACAGAAAAGGGTTGTTTCTGGACATAATGACCAAGGATGGCATCCCAGAATAGTGGGGCAAAACTGGAAGGACAGGATTTCAGCAGATGAGCATGTGGGGTGGGAAGAAATGAGCTTTTCCTGTTCAGTGCTCAGAACTTAGTCTCCGGTGGCTGTCAAGGTTCTGCCTCTCCTACTGCTCACCAGAGGCAGTACTGTATTGTACTCTGGGTAAGTTGCCAAATCAACTATATCTCACTTTGTTCACCGGCTAAATGTGACAGTAATAATATATGCCTTGTGTGTGGATTCTTAAATAATCCATATAACGTATCTGGGAGAATGCCTAGGACATGGTTACACTAAACAAAATGATAGCTAGTAGTCAATGTGTTTAAAGAATAGCAAGCAGTCCAGACAGGTCTCCAATCCTCCAAAAGCCAAAATAAAAACATGAGTGAAATGGTAGGTTGCACAGACACAGTTCATGCCTAACTGAGAATGGTGGTCTATATTCAGTAGGCAATAAGGAATCTGTCATTACAGGAAAGAAGTCCTACTCATAACACTCTGCACAAGTCTTCCAGAGGAGACCCCAGCTCCTCCCCTTTGGCACTTAGCCCACTTCTGACCCTTTGGAAGAGGCGAAATACCCTAGAGACCTTGCTAGCAAGGTCTACAGGAAAATAAATACTGTTACTCATTAGCTCCTAACAAAGCCAAGACTTCTTTCTTCTCTCTTCACTGTACTCCTAAAACTAAAGTAACGGCAGAGACAAAATTATTAACCCAACCCTAGAGACAGTTAGTTTTTTCCTTTTCTCATTAAGGTTAAACCAATTTTCTAAGAACCAGTCTGAATAACTTCTACTGAATAACTGTAAAATTATTACTTCTTAAAACTTGGTAATAACCTGGATTATACTTTTTTATCTCAAGTTAATCTGCTTTTCATACATGGTCATTATAGTACTTTTTTAAACAATATATTATAATAAAAAAACATCTGGTGGTGTTATGCTCACTAACATTTGGTTATGTTGACTCTCTTGGCAGTGATGGTTTGATAGATG
The DNA here is from genome assembly GCA_035773235.1 of Eospalax fontanierii. Classification (NCBI taxonomy): domain Eukaryota; kingdom Metazoa; phylum Chordata; class Mammalia; order Rodentia; family Spalacidae; genus Eospalax; species Eospalax fontanierii. Next base: position 62,664,353 of record CM069535.1, on the reverse strand, counting down.
AATTGTTGATTTTTTTTTTTCCAGGGACAGAGTGTCATGTAGCCCAGGCTGGCTATGTAGCCAAGGATGACTTTGAAATTCATGATCCTTCTGTTTCTACCTCTCAGAGTGCTGGGTTTACAGACCTGTACCAATACAAGAGGTTAAGATCAGAGGTACTGGGGATCAAACCAACAGTTTTGTGGCATGCTAGGCAAGCACTCTGACAACTAAGCTACATCCCCAGCCTTAAATTTTGTATTTTAAATATGTACAGTTTACTAAATGTCCTTTAAAACTCAAAAAAGTTTGGGTATAATAACACTTGTGTGTAATCCCAGCACTCAGGAGGCACAGGCAGGGAGATCACTGCAAGTCTGAGACCAGCCTGGTCTACACTGTGAGTTCCAACCCAGCCAAGGTTACAGAGAGACTCAGTCTCTAAATAAATAAATAAATAAATAAATACAAAATGACTCAATAAAATGTTTAAAACAAAGAAAAGTTTATTAATTCATGTAATTATTAAAAGGTATAATTTATTGTTAATAATGTACAGTGCTCATATTATGACCATAGATATATATATATATATATATATATATATATACATTCATAATATGAAAATCTGAATGCATGTATTAAAACTTTAAAAAATTTATTAGGACAAGTAATTATATAAAAATGGATATGCAGGTGTGTAAATGTTGGCATGGAAGACATGTTTTAAGAATTGGGATATATTTATGTTCATAGTAGCATTCTTCCAATAGGTAAAAGATAGAAGCAATTCAAGTATCCATCCACACATAGTTAGAAAAACAAAATGTGATAGATATAGCCACACAATGAAACATTATTTCATCTTTAAATTCATTACAACATGGATTTGTGAACCTTGACATTATGCTAAGCAAAATAAACTAATCACAAAAATGTATCATTCCACTTACATGAAGCACTTAGAGTTGTTGGAGACAGAAAATAGAGGCGTGCTTGCCAGAGTGGGAAACAGGGGAAATGAGGGATTACTGCTTAGTGAGTAAAGAGCTTCCTTTCTGCAAGATGAAAAGAGTTCTGTGAACAAATGGCAATTGATAATGGTTGTAAAGTATTGATAGAGTGAATGACAATGAACTGTACATTTAAGAATGGTTAGGCTAATAAATCTTATGTGTATTAAACTACAATTTCAAAAAGAAATGAGGGGCCAGAGATGGCTTGGTGGTTAAGAGCACTAACTGCTCTTACGGAAAATCTGAGTTTAGTTCCCAGCACCCACATGGCAGCTAACAACCGTCTATAACTCCAGTTCCAGGAGATCTGATGCCCTCTTCTGACCTCCAAGAGCAATGCACAACACTCACAACACTCGTATACTTCATATACGCAGGCAATATACTCATACACATAAAAATAATAAAATAAAAAAATTTTTAAATAAATGAGAGTTCCTACACATTGTCATCAGAGGTTTTGGGTGTTTTGTTTATTTTATTTTATTTTTTTTTATTTTTGGTCTTTTTTGAGAAAGGCTCTCCCTGTGGCCCCAGCTGTCCTAGAATTCATTATGTAGACCAAGTTGACCTTGAACTCACAGAGATCCACCTGCCTAGCAAGTGCTGGGATTAAAGGCTCACACACCACCACACCCAGCTGAGAGGTGTTACCTTACAATTTTTAAAAAACATTTTTAAGAAATCTCATGAGTTATTTTCAAATTAAACTTCTTCTGGGGTAACTCTGAAATTCCCCACAGGAGTTAACACTGTTTAAAACTGTTACCTTTAATTTTGTTACTAGAAATCTAACATCAATTGTTTCTCCTCTCAATATGACATAGTATTTTCCTAATGGAGCATAAGAAGTCCAAAATATGAGATAGACATAATTCCCTTGAAGTCTTTCTTACAAAAAGGGAGGTTAACAGAGGCCACACTTAAGTAGCTCAGTTTTCTGGAACAGACAGTGGGACTTAAAAATCAGCATCCAGGTGCTAGCTAATGTTGAAAATCTATCATGCACTGGCATACTCTATAAATTTCACAGGGGCTTATTTATGGCTTTCAGCTTGAATAATGCAAGATCAATGAGACCCCAAAGGGCTTTTCCCAAGAAAATTTCTATCCCCATTTCTCCAAAAGAATTCCTTAACATTGGCAGAGTTAAGGAATACTCCTGAACACAGTTTCCAACCATTGCTGGCTTTGCACAGTCAAAAAGCATGACCTGGCTCTTAGCATACCTAACCGTTCTCTAGGGCCTTGCAACTCTGAGATACAGAGTGCTTTAAATTTTCCAAGAGTTTAATTTTCTTCTAGGAATCCACCTAGTGCTCCCTGAATGAAGGAAGAGGAGCATTCTGTTATCTCCCAGGAAGATGAAAGCATCTGCTCCAGGATTCCAAAGAGATATTTCACCACAGCTTTTCACAAACTGATTACATTTAAAGCTCCTTGGGGAGTAAGAGGGTAGAGAATAGGAGGAAAGACACCTCAGGGAAAAGACCTCTGTTGGCATGAGTGAGGAACTCTTAGCCCTCCCCTGGGAATAAGCTTGTTTAAATACCACCAATCAGCATTCCCAAGCACAAGTGCACACACAATGTGACTAGAGTTGAAATTTTATCTTTGACTACCAAAGCGTACTCAAAGGGTTAAACTGTTCCAGGAAAATGCATGTGCTTATCCTAAAAAAAATGCTCCATATGTAAATTACAAAAATTTTCACTTCTCTCTGACCATAGTAGTATACTTCTCTAATCCCAGCATTTGGGTGGCTGAGGCAAGATCACTATGAGTTCAAGGCAAGCATGGTTACATAGCAAGACCGTATCTCAAAACATAAAAATAAACACATAAAAAATTATTTCTCAGCTTTATGATGTACAGAGAGAGAGAGAGAGAGAGAGCGCCCTAATGCCCATTGTAAGGAAGGGCAAAATGATATTGTGGACAGTGATGTGAATTCACCCAATTCTACCAAGACTATCATCTCTATCCCATGTCCCACTCCTCATAACCACCTTTCAGTGCTCAAGTACCAGCAAAGACACTAACAGGCTAGAGGCCAAATGTGCCAGTTTCTAACCATGAATCTGATAAGGCTGCCAAGAATTTCCAGAAATTCATGTATATGAAAGCACTTCGTAAATAGGAAAAAGAATACTAAGTGTTTTTGAGTTGGACATTGAAAGGCATGAACTTTTCCAAGGAATCTGAACACCCACAAACCAGCAACAATGACCGTTTTTAAGAAGGCAGTCAATGCAATAGACTAATTAAAGGGGCACTTCTCCTACTCCATAAAACCACACTGGAGGAGGGCTGATGTTACAGCCTCTGAAGTTCTTCACAGCACATGCAAGCAGGTGGTTTAAAGGGTACACAAAATAACAGGAGAGAATTCCATAAAGTTCACTTAGAATCTACTGTATTCAAACCATTCTAAATAAAAAGCAGAAACACACAGAACAGTTTATTTGTTCATATAAAAAGGGAAATTAATGTCCAGAGAGTTTTGGAGTTATTTTGATCTATTTTGGTTTGGTTTGTTTTTTGTTTTTTTTTTTGTGACAGGGTCTTACCCCAGCCCACACTGACCTGGAATTCACTATGTAGCCCAGGTTGGCCTTGAACTCTTCAAATCCTCCTGAATCAGCCTCCCAAGTGCTGGGATTACAAGCACAAGCCACCATGCCTGGCCAAAGAGTTTAAATGACAAGCACAATATACCTTTTGTTACTTATTCCTGAATGGAAAACTAGAACTTGTTTCATTCCTACTCTGGTTTCCTACCATTTAACAGCAGCTGCTTTGAGAGTGAACACAAAATGCAGTCTTACTAGTGAAGCTGCAATTGGCAGGAAGGAAGGCCCCTGAAGAGGGGTAGACTATATGGTCACTGAGCACTCTCGGGTGCCAGACACTGGGCAACATGACTCTTACAGACTAACTAGCTCCTAACACAGGAATAGGAATCGCATACTATTTTGCTGATTTTACAAAGTTAAAAGACTCATCAAGTCATGTAACAAGTAGAACAAAGATCTACCTGGATCCTCTGCCTTCAACACCTGCACTTTTAACCACCATACCAAACTGCTTTGCTTTTGCTTTTTTTCTTTTTTATCTTTGCATCTGTAATAGAGGGTGCTATAGTGCTGTAAATCTGGCAGCACTACAAGTTCTACAGAATATGTAAAAAGCTGAAACTCTTGTAGAGTGTGGGAGTTTACACCTGTATGCCTCGACTCTGGAGGCTAACTCAGGAGGACTATCTTGAATTTAAGGCAAACCTGGGTTAGTGAGTTCCAGGCCAGCCTGGTGTACAGACTCTGATCCCTCTCTGAATAGCAAAAGTGAACAAACAAAACACAAAACTTTTTAAATTCTTAATTCTGACAGAAAATTGGGTAGTCGGCACAGAGGCAACCCTCCAACCCCAGGCCCTTTGTCTAGGTTCAACCCCAACCCCACGCCTTTTGAATTCAGATCCTATAGTCTTCCATGGGGAATGCAGGTTCTAGAATGTAAGTTCCATAAGAGCCTGGAACTCTGTCTTCATCGCTGATGTATTGCCAGGGCCTATGGAACATATACTAGGCAATCAAATCACAGTTAATGAGTAAAACAAGGAAGTTAAGCTGTCACCTTTAGTTGTGCGACCTTGAAAGGACTTCTAATCCTAATCCTCAGTTTCCTCAAGTAGAAAACACAAGGGATAATACCTCATGGAGTAATGTGACAATCACAATAGATCACTCACTTGTGACAAGATGGAGCATAAAGAGCACCCAAAATATAAACTATTACCTTATTACTACTATTACACAATGACAGATTTTAGCCTTAAGAATTTTTTTCACCCACACTAATCAGATAATACTTCATCATAAAGACACAGAATAGGAAAACAGAAGTCCATAAAACTATTTCTACCTTCAGATCTGCTACCACCTAGCTGTGTGACCTTGAACAAACCTCTTCAGTTCTCTACACTCTCCTCAGCTGTAACATGAGGGATTAAACCAAATCAGTTCCATAAGCATTCATGGGGCACCTTCTCTGAGGCAGACTTATGATCAGTCATCTATAAAATTCTACAATCCTTAACAGTGTCAATGGAAAAATATCAAAGCACAGCAAAATAGTCTCTAGTTTGCATCATGGCTGTACAGAAACTCCAAATAGCTAACTGCATTACATCATCTCAATGAGCAATATTTGTAAATATACAGGGTTTAATTCTGAGACACTCATCCCTTATCAATAAAAAAATTGGCAGACTCTAATACTTATCAGCCTTGAAGCTTCCAAAAACCCAACATGTAAAAATCATTTTGCACCTTAGTCAAATTGTGTGCTACTGGAGAGCAATCTGGGAATGCCAAAGTTATTAACACTCTCAATGGCAACAGTTATGAATAAGATGTATTTTTTTAAATGGCATATCTGGCCAAAACTGCAGTGGGGAATCCAAGAACAGAATGCAGTGCATCTAGACAGGACACAGAGGCCAGTGGCCATTGTTTACAAAAACAGGCTGGGATTATGAACAGTGACAAGGGGCCAAGACTTCAGTTATAACTCACAACCACACCTCTCTCAATCCCAGTCCAACTGAAGCTATCAATCAATCAACTCCAGCATCTCTGTAATAAACCTACCAATATTTGCAGTCAAGTGGATAGAAGGTCCCTTAGGGCACTTCCAGCATTGACCAAATTGATAATATAAAAAAAAGATCCTACAGACACAATGGGCACTTCAAACTACCTTTCAACCTTCCAAGAGATAAGGTAACTGCCCATTTCACACTCTACCCCTAGCCCATACCCAAGGCAATCATTAAGGGAAGACACAGCATTTCCCAAATCCTCTATGATAGGAAAAGGTCTCCCTGCTTTGGTGCAGGGAAAGAAGGAGGGGCCCCTGCCTCTGTACTCTGAAACAAAGGAAAACCCAGAGCTCCAACCATGTGGTGTAACACTCAAGGCCACCCCACCTCTCCCAGTTAAGGTCTCAATGGGTTAGAGCCACAAGGCTCTTCCCAGTGACTGGTCAGAAAGGGGCAGTGTCTTGCACACACACACATGCTAGGGCTCTTTCACAGGCATGAACACCTCCTAAAGGAAATGCTGGGTAAGGAAAAGCTATTTGGGTATGGGCTTGGATTTGGCCAGCCAAATTAGGCAATGGACTAGATGAGGAGGCAGGACACTTGGGTTTTTCCAGGTCTACATTTTTGCTTTACCCTTCACATTTCTGCAGAAAGAATTTAAAAGCATGTATTCTGGAGCTGAGGACGACAGACACAATTACGTATTCCTATTTTCCAGTTTCAGCACTACCCTGAAACCTTAACAACCCAATTCCATTCAGGTTTAGATAAGGGTAGAAGCTGGTGTAGATGGTCATGTTCTTCCTGTTTAGTGATCTTTGACTACATTCAGGATGACCAGGGGCTAGGTAAACCAACATGGCTAGGGACTTCCTGTATCCATTGCACAGCAAACCTCATGCTTGAATACAGTACACCAGAAAAGCCCCACCTCCCCCAGGACTCCTCTCTCAAGGTTGCCTTTCTGTCTGGACTTCTCTTCAACCTTTGAAATAAATGTTCAAACACCTGTCAGATCTCAGCTGTCCTTCAAGGAAGCCAGACCCGGACACCTGAAGGCGAATTGCAGCCTTTCTCCCAGAACCTCAGGCCCCTCCCCCGCTCGGTCCAGCTTTGGAGGAAAGAGTAGCCAAATCCTCCCCTCCCCCCAATATACTCCCAAGGCCCACTTCCAGTGCTTGGGCCCCAGACATCATTCCAAGGTTCAGTTCTACCTATGAAACCACCTCTGGGGTCAACCTGCCACCTGCTCCACCCAAGAAAAGAATGCCCGTTTGTAGAGATGGAAATGCATGCCTCGCCAGTCCACAGAGCATATGCATCATGCTAATTTTCAAAATCCTTACCTTTAACCTGAGTATCGTACTCTGCAATGATCTCCTTATCCTTTTTGAATTTGGCTGGAGACGTCATGTTTTCCTTCTTTCCTCCGAATTCGAATTGCGAATTGATAGATCCTCGAGGAAAATACAACCACCGAAATCAATTCCCCTTCTCCCAAGGGCAGAGAAGGCGCTGCGGTGGTCTCCAGAGCCCTGGGGGAGCACGAGTGGCGGGATGGACAGGCAGCTATGACACACACATGCAGGCGGTGGGCACTGAGGCTGGGGGCGGTGGCGGCTGGCTCAGTGCTAAAGCCCTAGCCACAGCCGCATTAGCCAGGAGAACTGCAGCGCCCGGAGGCTGGCCTGGGGTCTGACATCAACGACACAGGCAGGGAGTGGAAGTCCTTCCGCACAACATGGTGTGGGGGGTGCGGGGGTGTGGACGCGCCCAACTGTGTTCCCGAGAGGGAGTGGGTTTGAATCGAAGAGCCAGGGGAGGGCTAGGCGTGCTTCCCGGGTTTTTGTCGTACGAGCTCAAAGATGCTGCAAATCAAATCCCAAAAGGAAGCACAACAGCGCGGACAGGATCGGAAGTCGTTTGCTCCGGTTCACTAGCCTGTAAATGCAAGAAAAGGGGGAGGGGGCCATCAGTCCCGGACCAGATCCAGATCGCAACTGGGGTGGGGTCGGGAAAAACACTCGGAGCCCTACAGCGGCCCATTCATCTCTGCCAAAGGCCGCCCGCTCCTCCCGAAGACGCGGCACGGCGAGGTGAGGCGAAGAAAGCTGCCTCGGAATTTTGTTTTAAGGCAGAAAGAAAATACTTTGGAGCAGCTGCCCGCGTGGGCTCCAGGCGGGGACTGCAGCGGGAAAGCGGCGCTGCGGGTGGGGACTGCGGCACTCCACGCTTCTCCAGCCCCGCCACGCGAAGGGGACCCTTCCCACACTTCCCGCGACGCAGCCCCTGACCCAAGCTGGAGCACACCCTCGCCCGTCCCCGCAGATATCAACGCGATCCGAACCAGAGGGACCAGCCACCGGGCACAACTTTTCTTGCCCTCCCGCCCCTCCTCCCAGTTGTTTTGTTTTTGGTTACTAGCTTCTCCTGGCAGCAAAATGGGAGGTGGGGAGGGCGATGCAGGAAAGGGCCCGCTCCGCACGGGACATCCAGGAAAACAATGTGGTCGGCAGAAGCAGGAAACCGGTTAAAGGCGAGGGTCTAAAACGGGAAAACCCGGGGATGCGAGGCGGAAGGCGGCGGTCGCCTCCCCAAGCTAGGGACGAGAGTTCTTCTAATTGGCACCCCAAACATTTTTCGTTCCCCAACCCTAGAACCCCAGATGCTGCATCCAATCCCAGTCCGGGGGGAGGGGGGAGGGTCGCACCAGGTGGCAGGGAAGCAGCCGGAAGGGCTACGCCGCAGCGGGCCCTGCCTCCTAGGCCTCCCTGGCCGGGGCTGCCCAGGAGGCGGCTCCAGCCAGTGTCGCCCACTCCAGCGGCTGGAGGAAGGAAGGGGAGCAGAGGCGGCATGGTGCGGGGACAGGATGAGGAGAGGCAGGCGTGAGGCGGGGTCCAGAGGCGGGAGACCCGGCCATGCCGGCCCGCCCAAGCCTGGAAGGAAGGCCAGAGAGGGCACCGAGAGGGCGGCTGTGGAGTGAGGCAGTAGAGGGGACTGCGGTGGGCTGCGATCTTAAGTGCAAGGGTGTTGGCAACTCCGAGCACAGGAACGAGGGTCTGGAACCCGAGTGGGTGGAGAAGAGCCTGGGAGGCAGACTGCAGGGGTGCACAGAGAAAGCGCCCCAGGCTGCGTGGAACACCCCATCTTTCAGGGTCCTGGGCTGCCAGCCAATGCTGGGACATGGGAAGAGGCCAGCGGACCGTTAAGACGAGGCCCGGGGTGGACCGGGGTGGACCGAGCTGGCAGTATGCCGAAGGGCTTCGAGCAGGCGGTGTCGCCGCGTGTAGGGACAGTCCCCGGCAGTGCGGGGTGGGGCGGAGACACGCTGTCCTAGGAAGTATTATGGGCTGCACCGGGAGATGGGGAGAGGGTCGGAGCCGACGCGGGCGGAATGAGCACAGCGGGCGGCGCTGCCGCGTCCACCCGCCCAGCCCGGGTTTGTTCAGTCAGGGCAGCAGCCAGGCGGACGGGAAGGGAAGAGGGAAGGAGCCTTTACCTGGCTGCCGCGACGGGTCCCAGGCCCCGGGCTCCGCTTCCCACTTAGCGTTCTCCTCCCCGCCACCCTCTTCTACGCAGTTCGGCCCCCCAGTTCCCTGAGGAACAACTCCGCAAGACCCCGCCGGGTAGCAGAGCCCACCCCCGCGCCAATCACAGCCTGCCTCCGATCGACCGATGGGGCCTCTAGCCAATAGGAACAACGAATCCCAGGAAGACCGGAGTAGGGGGAGGGGCTGGCGAAACTTGGAGGTGTGACCAGAGCCCCGGCCGGGGCGCAGTCCCACAGTGAGCTCCTCCCCCCCTGGCCGAACCCTAAAGTAGAACCGATGGGCGGGACAAAATGGAACCAACAGCCAAACATAAGCTCTCCAGAGAAGACACGACCAATTGGGCCGGGCAGGGAGGAGGAGTGCCGTGGAAACTTTAACCAATAGCGAGTACGGATCGCGGGGACTGTAGAGCATCCTCCAATATGGAACGCGAAGGGTGTGCCTTCCCACTCTTACAGGGCGGAAGGAGGGTTCGCCCACACATACGCGCGCTGACCAATGACTGGGAGGCAGCCCCGCCCTGGGCCAACCAGAAAGTCGAGCTCAGCCCGCACCGTTACTGGGGGCCGGCCCTGGAGCCCACGTCTGGGCCAGGCCCTGGCCTTCCCATGTGGGGCGTGGGCAAGCTCCAGTTCTCCCAATCGGTGCCCGGCGCTGCAATTCAAACTGACACTTGGTTGGAAAGGCCGAGAAAGCGGAAGAAGGAGTCAAGACGGCGTGTTCGGTGACAGACCTGCGCGGCCTGAGCCTAACTAGCGGACTCTGTCCCACCCCATGCCCACCACTGCTCGCCCCCGAAGCGACCCTAATTAGGGTTACAGGCGGCCGGTGCGAGCGCTGAGGGAGTGAGCACGCGAGCAGCCGCGGTGCGAGAGGAAAGGCCCGCAGCGGAGAGAGCGAGAAGGGCGCCGGCTGTGCGAGGAGCGTTGGGGAGGAATTGGAGCGCTCTGCGGGAGGAGCTTACGCTGGGAGTGGTCAGAGGCGAGGCTGTAACTAGCCTACCGGGAACTGGGAATCTCGGGACTCGGGGCGGGAGCTAAAAGCTAGGGACCCTTGGTGACCCCGCCGGGGTGTCCCCACCTCAGACTCCATCCCTTTTTGCCCGAGTTAAAAGGAAGTAAAACTTGCTGTTGCCACTTAATAAATATTATACCTTTCCACCAGGAAACCAGAACTCTTCCCAGTTTTAGGATTTAGAAAACTCGAGTGCTTGAAACTTGCTTTTTAGCCTGGGGAAATCCAAGTAGGAAGAGTATTGCTCGTTTCCTCTTTCTAAATTTGCTGCTTATTTTTTGTGGGACGCTATGTCTACCAGTAATTGTACTTTCAAGGACCGATGTGTGTCCATCCTGTGTTGCAAATTCTGTAAACAAGTGCTCAGCTCTAGAGGAATGAAGGCTGTTTTGCTGGCTGATACTGACATAGACCTTTTCTCTACAGACATCCCTCCTACCAAGTAAGTAAAGTGGGTAGCCCTTTAACTAACTGGACAATGGATCTCTGGGAGTCAAGGTTGTTATTTGGTGTTCCAGCCACTCCCAACAGTCTGATGATCTCCTTGGAGTATATCAAGTGGGCAGACTGTCTGGACAAAGTCTGTGGTTTAGCCAAAGTGGTCAGTGCTGATGTAATGCTTACAGTCACGTGACCATACCTCCCTTAAGTTGTATCCCAGGCTCAGTGCCTTGCCCAAATATCCTTTCTCATTGAATCTAGGCTTTGGACACTCATTTGGAAGGAAGCAGACAATAATTCACTTAAAATGAAATTTATGATGAACAAATTATAATAATAACTTTGAACGCTTTAAAATATGAAGCAAAGCTACAACCTCTTCATCCCTTGGAGTCGTTTGTGAATTGGCCTAATTGCATCCGTAACTGCAAAACCAGAGTCTCTCGTTTATTGCAGAGATAAATGGGTTAATATTTTAAGTTTGTATATGTGCACCTGTGTGATACCAAAAAAAAAAGCCACACTAGATTATAAAATCATAGAACCTACTATTTTAAAGATTCTATGATTCAATTGTTTTGTAATGTGCTCACGTAAGTTTGAAGTATTAATCCATCTTTACAATAGCTCTCTCTGATCATAAGAAAGTCTCAGGTGAAATGTTACACGATAAAGTCTAGAATAGAATCCGGTCTTTTATTGTTTATTCTTTGTTGGAGTTGTAGCAGTTGATTAATGTGCTAAGATGTACATGACTCGTTGAACACATTAGTTTTTTTTTTAAGTAGGAAATTTGCCAAATGTTTATACTGAGCTCCAGTATTGCCCACTCTTACAAAATGTATCATAGCTCTACTTTAGAGTCTTGTTCAGTTCTGAATATGTAAAATTTGTGTCAAATCACAGCTAAAAGCACCTTTGATGGGCTGTGGAGAAATTAGGACCTTTGCATATTGTAGGGATGGCCAAGATGCTATGAAAAACAATTTGGTTCTTTTTAAAAATTAAACAGAAGCCAGGTACAGTGGTGCCCAACTTTAATTTCAGCACTTGGGAGGCAGAGGCAGGCTTATCTCTGAAACCGAGGCCAGCCTTGTCTACATACCAAGTTCCAAGCCAGCTGGTAGACCCTGTCTCAAAAAAACAAACAAACAAAAAAATTAAACACAGAACTATCATATAATCTGATAATTCCACTGCTGGATGTATGTATATCCCAAAGAATTCAAAGTATATCTTGAAAAGATATATCCTTACTTGTATACAAAACAGCATTTTTCACAGTAGCCAAGAGTAGAAACTGTCTAAATTTTTATTGACTGGATTGATAAATGGTACACAGAAGGTAGCCTTAAAGGAAACAAATCCTGTCACGTACTCATGTACTATAGTGTGGATGAATCTTGAGAACATTGTGCTAAGTGAAATAAACTAGTAACAAAAAGATAACTTCTGCATGATCCTGCTTATATGAGGTTTCTGAAGTAGTCAACTTAATAGAAACACAAAGGTGACAGCTAGGAGGTGGTGAGAGGGCGAGAGTTGTTACGTAATAAACATAGAGTTTTGATTTCACAGTACAAAAAAGATCTGGAAATACATCTCACAACAATGTGACCATATTTAATACTTTTAAACTGTACATTTTAAAAAGCAAGATGGAATACTGGGAATATAGTTCAATGATACAATGTTTGCCTAGCATTTGTAAAGCCCTGAGTTCTATCACTGACATCACCAAATTTTTTATAGATAGCAAATTTTGTTACATTTTCTCAGAATTAAAATTTTTAGTATATTTGACTGTCTATAAACTTTTTATCCTCCAGTGCAGTGGACTTCATTGGAAGATGCTATTTCACTGGAATCTGCAAATGTAAACTGAAGGACATCGCCTGTTTAAAATGGTAATTTGTGGTACTGTTGTAGATAGCCTAGATTTAGAAGATGTATATAGACAACAAAGTCCATAGAAAGATCCAGTGGGCTGCAAGGAACTCTAATATAACCCAGACAGTGAGCCATTGAAAGAAGATTGTTACTTAGAACTAATTATTTTCATTTAAAAAATTATATTTATTAATGTGTCTGTGTATGTGCATATATGTTTGTTTGTGCATATAGGGCATGTGTGTGTGCATAGCACACATGTGGAGGTCAGAGGACAACTTGTAGGAGTCCGTTCTCTCTTTATGGAATCCAAGGATTGGACTCAGGTTGTCAGCTTGGAGACAAGTGCTTTTACCCACTGAACCATCTCACTCGTCCTGGACTATTTTTTAAAAGATTCTTGTGATATTTCACAAGATGATTTTGTAATTTTTCAATGTGCATTCAAAAGTATCTGCCCCCCACCTCCAAGGAGCTAGCGTAATCTAAAAGGTAGCACTGCAATTTATACTAATAAAACTCAGGGAACAAGGAAGAGGGTTCAGTGGCTAACGTGCTTTCTGTGAGTGTTTGAAGACCTGAGTTCAATCCCTGGCACCCATTTAAAAAGCCAGATATGGCAGCATACACTATCATCCCAGCTCTGGGGAGATGAAGACAGGCAGATCTTTGGAACTCCCTGGCTGGCCAGCCTAACCTAATTGATGAGCTCCAGATCCCACTGAAAGATCTTGTCTCAATAAACAGTGGGAGGGTTCCTGAAGAACTAAACCCAGATTGTATACACACATATACCCCCCTCCCCCTCCCCAGCAAAAATCAGATCTAAGCCCTGGCCCTACCCTTGCCTTCTCTATGATCTTGAATAAACTCCTTAAATCTCTAAGTCTTTGAAACTTGGTATCCATATTTAATCACTTTTTGAAACAAGATCATACTCTAACTCAAGCTAGCCTTGAACTCATTATATAACCTGGATGGCCTTAGATGTGTGGTAATCCTCTTGCTTCAGCCACCTCGTTGCTGGGATTATAGGAGTGAACCACCATGCCCCACTCCTTATCTAATTACCCCCACCCACTCACCTTTTCCTTCCTTCTTTATTTTTTCTATTCTTTCTTTTTCTTTATTTTTTTGAGATCTTGTCTCCCTATTCAGCCAACCCTGCTCTAGAATGCCCTGTGGTATTGGAGCTGGTCCAATTCATGATCCTTCTGCTTTAGTTTCTCATAAGTGCTGGAATTACAAATGTATGCCACTATGCCCAGCTTTTAAATTTCTATCATAATATTAAATTATGAAGATAATTTAACAATCTAATAATTTAACAATTTAACCTCTAAAGTTGTGAAGGGGAAATGAATTACTGATGTTAAAAGGCTATATAAACTGTAAGTCAAACATAGATGAGAGTTATTATTATCTTTTGAAAGGCAAATGGATTCGTGTTATTCCATTAGAGAGAAAAGTTGAGGATTTTTAACAGAATTTGGACTGCAAATCAATGACTGTTAATGCATTAGTGACTATTAGAATTTATTAATTTAAGCTATGATGAACTAGTAATTGCTAAAAGAACTGGATAAACTAATAACATGAGATAAAGTCACTGGCCTCTGGACATAATATTCTAGTGGGAACATGATCATTCAATATGATATTTAAATAAAAATGATATTTACTATAGTGGGAAGTACTACAAAGAAAATAATAATAGGTGATAGAGAGTAACAGAAAGTAGATGAGAGTTATTTTAAATGTTATAGTCCAGGAAGCCATTCCATGAAGATGTAAACATTGGAGCTGAATCCTAAGTATGAGAAGGATCCAGAAGTATGTTCCAGGCATAGGGAATAACAAGCACAAAGACATATGGCAGGAAGAAATTTAATATGTTCTTTGAATGTGTTAAAGTATTGGTCAGTGGGAAGCTATTAAAGGGTTTTGGCAAGGGAGCAAAATGGTCTGACATTCCCACTAGAATGTTTGCCCCATGAAAACAAGGACTTGGTTTTGTCCACTAGTGGAATCTTACTACCTAAAACAGTGCCTGGCATATAATAGATGCCCAACAAATATTAGTTGAATAAGTAAGTGGATAGATAAATGAATGGGAATAAGTGATCATTGAAGCTATATGTTCTTGTAGTGTGGCCTTACAAATAATTGTTAGTTCTTGTCTAAGAACAATTTCTGTTTTCCCTTATTTGCCTGCTAAGTGGGTTATGATTATAAAATATCTTTTAGGTATGCTGGTATTTTTTATGACCATAAAAGTGACCATATTTCACAGGGTACCAAGCTATAGTAAGAATTTTCACCACTCAAGTATAAACAATTCATCATGCCATTAAAAAAGGAAGTAGATAGCCAGGCATGGTGGTACATACCTTTAATCCCAGCACTTGGGGTTGAGGGCAGGTGGATCTCTGTGAGATCGAGGCTAGCCTGGTCTGCACAGTGAGCTTCAGGCCAACTGGGACTACAGGGAGACCCTGTCTCCAAACAAAAAGTATAAACTAAAACATTCCCTATATGTTCACTCTATTTAGCTTGAGACTAGCTACTGAAAAGAAAGTGTAAGAGTTGTGAGGTAATTGCCTGACGACGGTGAAAACCTTTTCAACTTTGATTAGTGGCTGGGAATTCCTTCAAAATTATTAAATCAAAATTAGAACAACATTTTGTGTTTAGTTTACAGGACCCATGCTGACTTCCTACCTCCTCCATTTGTTGAAGCAATTTTTAAGTGCTAGCATGGAACTGGAACATATGAAAACTCACCTTGTCTTTAATCCTGGGGCCAGCAAAATCCTTTACTGTTAGATCTGAGTTTATTTAATATATTTTTTTCTGTGTAGCATATCAATTTTGAGTACTTTCCAAAACAAATCACATCCCAAAGTTAACCGTCAAAGAGAGAATGGATAGAATAATATGAGCAAGGAAACGTAAGAGTGCATTGGTATTGTTTTCATTTATAGAATGCATTCCCACCTGATAGAACTGTGTCTAATGTCAGAGTAACACCCTTCTCATAGCTAGCAATGAGTTATTTGAAGAAAAGGGTCTAACTTTTATGTCTGTCTTTATATTAGCACCTACAGATGCTTCTGTGGTTCAGGTCCCTGGACCTGTTACATGGTTCCTATTAACATTTACTTTTCTTTTTAGTGGGAACATTGTAGGCTACCATGTGATTGTTCCCTGTAGTTCCTGCCTTCTTTCCTGTAACAATGGACACTTCTGGATGTTTCACAGCCAGGCGGTTTATGGTATTAACAGACTAGACTCTACTGGTAAGAAACAATTGACATAGACATTCCCTTATAATATTTCTTTATCAATACCTGAGTAGAACCTCCCAATAGATTATTTCAGGGTTCCTCTGAGACCTTCACAGCTAGATCAGATGGGCAAAAGTCAAACCTCACTCCCCTTCCTCAGACATTCACTTACGAAAATTATTAGCCAAAATTCCTCACCGTTTATCACTAAGTTAAAAGAGCATTGTGCTTAACTGAATTTTTTGGTCTTTGTTGTTGCCTTTTTCTTCTTCGTTTTAAGAAAGTCAAACTAAATAGCCCAGGTTGACTTCAAAGTACCAGTTCTCCTACCTCAGCCTCCAAAGAGATTATAGTTATGCACCACTATGCTTGGCTTCTTGCTCTTTTTAAATTAATACTTTTATTATTACAAGGTACTACCTTGATATATATTTTGATTACAAAGAACATTTGAAAAATTTAGATGTGATAGTCAAGGCTGTGTGTGTGTGTGTGTGTGTGTGTGTGTGCACATGGGTGGGGAAAGGAGAAAAGGGAGCTGCAGAGATGACTCAGCAGTTAAGGGCACCAGCTGCTCCCACAGAAGATCCAGGTTCAATTCCCAGCGCCCACATGGTGGCTAACAACCCTCTGTAATTCCAGTTCCAGGGGATCCAACACCCTCTTTGACCTCCGTGGGCACTGCACAACACTAGTGCACTTATATACATGAAGACAATACACTCATACACATAAAACAAAAATAATAAATGAAGTTTTTTTAAAAAAAAGAAAAGAAAAGAAAAGAAAAGAGGGGTAGTGGGAAAATGGAAAACTGGGTGACTTCTGTCTGGTTATTCAAGTTTTAAAAATATGCATTTTACGGGCTGAAGAAATGATTCAGCAGTTAAGAGGGCTTACTAACTCAAGTTCAGTTCCTAGCACCCACATCAGGCAGCTCACAACCACCTGTAACTCTAGTTCACAGGATCTGATGCCATCTTCTGGCCTCCACAAATACCTGCATATACATGGTACCCATACAAACAAGCAGGCAAAGACACACACATACACACAAATAAATAAATAAACATTTAAATATATATACATTTTAACATCTATATTACAAGTTTTTTTATTTATTATTTTTATTTTATGTGTGTGAGTGTACTGCATGCATGTGTGTAAGTGCACCTATGTCATGTAATGCCCATGGATGTCAGAACAAAATGTCAGATTCCCCTGGGACTGGAATTACCAATGGTTGTTAGCCACTGTATGAGTGCTGAATTGAATCACAGTCCTCTACAAGAACAGCCAGTGAGTGCTCTTAACTGTTGAGCCATCTCCAGTGCACCACCTGCCCTTGGGGGACTTTTAGAGACAGGGTCTCCCTGTAGCCACAGTTGACCTGGAACTTGCTATATAGACCAGGCTGGCCTCAATCTCACAGTGTTCTACCTTCCTGTGCTTCCTGGGATTCTTCTTTTTCTTTTTTCAGGCAAGGTCTTTTGTAGCCCAGCATGACCTTAAATCCACTATGTAGTCAAAGATCACTTGATCCAAACCTGATTTTAAGAGATGCTGGGGGTTAAACCCAGGGGGCTTTGTGTACACTAGGCAAGCACTCTACCAACTGAACTACATATCTAGCCTGTTACATTATTTTTTAATTACATATATAAAATTTGGTTTAATAGATAAAGAGATCATAAATTGCAAGCTATGTCAAAGATTTTAAATCCTCCAATTATGCTTAGGTTTTTAAGACTGATTTGCGAAGGGTGGGGTTTTCATTGGTTGTTTTTAGCTTCCTAGGATTCAACTATGACTCTCAGTCCATCACTTGGACCTTTTAATTTAAAACTTTTATATATGCTTTATATACATATAATTTTATATATGTTAAGATGGCCATTTTCACAAGACATGGTGACACATGCCTTTGATCCCAGCACTTGGGAGGCAGAGGCACATAATCTCTGTGAGTTCAAGTCCAGCCTGGTCTACATAGTGAGTTCCAGGAAGGCTGGGGCTACAGGAAGACCCTGTCTCAAAAAAGAAAGAAAGAAAAAAAAAGATGGGCATTTCTCAGAAGGACTTCTCTAACTCCCCAAAGTAAAATGGAGACTTCTACTTTAGGCTTTTAGTTTTATATTTGTGTTACTCATGGGATACATTAAAGAAAGTGTCTGCTTTGATACTGGTTTTCCTGCTTCACAGAATTCAAAACACAGGGTGGAGATTTTTCAGTTTTGATTTACTTTTGAATATTGGTCAATTTTTCAAAGATAAAAGACCAGCATTCTTTCATTTGCTCTGAATATAATCCCTGACAAAACAGATGTACCACAGGACTTCCTTCCTGCTTAGAGAGAAAGGAAGGCAGCTCTTCTGTCAGATCCAATCTCCTCGTTTATTTTTTCTCCTTTGAACCAATTGTACTAAGTTCTTTCATGGCTCTTGAGGACTGATTCCAAGAATATCAAACTTCTCCTTTGTAACTATAATATTGTAATTTAAAGTAAGATTTTCTAAATGCTTGTTAAAAGATTTCTAATGGCTTTGAACTGTCCTTGAATCACCTTAATAAGTAATATCAAAGGAATGTATGCAGGAGTTTTACTAAATTCTAGAATGTTTAGACCAAAAAGGTCCCTAAGAGGTCTGTGTCTTAAGTTAACCTTCACATATAAACCTAATTTCCCAGAACTTTCCCAAAGAGCCTCGGAAATCTCAGCTCAAATTTCCTAGAATTGGGGCATATATCCCCAAAGGCATATAGTTCTCCATTTTCCTTTATGGATTCTAATTGTCACTTAGATTTTGGACTAACATTTCCTTGCAATCCTGTCAGCTTTTCAGTGCATCTTACAGAAGCAGATCACCATTTATTCTTGGAGTGGGGGTTAGGAAATGTTTTTTACAGTAAGCAATTCAAACACAAACCATTGCAGAAAATAATGTGGTAGATATCTTTATACCCTTCAAATGAAAGCTAACTTCTTGCCTAATTACATTACAGAGAGTTGATTATTCCTACTGCTTCAACCATGTACATGTTTTCTTGGGTGCCTAGGCAAGTTGAGCGCAGAAGGAGGGATGAATGACAGACTATATTTTCAGCATAGTTTAAAAGATTTGGGGGACTGGAGAGGTGGCTCAGCTGTTAAGAACATATACTGCTCTTGCAGAGGACCCTATTTCACTCCCCAGTGCACTTGTCAGGCAGCTGGTAACTGCCTGTAACTCCATTTCCAAGGGAATCCACAAACACCCACACTTTCTTGTATACACCCACATAGACACATACATATGCATAATTTACAAAAAGAAATCTGAAAAAGAAAAAGATTTGGTCTGGCAAGATGGCTCAGTAGTTAAAAGTGTTTACCAAACAACCCTGGTAACCCAGGTTTGATCCCTGGAGGTGAAAACCAGAGGAACACTTGTATGTTCACACACCAAATAGCCTGAAGTGTACGGTGCAGCAGAGCAGAAACGAGAAAAATCCTGCCTCACAAGGTGGAAGGAGAGAATAGGTTCCCAAATTTGCCTTTCAACCTCCCCTAAGTGTTGTGGCATGTGTGTGCCCAGAAACACACACACACATGCACACATACCCCCCCCCACATACAGTGTTACATTAAAAATAAAAGATTTTCATAGTGAAATACTTTAAGAATAAAAAGTAAATGACAAGGTTGGAGAAATAGCTCAGGGTTAAGAACAATGGCTGCTCCTGCAGAGGACCTGGGTTTGATTCCCCGCACCCACATAGCTGCTAACAGTCATCTTTAACTCCAGTTCCCCAAGATCTGATGTCCTCTTCTGACCTCTGTGGGCATTGCACGGCACAGGTGCACTTACATACATGCAGGCCATATACTCATACACTACACACATAAAAAATAAATAAATAAAACATTTTTAATTTAAAAAGTAAATGAGCTAAATCAACATGTCAAATAGGTAAAACACAGAAGCATGATGAATGAGATAAATTAGAAAAATACATTCAGTATAATATCATTCTTTTTTAAGATTTATTTATTTTTGTTTTATGTATATAAGTATTTGCCTGCATGTATGTGCACTATGTCTGCACCTGTGTCTGTGGAGGTCAGAAGAGAGTGTCAGATTCTCCCGGAGTGTAGTTACAGATGGTTATGAGCAGCTGTGTGGGTGCTGAGCAACAAATGCTCTTAACCACTGAACTGTCTCTCCAGCTCCTGCTGTGATGCCATTCTATCAAAATTTTAGCCAGATGCAGCGGCACATGCCTGTAATCTCAACACTTGGAGGTAGGAGGATCAGGAGTTGAAGGTCATCCTCAGTTCCCTGAGTCTAAGGTCATCCTGAGCTACATGATACTGTTTCAAAAACCAAAACAAATGTAACAGCAAGATTTTCGATAACACAGAACAGTAATGTATGTCATCGAGTTGCACATCTTTGTAGTAAAAGAGTGGTGGAACTGCCATGGAGTACTAACGGTCACAGAGGCTGGATTCCAGCCAAACTTCTGTCTCACTCCATGCTGCCATGTGACCTTTACCTTGGTGTAGAGTTTACACCCAGAGATGCTGAGTCTTCTTTTTGCTCACACTGACAATTGGACAGCTTGAGATTGTATCAGTGAGGTCTTTTTTTTCCATCTAATTTAGTACTTTTAAGTTACACTGGAGATCTTTTCATTCTCAATATGTTTGATTTCGTGCTCTACCTATGCTATATTATTTACTACAAAATCTGATATTCCTTGCAGTGTGATTTTCATTTTTTTAAATTTTCTATGTGTGACTGTTTGGCCTACATATGTTAAGGGCATCCATGCATGTAGGAGGACAGAAGGGGGTGTAGGTGCCCTGGAACTGGAGTCAAGGATGGTTGTTAGCCACGTTTTGAATGCTGGAAACAATCAGGGTCCTCTGTAAGAACAGCCAGTACTCCTAACTGCTGAGCCATTTCTCCAGCATCTGTAATGTAGTATTAAATTATTGTTCGTTATATTGACTGTTTCAACTTGGTTAAAGTTTAAAGAGCAAGACTTTAACTCCATTTCCAGGGCATCCAATACCTTCTTCCGGCCCCTAGGCACTGTACAACATGGATACACTTCCGTACGTGGTAGGCTTAATGCTCATATACATAGAACAAAAATTAAAAGGTAAAATGTTTAAGTTTAAAGCTCTATCTTGACAGCCTATAGCCCGAAGCCCATGGACTAGGAATCATGTTATAACTGG
This sequence comes from Eospalax fontanierii, assembly GCA_035773235.1. NCBI lineage: Eukaryota > Metazoa > Chordata > Mammalia > Rodentia > Spalacidae > Eospalax > Eospalax fontanierii. Next base: position 62,643,341 of record CM069535.1, on the reverse strand, counting down.
CTGCTTCCTCCCCGCATACTGGTGATTGAACCTAAGGCCTCACACAATTCCTTGCCTAGGCTGTACTCCAGTCCTCTTTGTATTTGAGAGGGTATCTCAGTAAGTTGACAAAACTGGCTTTGGACTCACTGTATTCTAGGTAGGCCTTACAATCCTGCCTCAGTCTTCCTAGAAGCTGGGACTATAGATCTTTGCCAGCAGGCCTGTCTTCCTTTATCTTTTCTTAATCAGAAAAATGGTACTAATGGCTGCTATGCATATTCTTCAAATGAGACTCATTTAGAAATTTCCTGTTAGTCCTTCAAAAAGGTACTTAATAGAAAAGAATCTTGGCAATCTCTAGGTGTAAAAGTCATTAAAATAGATTTTTAAATTATCAATGGGCCATTCCCAGCACTCGGACAGGCAGATCTCTGTGAGTTCCAGGCCAGCCTGGTCTATATAGCAAGTTCCAGGCCAGCCAGGACTACATAGTGAGACCCTGCCTCAAAAAAACAAACAAACAAAGAACACAACAGTGTAGAGTGTTTACAGCATTATGTACCTGGAGGTGGGTTTGAACAGATGGACTCCAGAGATCCCTTTGAACTCTTGCGATCCTAACATTCAAGCTTTTGCTTAAAAGGGTTTAAAGAATGTTTATGTCCTAGATGAACAGTATTAGATAGTTTTATTTGTAATACAGCTTTCTGCTTTCTGCTCTCTTCAATAGTGATACATTGGTTTATATAAGAATCTTGGCAAAGAGTTTTATATATCATGTTCTGAATTGTAATGGTAAGCACTAAAGAATTTTATGACCTCTTATTTTCAGGTGTAAACTTCCTACTTTGGGGCAACTTGCCAGAGACAGAAGAATGTACAGATGAAGATATGTTAGAAACTTCAGCAGAAGAATGTATCCGATGAGTGGGATTATGATGTGTCTCTAATATTGCTATAATTACTTTTTCTACTTAAAATATTTAATGGGCCAATTTTAACATTGCTAGTAAAGATTTGCCAGTGTTTGTTTTTAAAAACAAAAATGAAACATTTATTGGTTTATTTGCTATCTCAGTTAATTACCTCAATGTAATTTAAGCCAGTGAAGCTCTTCTGCCTCTACAACTGCCTCTCCCCACCCCTCTGTCCACTACAAGTGGACTTCAAATCAGGGAAGATTCTTTCACATGTTGCTCAGCTACCTCCCAAATGATGAAGAGTTTTTCTACAACTTGATCCCAGATGTCACTGATTTTATATTCCTGAATAAGAACATTAATATCCACTCCTTTGTCAGCCACACAAAATAAGACAATCAACTTAGTATGACAGAGGTTAAAAAAAAAAAGCAAGCTGTTAGGTTTCCATAGGTACTAGTTATCTTGTGATGTATAGGTGAGAATTGCTTTAATATGGAGCAAGACTTTGTGGATTAGCTTGCAGAATAAGTTAAAACTGAAATATATGAAGGAGTCCTTGGACTCCTTGGACAATGAGTTTGTCAGAAAATTATCAAAATATACTGTTTACCAGTGTTAATTCTTTACATGCCCCTAAAGCTGTTACAGATATTATACCATGAAAGCCAGAAAAAGTAAACATCTTGGGGCTAGAGAGATCGCTTCTTGGGGCTGAAGAGATGACTCAGCCAGTCAGAGCAGTGGTTGTTCTTGCAGAGTACCTGGGTTCAGTTCCTAGCACCCACATGACACCTGTCCTTAATTCTAGTTCTAAGGGATCCAACACCGTCTTCTGGTCTCTGTGGGCACCAGGTAGACATGTTGTACACTTATATACACACAAGCAAAACACTCATACATATAAAATTATATAAAAATCTTAAAAAATTTTAAGTAAACCATGTTTAAGTTTTTCATTTCACTGTGAATTTTTCTATGAATAACAAATTTTAGATGAATAATCTGGATCCAAACTCTGAAATAGAAAAAAGCCCAAAGAAACGATTACTTAAGATACTATACATTATAAATTTTTCATTGTTTCTTAAAACAGCATTGAGAGCCACATAGGAATAAGAAATTAAGATAGTGTTAAATTCTGGCTTTATGTTTTATTAGCATTTTGTCAGTAAGAATGCCAGAGCAGACTGAGTTTGCTTTTGTAAAGTCAGTTTAAAACATGGCCATGCATATGCCCTTGAAACTGCTCAGTTGGTAAAAGTACTTGCTGTCCAAGCCTGATGACTTGAGTTCAATCCCTGGATCCCATGGTAGAAGAAAACCAACTCTGGAAAGTATCTTCTGACCTCCATATGAATGCCTTGATATGAGTGTGTGTGCGAGCATGAGGTGGGCACTGAGTCGATTCAGACATACTCCACAACTCCTGCTCCCTGAAAACCTCTAGACAGGGATCAGTCACAGTCTCACTTTGCCAGGGTACATGCTGGTGAGCTAGCTACGTTGTTATGTAACCCAAGAGCAGAAGTGACAAATTGGAAGTTTAAACAGATTCCTTTACTTGCTCTCAAAAGTGACCTGTGCAGCAGACAGAATCCTTTGCTGTAAACTAGGCTAAAAGGTGCTGTTATGTAACTCTTCTACGAGGCTTTCAGACTGACCCAAAAACAGAACAGAATGAGTGCAGAGAAATCGCTTTTCAGAATTGTTTTTCTTGAACCTCTCTTAAATTATTTTTTTGTGGGGAGAAGGGAAGATGGGGGAAGACATGAGCACTTTACACTGGTCTCTACAGTCCTACTCTCCCACCCACCCCCTCTTTTTTTTAACTTTTATTGTGAAATAGGGTCTCACTCAGTTGCCAAGGCTGACTTTCAACTCGCTCAGTAGCCTAAACAGGCCTCAGACTTATAGTGCTGCCATGGCTTTCCCAGGAGCTGGAACTGCAGGCCCGTACCACCAGGCCTGGCTCTCTTTTAAATCTTGTTCTCCTGGAACAAAGTGGACACATGGCTAAGAGTTAAAAAGAGAAAATGAAAACAGGCTCATAGTATGTTACATGTTTCTTCAGTCAATTTGTTCAACTAAAGAAAAAGAATTTAATGCTAGAGTAAAGACTATTAAAAATTTAAGGTTAGCTATCAATAAGAGTTCTGGTTCTAGTTTAGCTCAGGCTTTCAAAGGCCATGTTGGACTGGTTTTTTAAAAAAATATATATTTATTATTTTTATTTTATGTGCATTGCCCTCAGAGGTCAGAAGAAGGCATTGGATCCTCCGGAACTGGAGTTACAAACCGTTGTTAGCTGCCATATGGGTGCTTGGAACCAAACCCCAGTCCTCAGCCAGTGTTCTTAATCGCTGAGCCATCTCTCTAGCCCCAACTGAGGGCTTTTTAAAAAGGCAAAACCAACTAGAGTCACACTGACTTGAAGTAAGTCACAAATATTTCATTGCTGTGGGTCAGTACTTCAGGTAATTCAGCTACTTTTAGATGACTCTGTTATAGGAAAACTCAGTTTTGGTAGCAAATGGATTCATACTTAAAAACAAAAATTATTCACAATATCTTTTTTTCTTTTCTGAGTTTTTGTCAGTACTGGGCCTTAGGCAAGGTAGGTAAGGACTCTACCACTGAGTTACAGTTTTTAAGTAAAAGTAAATTGCATACAGTTTAGCAAGACTAAAGCAGAATCAGTTATGTGTATGATTTAGCAAATGCTTTCTATTCCTACTATAATTCTAAGGATAAAATCCACCTTTGTTTTTGTCATCTTTTAATATTCAATTCAACAATCTATTATTCTCTTATTACTGTTCTCACTTGACTTCAGGGAGAACGATGGAGGTTCGAGAGGATCTAATTCATGGTGGCAAGTGAGTTAACAAAGGCTTGCTTAAAGTACATTTATGAGACAAAGCACAACTATCCTGAGTAATAGGAAAGAGTGGGAGTTGAGAACACTGTAGAGAAGAAACAATACTTGAAACAGGCTTGGAGCACATCAGTTCACCAGCTGGGATAAAAGTTCTGTGCAGAAAACAGTGTGAACAAATTGGTGGCAGGGGTGGAAATAAAATTATCTCCCTTATTTGGGAAATTATAAATGGTCCTCATACCTTGTAAGATAATCTTTGAAAATTAATTCAAGATAAAGCTAACAAGGAAAGTTAGGCTCACAGTTTAAAGAATTCTGTCATTGTAAGTTTAGATTCCACCCAAAAGCAATGTAATTATTTGACATGGTTGGTTGGTTGTTTTTGAGACAGCATCTCACTAGGTAACCCCAACTGGCCTAGAACTCTCTGTGTAGACCAGGCTGGAACTGTGTCACAGTGATCTACCTGCCTCTGCCTCTTGAGTGCTGGGATTGAAGGTGTGTATCACTACGTCTGTAAGAGGCACTGATTTTTTAAATCAAGACAATAAAATGATAGCTCTTTTAAAGTGTAATCAGGTTTAGTTTTGTTCCTTTTTTTAAGGGACAACAATTTGATCATGAAAGTGGTATTTCTTTGCCCTATAGACCCATATAATTCTTGAAGCTCTCTGAATTTCTTGTCTTTCAGAGAACCTCTGGTCTGTATGGGGCATGCTTTTTTTCTTCCTTCCAGCTTGTCATTTCTAAAGTTCAAGGAAGGGACAATGAGTCATCCACTCCTCTGCTGTGACTTTTTTTTTTTTCTACTTTATCTTTTTCCTCAAGCCAGTTTTGCAGACTTTGGCTCTGTTAAGGCATCTTGGATAGGACCTAATCTTAAAGTCATAATGTTTTGAATAACCCCTGTCTAGAAAAACAGGTCCTTAAATATTAGTAATTTAGGGAGATTGTCCTATGAAAAATTGATCTTTTGACATTTGAGTCATGTGGACCTGATTAAAAATAATATATATTTTCTTTCCTTTGGTAAGAAGGAAGTGATCATATTATATAAACCATCATATAGAAAACAACTAACTAATCAGAGTCCAAGTAGAGGACTCGGGGAAGGTAGGAGAGGAAATGGATCGAGTGCTCTTATTTCGGTAGTATATTACTTGATGTAAACTATATTTTAACATTCATGCTCATAAAAGGAAGTATTTTCCCTTTCTGCCTCTTTTTTTTAACTATAAAAGTAAGCTAAGCCATAGTTTCTTTTCTTCCCTGGTACTGAGTATATGCCAAATCTACCCTAAACTGCACAGATGGAAAAAATTAGTCTATGTCTATGGCACCTCTGGGGTTGAACAGTTCTAGTACTTCAATCTTTGGCTGAAAGTTCTTTATTACAACATTCAAAAAATTATTTTATTGTCATCCAATGCACAAAGTCATGGTGTAAAAATTAATAGTATCAAGTTTTTATATTTTATTGAGTGCTATCACACGAATTCATTTGAATTCGTTTATTTTCATTTGACAAATTAAGAAAGAATTTCTGTGTCTCTATTTCTCTCTGTATTTCTGCCTAAGTGACTCTCTAAGTGTCTAAAGTGTCTGCTCTCCCTAGGTGTCCCTCTCTGTCTCTGCCTCTCTCTCTCTCTCTCTTCTTCTCTCTCTCTCTCTTCATGACACAAGGCACAAGTGTCACTATTTAGCCCAGGTTGGCCTTAAACACTCACAGCAATCCTCCTGCCTCAGCCTTCCAAGTGCTGAGATAACAAATGTGCACCACCATGCCCACTAAGCTAGGAAGAAAAGATATTTTTTAATTTATTTTTATTTTATGTATATGAATGTTTTGCCTGCAGGTATGTATGTTTTGTCACATGCATGTAAGGTCAGAAGAAGGTGTTAGATCCCCTGGAACTGGAGTTACAGTTGTGAGCCCCCATTTGGATTCAAGGAACCCACCCCAGTTCTCTGTAAGAGCAACAAGGGCTCTTAATCACTGAGCCGTCTCTCCAGCCTCTAAAGAAAAAAAATCTTAATTCTAACACTCCAGAACTAGAATCTGGGTTTTCTTATTTTTGTTTAGAGATCTCTTTTTCTACCTAAGTAACCCTAAACTAGGATCTATTTGTTAACTATGAAACATAAGACACATTTTCTAGGTCAGCACTCATCCTCAGAACTCCTCATCATCTATACTGGGAATCAGACCCAAGGCCTTGTGCACACTAGGCAAGCACTCTATCACTGAGTTCCATAACTCATCCCTAGTGCAAAGAAAAATTTTTTCTTTCAATCTCAAAATTCAGTTATTTTCATTAATCAAATCAACAAATATTTATGAACCTATGTATGGGCAAACAGATGCTAGAGATACCGAATTAAATAAACAGATGCTAGAGATACCGAATTAAATAGAGCAAACCTCTTGTTTTCATGTAGAGCTAACATTTTAGTTGAGGGGAAAGAATATAAGGTAACATTTATTGTGTGCTTACTGTGTGTCAGCTGTTGCTCTAAGTGCTTTCTTTGCACATAATCCATAACAGATAGTTCCTATTATCCATAAAAAATATAAAGAAGGGGACTGGAGAGATGACTTAGCTATTAAAACCACTGGCTGCTCTTGCAGAGGACCCAGGTTTAGTTTCCAGAACTCAAATGGCAGCTAACAACCAGCCATAACTCCAGTTCCAGAAAATCTTATGACCTCTTCTGGCCTCTGCAGGCATTGCACACATGGATGCACTTACATGCTGGTAAAATTCATGTACATAAAAATATATAAAGAAATTGAGGCAGAGAGAGAAAAAAAAAACAACAACAACTTTCCTAAGTTCACAGAGCAAGTAAATGACACCACTTTAAGTGTGGACGGACCCTAATTAGTTTATGATTCTTTCCCTGTATTTTCCAGTGTAGTTGACTTCCATTCAAATAACTCAAGTTTTCCAGTAGCTTCCTGTTCATAGCTTTCTCTATTAGCCCTTCGCTGATTTTTGTTTTAGGTTGGGATGGGAAGAGGGACTTGTTTTACCACAACTGACAGGAATGCTAGTCTTATATACTATGGAGAAAATAATTCTTAATTCCTAGCTTTGCCATATGTCTATCTGGACATGAACTCATATTCACTAGTTTAGAATTTTATCTTCCAAGTAACAAAAGCTTGAATAGAGTAAATACCTGTGCTTTAATTTATTTGTATTTCTCAAATAAATGGTGAATTAAATGACCACCTTTTGCAAATTTCCCTAGTCTCAGTTCTTATAGGCTTATATTTTAAATGCATTTATATAGCACTTCAGAAGCTGCTTTGCCTTAAATGAGTACTTGTGAATTTTCATAAACAAGATTGTGCAACTATTATAAGGAAAGCAAAAGCAGGTATGAAATCTATGTTCAACTTCCACACTTTTTATATTTTTGCAAGAGTGGTTTGACAAATAGCTAACAATTAATTGCATCTGCCAAGGACGGGCTCCATTGACGTTTGCCCACCAGAATGCATCTCTACACCTCAGTTCACACAAATCACTTCCTCTGCAAAGGGGCCCATGGCAAAGTAAGCATATGGGAATGACTCACTTGAGGGAAGTTGTACCCAGCATATCCAAACAGTTTGCTTTCTGTTTCTGTATCCTTGCCAAAAATTTTTTCTTCCCAGAGGAAGCACCTGCTATTATGTCTGTGACACCTGAAAAGCATTCCTGTATGTTGCAAATCACTCGTGTGTGGGTGGATTTTCAGGCTGTTTAGCAAAAAAAAAAAAAAAAAAAATCAATGGGATTTTTTTTTTAGGAGAAATATTCTCAGATATTGGAACATTACCTTGTCTCACCCAAAATTGCTGTGTAGTCCTGTTCACAAATACCTTAAAACATTGAGCTACAGATGGAATTCAGAAGGCATACTGAGTCAATTTCCTTTGTATGACACTTCCCAGAGAAGTCAAGCTGTCAGCATCCTCAAGAATAAGCCCACAAAGAGAGCTGATGGCTCTAGCCATGGAAGGCAGGAATGACTAAGAGTTTGACCTTTGGGAATTCTGTCCAGCCTCTGAATTCATTTTCTAATGAAAATTGATTGCAAACAAACAGATTGAGCATGTCTGTTTTGGAGTGATTGTATAGTAATAGAAATGATGGACAGTTTAGGCCAAAATGATCTTGAATCCTAAAGCATTCTGGGTACACCAGGATACATTCATAAAATGAAATGACAGAAACAGGATCTTACGCATACAGAATATCAGTACTCTGGGCTAACTAGAGCCTGTCATCTCTAAATTATGCCTTCATTTACTAAGTGATAGTTTAATGATTCATTCTGTACTTAATAAGTATCTCCTATATGTAATCATTATTTTTAGATTTTTAAAAAATATTTATTTTTATTTTATGTGTATGAATGTATTGCTTGCATGTATGTAAGTACACCCATGTTGTGCAATGCCCTCAGAGGTCAGAAGGGGGTGTCAGATTTCCCTGAAACTGGAGTTATGGGTGGTTGTTAGCTGCCATGTAGGTGCTGAGAACCAAACCTGGGTCCTCTGCAAAAACAGCCAGTGCTCTTAGCCAATGAGCCATCTCTCCAGTCTAATTTTAGATTTTTTTTTCATGGCTTTTTTCAGCTTATTGCATAAAGGGGTTATACTAGTCCAAGTTAAAAGTAGACCCCAAATGGTTACATTACACAAGCTGGGTTTTAAACTTGTGACAAGGGACAGAAGGGAAATTCTACTTATTGCAAGGAAATCCTCACTTAAACTTCAGAGAGCCACAACCACTTAAAACCCATGAACCATCAGCTGATCATCCTTAGCCAGTTCAATCTCCATCAAGAACTGGAATATGTTCTTGTACTGGTCACCCTGTAGCTAAATTACTTCTCTATATTCTGGATGCCCAATTGCAGTGCCATGGCAGGCAAATTTTTTCATCTTCTATTTGTAAAAAAAGATTTTGGTCATTTTTAAGACAGGATCTCCCTGTAGGCTCAGCAGGCCTGGCACTTGCTATATAGACCAAGCTGGCCTTGAACTCACAGATATCCACCCACCCCTGCCTCTCAAGTGTATACCAAGAGCCAACACACCCAGTTTTTAAAAATATATATATTTTATTTTATTTTTTTGTGTATGAGTATATTGCCTGCATGTATGTAAGTGCACCCGTGTGGCGTGATGCCTTCAGAGTTAGAAGAGAGTGGTTGGATCCCCTGGAACTAGAACTACAGACAGTTATTATCTGCCATGTGGGTGCTGGAAATCGAACCCAGGTCCTCAGCTGGTGCTCTTAACCACTGAGTCATCTCTCCAGCCCCGAAAATTTCTTCTTTACTGCCTTCACTAGTTTCTTTTTAACATAATCATCAGCGATCCCTTGGATAGTAAAAAGAGTTTCCTGCTGTTTCGCTGTTGAATTCTTATATGGTCATAATCCTCAGTGCCAGCAGGAAGCAGGCCATCACCCTTGTTTGTATCCGCAAAGGGGTTGAGAGTTGAGGTTCTGGATAGTAGATATAGGATAAGATTCCTTTTCTGCTGTGGAAACAGCCTGCAGAAGGAAGCTGCTGCACAAGGAGGGTTGGGACGGAGTGATTGGAACTGTTTTTTAAGACAGGCTTTTCCTATAGCCCCAACTGGCCTGGAACATGTTTAGACCAGGCTGGCTTCAGTCTCACAGAGCTCCACTTGCCTCTGCCTCCCAAGTGCTGGGATTAAAGGGATATTGCCAATATGCCTGGCTATGGTTTTAGATCTTATGCAGTTTTAAAAAACTCTTAAAATGAAAAATTAATCTTTTAGCACCTTTCTGTAATTCAGAGTTTTTTTTTTTTAAAAAAAGCAAAAGCTTTTTATTTCTGAGACTCCCTTGCAGCTAGGGGGTTTAGCTCTAATTTACTTTTTGTGCAATCCTGATTGGAGAACAAACTTAAGTGGGGAAAAGAGGGTGAATAAACATTGATAACCAACCATAATACTAATAAACCAACCAGTTACTTCCTGATGTGCAGATCATGCCTAAGGTGATGTGTTTGTGGAATTAGAAGGTGGTGGATTTCCAGGAAAGGCAGTGCATGTCTATAATTCTAGCACTTGGGTGGAGGCAGGGGAATCAGGAGCTCAAGGACAGGCTCACTTAGCTACATAGAAAGTTGGAGCCCAGGCTGGTCTCCATGAGACTCTGTCTCAAAACAAAGGCAGATAGAAGAAAAAGGATCAGGAATTCAAAGTCATGAGACTCTTTTTTTTTGTTTGTTTTTGGTCTTTTTGAGACAGCTTCCTGACAGCCTAGGCTGGCCTGGCACTCATGCAGACCAGGCTGGCCTCGAACTCAAGGAAATCCACCTGCCTCTGCTTCCCAAGTGCTGGAACTAAGGCGTGTGTCACCACGCTCAGTTGGGATGCTGTCTTAAAAAGTAAAAGAATATGATAGGTGACTTATTTCTAGCTTCTAAATTATGGTACAGGTAGCAGTTCTTTTGAAAGGCCAGTCCCACAGTATTATTCTGTTGTCATTCTTGGAAGCCAGGCCTAGTGCTCATTCCTTCAAGGTTTACAAGCCTTAAGTTCATTGATCTTTCAGTTATCAGTGACTGTGTAATAAATATCTCCAAAGCTTAATTTGACTGAGTGGTTCTGTTGCTCTTGTTTATGCTTTTGTTCCGCTATCAGTTGTGGGGCTAGAAGGTCCTAGACAGATTCACTCACAGGAGAATGTTCAGTTCAGCCCTTTCTCTCCACTTTCTCTCTCATCATTTTCAGTAATCTAGCTTGGGTTTTTAAAAAATCTTTTGGTTGGCTTCTATAAGAATACAAATGGGAGCTGTGTTTAGAAATCACACAGTATCAATTTGCCTCATTTTACTGGTCAAAGTTAATCTGGCCTTGACTCAAGGGGAGGAAAAATACAGACTCCATCTCCTTCTGGAGTTGTGGCAAAGTCACATTGCCAACAGTCATGGGATGGGAGGGATTGTTGCAGCATCAGTCTACCACAACTATATTTAGTCCCTTGCCCTTATGGAATAAGGGACCATTCCTACTGGAAAAAGCAGAGGGGATATAGGCCTAAAAATAGCACATACTTTTAAGGAGAGGTATATTCTCCTTTAAATACCCAGAGAGGTGCCAAATGGCAATTCTTTATGAAATAAAACCAAGCACAGCCAACATTTCTTTGTCTCTTGATTACAAGCAGCATGTGCTCCTACCAGATCCCAGGAAGAGAGCAGACATTCTCTCCTCAATGTTTCTGTGAGAGTTAGAAAATTAGATGAAAAGTAAATGCTTAACAGCTTGCTATAGACGACTTTCCTTTCCATCCAGATTAATACTGATCAGACTTCTGCAAAGGGAAATGCCCATCATTACACTATCATTTCTACAAACATGAATTCTTAGTAACAGCAAACCTGTATTTCCCAAGTATATGTAAATGTGAAGGTATTTTCATTCGTACCAGTCTGGAGCTGTGAATAAAGTGTACTTGATGGTCCAATTAGACAGACAGACTCATTGTTCCCTTTGGCAATTCAGTGCTTAAGTACCTGAACTTTTTAAAGACCTCTGCTTCAGAGTTCAAACCGGACTCTCTGTCTGATATTAGATAGAACTCTGTAATTCCAGATGACAGCTGGTTTGGAATCTCTAGCAATTACTTGTGTCATACTTTAATCAACAGCATGCTTACTATTATAACAAGCATCTACACCCATTATAAAACATTACTCATACCATATCCCTTTGCCCGACTCTGATCACGTGAACCTGAGCCTCTGACTCTTGGGTGATACATTACTCTGCTGAATCATCCTCAGTGGGATGATGGAGCTCATATGCCCAGTCTGAGGTTGAGTTACCTGTTTTGCTGTTGTACTAGGTATTAATCTTCTGTCTGGCATTCAGCTAGCAATTATTTTTCCTATATAACACATGCTTCCATTTACAAATATTTAGGAGGGTCATAGGCTTATATGTTCTGTCAGAAGATTCTAAAAATGTTTGGATGTAATCACCATCATTTATAGATTTTACCATCATCTTTGAAATATTGGCAAACTGTACTAGAACACTGGTAGACTGAAAGCTGAGCTGAAAGTGGACTATGCCCTAATCACTGGGGACTAGGACATTTATTTCAAAATAAAAATGTTAAGCATGATGTTTTCTGAGGTGCTTTCCAACTAGAATTCCATGGACTCATTGTATTTTGTAGTTTTTTTTCAGAGAGCTTCTTATTCATTTGCCCGAGTTAATCATATCCATTTGCAAGGGCTGCTGTGACAAAGCACTACAAGCTAGAGAATTTAAGCAACAGAAACATGTTGTTTCATAGTTTCCAGAGGCTGGAAATATAGGATGGAGGTTGGCGAGTTGGTTCTTTCAGAGAGCACTGAGGGAAGAGTTTATTCCTGGCTTCTCTCCTTGGCTTGTAAATGACCACTTTCGTTTTCACATGATGCTCTTCCTTTGTGCATGCCCATCTCCAAATTTCCATTTTTTAAAAGGACACTAGCATATTAGATTAGGCTCCACCCTATCACCAAATAGTCACATTCTGAAGTACTGAAAGTTAGAACAGTAACATATGAATATTAACAGGGACAAAATTCAACCCAGAAACCAGACATAATGATGCATACCAGCAATCTCAACACTCAAGAGGTGAAGGCGGGAGAATCAGGAATTCAAGGTTATCCTTGGCTATATAGCAAGTTTGAGGCCAGCCTAGGCTATATGAAACCTTGTCTCAAAAACATTTTTTTCAACCCACAACAAAATTTAAATATCAAATATAAACTAGGAGAAAAGAATGATGCTTTGAATAGCTTTCATGCTGGTGACTGACAGAGGCATGGTAGACTAGTCATAAGTATCGACTGTTTAGTTTGTATCATACATTCAAATTTAAATCTACACTGGTAGTGTTTTTCCTTTTTTAATTAGATTTTTTTTTGAGAATTTCATAGTACAGTTACATCGTTTACACCCCTCATTTGTCATCCCTCCACGCCCTCTCAATTTCATCACCTCTTCCTCTATAATTATTATGGTTTACAGATATATACATACACCCCTACACACACACACACACACACACACACACACACACACACACAAGCACACCTGCTGAGTCCATTTAGTGTTGGTGTTGTGTTCATGTGTTTAGGACTGATGACTTGGGACTGGGTAACCTATCAGGGAGCTTGTTCCTGGAGAAGACTGATTCTCCCTCTCTCAGCAGCCTCTGATTACCTGTAGATCTTCATGTAGGGGTCGGGTCTTGTAAAATTTCCCCCATCCACATTGGTGTGTTAACTGGTGTTGACATTGTGCAGGTCTTGTTTAGACAATCTTATTGTTAAGATTTCAGGAGTGCATCTCCCTGTCATGTCTAGAAGACACTGTGAAGCAGCAGACATGCTGATCCTTTCGTTCTTGCCATCTTTCCACCCTTTCTTCCAACTTAGGTGTAGGGGTTGCATCATAGATGTACCAATTAGGGCTAGGCTCTCCATGGATGTTTAGTCTCTCCATTTTGGCCAGTTGTGGATCTCTGTAGTATCCTCTGTCTGCTGCAAAAAGAGGCTTTTTTCCACTTCCCTGAAAGTTCCCTCATAGTTTTGGAGGACAGTATGCAAGTTGCTAAGAGAAAATATCAACTGATGGTCCAGCCCCACTTTAAGGCCTAATAACCACAACAATGACCAGCACAGCAAACTATATTAGGATGGTAGAGGCACTTTTATCTTGGGTGTAATCAATAGTTACCTAACTGAACTTAAAGCCCACTCAATGGGAGGGAACTCATGTGTGGTACTGTGAACATAGCCAAAATACATATGGCTGGAGAGGTCATAGAGCTTAGAGAAAACCCTAAGGCTAACACATCCCCAGACAAATGTAATTTCTTACTATATGCCAAATATGGATCCTTACATTTACAGACAAGTATGTCTGCCATCACTCATCAAAGAAACTTCTTTTTGCAACAGATGGAGACTATTACAGAGTTCCACAACTGGTCACACACAGAGAATAAGTATCTGTGAAATGTCCAACCCAAAGTGACACATCCACAATGGAACCTTTACACCTAAGGCTCATGGAACATAGTGGAATAAGGCATAGAGAGAACACTAAATCACTCTCAACTCTCATCAATGAAGTTCCCTCATGCAACAGAGGGCAATGAACAGAAAAAAAACACAAATGGCCAAAGTGTAGAGAGTAAAAGCCTGCAGAGTGTCAGTCCTTCGACAGGACTCCTATATTAAACTCCATCCACTCAGGGCTCAGGGATCATTGCAGAAGAGGGGGCTAAAAACTATTAAAGCCAGGGGAGGAGATGCATGACCATATGGAAACAGAGTCTTACAGGCTCCTTATATGAACTTATAGGAATGGTGTCAGATGCACAAGACCCATGTAAACTCAAGCAAACAAAAACACAGCATAGAAATGATCAGCAAGTTACAATTTAGTGGAAGAACTATCAGCAGCTGATTACTGCTGGGGGAGGGAAAGCTGATCTTCTTTAAGGGGGCGACCCCCATGGATGAACTTGCACTAAGGAACACCCGGATGCACTAACTTGACTAGATAGACCTTAACATAAATGACAGAAGGATTGAATTCTGGTGGACAGGGCTCCAGGAGGGTGCAGATGGAAGAGGGAGTGTAAAGATGATTAAGATGTTTTGTATGAAATACACAAAAATTCAATTAAAATATACAAAAAGAGCCTTTTAGATGAGGGGTGATAGCTATACTTATCTGTGGTTATAAGAATTAGTATTTAGAGTACAGTTAGAAATTATATTGGATTAGGGGTTGGAGAGATGGCTCAGGGGTTAAGAGCACTGACTGCTCTTGCAAAGGACTCAAGTATGATTCCCAGCACCCACATGGTGGCTAACAACTGTCTTTAACTCCAGTTCTAGGGGCTCTGATGCTCTCTTCTGACCTCCAGGGACACTACATGACACAGGTGCACTTACATACATGTAGGCAAAACTCTCATACACATAAAATTCAAATAATAAAAATTTTAAAAAGAAATTATGTTAGATTAGAATATATTGGTTTAAGAAAAGTGGCACACAAGGAAAGTGGGTGTGGGGGACTCTTACTGGGATGGGGAAACGTAATGCAAAGACAGAGGGAGGAAGGAGAGAGAAATAACAGTGATGCTGGAAAAAGTCAGAGGGGAACATATTCATTTATAAACTTTCTTTGTTTTTACTTTTCTTTTTTAACATTTTATTATTTTTATTTTATTGCCGGCATGTGTGTAATTATACCCATGTCGTAAATGCCCTCAGAGGTTAGAAGAAGGTTTTGGATCCCCTGGAACTGAAGGTGTTAGCCACCATGTGGATGCCAGGAATCAAATCCAGGTCCTCTGCAAGAGCAGCCGGTGCTCATAACAGCTAAGCCATCTCTCCAGCCCGTTTTGTTTTGTTTTTGAGACAGGGTCTCCCTGTAGCACCAGCTGGCCTGGAACTTGCAATATAGATCAGTCTGGTCTTGATCTCACAGAGATCTATCTACCTTTCTCTGCTTCCCACGTGCTGAGATTAAAGGTGTGTGCTAACACATCTGGTATCTTTTATATGATTTCCTAAAAATACATAGATAATATATATGTACCTTTGTCTACATGTATATATATAGTGATTAAATAGAGTTATGCTACATAATAATGTTTCCCCCAAGAGCCATAGACTAATTAAAAAAAAACAGTGCTATGCATAAGAAACCTCTTCAAGTTGTTGGTTGTGGAGAGTTGGTGGGATGTCTGAGAGACTCCCAAAACAATATAACCTATTGCATTGCTCTTGGTTGCCTCCCAGAACTTGAGGGTAAGTTCCTATTGCTGAAGATACCAGACACTTTGTACATAGGACTTGCAGGAATCAAGCTGGCACTGAACGGGAAGCCTTGTCCTTGAGGACTAGCTTTCATAGTATCAGAACATGCTATGCAAGCTGCCAAGCTGTAAAGCATACTGTGGTAGTTTGAATGAGAAATGTACTTCATAGGCTCAAGTATTTGAATATTTGATATATGGTCCTTAGTTGGTTGTGCTGCTTGGGAAGGTCACAGAATCTTTAGGAGATGCTTGAGGAAGTATGTCACTAGAGGGTAGGTTCTAAGAGCTCATAGCCTTGTCCATTTCCAATTTATTCTGTTTTGTTTTTTAATATTTTATTGATAATTAATTTTATGTGTATGAGTGTATTGTCTGTATGTGTCTAAGAGTACCTGTGTCATGCAATGCCTGTGGAGATCAGAAGAGGGCATCAGATCCCCTGGAACTGGAGTTATGGTTGTTTGTTAGCTGCCATGTAAGTGCTGGGAATCATACCTGAGTCCTCTGCAAGTACGGCCAGTACTCTTAACCTCTGAGCCATCTCTTCAGCCCATATTCTTTATTTTGTGTTTGGAGTTCAAGATAAAATCTCTCAACTATTCCTGTTCTGGCCACCATGGATGCCACTTGCTGCCATGCTTCTCCACCCTGATGGACTCTTATCCTTCTGGAACCATAAACTCAAATAAACTCTGCCTCCTCCTATAAGATGACTTGGTCATGATATTTTATCACAGCAACAGAAAAGTAATTAGTACAGCCAAAAACCTCGACTATGACTGGCCTGACAAGATATTCCCAATGTACAACAGCGGCATGTTGCAAGGGGGAGGGGAGGGCAAAAACTGTCTAATTTGACTTAAGGCCCACTCAATAGGTGGGAATCCATGCCTGATACTGTAAACCTAGTCAACAACCTGTGGCTGGAGAGATTGTAGACTGATCATTTTTATCTCCACATTTGGGTTTATGAAACAGTTCTAAATCTCTCTGAACCCAAAATTCTTAGCTTTGCCATGCATCAGTACGTTCTTTCATATGTTTTTGTAATTAAATGTGAAACTTCTTGAAAAAGAGTCCTCTGACTATTTGATCAATTATTGTTCAAAGAAGTCCCTGAAATATTAATTACATAGGCCATTATTTAATTAAATGACCCTATTGAGTTTTGATTGCGTTTGGCCATCAGAGAATATATTTATGAATGAAATATGCTTTTTCGTGCAGACACGGGCTCCTAATTATTTAATGTTATTCCTATATTAAGAAAAAAGAGTGCATTTAATTCTGCTGACTCACAGGTACACATTTAGCTTTAATGGAAACAAATGGAAATTCAATTGATGTGAATAAGAACAAATTGGAGATAGGCTAGAGTATCATCAATACAGAAGCTGAGGGAAGTTCAGTGTTTCCAGCAAAAGTACACCCTTCCCACAGAGGACCCCTCTTAGAGTGTCTTCTAGCCTAGAAATCCACTAGGTGGAGCAGAGAACCAATAATTGCTGACCAAGAGCATTCATGAGCAATCAAACAGGCCAGTACAGCTATTCCTTTCCTCTTCAAAGCCTAAACAAAAACAGGCCGGAAAAAGGAATTTCTGAAACTGCTTGAGAACAAATGTTCCCTATTTGTTAAAATAGATAGTAGCCCAAGGAATAGAGAAACCAAGAATTGCTGAGCTGGCCACAGTAAATTTACAGGAGGCACACCCATCTGGGACTGTTTTCCCCCTGGCCTGGCTCTTGTTACATATTTCCTTTCTGCTTTCCCTTGGTGACAGATGGAATCTGGGGGCAGAACTTTTAACAAGTTCCTACAGTTAAGAGATCCTATGCTTAGATCATCAGTCCACTCTTTCCTGCCTGCTCTAGCCATTCCAAAGTCTGGTAGCAACCTGATTCCATTTAAATATGTTTTCTTTGATTTCAGGCCCTTGGATTCTAACACTTCCTTCCTTGGGTTGCATTCTTGCTTTTCTTTCTGCATTTATAGGTTGGTTAGCTGAACAGGGCCATGAATTTGGTTGATTCTTCTATGAAGATTTTGCTGTGTCAAAGAGATTACCTGTGTCCCTCTCCTCTCAGTGGCCTCTGTTTGCCTCTGAATTCACACTATAGATTTTAATGATCTCATGCCTCAGTCCAAATATGCTACCAGTGAAAGACACTGTTACAATCACTACTCCATAACACTCAAGTCCAAACACTTAGAGAGGAAAATTTGGTGAGGGAGGTGAGTTTTGAAGAGAAAATGAT
Source organism: Eospalax fontanierii (assembly GCA_035773235.1). NCBI lineage: Eukaryota > Metazoa > Chordata > Mammalia > Rodentia > Spalacidae > Eospalax > Eospalax fontanierii. Next base: position 62,625,421 of record CM069535.1, on the reverse strand, counting down.
TATTTTTTGTGGCTCTGTCTCTAAGTTTTATATTGGTTATACTAAATCCTGTATCTAAGTTTTACTGGCTATACTGTATATATTGTATATATTAGCTGTATTATGTATATTGTATATACTGGCTAATCTGAATATGCTGTATCTAAGTTTTATACAGGCTTTATGAGACATTATGGAGGTTTCAGATTACACAGGGGCAGTATAACATGGTACTTGAGAGCATGATCTCCGGAGCTGCTTTCAGCTTTGCCATTGAAAATCATTTGGTGAGTCTTCAGCATCTCTTTACCAGTTTCTCCCTTTGTGAATGAGCAGAACAGGGCACAGCTTGCAAGACTGTGATGGAATCTAATCAAATGCCGCATGCAAAACCTGCAGAGAATTGGAATCTGACATATAGCTATTATTCCTATAGAGCTTTGCATTACTATTATGACAGCTGAAATCTTAAATTTTAAAATACATGATACATTGGACATGTTTTTATGTCTTAAAATCCTATTTCTATGTCTTTTTTGATAAGAGTTTACCATAAAATAGACTGTTCAGAAGTGAAAGTAATCTCCATCTGCCAGGTACATGAGGATTTTTTTTTAGTCTCACCAAGAAAAGTTCTTTCTGCCATTACAAGAGCTCAGCACTTCCATAACGTTTCCTGTGAATTTGTTGAAGTTGTCCCTCAGTTCTGCTGCACCAGGGAGCCTACAGGAGAAGAACACTGTTTCCTTTAGTATTCTTGGCAGTGACGGGTGCTCAGGGGGCAAAAAATGGAAATAATTGTCTTCCTTGGACACATAGATGCTGTTGCTGGTTTTGTAGACTCTAAGATAAAAAAGAACTTAATAAATCTTTTACATCTATGACACAGTAAAAAGGTTTCGGAGTCTAGAGAAGCAAAAACTCAAATTTGACAAAATGTCTGAATAATTTTAATGATCTTTGCTGTTAAACTCTCTCAATAGGTTTTCTGAGAAAGTAAAAAATAGTAAAGTCCCAGTGCAATCAGATGTCAGCCACACGGAAAAAAACCTTCAGGAAGCCATAAGCACTGGTCTCTGGGATGCTACCTAAAAGAGAAGAGACTCCAGGAGAACTGCACAGTCTGAGCTAACGACTCGAGAACAAAACCCACCAGAAGGAGCATTTCTGTCTGATACACACTGTCTTTTTTATGAAGGAAACATTATTAATTAGGAAACCAAATCCAAATTTAGAGATATAATCTTCCATTAGGAAATTAAATCATGATAAAATTTATTCTAAGGACATTCTTTTGGACACCTTAGCACATCTACATGAGTAGTTTTTGTAGGTTGTTACCCTAACCATAAGATGAACAGAACCAAGTATTTCAGGGGTCTAGCTGAATATTTTATAGATGCAGGAATCTAAGCAGAGAGGCATGTGTCTTCTCCGAAGCAGGCTCCTCACCACATTGTAGAAGCAGGCTCCTCATCACATCACACTAAAATCAGTGATCTTAGTCAGTTCTCAGTTGTGATAACAGAAAACAGAAAACCAATTAGTTTCTAAGTGAAAAAGATTTACTTAGATCATGGCTTTGGGTACAGGGAAGCTCAGGACCCAGTGCCCGAATCTGAGAGGGGCCTGCTGCTGTGTTACAGCATGGCAGATGGCATCACTGGACGCGAGTGCCTGTGAGAGCGGCAAGCAGGCATACGGAAGAAAGGCGGGTGACAACAATGGGATCTTCCCAGAGCTAATCCAGTTTTTCGAGAAACACATTGGTTTCTCTCACCAGACCCTCTTCCTAATGTTACCAGTTTAACAACCACATTTCAATTTGAGTTTTGCCGAAGACAAAGCATATCCAAACTATATTGCTGGTTATGTAGCTTTTTCTAAGAGTCTTATTTAAGCCTGGCGTGGTGGTGCTGGCCTTTAATCCCAGCACTCCGGAGGAAGAGGCAGGCAGATCTCTGTGAATTCAAGGCCAGCCTGCTCTACATAGCAAGCTCCAGGACAGCCGGGACTACAGGAGACCCTGTCTCAAAAAGACAAAAAAAAGTCTTATTTATTTAAATACACATTTACATACAGATCTGTATTGGTTTATTCAGATAGCTGTAACAAAACACTGGTGGATGATACACTTTCTTCTCCTCCCAGAGATTGAGACGTCTAAGTGCAAAGTGAGGACAGCTTTGGTGCTGGTAGGGCTCTTCCTGTCTCACAGATCCCTATTTCTCCACTTGTCCTTGGGTAACCTATAGAGAGCTTTGACTGTCTCTAAATTTAATTATCTTCCAAAGGTCATCAGTAACCGTCCCAGTGGCAGTTAGGGTTTCAGCATATGAATGGGGTGGCACAATCGAGTCCACAGCAGCATATGTATATTTGTTGTTGTTACCTCTCATGAAGTAAACTCCATGAAAACAAAGGCTTAGTCTGTTTTGTTGATATAAATATTCCCACTACTAGGCCAAAGGGATGACTGATTAAAGGCATTTGTGAAAGTCTGGAGACTTGAGTTTGATCCCTTAAAATCTTGTAAAGATGGAAGGACAGAATTGACTCCTTAAAGTTGTCCTCTGACCCCCACACGTGCGTCCCCTCCTCACCACACACACACACACACACACACACACACACACACAGACAAAATAATAATAAATAAAATTTTAAAATATTTCCATCATCTAAAACAATAGTATATATCAGAACCATAACTATATTTAATAAAAATTGTAGAATAGATTTTGTTTACTTAATGTGAGCATTGCTCCAAGTACTTTATGTTAGCACATAGAATATTTGTAACAGCTTTGCTGTAGGTTCTGGAAGTCCTTCAAAACTCTATATGAGGAAACTGAGGCTCAGAGGAGTTAAGGAGTTGTCCTGGTTCGTGAGAAGCAGAACCAAATTTTGAAAGAAAGCAAACTGGCTCCTTTAGCTTATTTTCTCATCTATTACATGTGACATAGAGTATAATCTACCCGCAGGCCTCTAGGCCCATGCACTGGGGAGATGGCCCAGGGGTAAAGCATTTGCTATGTAAGAGTAAGGGCTGGAGGCTAGAACCCCAGAACCCATGTAAAAGCCAGGCAGGCATGGCAGCATGGTTGTAATTCCAGCACTCAGAAGGTAAAGGCAGGGATCCCTGGAGCAAACTGGCTAGCTAGACCAGCCATATCAGTGAGCTCTGAGCTCAATGGAAAGACCCTGCCTCAATGAATAAGGTGGAGAGTGATTGAGGAAGACTCTTACGGTCAGCCTCAGGCCTCATACATCCTCACACATGCAAACATGCATATACAGACACATAGAAAATTACACACATAAACATATGCCAAAAAAAGAGAGTATAATCTCATCCTACTAAAAGAGATGCTTTTAAAGGAGTTTTAAAAAATGTTTAATAAAGCAAAGGTAGAATTTTTTAAAGATTAATTTTATTTATGTGTGTGTGTGTGTGTGTGTGTGTGTGTGTGTGTGTGTATACACTGCATGCAAGTGCCTGTAGAGGCCAGAAGAGGATGTTGGATCCCTGGAGTTACAGCAGTTGTGAGCTACTTGAAAGAGCAGCAATCATTCTTAACTGCTGAGCCATCTCTCTAACCCTAAAGTTAGAATTTATCAAGAAAAACGTTTAGTAAAGATTTAAGCACAGTGTTGTTGAGTGATATACACACTCAAGGGCAGGCGTTGATCTTGAGGGAGAATCACAATGAAGTGTCTTTTTAAATGTATACAATTTTGGTGACTGTTTTGCTTTGTTTTGTTCTGTTTTGAGACAGAACACTCACTATGTAGACCAGGCTGGCTTCCAACTCAGAGATCCACCTGCCTCTGCCTCCCAAGTCCTGGGACTAAAGGCGTGTGCCACCACTTCTGGGAATTTGGGTGAGTTTTGAAGTTACATTGTTTAAGGGATTTAAAAAAATATTTTGGTAAACATTTCTATCTAAAGAACTTTCCTTTAGTAAATGGGATTATAACGTTTATGAGGTGCACTGAGAGTTATAGGTAGATAAAAGAAAAATAGGTAGAGAGAATATCAAAAGAACTATTACTATATGTAGGTCACAAGGAGCCAAGACATGTGTTTTGACTCTATACATAACCCATAATCTTATCTGAGAGATTTTCAGGGTTCCTTTACTTTTCCATGTCCCCTTAACTTTCCCTGTCTCTATTCTGCTTCAATTTCTTTCTTGGAGGCTTCCATACCTTAATCTTAAGGGTTGGTTATGGCTGAAGTTCTGAAGTTTCTAACCGCCTATCTAAGGTTTGAAAGTCATTACCCAGCAAATCTACAGGAAGAATAAGAAAGTCCAATCCTGGAGGATAGAGGATCATAATCTGATCGTAATTGGGGAAGAAGGAATGTTATTATTTGGGATATCAAAGTTTACAAGCTGTATAAGTATCTAGCAGATTGTTAACATTGTTAGCATAAAAATAGGAGCCTCCCTCCATCACCACCTGTTTTAGCCATGTAGTCATGACAACCACAAGACTAGTAAATCATTTAAAAAGTTAGAATCTGACAAGGCTTAATTTATCTTAGAGAACTAAAGACATATTACCTGGGTGTAAAAACAGCATTTTAGTAATGACACAGGTTCTTCTTTATTCTATTAGAATATTAAGGGCTTCAACTTTTGTAGGATGGCTGTTAAAACATACCGATTGCTGTATATTGTAAGTGTGGCAAAACTGAACAGTCCCAAGAATAAATTAATGGGAGATAGTACAGGGTTGTAGATACTGAGTATGTATGATCATACTGACATGCCTTAAAAACCAGCAAAGATGCAATTTACCTACTCAGATTCTTCTAAACATAGGGCTGCTATTAACTTTCTGGTTTCAGGTACTTCCCAAAATTGTTTGAAAAAAAAAAAAGTGATAAGAAGGAAGGTTGTTGAGAGAGAAAGGATTTGGAGTGGGAGTGGAGGGTAGTAAGCAAAATATGGCACAGCTAGGCTTTGAGATAAAATGTCGTCTTGCATGTAAGGATGTGTAGTCTAGGAAAATGACACAAATTCTATGTTCACTATGGGCTGGCACTTTTATATTATATGCTAGATTATTCTGACTTAATTTTGAGATATGAGTAGAGAAAAGAAACCAAAAGCCCATAGCTAGTAAGAGGAAGACCTGGAATTTAACACCGGGTCTGTAATCTATCCTTATTGAAATACTTTACATACTATAAATTTCACCCATTTCAAATGTAAAACTCAAGGTTTTTTTCTTTTTAGTATATTCGCCGAATCTACAACCGCTACTTTAGTCTAGTTTAAGAACATTTTCATCAAGAAACTATATATTCGTTAGAAGTTTATACCACAGTCACCATCTCCCAGCCCTAGACAACCACTAATTTCTTTCCTGTCTCGTCTCTAGGTTTGCTATTCAGAACATTTCCCTTAAGGGCATCATGCATTCTGTGGTCTCCTGTGACTACCTTCTTTGACTTAGCAGGGTGTTTTTGAGGTTCATGTACTAGCATTTCTTTTTTCTTTTTTTCTTTTTTTTATTGCTTACAAAGTCTCCTTAAAAACAAAACAACCAAACAAACACAAAAAAAGTTTTCCTTCATCCATAAATCTGTTCTGAGTTTGCACTTGCTCCCCATTGAGCCCCACCTTAACCAGAACCCATTTCCTAGTGAATTAGTTTCATTCAGAATATGACCAGAACAGTTAGGGGAGGGACATACAGAACCTACTGTCAGTAGAAAACCTACAGCTCCTAGGAAGGACACAGTTCTGCAGATCCAGACAGCTAATGGCATCGGGATGTGTAGTGGCTGGAGCTCAAGGCCCCAGTTCCTCACCGTTTTATTGTTGTTCTTGTGTTAGGTTTTCAAGTAGAAGGCTTTCACTCCAAAGCTGCTTCTCCTCTGACACCCAGTTAAAGCTTCAGCCTGGTCTGCACTAGAAGGCTTGATTCTGCTGCCACCTGCTGTCTTCAGCCAAACACAAGGTAGATGGTCCAGTTCTATCTAAAGTGTTCCATTCCTTATGATAGATAGACTTACATGTTTAGTTCTCTTCTTTATATGTTTGTGTTTCCTACCTAAAGAGTCTGATTCCTTGAAATTACACCAAAAGTGTTCCCACTAAAGTGTTGTCAACAGGAAAAGAGCCTAGCAAGTTTTTTTTTTCCTTACTCCCACTTAATAATACATCAGGTCTTCAGTGAATCTATGAAATCCATTTCTTTACCTTTCTTTCATTCTACCAGTCTTTTAAAAAAAATCTTTTTGAGACAGAGTCTCCCTGTAGCCCCAGTTATTCTGGAACTTACTGTGTAGACCAGGCTGGCCTTGAACTCACAGAGATCCTCCTGCCTCCGTCTCCCAAGTGCTGGCATTAAAGGTGCGTGCCACCATGCCTGGTAAATTTTTTATTTTAGTATTTATCATATACTAGGTTTTGTGAGGGGCTATGAAGGTGTATAACGTGAAAGACTTGGGTCATTGACTTTCAAGGAAATTTCTGTTTGTGGGCAGTTATGCCCAGATAATCCAGTGGTCTCTTAACCTTAGAGTCCCCCCCGAATACTTATTGAAATTTGTTTTTTAACTCACACATAAAATTATGTAATTTAAGGTGGTACCATATGATGTTTCAATACATGTATACACTGACATTTTTCTATGGAAAACTGGGCATCATTCTTCACTTATCACTCATTTATTTTTTGCCTTGCTTTGTAGATCCTTCCATGCCACATCTGTCCTCCTTTGCGTAGTGTTTCACTGTGTTTATGAGTCATGGTCTGTGCACACACCTTTTTTATCTAGTCACCTGTTGTTGGGCACCTAGGCTGATTCGTTTCTTAGCTATCGTGACTAGTGCTGCAGTAAGCACAGGTTTGCAAGTATCTTTTTCCTGGGTTACTTCACGCCCTTTGTGTACATACTCAGGATATCTCGATTATGTTGTTTAGCTTTTCACAGAGCCTCCATTCTGATTTCCATGGTGGCTGCACTAATTTTCATTCCTACCAACAGAAACGTATATAAGGGCTTTCTCGGCATCCTTGTCAGCATTTTCTTTGTTCTTTCTTTTCTCTCTTTGTTTTCTTCTTTTTATCAATTTTTCAAGTTAACACACAAAGTAGTGGGTTTCCTTATTTATTTTGGTTTTTGAGAAAAAGTCTCCCCACTATAGCCAAGGCTAATCTCAAACTCACAGCCATCCATCCAGGTGTTGGGATTATAGGCACGAGTCACCATGCCTGGCTGGTTTTGGTTTTCTTCCTGATAGTCATTCTGAGAGGGTTGAGATTGAATCTCCATGAAGTTTTGTTTTGCATTTTCCCAGTAGCTAAAACTGTGGGATTTTCCTTATCTTTATATGGTATTTCTTTATGTTTATGTGGCATTTGTGACTTCCTTAGAAATCACTACGTAGAACAGGCTGGCCTCAATAACACAGAAATCCACCTGCCTCTGACTCCTGAGTGCTTAGTGCTGGGATCAAAGGCCTGCGCCACCATGCCGGGCCCTCTGCTTCCTTTTGGGAGGCATCTTTTCATAGCATTCATTCATTGGACTACTTGTTGTTTTGTTGTTGACTCCTCTGAGTATCTACTCTGGATTTGAATCCTCTGTTGGATAAATAATTAGCAAAGATTTTTCTCCTATTCTGTGGGTTATTTGCTGTTGCTTCCTTTGCTGTGAGGAAGCATTTAAATTTGATGATCCTGTTTAAATTTGATGATCCTATTGACCTGTTTTTGCTTTTTATTTCCTGAGCTATTGGAGTCCTCTCATTTTCCATTCAGGAAATTATACCTTGTGGCCATATCGTGAAGTGTTTCTCCTACATTTTCCTCTAGTGGTTTCAGAGGTTCAGGCTTTACACCCAGATCTTTGATTCATTTTGGGCTGATTTCTGTAGAGAGTGACAGATAGTGGAGATAGAGCTCCAGTTTATCTCTTCTGCATCTGTGTCTTCATTTGTAGTCCTATGCCTAAATTGAGAATATATTTTCCTACATTTATTGGTTATTTTTTTTTGTATTTGTATGTGTATATATGTACACATGCCATAGCATGCATGTGGAGGTCAGTGGACAACTTGTGAGAGTTCATCATCTTTTCCACCTGGTGAGTTCTGAGGATCAAACTCAGATCATCAGACTTTTTGGCAAGCACCTTTAACCCACTGAGCCACCTTGCCAGTACAGTTATTTATATTTTAATGTGTCATTTATTGATATATTTTGCTCATTTTCTATAATAGGCTGTCTTTTTTTCTTTTTCAAATTATAATGTGTGTATGGTGTGCATCTGTGTGTGTGTGGTGTGCATCTCTGTGGGTGGGTGTGTAGTGTGCATCTGTGTGTATGTGTGTGGTGTGGTGTGCATCTCTGTGTAGTGTGCATCTCTGTGTGTGGAATATATCTGTGTGTGCAGTGTATATCTGCGTGTATGTATGTGCTGTACATCTGTGTATGTGTGTGTTTACATGTGTGTAAGTGCATACAGAGGTTGATACTAACTGCCTTCCTTTATCACTCTCCGCTTTACTTACCAAGGCAGGGTCTCTTACTAGACTGGAGCTTGGTGGTTCAACTCGGCTACTCTAGCTAGTCACCTTGCCCCAGGGATCCTGACTCTACGTGCCCAGTGCTAGGGTAACAGGTGGGTCACCAACTGACTTTCAGATGCTCCTACTTTAACTGGAGGGCCACAATGCTTTTTTAAGTTCTCTCAGAGTCAGTGTCAGTTCAGAACCTGTATCCAATAGTCACTAAAATATCTAATGACTTCCCTTTCTCCAATGTCCAGTTAACCTAGTAAAGAGCATAGGTCCCTCAGGGGAAGGATTGGAGAAGGACTAATGGTACACTTCTGGGTATTGTAACATGATTCTTTCTCAAGGGGACTTGGCCTTCCCCTCATTCAAGGGGTTTTGGACCTGTAAATTGGCTCAAGTCTGTAAATTGGTTGACAGGCCGTGATTTTCTGTGCTGTCATCCAATGTAGCCTTTCTTTAATTTGTTCTAGAGTTCATTTGCTTATAGAAATTAAACAAAAACCTAGTGGACTTCTTTCATATTGGTCCCTGGAAACACCATGATTGACTAATGAGTACCAAAGGTCCATACAAGTCATGCCATTATATATAGTGCTTCACCTGTGTTGCCCGTTACAGGAACTATGATGACGTTGCCTTTGGTGATTTAGTGCTACCACCTGGCCACTGCTACTCCTGAGTCCAATAAAACCCATTACATTTGATTCTCCTAGTTGAGCAGCAGCATCCTCCTACCCTAAGGCCCCGCACCAGGAGAAGAGCGACAACAAAGTTCTTCAAATGTGCTTGTACCTCTCTCACTATTTACACCTTACAGCGTTAATGAAGGTCATGTCTTCTGGGTCGTCCTATTCTGGAGGACTCCATTTTAAACTGTGAATCCACTCAAGCATCCCAATTTCCCTGCCTTAAAATCCCTTCATCAACACTAAGCCAAGGGACATCAGGCATCTCCATCTCCTTCTCAGCAGCCATCTTTTGACAAGTACTTCGACTAATCAATCATATAAACTCTTGGTACCTTTTTAAGCTGTGTGAGCTTCAATATTAAATGTAGAATCTCTACTCAAAGGGCCAGTATCAGTAAACTCAGCCTGATTCAATCTTTTATGTTCCTTCTACCATGATCTCATGCCCTTAAAATCATTCCCATACATGGTCCCCAGATCCTTGCTTGAATGAATTGACAATTTCATTTTATTCTTTAGGGACACAGTGCATCTCCTCCTGGATCACATCTTCTACCTAACTCTCTACGGGCCTGCCTAGCCTTGAGTCTAGTTAGAGGTCTAGACGCAATGATAGATGGACCCTGAGGGGCATCGGCATTGTCTTATCTGGCATCTCCTTCAGGGAAAGTCATTGCCTATTCTGCAGAAGAGGCAGGATCTATTCCCTCAGGCAAGGAAAGAGGCCAGGGCAATGCTGTACTGGGTGGAGGTGGGTATGCATTCTCTGCTAAGGGTGAGAAGAGTATGAGCCCATCCTCCTTAAGGTCCGCCCACACGTTTCCATAGGATCCCATTCTTTTCCAATCAGTGCCCTCACTTTAACTGCTGACACTCTTCAAGGCTGGGAATTAAATCTACAACTCAGCCAGTCTTATAGTGAGAGTTTGGGGTTGGTTTTCTGCAACTTAAATGCTATGGCTGCTGGAGAGATTTACTTCCAGAGCGCACTTAGGAAGCTTTAGATTGTTTTATGTACATTTGGAGCCGACGAATTTTGTCACTCAGTTTATTTCTCTTCTTTTGCTATTTGTCCAAAAGCGCTAAAAGGAACTACCCAGCAACATGATTTCCCTTATTTTCCCACAAATGCTCAGAAGTTTTTATATACTCATTAAATTCCTTGCTCCTCACAAGAGGTAAATCAAGACAAGTAAAAGCATTGATCTTGCTTAGTTCTTTAAATAGTCTGCATCTGGGCTTCCAGTGCTCTTCATGCTAGCAGAGGAAACCTTAGTAACTATAGGTTTCATCAAGTTGGAGGACCATCTTCAGAGACTACCAAGTCGGGTTTCCCCCTCTTGACTTTCATAATATGCAGCAAAAACTGTCCTTCCACCTTAATTTAAACAAGAAATATCAAGTGAGTGTTTGCCATGCCCCTGATGGTTTAGATCTTCAGAACCAAGAGTTACAACTATGGATTACAGACATGAACCCTTCCCTCTGGAGCTCATTACCCAGCAAAGACCATGACTACATAACCATGTTCTGACAACATACATTTTAAGTGTTGGAGTTAAGGGTCTGTCAGAGCACCGGGGAGTGACACCTAACTCAGACGTAGGAGATCAGAGAAGTCTTCTGGAAGGAATGGGGTCTAATATGAACCCTAAAGGGTAAATATAAGTTATCCAAATGAACAGGGAGACAAAGCATAGCCAGGGAATGCAGCTATCATTTAATGCATTCTTCCACTGGTGAAGGTGTATGTCAAGAAGGAGATCACAAGCCTGTCTTGGATCATTGTTTCTGATGTGTTTGACGGAGACCACACTTCTCTGTCCTTTTATCTGCCCCCACCAACTGATACATCCTAATTCTCTCTCCTTAGGGAGATCACCTTCCTGCCCAGTGAAAGAACAGAGCTATTGATACATAGCTTCCAAAATCCAGGGAGATTCAGCTCTAGTTCCAAACTTCCAGACCCTTTTCTGAGACAGCAACTGTGTAGTTTGCTTGACCATATTTCGTAGAAGAACCACTTGTCATTAACTAAAACTGTTCCTTGGGGCTTCCTTCCTCCCAGAGTGCTTTTCCCCTCTTGTCCCTCTTTCTCCTCCTGCTCCCTCTTATCTTCTTCATTCTTCAAACAGATCTTTCTTAAAAATTTTTTTTAGTTTATTTTTATTTTATGTGTATGAGTCTTTTGCCTGTATGCAAGTACACCTGTGTCATGCAATGCTGATAGAGGTCAGATGAGGGTATTCGATCCTCTGGAACTGGGGTTAAGCCATGTGAGTGCTGGGAACAGAACTTTAGTCCTCTGTGAGAGCAGCCAGTGCTCTTAACTACTGAGTCATCTCTCCAGCCCCCAACAGGGTCTTTCTATAGCTTGGACTGGCCTCAAATTTGGGGTCCTCCTGCCTTAGCCTCCCAAGTGCCCATTTTCCCATGCCCGGTACCCAAAGGCTTTATCAAGGTATTTCTTCCAACCCCGTTTTGTAGTCTCTGTGAGAGAATTTCTGATAAATACAGCTTTTTCAAGTTATATTTCTTTCTTTCCTCTCTCTCTCTCTCTCTCTCTCTCTCTCTCTCTGCTCTTTTTTTGAGACAGTGTCTCCCTGTAGCCCCAGCTGTCTAGGAACTCACTATGTAGACCAGGCCAGCCTTGAACTCACAGAGATCTGCCTGCCTCTGCTTCCTGAGTGCTAGGATTAAAGGCCACCATGGCCTGCTCAAGTTGCATTTCTAGTGCTATATTAATGCCTCATGATGCACCCCTTCTCATAGGCTGACAGTTAAGGCTGTCCAACTGATGAGTTACCTATTCTTGGCTCCTGAGAGAAAAGGTTACAAAGTAGCACCTACATGTCCAACACTACACCACCTTGCCCACAGGTCTCTGTTTGTTACATGGTAGGGCCCATCTTTTATCTCTACCCAGATCCTGCCCACTGACCTCCATGAGCCTGGAATAAGAACAGATGAGGCTTTTTATATGCTGGTGCCCCAGTCATACCTTAACCTGATAGTGGACTAAGATGTTAGAAACAAGGAGTTAACAATTCCTGGGATAGAAATTAAATTAATAGTTCCATAGCAGGCATGAGGTCCTGGAGTTAATCCTTCATACCACAAAAAAGAAATTTACACCATACTAATGAAAATCAATTTTTTATTCTGACACTTTCAGGGAGTCCAGTCCTGACCTTTGTGGGATAGAAACCGTCCTTGACTGATTGATTATAGTTCTTATTTTATTGTTAGGAAAGCAGTGCAGTTATTATGTCCCAATTGAAATACTGTGGGGAGGAGCTGGAGAAATGGCTCAGCAGTTTAAAGCACTCTCTGCTCTTGCAGGGGACCCAAGTTCAAGTCCCAGGATCCACACGTGACCGGCAACCGACAGTGATCTGTAACTACAGTTCTGGGGAACCGGCCACCCTCTTCTCGCCTCCGCAGGCTTTTCATGACACAGATGCACTTATATCCACGCAGGCAAAACACACATACAAATAAAATAAAAATATATCAAAAAATTTAAAAAATAGTGTGGGGGAGAAAAAAGACAAATTACAGAAGAATAAATATTTGTGAAGATGATAAAGTAAAGAAAATTTGGCTACAATAAAGGGGACAATATTATCTAATTCTGGATGGGACCACACCACCAAGCCCATGCTGTTGCGACATGAACTCCTTTTTAGAGAAGTATATCAGCTTTGCACAAATCTTTTAAGTTTAAATTCTTTCAAGAAAGAATGCTTTTCCTTCCAGTCCCTTTTGTATACTATCAAGGAAGGATTGCTATATCTAACCTCTATTCTGCTGTTGCAGAAACTGAGAACTTCTTCATTTTTTAACTTCCTCTAAGATTCTAGGACAATTTGTCAAAGGGACTGCATGGCTCTGGCAACCCCAACTCCAGGGAACACTGCTAATTCCCACTATGATCACAGTCCCTGTCAACCAAGAATCACCTGTAGAATGAGGTAAGCCTTCAACAGATTTCTGGAGATCAGCAATGAGAATCTTCCAACATTATAGAAGGTTTGCTCCTGGGCTTAGAAGTGCACAGATTCCTAACTGCTGAGAACACATCTGACCTCCGTTTACACATTAACATAGAGTTACCCCAAGACTAAACTCAAATCATATGGGCCACAACTTAACAAGTTAGGGTAACAGCAAGCAAAGATTCAAATACCCTGCTAACAAAGGTGAAACCAGATATCCATATCAAGAAACAACACCAACTCTAGATGCCTAGATTCCAGGCAAAAACACAAATGCCATGAATAACCCAGACAATATGTCTCATCCAGAAATTAGTAATCCCATTATAATGTCACCTGCTAAGAGCAACTTAATTGATGCACATGAAAATGATTTCAAAATAATGGTAATAAATATGTTAAGGAACTCAATCAAAAAGAATATGCATAAATTCTAGAGCAAAGACGATAAAACACAAACAGTTGAATAAAATAAAGAAAACAATTCAAATATAAAAATAGAATTTAATAAAAGAATAGATTTTTTTAAGGAAAAGCCAAATTGAAATGAAAATCAGAGAAAAAGAAACCTCAGTGGAAAGCCTCACCAACACACCAATCAAGTAGAAGAGAGCATATCAAAACTTGAAGACAAGGTAGATGACTTAGATCACTCAGTCAAAGAAAATGTTAAATAAACTTTTTAAAAATCCCAGAAACAGAACATGCAGGAACTATGGCACACATGAAAAACACCAAACCTACTAATCATATGTATAAAAGAAGTAGAAACTCAGGTAAAAGACTTGGAAAACTTCCAAAATCCACAAGAAGAAAAACCAATCAAGGTGCAGGAGGCATACAGAACACCAAATAGATGAGTCCAGAAAAGAAATTCTCAGTGTTACATAATAATAAAAAACATTCATTGTACAGAACAAAGAAAGGATATTGAAAGTGTCAAGAGACAAAGAACAAACCACATATAAAAGCAGGCCAATCAGGATCACATCTGACTTTTCAATGGAGACTTCGAAAGCCAGGAGGGAATGAATTGATGGCTCTTCAAATTCCTAAAGACCACAAATGCCAGCTATCATACCCAATAAGACTATTGTAATTGAAAGAGAGGAAAAAAACAGATTTAAAGAATGTATGGCCACTAAGCCAGCTCTACAGTGGATCCTGGAAAAAATACTTTAATCTGAAGAGAGGGTCAAGCACTCCCAAGAAAGAACAAAGAACAAATAATTCCAGAACAGCTAACCAAAAGATGTCCAAGAAAACACTATCCCATCACAACAAAATAACAAGAATTAGTGTATTTTGTTCAATAATAACTTTCAGTATTTGTGGTCTCGGTTCTCTAATAGACTAAGAGTTTGGATTAGAAAACAGGATCCATATTTTTGCTACCTCCAAGAAATACACCTCACTATCAAAGGCATACAGCACCATAGGGAAGAAGAATGGAAAAATGTATTCTAAGAAAATGAAACTAAAAAACAAGCAGGCATAACTATTCTAATTTCAGACAAAATAGACTTCAAATTAAGATTACTCAGAAAAGATAAGGAAGGACTTCATATTCAAAAAGGGAAAAGATCCACCAAGAGGATCATAATTCTAAGCATTTATGTATCAAACACAGGGGCACACAGCTTCATAAAGAAACACTAATGTATCTACAACCACAGATTAATCATAGTACAGTGACAGTGGGGAGCTTCAATACTCCACTTTTACCAATAGATAAGTCATCCAGATAACAACTAAACAGAGAAATACTGGAATTAAATGACATATAAATCAAACATATCTAACAGAAATCTACAGAACATTCCATACAAACACTAAAGAATACACTGTCTTCTCAACAGCCAGTGGAACTTTCTGCACATATTATGACACAGAGCAAGTCTCACCAAATACAGGAAAATTGAAATAACATCTTGCATACTATCTAATCATAAAGAAATAAAGGACTAAAGGATATCATCAGCAGCAGAAACTACAGAAAGTACACAAGCTCATAGAAACTAAGCAACAGATCACTAAATGAAAACTGGGTCAAAGAAGAAATCAAGAAGGAAATTTAAAAATTCCTAGAATTCAATGAAAATTAAAACACACTGATGGAACACAGTGAAAGCAGTCGTAAAAAAGAAAATTTATAACACTAAGTGCCCATATCAGAAAATGAGAAACATCTCATATTAATAATAACTTAATGTTGCACCTGAAGGCTTTGGAAAAACGAGAACAAACAGCAGCCTAAAATAGTAGATGGGAAGAGATAAACAAAATCAAAATAAGATACAAACAGTAATTAAAAATCTCTCAACTAGCCAGGTGTTGTGCAATGTGCCTTTAATCCCAGCACATAAGAGACAGAGGTAGGTGGATCTCTGTAAAGTTAAGACCAGCCTGGTCTATATAGCAAGTTCCAGGCTAGCTGGTGCTGCAAGGAGATCCTATTTCAAAAAAAACAAAAGAAAAAAAATCTCAAAAACAACAACAACAAAAAAACCCAGGACCAGATATATTTAGTGAAGAAGTCTATCAGACACAAAACAAGCCGACAGTCAACATCACACTGAATGGAGAAAAACTCAGAGTATTTCCACTAACATCAGGAACAAGACAAGGAAAACCACTGTCTCCCTTCCTGTTGAATATAGTGTTTGACATCGTAGCTAGAGCAATAAGACAAGTGAAGGAAATAAAAGGGACACAAATAGAGAAAGAAGTCCTACCATCATTATTTGCAGAGTATATGATTCTATGCATAAAAATCCCTAAGGACTCCACCAGAAAACTCCTAGAGCTGATAAATACATTCAGCAAAGTAGCAGGATACAAAATTAACACACAAAAATCAATAACCTTACATACCAACAACAAACACATACTGAGAAAGAAATCAAGAAAACAATTCCACTCACGATAGCCTCAAAAATATCTTGGAATAAATCTGACTAAGGAAGTGAAAGATTTATATAATAAAAAGTTCTAAGACACCAAAGAAGGAAAATGGAAGAAGATACCAGAAGAGGGAAAGGCCACCCTCACTCACAGATGGGTAGGATTGATGCTGTGAAGATGGCTGCCTTTCCAAAAGCAGCCTACACATTCAATGCAGTCACCATCAAATTCTAATATAATGCTTCACAAAAGCTGAAAAATAATCTCACATGTTATATGGTAACACAAACTAACCAGGATAGCCCATTCTGAACAACACTACCAGATGTTATCACCATCCCCGATTTCAAATTGTACAATAGAGCTAAGGTAATTAAAAAAAAAATGTGGTACTGGAGGAAAAAGAGACATATTGATCAATGGAATAGAACTGAAGACCCAGACCTAAGTTTACACATTTATAACCACCTAGTTTTTGACAAAGGGGCAAAACCACGCATTGGACATCTTCAACAAATTGTGCTGGTCAAACTGGCTAGCCACACATAGAAGACTGAAACTAGATCCCTAGCTCTCAGCCTGAGCAAAACTCAACTCCAAACAGATCAAGGAGCTCAACATAAAATCTGATATCCTGAGTCTGATAGAGGAGAAAATTTGGAATATATTCAGATTTATAGGCACAGGGAAGGACTTTCTGAACAGGACCTTGTCCATTAAGACCAACAATTGACAAATGGAACCTCATGAAACAAAAAAGCTTCTGTATAGCAAAGGACATCATCATTCAGGTAGCCTACAGAATGGGAAAATATCCTTACCAGCTACACCCTGATAGAGGGTCAGTATTGAGAATATACAAAGAAATCAGCAAACTAAACAGTGCAAAGCAGCACAAATGACTGAGAAATATTTTTTACATGTTCAACATCTTCAGTCATTAAGAAAATGCAAATTTAAAACATTTTAAGATTTCATGTTTCCCCAGTCAGACTGGTTAATATCAAAAAAAAAAAAAAAGAAAGAAAAAGAAGGAAAGAAAGAAAGAAAAATGATGACGAGAATAAGGTGAACACTTATTCGCTGCTGGTGGGAGTGCAAACTGGTGCAACAGCCACTATGGAAATCAGTGTGTAAGTGCCTCAAAAAGCTAGAACAAGACCTACCATATGATCCAGAGAGGGGGTCTGAATATGATCAAATACATTGTATGAAATTCTCAAAGAATCAATAAAGATACTTTAAAAAAAGAAATGAAGAACTAGATGACATTCTTTCTCTGAAAACTATTTCAGAATTACTCTAAGACCTTTTATTCCCACAATTTTGTTTAGTTTTGGGTCAGAAGTCTTATGCTTATCTATTCATTCGATACCTGGAGGTCAGTGTTGCCCCTCTGCTTGGGCCCATAACTCAACTGAGAAGGGAGGCACTCATGTTCCATAAAACAGAAGACACACAACTCTGGGCTCAGGGTTCCTTCCCGTAAGTACTAACCTGATCTTGAACAAACTACTTCCTGTAGCATAGGCATAGAATTCCAGTATGTTGTCACTTGATATCAGGGGAGATTAAAATAAAAATTCTAAGTCTAAAATCTTTCAAGTTTTCAAAGAACGAGTTTCAGGTCCTAAGATAACATTAAAGGGTTTGTGTGCTCCCGGCTGACCCCAATTGCACGGCTCCCTGCACCTCATATTTACAAGGTACAGTTTTCTTTAAAGTCCTTCCCACTCAGTTCCGAGTTTCTAAATCAGGTTCCACACTTCACCTCAAACAATTAGCAAGATTCCCCTACTCATATCCCATGAAGCCCTTCCAGGTCTAAAGTGCCAACTCTTCTATTCTGGAATATTCTATGGGATCCCTATGGAAAAATAGTTACCCATTACCAGTATTCAACATAACAAAAATTTACTTTCCCATTACCAGTAAATAGTATAACAAAATTTAACAAAACAATTGCAGCATGGTTCAACAGCAATATATTAATTCCCTCAAAGGGAAGGAAGACACACACACACACACACACACACACACACACACAGAGTGATAAACAGGGCGGGGCAGGTTATGAGTAAGTGCCAAAATAGTTGATTCAATTGAGAAATGGGAACCGAAAGAGCTACAGAAAATAATGTGGGTGGGACTAGCCGGCAGGGCTTCACAGTGCCTTGAGCAACATTTGGGATGGACAACTTGAAGAGTGGCGGGGTGACTCAGGGCCATAGCTGTTCCACCCACACTGGGCACATGACTTGGTGAATGAAACCCATGGCGCCCTCTACGCCTCTCCAGATACTCTCTGCAGTACCACACCACTGGCTCTTCTAGGTTGGTGACCTTTAGAGGAGTGGCAGCTCAAACATGACCATTCATTATTATTTATCCACTAGCAGGGGCTCTGTGTCTGGTACCCACAGGGCTGCTAAGGGATTAGCTCCCTGTTTCAGTATTTAATCTAGTCCCTCATCTCTATTTTACAGGTTAGTTGAAAGCAAAATTAACACTCCCAGCCTGCTGTCACTTTCTTTTAAACTAAAAGCTCTGCTGGTTACAACCGGAATATCACATGCATTAAGATAAGACCTTAACTGTTTTATTTCTAAATGTACAAATAAGATAAAAGGTTTCAGGTTGCTATTTATAAGCACTTTTCAGCAAATAACATATTGTGGGTATAAAGAGTATCCACTCCCAGCAAAAGAGAAGTCACATCTGGTGGAGAGGCACTTGCCCTCACAGCACAGGGTAAGGTTCTAGCTTCAGGCTGACAAGGGAGCCCTAGAACCAGTGAGGGTATCTTGCTTTAGGGGAAGCCTCAGTTTGGATCAATTTTATACTTTCTTTTTCTTCTTGTGGTGCAAAAGTTTAAATCCAGGGTCTTGTCCATGCTAAACAAGCATTGCTACATCCCAAGCTTGTGCTTGTTTTGTTTTTCTTTGTAAGGCTGTAAAGAGACCTGGTCACTTATTGCATCACAAAAGGTTTTGGTCAGACCAGAATATAATGTAATTTCAACAGTGAGCAGCAAAGATGAGGTGAAGAATAACTGATTAGCTGGATCTCAGACAGCTAGGAAAGTCTGGGATGAGCTAACCCATTCCAAATATCATTGTGCCAGAAGTAGACTCGGGAAGCAATAGGAAGCAGATAATCACACACTTCTCAAAGGACAGTAAAGCAGCATTTCCTAATCAGTAGCCCCTTGGAGGGTTATCATCCTTTAAAATGGGATTGGTATCTACTTCATTTCTTAAAATTCTGAGACTCAGTTTCTCAAATAGAGGTTGCAATAATCAAATATCAAATATGGAAAGATCTTTTTTCTTATTATAATTAAATTTCAATGTGTATATTAATATGCTAATCCCAAACCAAACACTATAGAATATATTCTTTAAGATTTACTTAATGACTAGTCATCCTTCTTATACAACTTGTCTAAAGTAAATTAAGGAACACAGATCATTTGTTAAATAGGAGAAAATACAAAATGGGTTCAATATTATAGTTAAGCATAGTAAAATTAACATTTTAGTGCAATTCTTGATCATGTGATATTAAAGAAAACATTTAAAATCATGTCATACACATTTCACACTGCTGTAGCATGTATCATTCTTGTTTAGCTACCTAAATGCTTTGGGCACTTTTCTGCATTTGGGAATTTTCTTGTCTAGTGAATCTGTCTTTTGAAAATAAAAGCCAGATTTTCCCATCTTCCCCTGACTCATTCAAGCAGTGCTTCTACATATGATTTCAGTGAGGAAGACCTGGGTTCCTGGATGGGACCTATTCAGGTGATAGCACAGATAAAAGAGGGCATCTGGCTTCCAGAGGCAACAGAAGCAGTGTTTACACAGTGTCCTTGGGTGCACGAGGCCTGTGTCCAGCCTCGGGAGGAGCTTTGCAACATTGCCTCTGGATGTCTGGCCTCCAAACTTGGGGCTCTGGTTCTTTCTCCTAGAAATTGTGCAAATGACTTACTATCCTTTAAAATGGTAGTTCTTTCTTTTTAGACCTGGAATTTTTTTCCCACAATCCTCCTACCTCAGCCTCCCAAGTGCTGGGATTATAAGTGTTAGGCGGTGTATCTATAACATTTTTATATGAACATTCCCTAAACAAATTTAACAAGGCTAGTTTTCTGAAGTGTTCATTACATACTACATCACATTTTAGGAACATTTTGTTCTGCAGAGGTAACTGTTCTGCTGTTAAGAAGGTGTTTAATCTACCTGTGGAAACAGAGATATCGAGGCACTGATAAGTGTGGTGCTTACAAAGACATTTATTATTAAGTACACAATTTGCAGATGGTTCACAATATGTCTCTATAAAGCTAATTTTGGTGTTATAAGTAGATAGAATGAGGAGGATCATGATGAAAAGCAGGCAACATAAAGGCCAAAAGTGGTCTTATGGTTTCAGTAATATTTTAGAGGACTAGGGATGTGACTTCATGGTAGAGCATTTTCCTAATACATATAAGGCCCTGAGTTCCATTCCTGGCACCACAAAAATAGTCTTTTGGCCACATATTAATGAAAATGCTTTTTCTACGAGTCTGAATGGGCCTTTCAAAAATATAGAGAACCATGACTTAGCTTCATTGCCTTCTCCTAATGTGAAGATATGTTGGAAGTAAATGTAGGACTTCTCACCTTCTCTTTGAGATGTGAACTATTCACCTAGGATATGGTAAATACAGTGAAGTTTTATAGCATATTGCTAGTTTCTAGCACATATTATTTTCTATCCCATAAAATTTTAATATCTTAATTATAAGCAACACAGATAGCTAAAAGGAAGAGAAGGGTGCATGGAGGAACAGAGGGGGACAGACAGGGCAAAGTTCATTCACATGAGCTCATTCAAATAATGCTACTTCAGTGTTTCACTGAGACTCCCTGCTCTCAGATGCTCCAGTAGTAGCAATGCACTCTTTGACAACAATTCAGTGGTGGAAGATCATTAAACAAAACTTTCTGCCACAGCTCCCCAGAAATAGATTCTTTAAAAAAACCCAAGATATGGAAGCTGTCTGTTCTCCAAGGATGGAAACTGACAACCATTATATAGAATCTCAAACTCCAAGTATGAAACTGATGCTTCTGTACTTATTTTAGACTTTCAGACACTAATTTAGATAATCTAAGTGTTGTTTTGACTTCTCAGGCATATAATCTGGTCTTCCACATAACTATGTATGTGTGGAGGTGAGATCTTTGTCTTTCAGACATGAAACATCATCTTTCCAAGACTATCTCTCTAGATGTGAACCTTGCCTTCTTTGGCATAAAATATGGCATCTGAGTGTGGAACATGGATTCCTTCTACCATGGAGCCAGGACTTCTACATATACCATGAGTGGCTGCCTGTAGGAAAGCTCTCTGTGCAAGACTAAGCCATGATTCTCTGTGGGTCAAACCTCAATACGAACCATGTCATTTGGCCCACCAGTAATGGAACCTAGCCATTTAGCGTAAAATCTCACCTTCCAAGTATTGTGCCTAGAATTTTAGGTAGGCTATAAGGCCTTGAATCTGTAGAACTACAATTTATTTAACTAAGTGAGGAATTTGTACTAAAACAAAAAAGGCTTTCTGAGTTCATAAAATAGATCTTGAAGTAATTATTTGACTCCAATCACAATCAAAAAATGTGATTATACAAGTATGAACATGGTACTCTGTGTTTGGAATCTTGATGTCCAAGTGTAAAAAACATGATCATACAACTATGGAAGCTAGAATTCTAGATATGGTACTTGAGTCATAGAATTTGGTTCTCTGTGCACAGAAATGGCCTACCAGGTAGTAAGCTCCACGTCAAGTATGGATCTAGCATTACTATGTGTTCATCTAGATCATGTGGCCATGATATTGGGTCTTCAGGCATGACATGCATTATAGACTGTGTGAAATCTCTCTCATAATCTGGCCTGGTCTTCTGTGGCACTCTGGGAGAACATGGATTCCACCTGTCCCACCATATATTAAGCCTGTTGTCTAGGTCTAGAATCTTGCCTTACAAGTATAGACTCGGAACTTCTAGGCATAAGAAAAGACTCACCAGTCATGAAGCCTGTCTCTTAGGACCTGTATCAATCATCTAAACTAGAAGCACAAAGAAAACAACCCAAGGATTTTGATATGCATCGGAAGTAGGAGAGACATTCTTGGACATTAAGCCCTCAATCTATGAAATCTGATGCTCTCTTCAAGTCATTTCAGCATGAAATTAGGTCGCAGGACAAGCTGTTGCTTGATGTAGAATTCTTTGCCTTCTAGTCTGGTATGTGGGAATCTCCCACATAAACATATTCCTGGTTCATATTTGGTATCAGCAGTGATCTGTATTGTAGAATGATAGGAGACATGGAGTCTGTTTTTTCGGTTTGGGTTAATTGGTTTTATTTTCCTCATATACCTTTAGAGAGACTCAGTATTCAGTTATGGAACGAGCTCTGAAAGCAGAGAACTGGGCATAGAATCTTCCACTGCAGTTATAATAACTGGCCGAGCTATCATGAACCTGACACTCCATGTAAGAAATTTGAACTTTCAGGCATTATTTTGGGATTTTATGTACAATTTTGCCTTTCTAGGCTTATTATCGGGTCCTCAGTATGAGACCTCCTCCTGTAAGCATGGAGATGCATTCTATGAAATCTCAGTTTTCAAGAGTTGAACCTTGCTTGGTGTGGTGGGGGAAGTCTACAACCATCACATACAGAAGAAGAGTTCCAGACCAGCCTGGGCTGCATGGCAAGACTCTAGCTCAAAAAATAAAGAAATTTAAAAACTGAACATGGCCATATACACAAGGAGTATGACTTTTCAACATTCAGACGTGTACCATGTCCTTATAAGGGAGGAGACTAACAGTTGACATATGAATTTAAGTCATGTAAATGTTCTCTTTAAAAAAATACTCTTGTCTTAACTAGTATGGAACTTGTGCTCCCCATTACATATGTAAAAGTACAAACTACAAGTTTGGAACCTGCACTCCATGTGTAGAAATCCCTGTGGAGACATGGGATCTGTCAGGTGGGATTTGACATTGAAGTCCTAGAAATTGGCTTTGCATACATGGAACCTGGCACTATGTGTATGGAATCCAAGACTCCAGACATGAACCTGACTGACCATATATATTAGGAATTGTGCTCTATTTTTGAAATAAGAACTTCCAGGCATTGAGTTCACTCTCTTAGACACAAATTCTGTTTTTTTACACATGTGCTCTGGTCTTCTGTATAAAACCTGGCCCTATAGACATGGAACTTGCCCTTCTATATGTGGAAGCTACACTTATCTGGATGTGAATCCTGTCTCTTCAGGCATACAGTTTAACTCTCCTGTTTGTTAATGCAAAACACAGCTCTCACCTCAAGAAAATGTTTATTATGAGTGACCATGGAGCAGAACTACAAATTTGATTTGTCCCAAATAATGATACAGTGTGGAAATGATTTCAAAAAGTTTTTATAGTTACAGTACAAAAGCTTTGGGGTCTACTAAGCTAATGCACAAGGTTTTACCTAATAACCACAAGGACATTAGAGTTCAAACACAGAGGTGATCTATGAATGGTTATTAAGGGGACTAAAGTTGGCTAAGGAAATGTGGCTCTAAATTAACAACATCTCAACTGTCCATAATCATGAAGTTTAGTTTTGCTTTGATTTGTTTTTTTTTGTTGTTGTTGTTATTCTGCTTTTTGACAGGATCTTAAGTAGCTCAGGCTGGCCTCAAACTTCCAATATAGCCAAAGATGACTTAGAATTCCTCATCAGGTATTAATCATCATGTCCAGCTTCAGTGAGTATGAAGTTCTTATCAATCAATCATCCTTGTAGAATCTGTAATGTAGGCGTGACTTCTTTGGGGGAACTTCAGCTCACATACTGCAGTCACTGGAACTTAATATGTAGGGCCCTGCTCTCTGTATGGAATTGAATATTCCAGATGTGACAGAAGCATAAAATCATTCTGCACGTTTGGAATTAGCTTTCTTAGGCTGGGACCAGAAAAATTCATGATGTGTCACCTAGCTCACAAATTGGAAAATTCAGGCTCAAGGTTAAATTCCTTTCCAAGGTTAAGGAGTTGGTTTTCTGTGGAGCTGGGCCAGAATCCAGCTCTAAGGAGCCAGCCAGTGATCACTGCACCAGCTTTTTCTGCTCATCTTGCCTTCCCCCAGTGGTCTCTTCCCCCAGGAGAAGAGACACCAGAAGCAGAGAACCCAGACTCTGCTGGCTGCCAGCTCAGACCCTCACTTTGTTGCTACGGGCAAGTTACTTAACTATGTGATCTTCATACCCTCTACTACATGCAAAGAAGAAATCAAACATGACGGTCACTGAGACCAGTTCAAGCCATGGTGCGGTGTTCTCTCTCTCTGTTTTATGCCTCCCTCTGTCAATAGCCTCTTACCCTGGTCCTCAGTTGTAAGATGCCACATTAGTACGGACAGTAAGGAGCAACAACAGATTAGTCTTTATGTTACTTTAACATCTTTCCAGTGGCGTCCTTCATTAGCTGTGACCCAAAGAAGAGAATTTTTATTTGACTGAAGTTTCCCATTCAACTCAGAAAATCACATCCCACTTTAAAGATCCTGATTTTGGAAGTTTCCCTTCTAGCTTTCAAAGGCTTGTCCTTGCTCTGCATCTCCCAGCCCTTTTCTTCTCTCCTTCTTTAGGTTTGGGTGGGATTGCTGCCCATCTTAGACAGGTCTGGCTGACCCTGGGTCCAGGAAGAAGAAAGAGTCAGACTAATCTAGGAGAGGCAAAAGTCTTCAGGAGGGTATTTTATGTCCCTTTGCCCAAGGGCAACCACTTCTACCTTCTGCCTACACACAAAAGGTAACCTAGTGCTTTTTTACTGATCTATCAATTTCAATCACCGTTTATCTCCTGCACAGGTAAGGAGATTCACCTACTTTCACATCCTGGCTCCTCTCCTCTACAGTCCTGCTAGAGTATGACTTTTTCATGATCCTGAAAAATTATAACCATCCCTCCCAACCCCCACACCACCCCTACCACCCAGAATATGTATTCTACATTTCTGGAGGTTTTATTTCTTCATATTATTTGTTATGATTCTCACCTCATTTTTTTCCTTCTCACACATTCATCATCTTACCTAGAATCTACTTCATAGTTATCTGGGAAGGAAACATTTTTATGTTTAAAAACTGGACAAGAAGTTCCCAGTGATAGCCAGGCCTGCTTCAGTGAATTCATTAAGTCATTAAATTATTTCTTCCAGCAATTGTGTACTGCATGCCAAACATATGATAAACACTAATAAAGCAGAGAAAAATAAAACACAGCCGTTGGATCTCTGTTTTCCTCACCTCGACCAGGATCTGCCTTGTTCCTAACACCCAGTCCAGTATCTGACACATAGGCGATTCTCAGTAAGAGTTTAGCACAGAGAACATGAATGGACGTTTTCCAGATTGATCTCATCCATTTCCATTTCGTCCCCGTTAAGTACCAAACAAGGTATTCTAAGACGCACCCTCTGGCTAGCAGCTGTCATTTAAGGGAGGTCACTAAGTGGGGGGTAAACAGGAGCCTGGATGTCCAATCTGATAGCCTCATTCTAAGCTGAAGTCGGTACTGCCCTTCCTCTGAGTCTCTGTTTCTCTGAGTATAAAACTGTGAGGGACAGGAGGCAGAGGCAGTCTCTGTGAGACTGGGGCTATCTTGGTCCACATCATGACTTCCAGGTGGGCTGGGACTAGGGAGATCTTGTCAAAGACAAATAAACAAAACAACAACAGAAGCAACAACAACAAAACTGTGAGGCCAAGCCCACCCTCTCCTCCCTCCCCCACATGAGATTCAGGATAAAGTGAGAACCCTTGGCTAGCAAGGCGCAGGTGCATTGATGTTCTCTTCAGGTGGATTTCATTTCTGCTCATATGTATTTTGCAATGCTTTTTAGTGACAAGGCATTCTTCTGCCCTAAGGGAGTTAGCACTTACTTGCTAAGGACAGACTTTCCCACAGATTGTCCCTGCTGCTGTCCTCCCACCTCAGGTTCTGGCCACTCACTGCCAGAATCATTTAATCTGACCTTCCATCTGGGCAACAGATTCACTGCAGATGGCTGCGCACCTGGGCTCCTAAGTCCCTGGGTCCCAGAGGCTGGCTTTGGGCTTTTTGGCTTGCCTGCTAGCCTTGTCACTTCGTCTCATCTAGCAGAGAACTGCAAAGCCGACTCCTCATTAGAACAGCTTCCAGCCCACGTCCACCCTAAAAAGAGGTGCAGGTGTTAAACTCATGTATGTAACCTGATATCTGGTACACAGAAGAAATGCAAACCTAACTACTGTCTCTGTCTCTAGGGACTAGTACTCACAGTTGGCCCCAATAGCTTTGGCCATACACTGGGACTCCACGCAGCCCCCAGGAGCCCTTCTCAGCAACACACTGGCAAGACAGTCTCATTCTTGGCAGCCCTTGGTAAACCAGGCCTGGCTTAGTACAATCTGCTCTCCATTCTTGAGCAGGGTGAACATTTCTATTTTCAAAAAAGGAAGCTAAACATTTTAACGTCATGGGAGAAGGTAGAACAAAGATCGTGGGACGCTAGGAAAGGTAGAGGGGACAATGAACAATGAGCGCTAAATTAGTAGAATGAACTCTAGTGCCCCCTACAGCACAGCAAGGTCACTGCGGCTAAAACAAGCTACTGTGTCCTTCAAAATAACTGAAAAGGAGAATTTTGAATGTCCTCAAAAAAAAAGTGAGAAATGCTGGAGGTGAAAGGAAAGACATGTGCTCTCTCTTTGCTTGGTCACTTTTTGCTGGCACCAAAAGTAAGAATAGGGGACTCTTTACAGCGGGGTGAATATTGTCTAAGTTTGTGGGGGACAGTTGGTTTTACTGAAAGCTCTATATCTCTGGAAATCTCCCATAATCAGGACAGTTGGTATCTGCTCTTTAGAGACCTTCGGCTCAAATATCAGATCTACCAGACAAGTTGAATTAAACTGTGCAAAGTGCTTTGGCAGATTATAAAATGGCAGTTGGATCAATACTTCTGGGATGGCTACCTAAGTCCTAGGACATACATGTGCAGACAGTACAGACACCTGGTCACCGTGGCTTCCATTCCATAAAGCAAGCACTGCCGTGTCCTGCTGAGGCTCACCTCTGTTAGCCATGTGTACCTAGCCTAGATGTGTTTTTCAATGGAGAACACCTCAGTAGTTTGAAAATAATTTTAGAGACTACGACTACCACCTTCCTTGTTACACAGATGACTTAGCAGAAAGGGAAAACAGAAAACAGAGCTTTCTGTCCAGGTTTGCTACAGGCAATGAAATGATGACATCATTCACAGGTAGCAGAGGTGGCCCACGAGTTGCAGGAAGGGCCCCTTCCCCTTTAAAATGCATTTACTTCCAAATTTTCCAGTAAGCTGAGTATGGATGACACAAGAAAGCCCAAACCTGCATCGCTCTCTTCAGTTCACTGTTGTGTCTAAAATCTAAATGCCCAAGGAGGTTAGAGAGTCTTTAGTGCCTTTATGTTAATGATCAGTTTCAAGAGAGAGTTTCAGTTTTCTGGTGGTCATTTTGAGGGAGTGTAAGAGGGAAAACGATGCCTGGCTTATCTCTGCCTCATCTAACAGTCTTGTAGGGTATGGGGTAAGACTTAGACAAGTTGTGTGTCTTGTTAACTGAGGCTAGAGCTTTGATCCCTTTTGCTGTGGAAGCTAGGCTCTAAAATCACACTCACATTGTGTTTTCAGAGGTTGAAAATGCTCAAGTCTCCTCCTTGTCTTTCAAGACTGGATTCCTGCCTGGTTATTTGTCTGGTAATGCCATTTCTTGGTTTGGGGTCCTGATGGTTTTTCCTTCTGGACACTATCTTGTCTCTGACTCTGGGACTCACACCTCTGTCACCCTGAACTCACAGTCATACCCTATCCCCATCACTAGAAATTTGTTAACTAAACCACTTTCTCAGGCTGCCAGGCTCCTTTCTCCCAGATACTTACATCTTCGTATAAAATACCTCCCTGGACTCTAGTAGTGGATTTCTTTGAGTTTTAGCTGACCCATCACCTGACAGTCAGTACTATCAACTACTGCCAATTTTCCTATCTTGGACAGTGCTGGACAGTACCACAAGTCTTCTGACCCCATCATGGTGGGTGTCCCTGACTTCCAAGTCTTCAGTAGTCTTGAATTAGACCACGTCTCTCCCATAAAGGCCTTAAACACTTTATTCTGACATTTTTAGGAAAAAGAGTGGGGAAGGCAATAATAGACTTAGAGGAGTTGTAATTTTTAAAATTTTTATTTGCATGTCTGTCATTCTACCAGAATAAAACCTTAAGATTTCTTTGTGCTGCAGTTTTATTGTGATGGAGCTGGGGGCATAGCTCAGTTGGTAGAGTATGTGCCTTGCATGTATAAAGTCCTGACTTTGATCCCAATAACTCTACAAAACTGAGCACACACCTGTAATCTCAATACTCAACAGGTGGAGACAGGAGACTCAGCTCTTCAAATCCTGTTCAATAAGTTCTATAGTCAGTTTTTAGCTGGTGAGAAGATGACAGAAGGATATAAGCTATGGTCACTGCCCACCACCACCAGTCCCCAGAGCTCCCAGTGTTGTGGGTGAGGGGATGTTGGAGAGCTCTTAGAGATGGTTGGTTTGTTAGGTACTAGAATAGGAACCTTAGCTGCCTCACTACTCTCTGTGGTGCTTAGAGCTGCATTTGACATTCAGTTAGCCAACAGGAAAGGCTCATTACATACAGAAATGAATGGTGGGTCCTTAGTGTTGGAAGATTTGACTGGGGCTTGCAGGGAGGGTGATGCTGAGATACGTAGGGGAAGCATATGCTACATTGCATTACTTCACCCTTCTTGTGTGCACCTTTGTGTCACTAACTAAACTGAAAACATTCCATGTAAAAATTCAAACTTATGAATTACTTATAGCAACAAAACCCAGACTCTTAGTAAGTATTTATAAATATTACTTAGATTGAAGGGCAAGCTAGAGCTCTTCAGCCCTTAGATGTATCATAAAAATATTGGTGTTAGTAAAGGACAGAACTGTCATTTCAAATATTCTGAAGTTTTTCTCTGCTTGGGCTGGGGGCTCTGCATATCAATGGAGAAATGTGTTAATTGATCATCTGCAGGTACACGTGTGCATGCATAAAATGCTCATTATCACCCTTTTTACAGAGCTTATGATTCTGTAATTGAATAGGAAAGATAGCTGGTGAAAACTTCAAATGTCTCAAAAGCTTAGTGAGTAGTTTGGTTAGATTAATCTGGTCACATTTCCTGAAGGGGAGAAAGGTCTCAAACTATTATTGAAAACTGAGATTACAGTCTCTCTCCCAAAGGTCAGAATTTCCTAGAATCTCTGGATATCCAATCTTTTCTTTTTCAGGCTGTGGCCTTTTGCTCTGTCAGTTGTTGACTTGTTGCATCTGGGATAGAACTTTTGCTTTGTTTCACATAGGTCTGCTAGTGCCACTCCCAGTTAATATTTCTTTGGGTAATGCTAACCTGCAATGATTATGATTTTGGAAGATCATTCCCTTCAAGTCAATTTCTTTACAGCAGACTCAAGAAAGTGGGCTGGAAAACCCAACATGGGAAGGGTTCAGACTTCATTGGCCTCACAGTGTGCCAATTAGACCTATGAATGAGCAAGAGCTATCTGGGGTCCATAGCCTGGGATCTAGGAATCTACAAAGAGAAAAAGCAACACCTTGGATATATTAGTATTCAATATGTTTAGTATTCAGGGGAGAAACTGTCAAGCAGATGTGAAGTACTGGAGTACTGGGAAAGTCTGCTCACGCCATTCAGAAATAATACCTCTTTTGTTACAGCCTTCTGATTCTCCCCTAAACACACAACCCCCAACCCTGGCGGTGGGGGGTATCCCACTCTCTCACTACTAACACATTTATTCCTTGGATTTAGCTACACGAGTTCTCTTTGAAAACATGAAAGAAATAATGTCTCATGGAAATAATTTTAAATTTTTGAACAGAAAACACGCTTTTGGTCCTAATTTTAAAAATGGGTCTGATTAAGGAAGGGCTAAAGGTCTTGGGGTCTCCCCTTAGCCTCAGACTTCAGCACCAAGCCAAATGTGATAGCACAAACCTGTAACTCTAGTATTTTGGAGGTGGAGGCAAGAGGTTTGAAGCCAGCCAGGGCTACACAATGGACTGCTGCCTCAAGCAGAAAAAAAGCTTTACAGCATGCTGGTCAAGCCTACAAACTCATTATTGGGACATTGGGGGGAAACTGAATATGGATTAGGTATTAGATGACATTAAGGAACAATATTCACTTTCCTAGGTGTGATAATAGTTTAGGATTCTCTAGGAAAAAGAATGGTATTAAGGTAATATGACAAAATGTCCTTAATTGCTTAAAGCTTCATATTTCATGGTGGCTGAGATTAGCTAGCAGAAAGAGGAAGTAAATCTGATGAAATGGAAACCTCAATCTAGGTGATGGGCCTGCGAATTGGTTATAATATTATCTGTGAAAGATAAATGATTCGAACCTGGGGGCTTTGTTGTAGGATTCAAGGAGGGTTAGGTGGTCTGGAGACTTGGATGCTAGCTGAGAGCGGGGCACAAGAGGTAACAGGGAGGGTGTCTGCTCACTTACCACCCATGAGTGCTAGCAGAGCACCTAAAATTCTCCCCTTGCACAACTCTAAACAATATTTCATTTATTATTTTACGTCATGTGTATTTCCTGCTTCTATAGAAATATATCTGTGCCATGCAATGCCAGTGGAGGTCAGAACAGGGTGTTGGATCCCCTGGAACTGGAGTTACAGATGATTGTTAGCCACTATGTGGATGCTGGGAATTGAGCTCTGGTCCTCTGCAAGAACAGCCAGTGCTCATAACTACTGAGCCATCTCTCCAGGCCCTCTGGTGCAACTCTTATTCAATCTAATTAGGTAAGAGGAGCACAACACATTTTAACTTTAGGGACAGGGCTGACACAGTCCTCGTCCTTCCCACTATTTGACCTTTTCTACATGTCTTTAAATCAGCAAAATTCACTCTTCTCATGAAGTAGATCATCAGTCCCTCTGTGCTTTATGCTAAATCCGGCCTTGCTGTCTCAGAGCTGATAGCCTTTCCCCTCTCTCTTCCCACAGATCCTCTCCCTCACCTGGTATCCAGGGATCTGAGCAGAGGGCCTCTGAGCTACCAGAAAGCTGACAGATGTGTGCTGGGTGATGGCTGTGGTTCTCTCTTCAGTGTCTGCTCACTGGTTGAATGTCAGCCTGTTCTTTTCTTGCTCTTGCTGTTACTCCTGCCAGCCCAGGGAGCAGAGATGGGTACCTGGGAAGGAGGGACATCTAAAATGAAGAGGCATAACCTCTCAAGCTGATCAGGGACCCTGCAGGCATCTCTGATGGGTGATCACCTAGCTTCTCCATTCGTGTTTCCATTTGAGACCCTTCACCACTGCAGAATACTCCTGAGTGCCAGCTGTGTCACAAGGTACTGTGACATCTCCCAAGGAATAGCGAGAGCTTAGAGCAGGACCAAGACTCTCCAGTCTCTAATCACAGACTGTGGCTAGAGCTGACAGCTGCAGCATTCTGACTGTGCACAGGCCCAACTCCCCGTAGCAGCGGAAAGATGCTGGATCAGCAGAACACTCTTGGTGAGGATACCATTCCCCAAGTCTTGCTTGAGCAGATCCTCAGTGCTGGAAGGCTGGGAGCTCAGTTTTATTACTCAGGTCCTAAGGAACCTGTCCTAACTTAACCTCATAAGAAGCATGTTTACCAGGAAGCCAGTGAACAATGGGCAAAAACTGGACACAGTTCTCCATAATTACTTTTCAAGACACCTACTTCTCAGAGTAGAATGTTCAATGAAAAGGTTGCTTGGTGAGTCTTCAGAAGGAAGGAGGGCTGTTGTGGAAGAGGTTGAGGTAAGGCTACCCTCAGACCCTCTTATACCATGACACTGTCTACTAAAGGGTGTCCCTTGGGTAGATTCTTCTTGGTATGCATTTCTCTGACATACATATAACAGACATATAACATCATCTCAAGAGTCATGGAAACTTTGAGATCCTTCACAAAGTTGCCATTGCTCAGCTTCAGCCAACTGTGTCCTCAAGGGAATGAATTTATCAAGCTGAAGTTACTAGATTTGATTTTTGAGTTGTTTAAGAGAAGTTGGAAATCTGGATTTTTAGGTGACATTACCTGATGTTTGAATGTGGATAACCAACTCAAAAAATTTTAGAAATGCTCCCCTAAACAAGAGCAAAACACACTGGGAAGCCCAAAATGGCTCATACCTGTAATCCCAGCATTTGGGAGACTGAAGCAGGAGCATTGGCCATGAGTTTGAGACCAGACCAAGCTGTATAGTCTCTCTCTCTCTCATCTATCTAAAACCAAGGCTTAAAGTGCTGGGAGGCCCTATAATCTACTCAGTTCATTATCAGCCTAAAATGAATTATTCCAAGCAACTGTCATTTTCTTGGACATTGGTTGCATTTAATCAATAAGTTATATATCAACCCCATCTCTCAAGTCATACATCAGGATATATCTCTGTAATCATAACATTTGGGAGGTAGAGGCAGGAAGACCAGAAGTACAAGGTCATCTTCCCACTCATAATGAGTTAGAGATCAGTCTGAACCACATGAGACTTTGTGTCTAAAAAACAAAAAATAAAGTATACAGTGAGAGAGGGGAGGTAGGGGACAGATCAAGACCAGTCTCTCTTCTAGCCCCCAAAGGCATCATGTGTATATACTAACACATAGATACATAGACATAAATAAAAATACAAACAAAATATTAAGAAAAGAGGTAACCGGCATTTTCAGGGGATGGTAGCAAAGCAACACGGATGGATGGGTACCTGAGAGGCTGGCTCTGCTGTGTCTCTGCCCACAGTCCATGTGTTATTTATGGGTGTAGTTTAGCTATCTTTTCCTTGCTGCCATATGGTCTTTTCTCTGGGCCTGTCATTTATTAGATCTTTTCCTAAGCAAACAAAATCTCTGAGAGAGAGACTTTGGTGCAGGTTTTCTGAATGATGACCTTCCCTGACCCCGACTTAACCCAGCCAGTCTTCCCCGGCACTCTGCTCAACCCAAC
This sequence comes from Eospalax fontanierii, assembly GCA_035773235.1. Lineage (NCBI taxonomy): Eukaryota > Metazoa > Chordata > Mammalia > Rodentia > Spalacidae > Eospalax > Eospalax fontanierii. Next base: position 62,592,128 of record CM069535.1, on the reverse strand, counting down.
CTTCCTTCTACCTCCAGGGAAGCCCTGGAGCAGCTCAGGAGCCTGTCAGGTCCTTCGTGAGAATTTAGGGCTTGGTTGTGTCCCAGAGCCCTACTATATTTGAAACTGCGCAAGTCTAGGGTTCCTACAAGTCAGTTCTGTGAGACTGAAGACAGGTAGAAAGGGTTAAGAATGTTACTTGTTTTTTATTTTATAGAAGCCCACTGTTCAGAGATTTGGGGATTTTGAAGTGTTGGAATTTTTATAGGCTTTTGGGGACTTTTTGGAGTTGGACTGTAATTTAAAAAAATTTTTTGTTAAGTCAATGTGTGTTTCATACAGAACATCTCAATCATCTTTATACCCATTTCCACACCAGCACCCCCTGAGAGCCCCCCCAATTGGAATCCATACATTCTTTCATCTATGTTAAAGTCTATTGTGTCAAGTTAATGAGAGTTGGATTGTATTTTATACTGCAATATTAATATGAGGTTTGGGGACAAAGCATGCAAAGTTATAGCTTAAAGTGACATGCTTGTGTGTCAAGTTGACAAGGGGTAGATTTTGCTGGTTAGTTTGCCAACTTGGTACAACTAGAACCATATGGAAAAAGACTCTTATTAACGAATTATATAGCTCAGATTGGCCTATTGGCATGTCTGGGGTGATGAGGTTGATTGTTACTTGATGTGGGACGATTCAGCCCATGACAGGCAGCACTATTTCATGGCACAAATTAGAATGACCTGAATAAGGAGCCTCAGTTGAGGACTGAATTTTCTTAATTGTCTTAATTGATGTGGGAAGACCCAACTTAAATGTGAGCAGCACCTTCTGTTGCAGCCCAGGTAACAGAGGTGTGGCAGATCAGAGATTATTCACCTTTTTCTAGTTTGGCCTCCCCTACTCCCATTGAGTTCATTTATCCCATTGCATCTCCTTCTGATTTCTTCACTGATAGCAGACCTGGTCTTCCAAACTGCCACCGTAGACTAAGGACCCGCAACTCTCAGGAACCCTCTACTCTTCAACCACTCAATACCACACTTCCTTTTTTTTTTCTGATGAGGCCTGACTAATACAGGGATTGTACTGTGTCATGGTTATATGTTTAAAGCCTTTGTCCTTTTGAAATACATCTTGAAAACTCTTATATAACTTAATTCAATGAAATCCAATATTCATTTGTTGTGTTTTATTTTAACCAAGTGGGAATTAAAATATATTTCTTAACTTGATTAAGAATAGCTAATCTAGCCAGGCATGGCATACACCTTTAGTGCCAGCACTTGTGAGGCAGGGACAAGCAGATCTCTGTGAGTTTGAGGTCAGCCTGGTCTACATGATGACTTTCAGGCCAACTGGGTCTATAGGGAGATCCTGTCTCAGAAAAAAAAGGGAGTTCATTTTTTTTAGGGAAAAAATGAAGTTAGAGACTTATCTTACATGTACACAAAAATAAATTCTAAATGAATTGCAGACCCAAATGTGGAAAACAAGTTTTTTTTAGAAGAAAACACTGGAGAAAATATTTTGGAAGTAAGAAGCACAAGACATACGAGGTTGATTAAGAGAAACAATGCGCAACATTGTGAGAACACGAAAAATTCATATCACAACATTCAGAAAGGTCCTGCAAACTGACAAGAAAGTCATAAGTTGAACCGACAATATGAACAATTCATAGAAAAGGAAATCCAAATGAGTAAAAACATGGGAAGATATTCAGACTGAGTTCCCCAACCTTAGAGCTCTTGCTCCTTGGAGCTGAAAACTCCCTCTGGACCAGGAGGTATTTATTCCTGTGCATGCTCGTGTCCTTCACACAGGAACGTTGATGGGAAGATGTGCTCGCTACTGTTGTGCCATGGGAAATGCACACTGACTTGTTCTGGTTCTGTGCTGCTGCTGGCTAGTTCTATAATCTTCTAGGTAAACTTCAGTTTCTCTGAGGTTCGGGTTTCTATTGGTTTTTGAAGCCCTTTTCGCCTCAGAGGGACTCCGGAGAGGCCAGAAGTTCAGACTTGCCCTGGAAATGCACTCTTTCTATTTGGAATTTCTCCTGTCTTCTGCTCCCATCACACCATGGTTCCGGAGGTCTAGTTCCTTCCACCCCTCCACTCCACTATCCTTCTCCACTACTAACGCCCTAGCTTTTCTTCCTTCCCCATAGCGCAGAGTCCCCCACCTTAGACAAAAGGCGATTAGATGTGGCTCCCGAGCGCGGGTTTCCTTAGGGCAGGAGTCTCTTGGCCACCCACGAAATTTTGGGATCCTTCCCGCAGTGAGTGCCCACAGCACTGTGTGGACTGGAAGCGAGATGAGATTCTCTCTCTCTTTCTCTCACACACACACACACACACACATCTGTCTGGACACTGTTGAGCTAGGGTGTGCCTTCTCCCGCTGCGTCTTCTACCCCCACCCTCTCCCTTCAGCCAGCCTCCAGGGTCCTTGTCCCCAAGGTGTCAGAGCTCCACCGCAGGAGCCAATCAGCGAGCTGCAGCCCCTGGATCGCGTTCAAGCATTTAAAACGCACTCTGCCGAGCTGCTGCTCCGGGTCGCACTCGCCTGGGAGAGCACACGGCTGGGCTGGGGTATCCAGATCCACAGGCGACGCCCGATGCTCTGGACTGCGCCTTCAAGCCGGCTTAGGATCATCCATCCAGCACGTCCAGAAAAGTTTGGATAAAGTGAACTTGGGTTGGACTTCGGAGAGGTGGCAGCTGCGCCCTCTGCTCCCTCCCTCCACCTCGACTTTCCGGAAGCCCCCACCTGCAACCTTCTCATCCTGAGCCCCAGTCCCCGGACCTCTTCTTTTCTCTCCTTGATTCCCGGGTCTCTCTGGGGCCAGAGGCCTTCCTCCTCTGATTAACCCTGTCTTCTGAACGTTCCACCTGCTTCCCAGCCTTCTCCCTGTTGTCCTCATCCTTTTCTCTCTCCACCTCTAAACAATTTCCCACTCCATCTTATCCATCCAGCTTCTTACTTGCACCCTCACCCCCTATGCATTCTCCTTCCTCTCCTTTCTTCCAGCAAACTTTGACAATGGATGCTGAGCCCTCTTGGACAGCCATCCCTTCAACTGGGGGCACCCTGTTTGCTCCCAATGCCACCATGCCCTGGCTGGGCAGGGACGAGGAGCTGGCCAAGTTGGAGATTGGCATACTGGCTACTGTCCTGGTTCTGGCCACAGGGGGCAACCTGGCTGTACTGTTGACCCTGGGTCGCCAGGGCCGCAAGCCGTCACGCATGCACCTGTTTGTGCTGCACCTGGCCTTGACTGACCTGGGTGTGGCAGTCTTCCAAGTACTGCCCCAACTGCTGTGGGACATCACCTACCGTTTCCAGGGCCCTGACCTCCTCTGCCGGGCTGTCAAGTATCTACAAGTGCTCAGCATGTTTGCCTCCACTTACATGCTGCTGGCTATGACACTGGACAGATACCTGGCTGTCTGTCACCCCCTGCGCAGCCTCCAACAGCCCAGCCAGTCCACCTACCCGCTCATTGCTACTCCCTGGCTATTGGCTGCCATCCTCAGCCTCCCTCAAGTTTTCATTTTTTCTTTGCGAGAGGTGATCCAGGGCTCAGGGGTGCTGGACTGCTGGGCAGATTTCTACTTCTCTTGGGGACCACAGGCCTACATCACCTGGACCACCATGGCTATCTTTGTTCTGCCTGTGGTCGTGCTCACAGCCTGCTACAGCCTCATCTGCCATGAGATCTGCAAGAACCTTAAAGTCAAGATGAGGACTGGTAAGGCGGAAGAAAGGGGCTGGAAGGCTTGGGACAAGTCTTCATCTTCTCCCATGGCAACCACTACGGGACTGCCATCTCGGGTCAGCAGCATCAGCACCATCTCTCGAGCAAAGATTCGAACTGTGAAGATGACTTTTGTCATTGTACTGGCCTACATTGCTTGCTGGGCACCATTCTTTAGTGTCCAGATGTGGTCTGTGTGGGACAAGAATGCCCCTAATGAAGGTAAGTATGTGGCTTATGTGAGGTATTGAGATAGAAAAAAGAGAAGAAGGGAGGACAAGGGGCTAGGGTAAGGGTTACAGGGCCTCCTAGGGCCAGGCAGGTGACAAATGAAGTAATTAGCAAAGTTGGTGCCTGTGTGTCTTAGAGCATACTTTGCTGCTGTAATGAATGTCCAACACTGAGTATAAAGCAAAGATGCTTATTTCTTACTGCTCCAGAAACTAAGCAATCTGGGAAGGCTCTTCCCGCAGATGGGTGGTGAGGAGCATACACAATAAAGACATCCCTGGAAAGTGCCCAGATTGTCTTTTCAAGTGGACATGCTTGTATAGTCACAAACATTTCCATGATAACTCATCAGCCTATTAATCCACAAGCCCCTATGGCCCAACCACTTTCCAAAGATCTCTCCTGAATATACCAATGGCATATGACTTTGAGGGTTCTGTTGCTAATACATGAATTCTGGGGACAAACATCCAAACCAAAGCACTGTTCCTTGTGAAAAGAGACAACTACAGTTCCTATCAAGCCTGTCAATGCTATGTGATTGTCAGTTGTGTGGAATTTCTTGATTTTTAAATTTTGGTTACTTATTTAACAATTTTAAAATACTGTGTGACGCTAATGAAAGGCAGCTTTTGTGATGGCTTCCAAAGCATACGTATTTAACACTGAAATACCACAGAGACTAATCTGTTGGCAGATTTTCTCTACCAACTTGCAGTTTGCCATATGAGATTTAGAATCAAAGATTAACAGAGCTAAAAGAAAATTTCAAATAATTGGGTCCAGGTGGGAGGACCTCTGGTGTAGGAACTGTCTTGTCTTGGCACTCTTCCCTTTTGTATCTGAACATGGCTTTGAGTCACTTCTCTGTAGCCACTTCTGATTAACTGAGGTTGGCACACAGTAGCCCTCAGATCTCAAGCTCAGCTCCTTCATTATGCCACTGAAGGGAGGTTCAAAAAGGACCCATAACTTTCCCAAAGTCACTCAGTGAGTGCACGGCCAAGTGCAGAACCCAATCATACAGCTCTTTGCCCTTTTTTTAAAACCTTGACTTACCCACAACACTGGTTCTTATATGGCTCTATGATGAGACAGACCTTCCTTCTACCTGAAAAACTGGGGGTCTCCCCAAAATACTGAGTTAATTAAATCCAACCTACTCCTAGCTGTAACCAAGAATAGACTAGTAGGAAGAAGGGCTTCCTTGTACCAAGCATGTAAATCTGCATTGTACTATGGAGTGGCTTTCTCTATAGTGTTTCAGAGTAACTTGGGGCTTGGAGATAAAGCAACTGGTCTAAAATACCACTGCTACTAGGAGATAGAGCCAAGACTTGAATCAGTGGTTTTATGGGTCAAGTTCACCCCACTATATGGCTTTCCTCCCAACACTTGCCACCTAGCCAATGGCACCAAGGATGAGGTGGTCATTTGCCCTTTGTTGAGGAACTTGTGAGGGGATGGAATCCTCTATTAGGCAGTGTGGGAAGGACCCACAATGATCAACACCTTATCTCTGTAGAGAGTGATTTAGCACTCATCAAGGACCTCTCTGAACCAACAGTTCAGGAACAAAGCACTGTCTTTACAATGTGATCTCAGAAAAATAAAAAAAAATCCATGGGCTATCAGTCATTCCTTTAAACTTACTTGTTCGGTATACCTAGTTCCCCCCTAGTACGCTGGCCCACTGGTCCCATGGCTCTCAGTCTTTGGGCAGAGCCTGTCTCCTTGCCGAGTCCATTCTGCCGCTGTCTGCTGAATTTCTTCCTGGACTAGGAGCCACAAAGGCCGAGAAGCACAGAATCCATGGAATTTGATGCTTCTTGTGGCATATCCCTAGTGGCCTGTATCAGATGAACAAAACCAAAAGGTGCTTCCTAATCTATGGAATTTTCCCTCCTAGCCCCAGGAGGCTTTGGTTTGCCACCCCTTTGACTTGTGCCTTTAATCAAATGTTCTCAGCCTACATCTCCCCTTTTCTTGCACTAGGTGTCACTCTTGAGGAGACAATCTTCCTGAAGCTTTCATAGTGTACCACACATGAGCTGGACCTTTGAAGTTAGTGGTAGGAGCTCTGATGGAGTCCAGGATCTCCACTTTAGATCCGGAAGACCTGGCAGCAGCTCTTGTTCATTATGTCACAAAAGTTGAAAAGTTTACCTATAAGTTTCCTTCCAGCTCTGGCATTGCTTTTAAATACTCTGCAGCCTCCATAAAGAACAAACTAATTTAGAAAGCCATCTGTGCTACAGCACAAGTGTGTCTAGCCAGAGGCTAGGAACATCCTAGCAACATTCCTGTCGGTAAAACGTGTTTCATTTAATTTCTAGGAAGAAAATTGTAGCTGGAAGGAATCTCCTGTACATTTTGACCGCCTAGGAAAGAATGTGTTTTTTTCCTGCAAGAGGGCTTATTCTTAGGGACAATTTGAGAACAATATTGAGACATAAGCGGTGGCTGGAATGAGATGTGCAGATGCTTTGTACCTAGAATCTGCCCCTGTGCCTCACCTGGAATGATGGCCGAGGAACCTGTAGGTCAGGGCCCTGCTCATGTAGCCAGTGCTCACATGTTCAGTGACTGAATGACAAAATGAATGAGACTGTCTGGGAGGGAAGATGGAGGGAGCAGACTATAAGAAAACATGAAGCCTTGTCCACGGTGCAAGTGAGGATAAAGCCTGAGGTCCTGAGTTTGGTTATTTTCCCTTGATGTTTTATTGACATTGTCTCATCTTAGGTCTTTATCCAGTAGGGCCTAGGTTTTTTAACTGTGGGTTGTTACCCCATATGGGGTCATATAGGTAGATGTGGGGATTGAAATATTTGGTGAAAATAGTTTCTGAACAAGCAATGATGACGGATTAATTCAAAATTCGAGGTGTTTCTGGCAATGTTTGCCTGTGCGGCATCATGTGGCTCCGCTGCTGCTTTGCTCTGAACACACATCCCGCAGACCTTGTATTGGAGATGCCATGCTACACAATGCCAAAGAACGCTGCCCAAAGCGAAGCTGTCTGCTCTTTTAGAATCATAACAACTTCACTATGAAAACAAAGACTTGTTTTCCCTATGGAAAATCAACCCAGACTTGGGCATCTTGGAAAGGCTTTTGGGAGAGGAATGAGGGAAGACATTTCAGGAAGCAGGGGGAAGGCTGGATGAGGCTTCAATGGAGAACTAGTACCAAAGCATGAAGGAGCTTAGCAGATATGCTAAAGAATCTAGCTTTGAAATTCCTCTGTAATGCCATGAATGCACTGGTTGGAGTTAATCCCTCACAAGGCTCTGACACATGTAGGTAGGAACCAGGTGAGGACTACTTGCAGGAGGGAGCAGCTGGAAGATGACTGAAATTATCCTAGAGAGTTCACTGTTTTGGAGTGCTACGTTTCCATGAGTTAGGAATTTACACACCGTTTTGGGGGGTCCTATAACTCACTCTCTATGGGGAATCAATTATGGTGACAGCCAGGCTGTAGTCAACTCAAGGCTCAACTGGAAGAAGATCCACTTTCAAGCTCACTGTTGGCAGGCAGGCAGCAGTTGCATAGGCTGGCCCCCGGCATCCGTCCTGCCATGAGGCCTCTCCCAGGACTGCTTGCAGTGTGGCAACTGGCTGCCTCCACAGTGAAGGAATTTTCGAGTCTCCATTCTGAATCGGTTGCTTTGGGCCTGGAACAGAGCATGCTGTAGAAAATGCTTTTTAGAAAACAGAAAGACACAAAACAAAGACGTAACTACTGGTTACTCCTCAGCATGTATCAAATTAGTATATCTTTAGATAGTGTTGTATTAGAATGGCTGATTATAAAAATTACCATTTGAATTGTTGACTTGAGTTTCATATAAAAGGCAAAAAAGGGACTAGGGAGATGAAAGTGTTTGCTGGGCAAACATGAAGACCTCAGTCTGGGTCCCCAGACCCCTTGTTAAAAGCCTGGTGTGGTGGCACATGCCTGCAGTCCCAGGGCTGGGAGACAGAGACAGAAGATCCTAAGAGCTTTCTGGCTAGTGAGTCTGTCAGTGGGCTCCAGGTTCAGTGAATGATTCAGTTTTAAAACATAAGCTGGAGGGTCATACAGGAAGATACCTGACATCAACCCCTGGGTTCCACACATGTACAGGCATGTACACCTGCACACACACACGTGTATACAACCCCAAAATATACATATACAGCAAAAAAATTTAGAAAAAAAATTACTGAATAGATTTTGGTTTGGGATTGGGATAGAATTTCCAACAACTTCTGAAATGGCCTTAACCTTTCTTCTGCCGTTTTAACACATATTCAAGCATAGTGACATTCTCAGCATTGACTGTTAAAAGGTCAAAATATCAGTCAACTCTGAAAAATGTTGAAGATGCTCTGGATCCTACAGTATCAAATATCTGGCCCAGATTTGCTTATATAAAAATAATCAAGCATACCTGCCTCATTGGTATGAAAATTTGTTTAGTCTTTAATAAACTATAAAGTATTTATGCCAAAAATTAATTTCCTGAACAGCAGAGAGCAGGAGCCATAACTTAAGACAGAGAAACTCTTGAAAACCTGCACAATACTTTCAGTAATGGACATTTTAAAGAACAAAAAAAAGTGCGGAGCCAGACAAAAATTCCACAGCAGCCACAGAAGGAAGAGCACTGCCTGGAAAACCTTCTCTTCCGGGTACTCGGTAACCATGGGGAGCCATTTTAAGAAGACTTCTGTTGATCATGTGACTTGGTAGCCTGAGCCTCCCTGTGCCGTGAAAGTACATGCCGAGACCTACCCAGCGGAGGAATACCACTAGACTGTGGAGCAGAAACTGAACCAGAATCACACAGTATTCAGTGACGTGGGAACTTAAACACAGGCTCCAAGCAGTGCACGGGGCATTGGGAAATATCGCATGGACCCACATTTGCAACTGGACTCCACAAACATTGCCCAGAGGTATGAACAGCGTCTGAGATTCAGTTGGTGACTAGATCAGCATCTGTAGTCTGATCTCTCAAAGAAAGGCAAGGAAGTGAGAACAGCATCTGTAACAGGATCCTTGAAGAATCCTTCAGAACTGCCCAGAGGCGTGGCAAGCATCCACAACCTGACAGGACCATGAGGGTGTAACAGGCTTCTGGGAGACGGGAAGGAGTGCCAAGAGACCAGATTGGAACCAGCAAACGGGCCGGTTCATATTCGTTCTCTTTTCTCCCATCCAGCTTCCTCTCCTTCACGTTTATTCCTCCTTTAGCACCCAGTGTCGGTTCATGAGGCCAGCCCTGACCAGCTCTCTATTTTTATTCTCTCTCATTGCTTCGGTGCTTTTTTTTCTTTTCTTTTTTTTCTTTCCTTTCCCCAGAAACACAAATAGGCCTAGGTGGCAGTGCTTCTGTGTTTCAGCCTCCTGAGAGTTGGGATGGTTCTAGGTTCCCTGACTGAATAGCCAAAACTACCTCAGCCCACCCCACACACTTTTTTTTTTTTGTCTCTACTTTTTCTCCATCAACTCAATACTGTCACTGATCTATTTCTTTGACCTTTTCTTTCATGCCCACAGTAACTAATGTATTAGTGCTCACAGTACTAACAGTTCTTCTTTACTGCCCAAAATGATGGATGATGAGGGGAGGGTGTTTTTACTTAACTAATACTATATTTTCATAGTGGGCCTGCACTTTGGTAGTAATTATTTCTACAGTCAGAATTCTATTCTCAGGAGAGCACTGGGGATCAATTCTGAGAAAAATGACACGTCAACCTACTCCAGTGTAGCTTCTCTTGAACACTGCAGATACTTCTACCAAAAGAAAGAGGGTGATTTAAAAAAGGTCAGCCAACAACCTAACTCCAGATGTGCAAATTCCAACACAAAACATAAGAGATATGAAAAGCCAAGGACACACAACTATTCAATGAGCTTGAATTAGACAAAATCCCAGACAAAAATTCAAAAGAATGATTGTAAGTGTGCTCAAGAAAATAGAGGACACCAGTAAACTCTTGAATGAATTTCAGGAGAACACAAACAGCTGAATGGACAAAGGAAAATGATACAGGCTGTGAAAATGGAGTTCAGTAAAGAGACAGAAATATTCTAAAAAACCAAAACAAATATTGGAAATTAAAAATCAGTAATTTCGAATAAAAAAACTTTGTGGAAAGCCTTACCAAAAGGTTGTAAACAAAGCACTCAAAATCTAAGGAATACCCTAGGAAGATCTAATCTAAAACTATGGGCACAGAATAAAGAGAAGACTTTTATGATAAAAGCATAAAGAATATTTTCAATGAGACCATAGCCCTCAACTCTCCAAATCTAGGGAGGTGCCCAGTCCAGGTACAGGAGACACTTAGAACACCAAATACACAAGCCTAGAAAAGATCATGGCTACATCAAATTATAGTTAAAACACTAAATGTACAGAACAAGGAAAGTGTATTGCAAGTTGCAAGAGAGAAACACCAAGTCACATAGAAAAGGAGCCTATCAGAATAACAGCTGATCCCTCCGCAGAAACTTTAACAGTAAGGAGGCCTTAGAGTGACATATTTTAAGCTCTGAAAAATTATAACTATCACTCCAGACCAGTATCTGTCATAATTAATGGAGAAAGAAAGACTTTCCATAATGAAAACAGGCTGAAAGATTTCATGACCACTAAAGTCAGCTCTGCAGAAGATACAGGAGGAAATCCTTCATGCTGAAGAAGAAAACACACACATCTATGAGGCTGTGGTAAAGAAGAAAATGAATTTCTTCATGATTTATCACCAGTTAACATTTGGCATAAAAATTTCTTGACTAAAAAGGATCATAAGTAGAAAAAAGTTTCAGAGTTTGCACTAAACTTGAGACCAGCCTGTGAGACTCAGTCAAAAGAAGGCAATGCATGCAGCCTCGCACTAGGAAATTTAGAACAAAACTATTTTCTTCTATTTAGAGCAGTCCTATCCCAGGTAGTGTTTATCTTTCTACATTCAATTTGTAACAAACCCCATCTCTGCTACTTACCCTGTAGTTAACAAAACAAACAAGGACCAGAGAGTAAGATCCTGGAGCCAGGTCAGGTCCTGGCTGTGCTTCTCTCTAACTATAGAGCCCCAAGTGACTCCTCTCTTCTCTGGGACTCCATTTCTCCATCTGTTGAGTAGAGGCCACACCTCTGTTGCAGGACCCCCCTGAGCAGTCATTCTAAGACTTTGGTGCTTTTGTCTTGGCAGACTCCACCAACGTGGCTTTCACCATCTCAATGCTTTTGGGCAACCTCAGCAGCTGCTGCAACCCCTGGATCTATATGGGCTTCAACAGACACCTGTTACCACGCTCCCTGAGGCACCTTGCCTGCTTCAGAGGTTCCCAACCCCAAGTACACAGGCAGCTCTCTAATAGCAGTCTCTCTAGCCGCCGTACAACACTACTAACCCACTCCAGTGGTCCATCCACTCTCCGCCTCAGCCTTATCCTCAGCCTCCAGGCAAAGCCCAGGCCTGTAGTGTCACTGAAGGACTTAGAGCGGGTGGATGGAGAAGCCATCATGGAGACAAGCATCTTGTAGAGAAGACCACCACCTCAGAATGCTGATTCTGCCCTTCTCAGGCACTGGGAGGGTCAGAGCTGGTACTGAGGGGAGCCCAGTTTGAAGCTGGAATGCTTGTCACTGTCCTCAGTGTCACAGCTGCTCCTAGTGTGAATATTGCCCTCATTCTGTCCCAATTTAGATTGCTGGAAATCAGGAGAATCAAACTGACTTGTCCTGGCACAGTCATAGGGTGCTCATGAGCACATCCATCTGGTAGATCTAGCACACTAGATCTTGGGCAGACCTCGGTGCACCGTCAACTCAGAGGCTTGCTTCATGCCTTGACTGTCATTTGTATTTTTTGGTGGGGGCATAGATTTTCATACAATATAATTTGATGGCATTTAGATCTCCTCCCCTATCAACATTCCCTTTATTGCCCCCCTGCCCAATTCAATGTCCTCTATTTTATATAATAAAGTCTATAGGGTCTAATTTGTGTTCCTCAAATGTCCTTCAGTGTGGGTCTGTTCACTGGAGCCTAGTTAACCTTCCAAGCATCCCATCCTTGAAAGAGCTTGACTCTGCCCCTCCCAGAAGTCATCCCAGTTGCCCAAATTCCCTTCGATTGGGTTGAGGTTTCGTACCCACTTCCCCATAACTGCACTGGGATTTCAACTGGTTTGAGCTTGCATGGGGCCATCACTCACTGCTGTGAGTTCATGAATAACTGTCTGAAAATCTCTTTTTCCTGTGGTCATTCACAACCTCTGGCTCTCACAATCTTTTTGCAACGATCCCGGAGCCTTGGGAGGCAGAAGTTCGATACAGGTGTCCTATTCAGAGATGAGCACTCTGCAGTTTCTTGTCCTCTGCACACTGACCAGTCATGGGTTTCTGTGTTAATCACTATCTGCTGCATAAGGAAACTTCTAACCTGATGAGCACATCTCAGTGCAACCAGGAGGGGACACAATAGAGGATTAGAAAAGTCAATAGGGGGCTGGAGAGATGGCTCAGCAGTTAAAAGCGCTGGCTGTTCTTGCAGAGGACCCAAGTTCAATTCTCAGCACCTACATGGTGGTTAACAATCATCTGTAACTCTGGTTTCAGGGGATCTCACACCGTTTTCTGACCTCTGCAGGTATTGCATGACATGGATATACTTACACACATGCAGGCAATATACTCATACTCATAAAATAAAAATAATAAGTCAAATATTTTTAAAATGAAAAGAAAAGTGAGTAAGTGTACAGAACTCCGCCTGTTATGCCCACCTTTCCACAGAAGTGAGGTGGTCTGATCGAGTGTGGCACTGGCAGTACCAGCAGGATTGTTGTAAAGGCGATCTCTTCTCCAAGTATCACTCTGCCCACAGGGTGGGTATCGGGGGACACACCGTATGTTCTCAGAGGTATGACCCACCACGCAGGAGGAAACAAGAGAGGAAAGAAGGAATGGACATGGTCACAGTAAATTTGGAGCAAAAAGAAACCTCAGAAGCAAGAGAAGGCTCTATTCAAGGGGGCGGTTCCTTCCTCTGGGACTGCCTGGAGCAGACAGACTTTTAAAAACGCTGACATGGTTGTGACTTTAAGTATGCTTGAGGCTCCACAGAGCCTCTACAAATCTAGTGGAGGTTGGGATCAAGGTTTTGAATCTCAGTTCTCCCTTGGGAGGTTGCATCCCCTCCCTGGGCTTTAGCCTCCTCACCTATAGTGAGAGAGTGGTTAAGGTCTTTCTCAGCTCCAGCCTTCTGTGACTTTGCAATATTGAAACTGTGCTGTAGCACAACCAACAGACTTTGGAACTGTTGGATCTTCGTGACAGTAGCATGTACACCATTAACTCAGTTCTGGTGGGTCTTGCCACAGCCATACTGGTCACTTCTGTCTTCAGTTCTGTAACGCTAAATTCTCCTCCAAGATGCGGAGAGACATCAAGGAAAGGCGAAACCTAGGGCCTTACTCTGATATTCCCATTATCTACAGGCGAACAAAACTCTCAGGGTAACTTTCCTGCCTCAGTTCTGGTTCGACGGGACTGCCAGGATTACACAAAAAGCACCAATCCAAAAGTCAGGAGGGCTGGGTCCTGGTTCTGCTCTTAGCAGTGACCACCATTGATAAAATGTTGAGCCTTAATATCTCAGTTACAGGAGCCAGACAGATTGGGTGTAAATGTGGTTTGCAATCTCATAAGCTCTCTGTGCAAGGAATCTCTGATCCACAAACTTTTGAGCAAATCTCTAGGAAACAGTTTCACTTTCTGCCCACTCCCAAAGAAGCTGTCAGGAATGATCATGACTTTGTAAAGATAACTCTAAGATGACACTCAGCCTTCAGATGCCCATGCCAAATCTTCTTTAAAGAAAGGAGCCCAAGCTGATCGTTATGACTGGGTGAGAACATCTGACCCATCAGTATTAGACAACTGGAGAGTGGTACAGGTCCAAAAGGATTTAGGTGTAGGGGAATCAGGAAGATGTGACCTCCCTTTTCTCCCTCCAGTGAGTTCTGTTGCCCAAGGCAGCCCCCAGATATCAAATTGCTTCTTCTTTGACCACCTGCCAGGTAGAGCAGGGCTAGAGACCCCACCCCTCAGCAAGCCAAAGTAGCCAAGAAGTGCCTTTTCCTGTGTGCAGAGTCTTCCACCCCGCAACCCCACACCCCATATTCTGACTGTAGTTCCCGGTCCCAGTACCTATACTGAGCAGGTACTAAGTGACTACTGTTCATCATGATGGTTGGAACACAGCTATGGACCCCAAAGTTCTGGTTTTGAGTTTTGATCTTGCCCTCTTTCTACCTGTATGAACTCAGCCAGTTGCCAAATTCTCTGAGCAGTATTACCCTTATTTATTAGATAGAAATAACAATGCCGCTTTGTTGAGCCCAGGAGAGTCTACAGTTCAGTTCAGAGAAGAAAACAGGAGACCTAGGATCAAAGCTGGCTAAGACTCCTTTCTTCCTACTCTTTGCCTTTAGGAGTACCCTGTCTGCCCACCATTGTACTTTTTCTTGTAAGCTGCACAAGGAGAATTTATTTATGGATGGCTTTGGAGCCTCAACTGTTCCTTCCATGGAAAGACTGCACTTGATCTTTCCCAGAAAGCAGGTTCTATAAAAAGACCAACATGAAGTGATAGGCACTGGGCCTAGGGCCTTGGGAGCCCACAGTAGGACACTCCTGGAACAAAGGCTCTTATCTGGATCTGTGATTGACAGCCTTTGTGGAACCCATAGGAGGTTCTATGTACAGTGTGGGCCAGTGAAAGTGCCTTGGATGGATTACAAGCAAGTGGACCCTATGGGAAGTTAAGAAAGGGATTGTCTGTTCGATGTGGCCAATTCCCTTTCTGACCTCTAACCCCGGGAGAAACTGAACAATTCTTCCTCTGAACTGGACACATGAATAAAATACTCAGGTCACCCTATGCACTGTGAAGGAGAGTATTTCAGTCACTTAAAACCTGTAGAGGAAAACCAGGCCTGGTTCTACAGGCCCGTAATCTCAGCAACTCGGGAGACAAAAGCAGGATTGTGTATTCAAGGATTCTCTTTGTTATAGTACAAACTCAAGGCCACATTGGATAATTTAGCAAGACCCTATCTTAAAACAAAGAGACTTGGGGGCACAGCTCAGTGGTAGAATACTTACTTAACCATGAGAGAGGCCCTACGTCCAACCCCTCATCCCTAGTACTGCAAAAATCAAAACCAAAGCATACCTAGGAGTCAGGCATGGTGGTACACATTTGTAATCGCACCACTCAGGAGGCAGAGGAAAAACTGAGGGTTCAAGGACAGCCTGGCCTATATGGCAAGGCCCTGTTTCAAAAAACAAAAACACCGGGCTAGAGAGATGGTTCAGTGACCTGGATTCCGTTTCCAGCACTCACACGGTGGCTAACAACCTTTTGAAACCTGAGTTGCAGTGGATCTGACGCCTTCTTCTGGCCTCCATGAGTATTGCACACATGTGGAGTACTTACATAGATACAGGCAAAATACTTCTACACATAAAAACAAAACAAAGCAAACAAACCACCCGGTGGAATAGGACGCAAAGAACAGACAGGCAGGACAGAGAGGAAAATGGTACAGGGAACCTGATCGGGTGACTCTGCGATTCCTCAAGATGGCTTCTTGTGCTGTTTGGCCTGGCTTTGATTTCCCAGGTGTTTTAATGTAAATAGACTTTTTATCTATCAAGTGGCTATTGACTCAGTCCAGGCTGCAGCGGTTCACTTCAGACTCCAGAACTTTGAAATTAACCAATGAAACTCTTTACTAACCCAGGAAAATTCCAGCCATCCTTATTCCTATGAGCAACGATGACGGGATATGCAAGATAAGATAAAATTAAAATGTGATCTTCTTGATCAAGAGAGGTACCAGTCAGAGGGGCCTGGTTAGAGTCCCTTGTCCCCTGTACATGGGGAAAAGAGTGAAAGTTCTGTGCCTGAAGCCACAAGGTGGCAGTGTGGAGCTTATAAGAGCAGGTTCTATGGGCCTGCACTGGGCTGGACAGCCCCCTGCCTAAGAATCAGGAGGAAGCCCCTTCTGAGATCCAGTGTCCACCTCTCCTGGACAACCCAAGGCAGCAATGATCCCAGCGGCAAGCAAGGAGAGCCAACCTTAAGATTATTGACCTCTCACTTGACCGAGTTCTCTTGACACCAGACACGTGCTTCCTTCTCACTCAGAGTGTGCATTTGACAAGAGCAAAGCATCAGAGGTGTCTGCTGCCTCTGAAGGACTAAGTAGGAATCTTGCCTGAAAGGCAGTTAAGACTTGAGGGAGCAGGGACGAGAAGATGTCTCTTTATTATCTTCTGATTCTGCTGAACGCAGAAATCCATTCTGAGCCCAGAAATAAAAGTCCACTGATGCAGAGTCTAAATTATCTCCTCACCCCGGTGGGTTCAGTTAGCCAATAAGATGGTTTTGAAATTCTGCTGCAGCAGGTGCCTGTTTGGATGCTTGCTCCTTTAGGACAAGAACTCATGGAGACAGATCCTGTTTACTGTGAGCTATATTTCCCACTTGTTCTTGGCATACAAACACCTAATGTTTGCTAAGGAAAATCAATTTCTATGTATCTCATTACTATTTTATTTGGAGAGATTTGTATCCAGTGCTCACCCACGGAGGAGCCCAAGAGACAGCATGATTATTTTTATCCAGTCCTCCCCCATGAAGGAGTCCAAGAAGACTAGCATAATGGCTCCCTGAGGAACCATGACATGTGGCATACATGAGCCGGAAACTATACTCCTCTTCTCTAAGGGTGATTACTTCTTCAGATTTAGGCAGCTGACCTCGAAGTTCTTGGAACTATAACAAGCAAACCCCTTTGCTGGCTGGCCACATAGTTCGTGGTAACTGAGGGTTACAGCAGTTTTCCAATATTCAGTTTCACTGTCCACTGTTTCAATTACAGTCAACTGCTGCTGAAAATAGTAACAAAAATATTCTAGAAAGAAAATTGCACATCACTGTGAATACTGTAGTGAAATCTTGTGCCATACTGCTCATGTGAATAATCTCTTTGCCCAGCAAATCGCTGGCCTGTGTCCCTCAATCACTTAGTAGCTACCCCACTGTTAAGGCTATCACAGAATCACATGTAGCAGAAAGGAGATGGATACTGCGTGCTATCAACCTTATTATTATTTTATTAATTTTTTCATTTATTTAGTGTGTGTGTTCATGTGCATGCATAGGTATGTGTGTGGATGTACAAGTGTCACAGCATGTATGTGGAGATCAGAGGACAAACTGTAGGAGTCGATTCTCTTCTGGGGATTGAACTCAGGTTATCAGGCTTGGCAGCAGACACCTTTGCCTGTTGATCCATCTCACCTGCCCTTATCTGATTTTTAATTACTTTTGTGGGTATGAGCATATGTATATACATGTTCATGTACATATATGTTCATATGTGTGTATTTGTGTAGGAAAGTACAGTATGCATGTATGTATGTGTGCACACATGCATGTGGAGACCAGAGGGCATCATCAGGTGTCTTTCTTAATTGTTTTCCACCTTATTTTTTGTCTATGTCTGTGTGTGTGTGTGTGCATATTTGTATGCAGTTACACACACATGCATGGAGGCCACAGGTTGAAGTTAGTTATCTTTAGTCATATTTCACCTTACGTTTTGAGACAGGGTCTCTCACTGAACCTAGACTTCACCAATTGAGTAAGCCCTACCCGCATCCCCCATCCCACCCAGACACTAGGGTTGCTGGCATACGACCTTGCCAGGTTTCACCTGGGTGCCGGGGACCCAGACTTAGGTCTTCATACTTTTGTGGCAAGTACGTTATTAACTGAGATGTCTCGGTAGCCCCTCCACCTTCTATTTTGACACAAGATCTTTCATTGAACCTGGAGCCCACTGATTGACTAGACTGTCTGTACTGGTTGGTTAGTTTTTATCAACTTGACACAAACTAGAGATACCTAGGAAAAAGGAGCTTCAACTGAAGAACGGGCGCCATCAACCTGACTTGTGGGAATGTCTGTGATGGCATTTTCTTAATTGTTGATTGATGTCAGAGGGCCCAGCCCTTTGTGAGTGGTGCAGTCCTTGGGCAGGTGGGTCTGGGCTGTGTAAGAATGTAGGCTGAGCACAGGCCAGGAGAGGGAGGCGGTAAGCAGCGCAGCACAATTCCATGGTTTCTACTTCCGTTCCGCCTTGAGTTCCTGCCCCAACTTTCCTCAATGATAGACTGTGATCAGGTCACGTAAGCAAAGTAAACTCTTTCCTCCCGTGGGTTTTTTTTGTTTTTGTTTTTTTCCTCCCCAGAGTATGTTATCATTGCAACAGAAACCCAAACTAGGATACTGGTTGGCCAGCTAGCTTCCTGGAGAGTCTCCTTTTCTGCCTTTCCGGTGCTGGGCTCACAAGCACTTACCTCCGTGCTGGGCTTTTTATGTGGTTCCTTATCAAGTGAGCTGTTTCTCTAACCGCAAGTTGTCCAGTTCCCCCACCTCTGCTACTGTGGAACCAAGGTTGGACCTAGTACCTCACATATGTTACCCAGACAAACATCTGCTACTGAGTTCAACTTAAAGCTCCATCTCAACTTTAAGGAATTTTAAGTCTCGAATTTTCTAGGACAGATGCCCTTTCCAGTAGTTATAGCACTGTTTATGTATTTATTTATTTATTTTTTATTTATATTTAGACAGGTTCTCACCTGTCTCGCTCATCCCTCCTCAGCCTCCGAGATAGCATGTGACTCACATTCTTCAAAACTTCTAAGGCAATAGTGGATAATAAAGGCAACAGCAGGCTATAAACAGTCTTACTTTCTTCCCGGTTAAGTGGGACCATATCTAGAGCCTCTCAGCTAAATATAAAACCCACCGATGTCAGATAAGCTATTTTTTTCTTCTTTGCTTTGTTTTGTTTTGAGATAGGGTCCTACTGTGGTCTCAACTGGACTGGAGACCAGGCTGGGCTTGATCTGACAGAGTGCTGGGATTAAAGTTGGATGTGACCACATCTGGCTAGATAAAATATTAAGTCAAAAAAGTTTTAATTCCTGATTGGTTAAAATAAAACATAAGAAATTAATATTGGATTTTATTGAATTAAATTGTGTGTGAAGTTTTTCCATGAACTAACCAATGTTCATGATATTGACTAGGATTATATGTGTCATCTTTTGTTTATTAAAAAAGCAACAAACTCAAAGGTTGACTGAGGGTCAAATGAGTTATTTTAAATTCTGAGGGTAGAGCAGGCTTACTCAGTAAAGTCTATCACTGATAAGGCATGTGCACAGGTGCAGGGTTAGGCAACAGGAACAAAGGAACTGCTGGCTGCAACTTTAAGGAAGTTGTTTGTTGCCAATAATTAAAGAACTCAAAGAGAAGTCCTTTAACCTTCAATTCACTAAACAGAACCTGGCGATAATGGATTAAAACTTTGTGGGGGCGGGGGGCTGGAGAGATGGCTCAGCAGTTAAGAACATTGGCTGCTCTTGAAGAGGACCTGGGTTCGGTTCCCAGCACCCACATGGCAGCTAACAACCCATTACTCCAGTTCCAAGGGATCTGATATTGTCTTATGACCTCTTTGGCACTGCATAACACTCACACTCACATACATGCAGACTATATACTCGTACACATAAAGTAAATATAGTAAATAAAACCTTTGGGGAGAGGGAGTTGGAGAGCTAGCTCAGCAGTTAGCAGTGCTTGCAGAGGACCCAAGTTCAGTTTCCAGCACCCACATCAGGCTGCTCATAAACACCTGTAACTCCAACTCCAGGGCACCTGGTACCTTCTTCAGGTCTTTGCAGGCACCTACCCACATGTGGCATATACATACACACATACACATAAATAATAAAAATGAATCTTAAAAAAAGCCTCTTTTGTGGAGCAGCAGTTAAGAGTACTTACTGCTTTTCCAGAGAACCTGGGTTCAGTTCTCAGCACCCAAATGGCTGCTAACAACCATTGATAACTCCAGTTCCAGGGAATCCAACACCCTTTTCTAACCTCTTCAGGGACCAGGTATGTGGTAAACTCATATACATGTAGACAAGCCACTCATACACATGAAATAAAATAAATAAAATCTTTTTTTTAATTAGTAAAAAAACATTACTTGATGTGGTAGTGCACGCCTTAATCCCAGCACTCAGGAGGCAGAGGCAGGCAGATCTCTGAGATCAAGGTCAGTCTGGTCTACACAGGGAGTTTCAGTTCTACTGGAACTTGACTGGCCAAACCAGAGAGAACTTATTTCAAACAACCAAAAAATTAGTAAAAAATACAAAAACAAAACACCCTTTGTTTTGAAGACAAGGTTTTGCTCTAAAAGCCTAGGATGGCAGGGAATATATTATGTTGCCCAGGGTAGCCTTGAACTCTTAATCTTCCTGCTTCAGCCCCCTGAGAGCTGAGATTTTCAGACATGCAACAACCATGTTCAAGATTAAAACTTTAAAACAACCTCACCCTTTTGTCTACCGATATATCCCAATGTTTTCATACTTCACTCCAAAGTTCTTAACGTCTGATCTACGTCTTTCTGGCTGAGACATGAGCCTATTTTTCCCATTATGCTTTTTTTATATTTTATTATTTTTTTTTATAGACAGGGTATAACTATGTAGCCCTGGCTGGCATGGAGCTCACACAGATCTACCTGCCACTGTGTGAGCCACAGCAGCCAGCTTGCCTTTTTTTTTTTTTAAAGAAGGAATTACCATACAAAATAAATACAAGAATCCATAGGGAATTGTACTCTGTTTAAAAATAATCTAGAATTCTGGCCAGTGAGATGACTCAATGTGTAAAGGCATTTTCTACCAAGCTTGATGACCTGAGTTCAATCCCCTGGACCACCTACAGGGTAGAAGGAGAAAACAACTAAAACAACTTGTTCTCTCACCTCAACACCTGTGTCATGGTATGCAACATCCCCACCCCCAATAAAATATAATTTAAAACTTAAGACAATCTAGGATTCGTGTGGCCACTTGAGTGTATCCTACTGGCTCAGAGCCAGCAAGGTTCAAAACAGTCCAGAAATAAGACTCGTGATCTTTTCGAATGATATTGGCATAATTCATGGATTCCTTTGTATCCTCATAGTTCAAGGCAGAATCACTGTTAAGTTGTTCTGGGGCTGAAAAGACCACTGTTGTGTAATTCACATCTCAGGTAGACTAAGGGAGAAAAACAGATGTGGAGAAGTCTGTCCTATTTCAGGAAGGCCAGAATCCAGGATGAATTCTTGTTCCGAGAGGCTCACTCAAGGCCGAGTGGAAAAGGGCCTTGAATCAGATGACTATGTCTAAGAACAGGGTACAGGCAATGAGGACAATGCCCAAGACCTATCAGCAGGGACTGCGCTTGAGGGTGAGTAGGTGGGAGGAGATCAGACCCAATCTAAGTGAGATCAGGACCAGAGCAGATTTTTGCCCCATGAGTGGCCCGTGGCAAGAAGGGAGTCTCCCTTTCATCTGTAGTGTTTTGTTCAGGCTCATTTTGCTTGGATGACACATGGTAATATGTGGTTGCATGTGGTCATCTTATATAACATCAAACCTTGCTGGGACCTCCATCACTGTGGTGGCCTGAGTTTCCTGTTTTATATAAAGGGCCCCAAGTTGCAAACGGAAAGTAAGACCACCAGGAAGATGGCAGGTGGGAGAACTGCCTGAGCTGCTGGAGCTGCCATCTGGGGAGAGACAGAAATGGTTCCTCTTCCAAAGGAAGTGGAGGAGTTGAGAGAGAATAAGACCAAAACAGAGACAGAACCAGCAGTGCAAAGGGGAGTGGAAGAGAGAGATACAGACAGACAGGCCGGGGACAGCAGAGCTTCCAACATGGAAGAAGCGAGTCCCCGTGTCCAGGTGTGGTGGGCTCCTCCAGACCGACCATAGCTATGCCATGCCCTAGCTAAACCCAGCAGTTTAAAGCTAGAAACAGTTAACTCAGAGTGTGGGACTGGACAAGTCTGACCCAGCACCAAGGTACAGGTTGGAGAACAGGTCAGCACACACTTGGTTGCTCTTGCCAATCGCAGATTTATGACTTCTGTACTTTCTGCTTGACTTGTTCTTTGTCCAATAGAAGGTGTTTGGGGTCTTTCCACCCCTAAGGCTTGGGAACTTAAACTTTTCAACCCTAGATATGTTTTTTTTTCTTGACCTGTATAAAAAGCTTACCTTGAGAAACACCTGCACTACCCTTGGAGCATTTGCTCATTGTCATCACTGGCCAGCTATAAAGACTTTCTTTGGGCAATACCTTGTGTCTGAGTGGTCTCTGGTGAAATACCATTCATTGCTATCTAAAGTCAGCAAAAGGCACACAGGAGCTGGGCACGGTAGCACACTCCTGCAATTCCAGAACTCAAGAGTCCCAGGCAAGAGGATCATGAATTTGAGGCTGGAGGTCAACTTGGCATATACAGTGAGTGCGTCTTTTTGAAAAGGCACACCGGACTTGATGCTTAGTGGAGCTTGGGGAAAGGGAACGCAGCAATTTCGGCAGACACATATAGAGACAATAAAGGCCAAGGCAGACAGCACTGGCTTCAAAATTCTGACACAAATTGTAGCCTAAAGATATGAGCCTGAGCACGTCAGGTTTCTTTTCCTGCTCTGGTTTTTGTCCTCTGTAAATCAAGGATTGGGCAGTGATCTCTCAGATTCCTTTGAGCCAGTCTGATTCTGGACAGGCTCTGGGGAAGCCCTAAGCCTAGGTTAAGTGGTCAGACCTCCTGGCCTCTGCTGACACACAGAGGCCCTGAGGCCTAGTTCAAAATAAGTCAGAAAGAAAAGCAAACGCAAACCATTCAAAATAACCAATAGAAAAGCCAATGGGAAAAATGAAACCCTGGAGGCTGTCTTGCCTCTGAAGTAGCAGTTTCTATGATGTAGATAGTGACCCGTTGGGTCTCTGACCTTCAAGATAAAAAGCAAAGTCAGGCTAAGGGTGTAACTCAGTTGTAGAGCACTTACCTAACATGTGCAAGATCTTGGTTTTGATCTCCAGTCTTGGGGAAGAGAAAGAAAAAGAAAAGTCTTTTTAAAAGAAGGAAGGGAAGAGGAAGGGGGCAATGAAACGGGGAGCACAAAGACAAGGGACGACACTTGTGTCTGCTTATCTGCAGCGAAGCACAGGAAAGGAGTCACAAATAGAATTAACAGAGAAACCTTGTGTCTTCAAACTGGACTTTCTTCTGCAAGGCTACTTAACTGCTTAGAACTCCAGAGACTGTGGAAAGTCTGGGATGTTGCAGGTCCAGAGCCTAATTACCACTCATCTTAGGATATCTTTAGCCCCTAAATAGCCATTGCCTTGCCCATCTCTGTTTCTGACCTAACATCCTGCTATTTACAGATAAAAAAAAACCTTCTAGTAAAATATTTACTAGCATACCAACAGGTCCCACCAATCAAAAAGCTAAGAATGTCATCAGATAGCATCTATAGTAGAAATCTCCCGTTTTGTTATGATCTGCCTACTGAATGTATCCACCAATGTATTTTAGGTGTCTTTATGCCTTGATGGTGACTTTTCTTTGTTCACAAAACCACTTCCGCTTCCACGCTGGAACCTGGAATTTGGGAAACCTGAATCTGGGTTCCCGGGCCATGGTCACTCATATTTGGCTCCAGAATAAACTATCTCTTACTCCTTTTGAGGTGAGAGTCATGCTTTTGCATCAATAGAGCAATCACGAAGATTCATGTCCTGCCAAATGCAGACACCCATGTAGACCTCAGACTATGGAGAACAGGTCCCTGTGGGCAGCAGGGAGCCAAGCTCTAGAACCAGTCAGTCACTGGCCATATGACACAAAACACAGCAGTAGCAGGATGTTCTAAACAGCTCTACATTGCTGGCTGACCATAAGATGCTACCCAGCATTACAAAGACAGGAGCAGAGACTGGCCCCAAACTCCCTCATCATTCACAGATAACCAAAGCCATGAACTTGGGTCCTCACAATCGCTACAGGGAGCCCCTGCCTCATAAGATAGGAAAGGAACCTTTCTGAAAAGAAAGGCTGCCAAGGCCTAGATTGTAGTGCAGCTGAGGAGTCCCAGACTCGGACAGGACCAGCAGGGAATGAAGGTGGTTACTGCAGGAAGTCCCTGGATGGCCACACAGAACTCTACAAACATCAGGGCAAGTGCTCATCAACTGGGGACTCACATCTGTAGCGGAGGGCAGACAGGAAGCCCCGTCCAGTCAGAGTTGCCTTTATCTCCTTTGTCTTCTTGGCAAATGGCGGACAGTGCTGGCCCGGGGCCTAGCTGCTTTCTGTTCCTCTTCACTCTGCTGGGCTAGAGAACAAGGGACAAGATTGAAAGTGAAAGGCACCCAGGTAAGGCACTTTGAGGTTCGTTTGGAACCTTCCTTCAGTAGGGCAGGCACTCCAGGGGTCTCCTCGATCTCGGGTGCGCTGGTTCCGGTCCCACTGAGGCCCTCTGCAGCCTGCTGCATTCCCCTGCTCTGGACTTTCTCTTCTATCCCTTCGCATCCTGGCTTCAGTCGCTGTCAGTCGCTGTGCTGTTCCTAGCATTTGCTCAGCATGCTCCTGTATCACCAAACTTTCTGAGACTCTGAGCCTGGAGCCAGCATCCCAGGCGGGCCACCTGGTCCAAGTGCGAATCACCTTTCCATGCTTCGTGCTTCCTCCCAGCACTTGTAGGACCTTCATTTTTCTTAAAAGACAGGACCCTCACTTCAGCCATTAAAACCTCCTTGTCAGCTCACCCCTCCCTAAATGAAAAGTCCCAAAAGTCATAAGGGCTATGTCAGCATCTCCTGTCACAAAAGCCATGTCAACAACTTGTGGTAGGTGAGATAATGTCTGGGATAATAACAGAAAAAGCCCCTTTCTTGTAAAAATAGACTCCTGGTCAAGACATTTGTCAAGTCAACAATTTGTAATGTGTCACAATGCTTGTGGCATTACTGAGAAAAAGGTTGGACTATGTAAAAGTTGTCTTTTTGTAACCCTGGTTTGTGCCAATCTATACCCTGTATGTCAATATATGATAATCTTGTGGTTTTTTGCTATAAAAGCTTGGTCCGAGCAGGGCCAGGGGGGGCTTGGCATCCCGAGACCAAGTCACCCACTTGTACAAGTGTAATAAACTCCTCATGCTGCTTGCATCTGACGGTCTGGATTCTTGGGACTAACACTCAGACAGCCTAAAGGGGTTCAAGTCCCCTAGGCTGAGAGTGGTAGTGGGGCGAGGCTCCCCGAGGTTGGGCTCTCAGGCAGCCCTGGGAGGGGTTCGAGTCCCCTGGGCTGAGAGTGAGAACCAACACACTTACCATGATCTCACGTGTATACATGTTATCTTATTGCTGTCTTGTGGAATGGAAGTTCCACAGAACAAGAATTTCCATTTTATTCCCTGTGCTTGCTTGGGCCTAGAGAGGGCCTGAGATATTCAAGAAATATTTATCAGAGCTAGAGAGGTGACTCCTTGGTTAAGAGCACTGACTGTTCTGGCAGAGGACCTAGATTCAATTCCCACCACACACATGGCGGCTAACAACCATCTGTAACTCCAGTTCCAGGGGATCAGTCGTCTTCCTCTGACCTCAGTGTGCACTGCACGAGCACAACACAAGCAACACAAGTACACTTACATATGCAGGCAATATACTCAAATACATAAAATAAAAACAATGAATAAAATTTTTTAAAAAGAAATATTTATCTAAGGGACGAGTAAATCAGTGAGCAGAAGGAATATAGAAGATCACACTCATTTCACTGGGAAGATCCACAAGTTCTCATCTTGCCCAAAACAGTGTTACTTTTCCTCCTTACAATACTTTTCTATCCAGAGCTTCTCAATCTGTTAATGTAAATCAACTCAAGAATTAAACAGATCTATCCGTCTAGTCATATTTCCTTCTGTTGCAGTTCAAGACTACTTTCCACACTGAGTTCTTTGGCACGATGAGAAGAGTAGGCTCAGGTTGGAAAGCCCTCCAGCCCAGTCCTGCAACAGCTTGTTTCCAGGTGGGAGCCAAAGCAGTCCTTTCTAAAGGGGAACAGTTTGAGTAAGTGGTGAGACAGTGTGGGGACGACCTGGTTACAGGCTGGCAGAGGCTGAGGATGGGGGAGATCTGGTGAGTGGGTCCCAGCATCCGTTCAGGAGCTATTCAGGGATTTTAGTGATCTCATTCTCGGCTAGCTTGGGTGTGGTCCTGAAGGGGATAGGAGGAGGCTGAGACTGGCTGGATACTTACGTGCTGCTGAGTAGGTGAGTGATGGCTGTGAAGAGGCAGGCCTGCAGGAAGAGGAACGCAGTTGCAATCGCCAAGCCACCCCATGGGACAGGTCATAGTCACAGGTGGCAGAGATAGTAACACAACCGGACATTGGTCCCTACCCCAGCTGGAGGCAGACACATTGTTGTGTGTCTCAGGGCAGATCCCTTGCCTCTTTGGACAGTGTTATGCCTCTCTGGAGGAGCTGGGAATGGTGGTACATGGCTGGAAGGCAGCCAACCCTGCAGGCCTGGATGGAGTCCTGCTATGACTCTTCTTGCACCTACTCATCCTGTTAGTATGATGAGCCTCTAGTCAAGCAGTCGCTCTGCAGAGTATCGTTCAGGCTCCTTGAGGACCTCAGGAGGGGTTCTGGGAAGAACCACCTGTCGCTTCTTCACTCAAGAATCTCCTAACGGACCTGTGGGAAATAAGATCAGGACTCCTGCCTGAGTTCTTGCCCCAGTCTCCTCAGGTAAGTTTGACTGACTATTTGTTTTCTTCTAGTGATACTTAGAAATCTCCAGAAATTCAAAATGGGTAAAATTTAACAACACTGCTCAGAAAGTAAAGTCCTGTGGTGATGACAAACTCTAAAACTTGTGAACTCCCCTTCCTTCTGCCCTAGTAATAGCCTGAAAATAAAATGACAAAAAAAAAAAATCATGAGATTCAGTAAACATGACAACAGATCATTTAAAAATATTTTTAAGAAAACAGTAACAATTTACTGAGAGCCATAAATTAAACTAGTACGAGTAAGACATGTGGCCTTTCAGAACACTTCAGACACATAGCATAAAGAACACACTAAAATCACTTTTGAAATTCATTCATTCGCCCAAAATAATTCCAATAAAAATTACAGTGAGATTTCTTCTTATAATTCAAGATTATTCTAGAACGTATCTGGAAAAAATAACAATTAAGAAGAGTTTATGAGCCAGAGAGATGGCTCAGTCATTAAGAGCACTGGTTGCTCTTGCAGGAAAACCTGGGTTCAGTTACCAGCACCCACATGGTGGCTAACAACTGTCAGTAATTCCAGTTCCAGGGGATCCAACGCCCTCTTCTGATCACCACGAACATTGCATGACACAGGCATACATACATGCAGGCAAAACACTCATATATGTAAAATTAAAAATAAACTTTTTTTTTTTTTAAAAAGAGTTTAAACATTTTTGAAAAGGAATTGTGACGGGGTAGTGCTATGACTGGCGCTCTTGAAAAAAAATGTGCCACTGTGTACCATTAAGCAAGGGAGGAAAGGTATGCTTTATTCAGCAAATGTCATTTATACACTCAAGAAAAAGAAAACTACCCACGTACTAGACAACAAAATTAATTCCACAGGAATTAGTGAGGCTAATACTTTTAATCAACATAGCTAAAATCATAAGGAAACAAATTAGGTATTTATATATGTGATGGTTAGCATTGATTGCCAACTTGAAAGAATCTAAAATTATCCAAAAATCTCTGAATATATCAATAGGGGATTTCTATTTGGGCTAATTGTAGAGTCCTGGTCTACGTTCCTTGTCCGAGTCCCGATCGGCGGAGGGCTGCGGATTGAATGACACACACATAAGACAGAGACACACAGACACTACACACTTGGTAGGAGGAAAGGAGAATGACTGACTTTATTCAGAGGCATCAAGCCTTATATACCCTGAGGGCGGGGCTTTACAGGAGGTTAAAAGTTCAGGTTCTCAGGAGACATCTAGCCACATGACACACACCTGATGTAAACTGAGGAAGTCTGTAAAGGTCAAGTTGTTTACCTCGGAACTGCAACTGACAACATCCTGCTGGCTCTTGGCCAAGAGTCTAGCACTAAGAGAGAAGGGCTGCAGGGGGGCCAGACCCTACACTAACTGAGGTTGGAAGACCCAGATTAAATGTGGACAGAGAGTGAGGGTCCCAGACGAATACAGAAGAGGATGCCAGCTGAACACCAGCATGCATCACTGAACACCAGCATGCATCACTGAGCACCAGCATGCATCACTGAACACCAGCATGCATCACTGAACACCAGCATGCATCACTGAACACCAGCATTCATCACTCTCCACTCCCCGCCTGTGAACGCAGTGCAACTGGCCGCCTCACACTCCTGCTGCCACGACTTCCCCACCATGATGGAGTCACACAGTGAACCTAAACAAGGCCTTCCTTCCTTCAGCTGATTTTGTCAGGCATTCTGTTACAGCAATGAGAAAAGTAGCTAGTCTAAGGTATTTGCTAATATTTATTATATCCGTAGGTCAGAGAAAACTTTCAGTTTATATAAAATAGAAGAAATAATGAAGAAATAGATGAAAATAGAGTTTGGTTCTGAAATCTTAACCTATAAAAAGGCAAACAGACAAAATCTTAAGACAAGGATAAATCATAATTTTAAAATCATGATAAATCATAATTTTAAAGACTTTGAATCTTTTTTAAAAAGGATGTTGTTGCAGGTGTGGCAGGGCAGCCTTTTAGTCCCAGCACCTGGGAGGCAGAGGCAGATGGATCTCTGTAGGACTGAGACCAGTATAATCTACATAATGAGTTCCAGGCCAGCTTGGGCTATAAGAATACTGTCTCAAAACAACAACAAATTGAATTTTAGAAGAATTCATCTAGAGAAAGAAACCTGTTCTATGAAAATATAGCCTGCAGTTGTATTTAGGGACATATAATTTGCTTATGACTCAGTAAAAAGCAAACAAGAAGAAAGTGTGCAAAGAGAAACCAAGAAACTTTCTTGGTCATGAAAGTTCCTTTGCTATCACATTAGTTCAGCCGTGATCCAACAAATTCTTATCTCCCAGCTCACCAAATCCAGACAAGCTCATTAATACCAACTTTCTGCTTTTGTTTTTCATATGTTAGGTTTTTTGAGAAAGGATCTCACTATGTAGGCCTGGCTGGCCTGGAGCTTGCTATGTAGAACAGGCTGTCCTCAAACTCACAGAGACCCATCTACCGCTCCCTCCCAAGTGTTGGGGCTAAAGGTGTGCACCACCACTCCTGGCCTAACAATAGCTTTCCATATCAGACTGAGATTTATTCACAGATATAAACTCGAGAAAAATCAGTGGGTAATGGGATTTGTATGTTCTTTGTTCATAGAGGGAGAATCGAAGAAAATATGCCTATTACCACAAATAGGGTTGGAGTGTGGATGATGTTTTATTTCAAGCTTTATGCAGTCTGTCACTTTCAAAAGTGTCAGTAATTAACAGGCATTTTCCTACCGAAATTGTTTTTATTGGTTTGTTTTATTTTGGTGCTAGGAACTGAACTCAGGAGCTTATGTGTGCTAAGTACTTGTTCTGTCATTAAGCAATAGTCCAGCCCCCAGATTAACTTTGTAATTAACAAAACTGCATATACTTGATATACACAACATTTTGCCTTAAAATATGTACACATTGGTTAAATTTGTCTGATTAGAATACTCATTACTCAGATACTCTGGTATGATACAGTTGAAGATTCAGAGTGTGGATGTCGAGACCTCTTCTTTGCTGTTCAGCACAAACGATACTATTGTAACATGGCTTTTAACTTTGCATGACAGTGGCAGAAAGCATGGAAGGTTTATCTTAGGCAAAGTCCCCAACATCTACACTTGTGAGTGAAGAAAACAGGGGCAAGATGAGATGGCCCAGGTGTAAAGCAACGGAAGCAGAATGCCACGGCCCCTTTCTGTGATGTTGCTCATTGCTCAGAACAAGTTGGCCAGTGCAGAATATAAGTCACATATCATATATCAGGATCTGAATGCTGAATCTATCACTTAGCAGCTGGGTGACATGGGGACATTGACTTGACCTCTTTGATGTTGAATTTTTATCTGTAAAATTGGGTTAGTGATAAATCCCTGATTTTAGTAAGTCAACACAGACTCTGAGTAATTCACTCAAGTGGCAACTAACTGGTGGAAATGAAATCTCCAGTCTTGGGTGGCAGTTTCCAGTTCCTGTGTCCAGCAAAGAGTGGGCAACGTTCTCATGACCTTAGTCTTCTGTGGTCACTTTGAGACCAGAACTTTCCATGATGCTGCTTCTGGCTCACAGTGCCATGTACTGAGTGCTGAAGACCTTGAACATCACATTTCAGGTCTTTTGCTTGTGATTTTAGAGCTCTCATTAGCTTGGAGACTAGGACGGGGCAGGATCACATGTCAGAAATGGTGACCTCTTTATCTAATAGGCACTCCTCTGTGCACACTCTCACTAGAACAGTCTGTCTCTCAGGGGGCCCAAGTACGGAAGTCTCTTGACTCGAATTTCCATGGCTGGAGAGCTGAGGCTTTGTCCTTTCTGAGCTGTGTCTTCCTCATGTAACATTACATGGAGTTTCCTTTGGTTTTAATGCAGGAAATCAAATCCAGGGTCTAGCATGTGCTAAGCATATGCTCTACCACTGAGCTACACCCCCAAATGATTGAGGTATCCATCCTTTCCAGCATCTTTTGCTAAAAAGCACGCACACTTACTGTAGCCCTGAAGGTAATCAAAGCAGGACAAAAGCCTGGCGTGCTGCTTTCATTTCACATCTGTTCCCTTTGTCTTAAAACTCGGGGTCAGAGCCTGTTACCTGTGCATGCAGGCATGTTAATCACTCAAGGAGACTGTCTGTCCAAAAACCAGAGCTAATTAACTTATCTTATCCCCCCTTGGGGCTGAAGTTAAGAGATAAGAGCATCTGCAGCATGCTGCTGTGCACTCCCCATCTGTTTCAGATCCTCCAAATGCACCTGGCAGTGGCTGGCATTTCCCTAAGTCTGCAGTTACCTTGGATTCCAGGAAAAGCAGAGACCCGAGACACCTCACGAAGACGTCACCCCAGAGCAGGAGGAGCAATCATCTCCCGGGAAGCAGCTTGTTCTCTTAGCAGTAAGAATCCCCTGGGCTACCTTCCAAAGCCAGGTCTGGGATCACGATCAAGCAGCCTACCCTTGGGCCAGGACTGATTAATCATGCAGACCTCTTACCCTGATTCTTCCTCTAGTTAAACCCAAAGTGCCTTGTCAGTGAACTAAAATGTTCGCTTTCCATCTGCCCAAAACGATCACTTTGATTCAAATCCATTCCTGCCTTTCACCGTTATCTTTGGGGTTAGAGGGCTGGACCTGGCATGTTGGAGCCCCCCAGTCAGGCTTTTGAACTGAGACTCAGGTTACATCTGGTTATACCTCCATGACAGTTTGGCATGTTGTGTACCACCCACTGTTTTAAGTAGCAAAGTAGAGTCACCAAGGCTCTGTGGCTCATTCTTTATAGTACTTGATCCTGTACCTAATAGGTTCACAAAAAATTCTTGTGACCTGGATCATTAAGTGAGTAAATTAAGTACCCTGGGCTAGCAAGATACTCAGGGAGTAAAAGTGTTTACCACTAAGAGTGACCTGAATTCAGTCCCTGGAACCCACATGATGAATGAAAAGAATGGCAAGTTGTCTTCTGATCTCAGCAATGGTTTGTGCACACATACGAACATAAACAAATAATTGTAATAAAAAGTCCCTAAAGTGCCCATTACACATTCATGGCATGCATACACATCTCACAACTCCTACTTACATGCAAATACTGGCACAACATGAGAAGGCAGTTTGGTCACAGAAGCACTCTGCAAGCTCCTCCCTGGAGTCTGCTGGAGTCCTTTTGCCTAACCCTGTGCGCTGTGCTTTAAACTGACAGGACTAGAACTTGGAAGGGAGATCAGAACAGTAATAAAAGAGGTTATAAAGCCTGTAACATCAACAGGAAGCTATTCTTGATAGTTTGTCACCTCGTGGAGGAGCCTCTTCCTCCCTCACCCCCAAACCTCTTTCCCCAGATACAAGGTTCCCAATGACTGTGGGACAGCAAAGCTACTCTCTGCTCTACAGGAGAATCAATTTTCTCTCATTTATTTTAAAAAAAAATCTTTTATTTATTATTATACATGTATTGTCTGCATGTATATAAATATACCTGTGTTGTCTAATGCCAGCAGAGGACAGAAGAGGGTATCAGATCCCCTGGAACTGGAGTTACAGATGTTCATTAGCCGCCATGTGGGGGCTGCAAGACCAGTCAGTGCTCTTAATCTGAGCCATCTCTCCAGCCCCATCTTTCTTTATTTCTTAAGTGGGTATTGGGATATCTTACAGGATTAAAGAATGTTTGAAAAGGGGGAAGCCCAAGCACTGTTCACAGTCTTCCTAATCCATGTTTTCATTGGGCTTTGTCTGCAAATCACATTAAATTTTTTTCCCACCTTATAACAAATGAGTTTTTTTTGGTGGTGGTGGTTTTTTAGTTTCTCGTTACTTATTTATGATAAATAAGCCCCAGTTTCCTTTGATCAGAAGTTCTTTGAAATGATGCCATCAACCTTCGCCAATCAATCATCTGACTCTCCAGCCTGCAAAGGGCCGTGCAGAAACTGGCCCGGCAGTGTTTTTGTGAACCTCTGCCACGTTCATGTAGATGGATGTGTGGTCCTTCGCACCAATGATGCGATTGTTCTCAACGCATTTCCATGGCTTGTACACGCCCACAAACTCGCCACGTAGTTCTGCATGTCCAGGCCTCGCCCTAAGTCACCAGGAGCGCAGAAAAGCAAATGGAAATGTTACGTCCACAGCTCAGATCACCACCCTCTCTGCTCGAAAACTTCGAAAGGGCCCACACATGCTTCAGTCTCAACTCCAGATGCCGTTTGAGATCAACACCGCACTCAGCCTTCCCAGACAAGCCTGTTACTGAAGCCGGTGGAGGGTGATGCCGAAACGCGTAGCTGGCCAGATTGCCCAGAATAAGTGACAAGAGAAGTGCTCGGCGCGAAAGCGACATCCATCTCACTCCCTCCGAGGCTCAGGGAACATGACAGAAGCAGCCGTGGAAAGAACTTAACAGTTAGAGAGAGGATGGAGAGATTTGTAGCAGACTTCTTCCGAAAAATAGCCTCTGATAGGGCTATTACACCCATGGAAGAGGTAGTGATCTGCCCAAGACCTGAGCAAGGCTGGGCCAACATTTCATCGTGGACCGGGGTCTACTGGCAGTTAATGGCTGCTGGGGAAGGTGGCGTCATTTTCTTCAATGGCATGGTCATGCTCCAGTAAATAACCTCCGACTCGCTCCTGCAAGCCACCCTGATTAACTGCCCACGAGAAGTCATGAAAATAGGGGTGGAACTTGGGAAGAAGTGTTTCAGGGCCAGAGAGGAGGACGAGAGAAGGCAAGGCTTGGGAAATGACTGGAATTCCTTATGTGCACGTAGGAAGCTGCCAAAGAATAAACTTAAATTTTTCATTAAAAAAATAAACCACACAGACGTGGTAGGAAAAGATAACATTTCACAGCATACAGAGGAATAAAGACAAATTCTTGACTGAAAATTAGTGAGATGGCAGTTGTTCTGCCAGTCATTCTGCTCTGTTTTTTTTTTTTTTTTTTTTTTTTTTTTGGTACCAGCAGTGAAGACCCGAGTCTGCTGGCGGACAACGAAATGAAGCAAGGCAAGGGATTCATATCGCTGCTGGATAGGCGGGAGCTTCATGCAGGATTCCATACCCTCAGATGCGGGTTAGAGTAGGTAATGCGTGCGGGAATACATTAGTCACCTTAGTCAAATACATTTAGAAACTTAGCTTTACCTTTAGTCAGTAAACTTAGTAGAGTACAAGGATTCTTAAACCTTCTTTTTGCAAGAGAAGAAACAGTCATCCTGTACTAATTAACAGCTATCTTATGTTTTTACTTGTAGTCATCCTGATTCAGGGCAGTGTTCTACATTTCCTGACAGAGGGTGGTTTTCCACCCAGTTCATTAAACATCCTTATTTTCAAGGATGTTTGGACTTTATTCATGTCTGGAGAGATGGCTCAGAGATGGTTAAGAGCACTGACTGTTCTTGCTGAGGACCCTGATTCGATTCCCAGCATCCATGTGGCAGCTAACAACTGTCCATAGCTCTAGTTTGAGGAGACCGGACTCTGTCTTCTGGCCTTTACTGGTATTGCACAACGTGATGCAGGCAAAACAATCACACACATAAAATAAAAACAATAACTAAAATACTTTTTAAAAGTTGTACTGCTGAGTGATGAATGTGGTATTACGGGAAGTTTCTGGGAAATAGGGAGCACATATCAGAGGGACCGTCATCATGCTGGTCTGAGAAAGACGTATCTTTCGATGAGGGACTGGGGAGAGGATTCCACGTGGAAGAGCGTCTGTAAAGGCTCAAGAGAAGAAAGGGAAGACCAGGGTTGGCACTGCGGGGGACGGGGTTGCAGAGGTGGCTTTGAGTGGACCACAGAGGGCCTGTAGGCTTCGTTAAGAAGTTTGGACTAATCTAGTGGGCAAGGGGACCTACTGAGAGCTTCGCTCAATTTTTTTAACGTGTTCTGTGGTCCTCTGAATTTCCCCGGTGTCTGCTGTAATGTCTCCCTTTTCACCTCTGATTTACTAATTTGGGTCTCTCTGTCTCTCTCTTGCACGCGGTGCGTGTGTCTCTGTCTGTTTGGTTAATTTGGCTCAAGGTTTGTCAGTCTTGCTAATCTTTTCAAGGAACCAACTTTTCATTTCACCGATTCATTAATTTCAGCCCTGATTTTGATTATCTCTTCTCATCTACTATTTTTGAACTATTTATTTTTATTTTACTTGTATGAGTGTTTTGCCTGTGTGAATGTAAGTACACCACATGTGTGCAATGCCCATGGAGGCCATAAGAGGGCATTAGATCCCCAGAACTGAGGTTAGTAATGGTTGTTAGATGCCATGTGGGTGCTGGGAACTGAACTCTGGTTCTCTGCAAGAGCAGCCAGTGCTCTTAACCGCTGAGTCATCTCACCAGCCTTCACCTACTGTTTTGGGGTGTTATTTGCTCTCATTTTTCCAAAGCCTTCAGGTGCTTCATTAAGTTATTAATTTGAGATCTCTCAAATTTTCTTAATTTAAATTATTTATTTGTTAGTGTTCGCACATGAATACTGTATTTATGTCATTTCCACCCTCCTGCTCCTTCATTTAACTCCTCCCAAATACCTTCCCCCACTCCCTGCTTCAAATTTTTTGACATTTAGTGTTATAAATATTCCTTAAAAAATAAATCTCTTAATCCTTTTTTCATGTATCAAGTGAAAAATTGTTTTGGCGATGAATTGTTTCAACCCCCTTTCTTTGATCCCCCTTCACAGTTTCCTTCTCCCTCCTCCCTCTGATTCCCTCCTTCTTCCCTCTTTTCTTTTATGATCACAGAAGGATCTCACCGTATACAGGGATTCACGCTGTGATGGTGTGTGTTGAAGTCACTCTGTGGCACTTGTTCTAAATCTCATGCTAGACTATTGCAATCCATTTTACTTTAAGGATGGTGACCTCATTTGCTGTAGATTTTCAATGGCAATATTTTGTACAATGTTAAAAACATAATAGGAGACTACTGATTTAGTGAACTCCTGCAGTAGAACTATCAGACCAGCTAAAAATGGAGTCATTCAGCAAAATTCCCTATCTACCCAAATGTGGGTAAGCTATTTATCTACCTTTCGAATACTGAGAGGATAACTAGCTCCCCAGGCTGGGCAGTTTCCTCTGGACTGACTGGATTTCCTATGTTTTAATCTTTTCAGAAAAATAAACCTGATTTCAATCAATTTGTTATTGTTCTATTTCTCTGTTCCAACCTTACAAAGAAAGCAATGGAAATAACAATCTTCTTGGTTCGTTACGACTGCTCTCTTCAGTCTTTCTCTGTCTGTGATGCCAACCTCCTCTGCTGAGGTCGTTGGAAAAATCATTCTGTTTTATAGAGTAAGGTTTTACCAGATTCTAGAATCACAAATAAAGCCAATTAAGATCTTAAAACTAAATCCATGATTATCTTAATTTTTATTGATTAAATTTGCCCTTTGACAATGCCATCCATACCGTTTACCCCTGTTTACTCTGAGCCTCCATCCTCGATAATCTCCGCCCACTCCTGTCATCTCCACTGTCCCTTCAGGTCCCTCTGTGACATTCAGGCCAGTGATTTTAATGAGAACCATCTGTTTGTGTGGCTACAGGTTTGTAAATGTCCATGGGAGGCTGGTGGTCCATGGTTATATAGTTGAAGATAATGACTGTATTTCCCCAGGATCTACCAGTAGCCAATAGCTCATTAGGGAGAAGTAGGGCCCCATGAATCTCTCTCGGTTTATGACTGGCTGTTGATATGCCCAGTCTTGTGCAGGCCCAGTACAGGCAACCTTGGGTGCTGTAAGATATGTTTGCAGTAGCTGTGTCACGCTCAGATGACAGTCTGCGGCAGCTCTGCTCCCTATCTTCTGACTCTTACATTTTTCCACCCTTCTACAGTGTTCTCTGAACCTTAAAAGAGGTGGTATAAATATCCTATTTAGGGATGTGCACTCAAGCACCATTCATTATAAGCATCTTTAATTTTTTAAATTTTTAGTGACTTTCATCCAATATATATTAAATATATTTAATATACAAATATATATTTATTATATTTAGATCCCCTCCTGTATCTTCACACCCTTTTTAACCCCTCACAAAATTTCAGTACTCTCTCTCTATATATATAGAGTCAGGTTAGTGTCTCCAAATGCTCATCAGTGTGAGTTCATCCACAGGGGTCTTGTCAACCTACTAAGAGTCTCACCCTTAAACGAGACTGACTCTCCCCTTACCAATAGTTATCAGTTGCCAGTATTTCCTCAGAATGGGAAAAAAAAATATTACCAGGTATACCTCAGACGGAGGGTCAGTATCTTGAATATACAAAGAACTCAAAAATAAATTAAGCATCAAAAAACCAAACAACCCATTTAAAATTGGGGCAAGGAGATGATCAGCCAGTTCTCTAAGGATGAAACACAAATGGCTAAAAAATACTTTAAAAAATATTCAACATCTTTAGTCACCAGAGAAATGCAAATTAAAGCCACTTTGTGATTTCGTCTTACCCCAGTCAGAATGGCTAAGTTCCAAAAAACAAAAAGCGACAAATACCGGCAAAGGTGCGGAGAGAGGGGAGCTCTTCTCCACTGTCGGTGGGAGTGTAACTGGAGCAGCCACTATGGAGATCAGTGTGGAGAGTCCTCAGAAAGAAAGAAACCGATCTACCATTTGACCCAGCCACACCACTCTTGGACATATACCCCAAAGACTCTATATCCTTTCATAGAAATACCTGTTCATCCGTGTTCATTGCTGCCTTTTCATAGCCAGAAATTAGAAATAACCTAGATGTCCATCAACTGATGAATACATAATGATGGTGTGGAAAACACACACAAAGGAATACTGTCCAGCTCTTTAAAAATCAAAATGATAAAACTCACAGGTAAATGGATGGAACTGGAAACAATCATCCTGAACGAGGTATTCCAGACCCAGAAAAACAAACATCACACGTTCCCTCTCATAGCTGGATGCTGCAGGTGGGGTGGGGAGGGAGGCCCCCTGGGAAGGGAGGTAGAATGCAATGATATAATGGGGCGAGTATTATAATAGAGTAGGGAGGGTTGCGTAGGGTGGGGAATGGGAGCGGAGGATAGAAGAGAGATGTGGAGAGGGATACCCACCACTAAAGCCTTTAGAAAAAGCTGCATGGAAGCCTACCACTGTAGAAGCTACTTAAAGTACATGTATATACATTATAAAAAGAGATTAAAAGGAGTTACCCTATAACAGGGGCCATTACCCCTACTAGATGCCATGGGCTTGCAAAGTAAAAGCCCAATGCCAGGAAAAGACTCCCTCTTTTGAAGCTCTTGGCCATGGGTCCCATAGACCTTCCAAATATATCGACAATTGCCCCTGCTCTTGGTTACCCACCAGAACTTCGTGGTAAGACCCTGTTGCTGAAGACACTACAATCACGAACTGTAAAACAAAGAGAAATCAAGCCGGTGCTGACTTTATCTTTACTGCCTAGCTTCCATAGGGTTAGAAAGGAAATTTAGCATGAACCCTACCCACTGAAAATCCTGTGAGCTACAACTGGCCTAGAAGATATGCCCACTGTGCACAGTGGCAATAGTCCTATAGAATTCTATAGGACTAATCAGATACTTTTTATTGGATTTAAGATCCAATTCAAAGGACAGACCCTATACCTGACACTGATATCAAATCTAGGAACCTGAAGCTAGGTAGCCCAAAGACCAATGGAGAACAACTATTCTGCTAAATAGATACAGTATTAAACAGATTTTTAATGACCTATTGTTCTACTCACAGATGAACTACCTCTTGGGACTACCTTCCTTGTGTCCATCATAGATTTTGATTTATTGTGTTTTGTCATTCAATTCTAGCAATTTTTTATTTCTTTTTTGATTTATTCCTTGACCCAGGTATTATTCAGCAGTGTGTTGTTTAGCCTCCACGAGTTTGTGTGCTTTCTGAAGTTTTCATTGCTGTTGGTCATCCTCACTTTATTCCAATGTGATCAGATAGAATGAAGATTGTTATTTCAGTTCTCTTGTATTTGTTGGGACTTGCATTGTCTCCTAATATGGGTCAACTTTGGAGAAAGTCCATGGGCTTCGAAGAAGAATGTGTTCAGTTGGAGTGTTCTGTACATGTCCTATACATGTCCATTTGATTTATGATGTCAGCTAACTCCATTGTTTCTGTTTCTTTTTTGTCCAGATGACCTATCTGTTGATGAGAGTGAGAAGTCACTGGGGGCTAATCTGTGGTTTTAGATCTAATAGTACTTTTTTATGAAATTGAGTGTGCCTGTGTTTGGTGTATATACACTTAGAACTGTAATAATATCCTCATAGTAGCTTTCCTATATACCAATGACAAACATTCCTAGAAAGAAATCAGATAAAAATCTCATTCACAATAGCCTCAAAAATATCTTGCAATAAATCTAACCAAGGAAGAGAAAGACTTGTGCAATCAAAACTTTAAGACCTTGAAGAAAGAAATTGAAGAAGACATCAGAAGATGAAAAGACCTCCTACGCTTATTAATTGGTAGGAATAATATTGTGAAAATGGGCATCCCACCAAAAGAAATCTACAAATTCAAACTTCCAAAGCAATTCTTTACAGAAATTAAAAAAACAATTTTAGAATTCATATGGAAATACAAAACATACAGGATAGCCAAAACAATCTTGAACAATAAAAACACTGCCAAAGGTATCACCTTCTCTGATTTCAAGTTCTACTGCAGAGCTGTAGTAATAAAAACAGCATAGTACTAACAAGTAAACAGATATATTGATCAGTGGAATAGAACTGAGGACCTGGATATAAGCCCACTCTTATATAGTCATCTGATTTTTGACAAAGAAGCCAAAAATACATATTGGAGAAAAGACATCTTCAACAAATGGTGCTAGTTAACTGGAACTAAATCTTTATCTCTTACCCTGCACAAAATTTAACTCCAAAGGGATCAAGGACCTCAATAAAAGACCCAATACCTGGAATCTGATAGAGGACAAAGCAAGGAATACAGTTCAATTTATAGCACAGGAAAGGATTTCCTAAGCAGATAGAACAGGTACTAAGATCAACAACTGACAGATGGGACCACGTGAAGCTAAGAAGCCATCTTATCATTTGAGTGAAGAAGCAGCCTAAAGAATGGGAAAGTCTTTGCCAACTCTACATCTGATGGAAGCTGATGTCTAGAATATACAAATAACGCAAAAAAATGAAACACCACGGGGCAGAAAACACAGTTAAAATTAGGGAATGGCACTGTGGAAATCAGTATGGAGGTTCCTCAGAAACTAGAAATAGATTTACCACATGATCCCTCTACACTCTCTTGGGCATATACCCAAAGGACTATATCCTTCTAGAGAAATATTTTCTTATTTATTTTTATTGATATTCTATTCACAATAACAGGAAACAGAAATAGCCTAGATGTCCATCAACTGATCAATGAATAATGAAAATGTACACAATGAAATATTATTCCACTCTTTAAAAATTTTTTATTTACTATTTTATGTGTAAGAGTGTATTGCTTGCATTTATGTAAGTGCACCTGTGACCTGCAGTGCCCATGGAGGTCAGAAGAGGGACCTGAATTCCCCTGGAACTGAAGTTATGGGTGGTTGTTGACTTTCATGTGGGTACTGAGACTCGAACCTGGTCTTCTGCAAGACCAGCCAATGCTCTTGATCACTGAGCCATCTCACCAGTCCCTATTCAGCTCTTAAGAAAAATGAAATTATGAAATTGTAATTAAATGGATGGAGCTGGAAACAATAATTCTGAGTGAGGTAGTCCAGACCCAGAAAGACAGCTGTCACATATTTTCTCTCGTCTGTGGATGCTAGCTTTGAATCTTTAGGTATTTCATTTGGAATGCCCATAGAGGTCAGAAAACTAGCAAAGGGATGGGGGAGGGGTGGGGTGGGAGCTTCCAAGTAAAGAAAGATAGAATGCAGTGGTATAAATGGGGAAAGGAGAATAATGGAACAGAAAGAGTCACCTGGGATGTGGGTCGGGAGGGCAGAACAGAGGCAGGAGCACAGCGGGGTAACTAATATTCCAGAGCATTTGAAAAAGTCACATGGAAGCTGACTACTTCAGAAGCTTCCCACAATATGTACATATACATAGAGTTTAGATCGACAATGTCCCCACTAGACGCCACAGGCTAGCAAGTAAAAAACCCAGTGCCAGGAATAGTTTACCTTTTTTGGAGTTGTTGGCCAGTGGGACCCCATAGACCCCCTCAAACATTACTAATTATTGCCATTGCTCTTGGTTGCCCTCCAAAACTTCATGATAAGACCCTCCTGCTGAAGACACCACATACCTGAGTCATGGAGAGATGAGAACATGGAGAAATCAAGCTGGTACTGACCTCAAACCTTCATCCCTGCTGACTAACTTTTGCAGTACTGGAATGTTCTATGTGTGCTATTGAGGAAGAAAATTCATCAACAGTCTTACGTAGCTGTGAGCAGGATATGCCCACTGGTGCAGCAGTGGCACAGATGTTACGGGAGCAACCAACACTTTCTGATTGGATTTAAAAACCATTCCACAAATGGAACATATGTCTGGTACCATTAATGAAGCCCCAAATCCATGGCTGGCTAGGTCATAGGCCCCAGGGGAGAACCTAATACTATTATTATGCTAAATGAGCATTTTAATAACTGCCCCCTTATCCTGATAGATTAGAAGGATCAGAGATGCTTCTTTTTGCAGTGGATGGCAATTAATTACAGAAACCCACAACTGCTCAACATGTAGAGAGTAAGAGACTGTGGAGTGCTCAGATCTATCATACCCCTGTCCCTAAAGCCCAGAGATCATCAAGGAAGAGGGGACAGAAAGATTGTAAGAGCCAGAGGAGGTAGATATCTGTAATGAAACTGTATTTGCTAGACATGACAGCACAGTTGTATACACGAATTCACAGTGGCTGGGACTGCATGCATAAGACTTGCATAAGATAACACTAGCCGAAATCCCAGCATGAATAGGCAGGGGCTCAAGAAGTCTCACCTGTAGTTGAGGAGCTATTGGCAATTCATTGCTTCTGGGGCGGGGAGTTTTCTTCAGAAATTCAGGCCCTAAGAGGCTGCTCATGTTCCACAGATGGTCCCATGCCCATGCACATACAGGTAGCACTAAATGGGCTCAGTAAGTATTAAAAGAGAACCTAGTTGATATGGGAAAGTTGGGAGGCATAAGGGGGAGGGGAGGGGGCTGGATTTAATCCACACACATTTATATACATGTGTGCATATTAAATAAAATAATCTAAATAAGTGACTCGACCTTTCACAAGTGTATCTCAATGCCCCTCCACGTTACCTTGTGCATCATACACTGCTTTTCAAACATGTTCAAGGAATAAGAACTCTTCCTAAAGAATCCCTTTCTAAGTGTTAGACATTGTTTTATTAAAACATATTTTAGTAACGTATCTATTATGACATTTTCATACACATACATACTGTATTTGGATCATATTCCTTGCCCCCGTCACCCCTTCTTATCCCCCCTCCCATTCTCACTAATTCTCTTTCTTTTCTCATCTAGTCCCCTTTGCTGTTTTGTTCATGTGTGACCAGATGGGTTTCATTCCCTTTGTTTACAGGAGCGTGGGTGGGAGTTTGTTCACAGAAGTTTGTGCACATACCAGTGGTCACACCATTGAAGAAACTTAGACATGGTTTTTATTCTTAATTTTCTAAGCAAGAGGAACATCATAAACTCTTCATCTTAAGGCATTCGAAGTTTTCATTTTATTATGCAATGTGCTATGGCTTAGAATGCCACCTTTGGTCCCAGGCAGCTAGTCCAATTTCTGGAGGTAACCAGCATTCCTGTCTATAATATATTTTATGTACACGGAACACATGTGCATACACAGAAAGGCTTACACACACACACACACACACACACACACACACAGTTTTTTCTCCTCTGACAGATAGCAGCATACTATGTCACATCCTTTGTTTTATTTCCTTAACACATATGTCTTGGAGCTAACTTAAATCCTTGGAGGCAGAACTTGCTCATCCTGATCTCAGCTGCAGACTGTCCTTTTCTCTGGACACTAATAATTGTTTAACTAGTTCCCACTTTTTACTCTTCAAATAATGAGGGTGCAATTATTGAACTTGCACAAGTATCATTCTGAACATATGAACAGATATGTGGAACTGGAGATTTCCTCCACCCATTCCATCATTACAGTAGATTTGAACCGAAATCTTCTTTAATTTTTTAAAATTTTATTTTAGCAAATTTCATACGTGAGTATTGTATTTGCATCATTTTCATCCCTCGCAGTCCTCCTCCAACTCCTCCTGTGTCCCCCCGACTCCCTTTCAATTTCTTGTTCTCTTCTTTGATTATTATTGTTGCAAATACTTGGATATATTTATAAACATATAATGCTCTGAGTCCGTTTAGTGATGCTCAGGTGTACCTGTATTTAACATTGCCCATTTGGGATTAGATAACCTCTCAGAGAGCTAGTCCCTGGAGAAAACTGATTCTCCCTCTCTCAGTATCTGTATTAGTTTTCTTCTGTTGACCAAGGGAACTTATGAAAGGAAGAGTGTATTTAGCTTACGGTTCTAAAGGGGTCCCCGAATCCACCGTGTTGGGGAAACATGGTGTCCGATGGGGCTGGAGTAGACCAAAAGCTAAGCACTCACATCTTCAAGCAGGCACAGGAAGCAGAGAGTGACTGGACATCCAGCAAAGCTTAAGAACACTCTAAGCCCGCCCTCAGTGATGTGCTTCCTCCAGCATGGCCACACCTTCTAACACCTCCCAAAACAGGGCCACCAACAGGGTACAAAAATGTCCAAATACTTAGAGCCTATGAGGGACATTCTCATTCAAACCATCACAGCATCCATTGACTACCTGCAGCTATTGATCCTAACAGAGTCAAGTACACGTGGCTGGAGAGGTCATAGACCCTAGAGAAGCACCTACATCTCACTCCCCCAAGCCCAAAGTAATTTCTTACTATACTCTAAATACTTGTCCTTATATTTACAGACAAGTGTATCTCTTACCACTCACCAAAAAAGTTTCTCTTTGCAAGAGATGGAGACTATTACAAAGTTCTCCAAATGCTCAAACGCAGAGAATAAGTGACTGTGAGGGGCCCAGCCCTAAGTGACACATCTCCAGTGCAGCCTCCATGCCTAAGGTTCAGGAAACATGAAGGAAGAGGCCATGTAAAGAATGTAAGAGCCAGGGGGACAAGACACAGCTACTAGTTACTAATTCTAGACACGATAGGGAAGCTGTGCCAGTGAAATCTCCACAGCACGGTGGTCTAACAAGATCTGCATAACGACAAAACCAGACGACATGCCAAGGTAGATGGGGGAAATTTCATGGGGTCCCATCGCAGGATGAAGAGCATTACTTTCCAAAATAAATTCAGAACTACTCAATTCGATGACTCGCGTTCTAAATCAAATCTCACTCTGAACCAACTCTGGCACTTTCTAAAAGCCAAAATGCTAAACAAAGAATGGAGTCTAGAGACCACTGAGGATACTCAAACAAACTGCCAGCCTCCCTGAAGGCTGCCATCCATGGGATCCAACGTCTCCAGGCCACAGCAGCAGGACTAGGCTGTGTAGAGTTCCCCTGGAGGACTGCTGTAATATAAATCATTGGGCATGATCATGACTTACCTGAGCAGAGCAGCTGTGAAACAGTCCTTTCTTGACAGAGGTTGATCATCATGAGCACCTGACTCTTATTTTCCTCTTCAAGATTCCAATCGCCACTAAAAAGTCCCTGGGTGGGCTTCTTGGTGATGTACATATGCCTGCACATAGCCCCCTGCCAAACTCATCGGTTCATAAAGCTAGAATTGAGCAGAATCCTTTCTTAAGTCTGTTGATGCTCTATTTCTTTATGTTTCCCTAGAAAAAGTAACTTAACGTAGCTATGGTGACATAAGCCCCGGTGCTTCCAAATATTCCTGAGTCAACTACAGTCTGCCTAAAACCCAGTCTATAAGGATGTAAACGGAATGGTCTTGTTCCTAAAATACTGTCTCTAAGGTGGCAGTTCTCAAAGTGGGTCTTGGGACCTCCAGGGAGTTCCTGAGATCCTTTCAGAAGGTTGGCAAGCTCAAAGC
Organism: Eospalax fontanierii; assembly: GCA_035773235.1. Classification (NCBI taxonomy): domain Eukaryota; kingdom Metazoa; phylum Chordata; class Mammalia; order Rodentia; family Spalacidae; genus Eospalax; species Eospalax fontanierii. Next base: position 62,547,209 of record CM069535.1, on the reverse strand, counting down.
ATTACCATAGGAGTCCCAAATGCTTGTGTCTTCTCACTGACAGCTCTCCCTAGTATACAGTGGAGCATTCAGAGGTTCCATCACATGTGGCATGCAGCAGACTGGACGTTGAAACAGACCTGAGAATCTAGCTTTCCTCTACCATGCTAGCTATCAATAATAGAATTTTTTCAAGAATGGCAAACAAGACTACTTTCTAAAATATTCATCTTTTGGGAAACAGTTATTTTTCATAAAATATCAAGTTGTGATGGTTTTAGTACTTAATTAGGAGGAGAAGCACCTAGGAGGTCAGTCAAGCTTGCATCTGGATGTGCCTGTGACAGTCCAGAGAAGACTAATCAGGGGAAAGCCCACCCACAAGGGTGCATGGTATCATCCTAGGCTTGGTTCATCTTTTATTTTATATAAATATACTATAAATTCTGCTCTACTCTTTCAACTGAGCTATATAGTCTGGAGGGTTTTCTTCAGTGCCTGTAACTGTTTTATTATGGCTCTACAGCATTCCATTTACAGATACTATTCTCAAACCATCTCTTATGCTAGCTGTTTCTATGCTCTCGATCACAAACAACTCTGGACACACAAACAACCTCGAATGTGCAGCCCCTTGTACATCAGCGAGACAAACTGTAGAAGTCCTTCATATCCCATTTTTCCTTCATGCCAACTAATCCATAACATCTCTTGTGGGCTCTAGTTCCAAAACAAGTCTCAATACCACTTTTGCCCTAGCCCACGATGTGTACTCTATTCCAAGCTGCTGTCATTTTTTGCCTTGCATTAGGTATGACCATGTTCAAGTTTAGTCAGGATGGTGCTGGGGTTCCTACAACTGCATCGTGCTGATTGAGGATGAGCTCTCTTGGGGCCTCAGATTTTCTGTTAGTGAAATGAGATGAATGAGCATCACATTTTTCTGTGGATCAATGAATGTTGTCTTCCAAGACCTCGTTGCTAGGACTCCATTTGGAGGCTCTCCCACAAAGGAGCTTGTTGAACTGATCAGACATGGTCTCGGGGTCTTGGAATAGACACAATAGTGACTGCTTCTTTCATATGTGTGCACTCCTGTGAATTTCCAGGGCACTTAGTGGACTGGGAATAGACAAGAAATTTTAGGAACAGATTCAAATTCACCTTAAAGACTCTGACAAAGAATTTCTGCCTATATTCTTTCCCAAGGGCTCTGAAGGAGTTTCAGAATGGAAACTGGTTCAGAGCTAGAAGAGGAAATAAAACATCAGAGGAAGGAGCACTGCCAAGAGAGGGAACTAGATTTGTGGCAGTTCCCTAAGGCATACTGTCTCTTCTCCTGACAAGAACGTTTTAATCAGCTACTTGTTGAGCACTTAATGTGTGTCATGTATTTCCACATATGCTTTTATTTTTTCAAACAACCCTGTTTTACAGATAAGGACACTAAGAGAGAGAACATTTTTATTTTCTAGTCTCTCAGTCATCCATCTCCTGATCACAAGGTAAGGATTGGGGACAGCCAGGCATGGGACCACATTCAGGAGGCCAAAGAGGGAAGAGCTTGAGACCCTGTCACACACAAAAATAATAATAATTAAATAATGAACATAAAAGTAATGGCCTTCAAGATGTGTTTCTGTTTGTTATATGCAATAACACGCTTATGTTGAACTATCAACAGCAGCTGAGGCCTAGGTTTAAGATCACTCTTGTAGAATGATTCCTGCGTGCGAACCTGGTCCTGCCACTGTGATTCTCACAAGTCTCTGTACTTCTCTGGGTCTGCTACACTTAAAATACTTAGAGCAGTGTGTGGCATGAAGTAGGCACCGAGTGTCAGGTGCCTGCCTCTGTGTAGCCAGCACACGCATACCGCAAGCTTGCTCAGTGTCGACCACTGCACTGACGACACAGAAGGTGCTTGTCCTGAAGACGGTATCCTGAATCCTCACACTATTTCTGCAGGGAATTATCCTTTCTCCTCCTTCCTTCCTCTTCGTCCTTGTTTGGTTGGTTTGTTTGTTGTTTGTGATAGGGTATCACTACATAGCTCTGACTAGCCTGAAACTCGCTAGGTAGACCAGGCTGGCCTCAAACTTACCTCTTGCCTCCACCTCTCCAATGCTGAGATTACGGGAATGCTCCACCACACTCCACTCGTCCTACCTCTGTTGTAATGGAGGGATCTGGAGCTCCAAAACATCCGTGTGCTGAATCCAGAGTTAGAACTCAAGCTCTGCTCTGTCTGTTTTCAAAGTCTAGGCCCAATAAGAAGGACATATCAGTATTGGTCACTGTGCACTAGGCATGAGCTGATGTTTTTGTTAACTGTAAAGAGACATGTACACACACACATACAACACACACACACACACACACACACAGGTACACACAGGCACACATGCAAGCAGTGGTAGCATTCAGGCAAGAAACTTCCCGGTGCTTGCGCCCTCTGCTGACTATGCTGCAGCAATTGCTAGTCTAAAAGACACTCCCCAGAATACAGCCAGGGGTCATTGCAGAATAACTCAAACTGACTGAGTTCTTGACATGGTGAAATGCTGGGGACATCAGCTGCTTCTAATTTCTAGTTACATGAAAACAGAAGGCTTTGGGGCTAGGTGTGGTGGCACACAGCTTTAATGCCAGCACTCAGGAGGCAGAGGCAGGTGGAGCTCTGTAAGACTGAAGCCAGTCTGATCTACATAGCAAGTTCCTGGGGCTACAGGGAGACCCTGTCTCAACATCCCCTGCCAAAAACAAAACACAAAGCCACCACCCCCCAAAAAAAGAAGTTTTAAGCAAAGCAAATAAAGCTGCATGGGAAAAAAATGTGTGCAATGCCAAGTTCTCTTTCCATTAAAGATTTGATCACATAGCACTGTGTTTGATCAGAAAAAAAAAATAATTTTCCATAATTCAACCAGGGAAGGATGCTAGGGAGATTTTTGGATCTGTCAGAAATACAATAATGATCCTTCCTGGGAGGCTTCTTGCAGAAAATGCTTTTTTTTTTTTTTAATATATAATGAGGGGCTGGAGAGAGGGTTCAGTGGTTAAGAGCACTGGCTGCTCTTGCAGAGGCCCTGGGTTTGGTTCTCAGAATTCACATGGCAGCTAACAATCAACTGTAACGCCAGTTCCAGGGTATCTGACTCTTCTGACCTCTGTGAACAACATAGGTGGACTTACATACATTCAGACAATACACTCGTACACACAAAATAAAAATAATAAATAAAACATTTTTAAGACACACACAATGAGGAAGATGGAGGCAGGAGCTTGGGGTACACAGCAAGACTGTCTCAGAAAACAAATTTTGGAGCTGGACATATGGCTTAGTGGTTTAGAGCTCTTGCAGAATACCTGGGTTCAGTTCCCAGCACCCACATGGTGGCTAACAGTGATCCATAACTCTAGTTCCAGGGGATCCACCACCCTCTTCTGGCCTCCACAGGCTCCAGGCAAGCATATGGTAGCATGCATGTGGTACACTTACATATGTACAGGCAAAGAACTCGTACACATAAAATAATTTTTTTAAAAAAAAACCAAACTTTTATAAAAATACAATGAGAAAACGTCTCATCTTGCTGCTCCACGCATACCTTTTATTCTTACAAGACTGCACAGTCTGCCACAATTGAAATTAGTCTCCCCAACTCTCTTTCGCCCCTTTATTTTCCTCTTTCAGGAAGAAATTCTAGAATGTAAGGCCCTACAGATCGTCTAATGCAGTGTCATAGCTAAGAACATAACTTTAAAGTGAAGCAAACCTGGGTTTGGACCCTAGCTACAGCACCACACAGGAGTTACGTCTCCTCATATGTGAAATGGTTAAGTACCTCCTGGCATGGTTGGTGTGATGTCAGAAGGAGCAAGGCTTCTAAGTCCTTTGATGAAGTGTCTGACACACAACTTTGTCCCCACAGAAGTCCCTTCTTACCATTAGTTGACCCCACCTCTTCATTTTATAGATGAGGAAACTAGATTCAAAGAGAAATCATTGGTCAGACGACCAGATGGCAGTAAGTGAAGTAGATCCAGGCATCCTGCCTGGTCTCTGACCACCTCGTTACTCGTGGTAAGTGGGTTTTCCTTTATTCCTCAACTCCGAGCAGAAGACATTGGAACATTTTTCCATCCAGTTTGTGAGGGTCATGCTGAGCAGGTTCTGCTGCCAGAGTCAGGGCCAGAACAGCCTGGAGTGAGGCTTTTATCCCAACAACTACATTTTGTCCTTAAAATAGTAACTTCCACAGAGCACTCAACAACTGTCCTCATGCCATTACTTTATCTTCTCGCAGCTGAATCTCTAGAAGCTGATTAGGTTGTGTGGTGGTTTGAATGAGAATGTCCCCCACAGGTTCCAAGTATTTGGGCATTTGGTCCCCAGTTTGTGGCACTGTTTGGAAAGGGTCACAGAACCTTTAGTTAGGTGCGGCCATGCTGGAGGAAGTAGGTCACTGGGGGCGGATTTTGAAAGTTCTTAAGTTTTGTCAGATTCCCAGTCTCTCCTTGCTTCTTTGCCTGCTCGAAGATACGAGCACTTGGCTTTCTGCTCCAGCCACCTCTGCCATGGCCTCCCGACCCATTAAGGACTCTAATCCCTTTGAACCATAAGACAAATAAACTCTTCCTTCTATAGGTTGCCTTGGTCACAGTGTTTTATCATAGCAGCAGAAAAGTAACTAATACACATAGTGTCACCATCAGTAGCTTTCCCACATTCTAGAAAGAGTCTAACCACTGTAACCAGCCAGCCTCCTCCCCACGTTCCTGGAGATCTCCCCAAGAACCCACTGCAATGCAGAGAGACTGGATTACGGTGCGCCCTATGCTCAAGGCATTCTTTAACTGTATCGTTCTTCCCTCCGCCTTGTCTCAAAGGTCACACCTACATAGTCATGCGTATGCCCTGAGCTTCTGTTCCTCAAAGAGGGCTCATAGTGATTGTCCATAGCAATTTTCCATTTCAGCCTGTGAGAGCCAGTTATTTAAAGCCGGGGTAGGAGCTGCTTCTGGTATTTCCATTAGGACAGAACCCATCAGCTCTGCAAATGTCCTAACACATCTGTTTCCAATCTTTATCAGACCCTCTCAAATCCAAAAGACTCTGTGACAGACAGGCAGGCTGAGACTGCTTCACTCAAGGCCAGATAAGCCACAGTTGGCCAGGTCAATCAATCTGGGCCGACCAAACCCTCCACCCTTGGTCAACAGGCAAGGTAGGTGGGGAGAGCTTTGGGATGGAGACAGAGGAGAGGCTTGGTGTGCTTGCATCAACATCACCTCAGCTCGGTGATAATGGTACAGAAAGAGGCCAGGGCTAGAAGTTAAGAGACCTGGGGCCTCACCCGAGCCTTCCCTTAGTGAACTGTGTGCTTGGTGATCACTTTGCCTCTCTAGGATTGTTTCTTCATCTGTTGTGTAAGTGCATTGACTTGAGAACCTACAAGAACCCTCCCCACACAAAATTCTTACAGTGACAATACTCTGTCCATAAGACATGTTATGTATTTTTCAAGTGCTTCCACAGACCTTATTTTGTGTACTTAATCCTCCTTAATGCATTGATTTAGGTAGGGTATTAGCAGATAACTCTAAGGTGTCTGGCAGTCAGGCAACTGAGGACAATCATGACAGAGCTTAGTGCTCAAAGGAGTGATCGGGACACCCAGCCCCTCCTGCAGTATGCTGTCCATCTGGTGACAGACAGGCTTCTTCCCCAGTGAAAGCTCAGAGGACAGGCTCCTAGAAAATAAATGAATGCTAGAGACTTGGCTGCTTTGGAGTCAGGGGTCATTTGGTCGTTTCTCCTCTTTCTGGATGTCTCTTCAGCATTTTTGCTCTTACAGAGGGTTTAGCTTAATTTGAGACTCAAGTTTGCCTTTTTCCGAGCTTTGGAGATAAAAGGCCAGGCCCTAGAAGTTCACCAAAACAGCAGAGCTGCCCTCAACCAGGCGCCCTAATTCCTACCATAGAGCTAGTGTTCTCTGGGCGCACTGGCGCTTGTGACAATAGTGACAGCCTTGTCTGTTCCAGCTCAGAGGCCGTCACCTGAAATCCAGCTAGAAAGGGTTTTTCTTCCCATTACCTCTCTACCCCTCAAGTCAGGAAAGCCAGTCCTTCCTGTAGGATAGCCACAGGAGGGGTCCATGGTGAGAAAACCTGCATCTTTAACCTCCAGGATCATGAGAAAATGAACGCTGGTTGAGCTACCAGCCTGTAGCATTTTGCTACGGCAGACCTTGCTTACCAACACAGACCTGCTCCACACCTGCCCCTCCATGGCTATTTTTAGATGCCCTCTATGCAGACCCCAGCCCCAGATTCATCAAGTTTTTGAAATCAAGAAAGTTAGTCACAGGGGCTGAAGAGATGTTTCAGTGGATAAGAGCACCAGCTGTCCTTCTAGACGACCCAGGTTCGAATCCTAGTACTCACACTCTAGCTCCAGGGGATCCAACATCTTCTTCTGTCATCTTCAAGCACTTCATGGCATGGGGGCACTTACATACATGTAGGTAGGACACTCATACACATAAAATAAAACTAAATAAATTTTTTAAAAAGAAAGAAAGATAGTCCCACAAATTCATAGCCAAATCTTCCCATATCCAAACCTTTGGGAGTGCCGGGTTTGACAAACTGCCTTGGGAACACCTGAAGGAATGAAGACAGAATAAGGAACAGAGGGACAAAACCTCGGTAATGTTTTGAGTCACAATCATGCCACACATGCGGTGTTTCAGCCTGTCCTCCCCTGGGGTCTTTGGCTGGGCCACTTCTGGTAAGAGTTCATTTGAGTGGTTCCCAAGTCCGCGGACCTCCTGCTCCCACAGCCAATTAACACAGGGTTTCTTGAAATCAGCACGAAGTATCCAAAGACCCTGGGGAAAGCTGACCCTACACATCCCTCACTTTCAGAGGGGCACACACGTACGCGCGCACGGATGGACACACACACACACACACACATACACACACACACACGCTCCTTGCAAAGAGGGAAGGGACACAGGAGCGGGAAGGGACGTTCATTCTGTTTACTCTGGGCTTGGCTACTGACTCCAGGCCTTATCATTGGGTCCTCAGACTGGGCAGGGCAGGGCAGTTCTGAGTACAAGGGAGAGTTGGCTCCCCTGCCCTGTGCAAGAGGAGAAAGGAGCAGGTAAGATAGGTCAAAGCAAAGCAAGAGAGAAGCTGCTTGTCAGACCATGATGAAAATGCTTCTCATGCTACTGCTGGTTCTCCTGGATCTTGGACAGGCCCAAGGAGCCCTGCATAGGTAAGGCCCAGTCCCCAGCACTGAGTTAAACCTAGGCATCCCCCAGCATCCAGTTCAGAACTATCGTAGGAGAGGAAAGCTATTGGTGGAATAAAAAGAAGAAACTGGGGACTCATGAGAATCCCCTGGTGGTCCCTAAGTGGCCACTTTGAATATGACCTCAGCCTTGAGGCCACAGCCAGTCAACCCCTGGCCTCTACTTCCAGTGCAGGTGCCTGCCTCGGCTCCAAGGAGCTCCTCATGTTACTAGAAAGCACAACCCACAGCTATGGTTTGCAGCTTTAAGTCCTCAAATACTTCCTCATGGGGACAGGGACTGAGTACTGCTGTTCCCAAGAGTTCTTCCGAACCTTTAAGTCAGCCCTTCATGGGGGTCAGATGAGAGTGCAGACTACGTCCCATTCCTAGAAGATCTCAGTGAACCACCGGCCAGGAAGGACAGCAATTTCCACTTGGATCCTGAGTCCACAGGGCAGCGAAGGTGCTGTGCTGGCCGCAGCCTGGTCTTGGAGAGCCCTCTCCTGGGACCTGTGGCGTGGAGTGGAACTGTGAACTGGTGTGCTGGTGGCAATGGTGGAGGGAAGTGGGGGGAAGCTGCCCCTTCTTACATTGGATTTATCTTCAGGGTGCCCCTCAGGAGGCGTCAGTCCCTCCGGAAGAAGCTCCAGGCCCAAGGCCAGCTCTCAGAGCTCTGGAAGTCCCAGAACTTGGACATGATCCAATTTAGTGAGTCTTGCACAATGGACCAGAATACCAATGAACCCCTCATCAACTACCTAGATGTGAGACATCTCCATATGGAGTTTGGGTCACCGGGTGTGGGGAGGAAGTTTGGGAGCCTTCAGCTGGGGCCAGGACCATATCAACATCAGGTGCTCTGGCAGATTTCTTTGCTTGGGTGATTTATACAGACTGATTGATCCCTAGTCACTGTGAACTCTGCAGAACAGGCCTGAAAGTGTCCCAGTGTGCAGAGCTCTCTTCAAGAGGAAAGGGACAAGGATTGCATGTGCCTCAAAGGGAAAGACTCTTACTGTGTGCTCAGTTGGGCAGTTTACTAGCTATGGCTTTGGGAAAGGAAAGTACTTGACCTCCTGCATCCTCAGTTTCCTGACCCCTAAAATGGAGGCATTAGTGCCCCCTGCCTTGATCACAGTGATGTCATAGGAATCAGGATAATGAGAATGGAACAGAATGAAGTACTCTGGGCTGCGCTTGAGCCCCTCCCTCGTGGGCCTAGCTCTGCGCCGCCTATCCCGCTCCAGCCCTGCCACTTTTAGACTGAATAGGTTGTAGTCTATAGTACTCCAAGCTCCGGTTCCAGACATATTCTCCTCTCTCTGCCCCTCCCCCCACAGTCTCCTTTCTCTCCCTTCCCTGCAGATGGAATACTTCGGCACCATCTCCATTGGCTCCCCACCACAGAACTTCACTGTAGTCTTTGACACTGGCTCCTCCAATCTTTGGGTCCCCTCTGTGTACTGTACCAGCCCAGCCTGCAGTAAGTGCACCAGGAAATGGAGGTCAAGACCTGGTGCCTTGGAGGGCGGAGAGGCTTGGGTCCCCTCTGCCGGCGCTTTGTGCCGTAATCTATCTCTGGTCTCTCTGCCTGTGCCAGGGGCAGGGCTGAAATGTGGCTACCAGTCAAGATAACAGCTTCCGTGCTAGTCATAATTAATAGAAACTTAGCTACTAAAAAGATATATCTTTGACTTGATGACTCATTTCCTCTGAAACAACCAAAAGAACAATGGGAAAGTTCCACTGGTCTGTATCTAGACAGGTAGGTGGGCTGAGTTCTAAGGCAGACTGCTTCAAGCCTTGGCGGCCTGCACAATGGCATGGGTGTGTCCATTTGGCCAGAGGTGGCTCAGGAATTCTGTAAAGATTGGAAAAAGAAGCTAAACAGAGAAGACTTGTTCTGTGAGGGACACATTCCAGGGAGAGAAGGTCTCTGGAAACCCTAAAGCCAGATGTCTCCAAAGTTGGGTGAAGAATTAGGAGTAACTTTTTAGAGTCATTGTTTACTCCTGAGTTTCTTTTAAAGACCAGGCTCTGACCTACACCGATGGCTAGGACTGCTGCTGGCGCCTGATAAATGGTGCTTATCTTGTTGTGCCTCATGAAGTCATTGTGGACAAATCAAGTTTGCCCAGGGACAAGTATTTGGTCCCCAATTAGGCACACCTGTGGCTAGAAGGAATGCTAGCAGAGGGCTGTTACAGGCCCTTCCCGGAACCCCTCACCCCTACTGCATGTTGGAGGACGTTGCCAGGATGGAGGCAGTGAGCAGCGTTCTTGTCTTCCAGAAACACACCCAGTGTTCCACCCTTCCCAGTCCAGCACATACAGTGAGGTGGGAAGCACGTTCTCTATTCAGTATGGGACCGGGAGCTTGACTGGAATCATTGGAGCTGACCAAGTCTCTGTAAGTGCAATTCCTTCATCTTTTCTTTCTTGCCCAGAACTTGGGAGCAGGGGTAGCAGAAAACTGTTCAAGGTCTCAAGGGCACAGTGCCAGGTCTGCCTGAAGAGGACATAGGCAAGGCTAGCTCCTAGGAAAAGGAGTAGCACTCAATCTGCTCAGCTTGCTGAGCCCTAGAGGGAAGCTCGGGACCTCCTTTAGGAAACGAAGCCCAGGTTACAATGCCTGGTGTCAGGGCTGGGTCACCATGAAGAGATGAGAGCTGGCTGCCATCTTAAAAGAAACAAAAAGTTCAAGTCAGCAAGCAAGCTGGGGGCTCCCTTAGGGAACGAAGGGGAAAGGTGCAGGCAGGATTCCAACATAGAGAAGAATCAGCCGCAAGGCTCCTTGACCTCCCCTTGGTCAAAGGCCCTCTGGGTCCCTATTCTGTGGAAATCAACTGATGTGAGGACTGAGAACCCAGGTGCCTGGCCACTTTATGCAGGTGTATGGGCAGTGATACAGGCTTAGGACTTGGGGGAACACAGGCTGAATCACCTTGATGAGCATCATTCCAGTTCTGCGTGATCCCAAGGCTAGATGGACTCAGCCTTTGTCAACATTCTTCAAGGTTTTGAGCATTGGATCTATTAACTGAAAGTGCCACTAGCAGAAAAGTGCTTCCTTTTCACCCTTTCTCCCCAGTTAAACACGGCACAAATCCTTCTGAACTCTTATGAATTGTGTGGGGTTTTGCTACGCTGGTCTTCAGACAATATAAAGCAAAGTGAATATATTGCTAGCCTTAATTACTGTCTTTACGATAATAAATCTCCTTAAAATGGTTCCATAGCATTTTCATATCAGAAAAATGCTTTCTACATAAAAATGTTATATAGATTAAATAGCACCTTCTATTGGAACTATATGTGCATATGTAAATATATGTTATATATACATATGTAATAGTACAAATAACTATTTTGAAGGTTGCATTCCAAGCTGATAATTGTAATAACTCAGGAAAGCAGGGAAGGTACTGAAATCCACAGGAGGAAGGGAGGTCTCGGATGCAGTTGTCCCCTCTCTGTTAGCCTCTGGTTGGATGGGGAGCAGCCAAGCCCACAACAACTCCAATTCCAGCCCCTCTATCATTCTGGCTCCAGGGCCTGGTGCCCAATTGCTTCTGTGACACTGTGAGCTGCAGACCTCAGATACACTGTTTGCCTGACATATTTGCATATGGGGGAAATTTGCATATAGCCAAATACCTAAAATACATAGATGTATTATATAATTGTATAGATTAGTGCAGTTACTGCCGCCTTTAAAATCACAGTTATAGCTTAAAATGCAAGCATTTCAAAGTCAACGATCAGTGACAAACAAGAAAAACAAACCACTAGCAGATTGGAGCAAAGCAAATCCAAAGAAAAGAGGACATGACATCAAAGAACTAAGAAAGCCGCACCACAAACAAAATCAATTGCAAATTCATTGCAAAGAGTAACCCAACTGGCAAACCTCCAGCATGACTAATTCAGAAAAATGAAAGGATACATAACAATATTAGAAATGAACAAGAGGACATCACTAAAGGTCCTGTAGGTTTGAAACAGAAGATTTCAAACTTGTTTTATATTGACAAGTTTTACAATACCTTGAGAAATATGGCATATCAAAATCGACACTAGATAATCTGATGTCTATTTTAAATGTCTAATCTGCTATTAAATATCTTTCCACAAGGAAAACTCTAGACTTATCTTCCAGAGAACTGATAAAGATTTATTTCATAATTCATAAAACCAGCATAACTTCAGTAGTAAAACTTGAAAAGGACTACAACCAGAACTTGAACTTGCAGGGCATGATGGTGCACGTCTTTAATTCCAGCACTCAGGAGAGGCAGGTAGATTTGCTTGAGTTTGAGATCGGTCTGTTCTGAATAGTGAGACCCTGTCTTTAAAAAACAAGGGGGCAGGGATAGTGGTGCTGGAAGATGGTTTAATGGTTAAGAGCACTGACTGCTCTTGCAGAGGACCTGGATTTGATTTCCAGATCCATATGGCAGCTAATTGCTTGTAATCCCAGTTCCAGGGGCTCTGATGCCTTTTCTGGTCCCTAAGGGCACTAGGCAATATAGTTAGTTCTGGGGCCAGCCTAGAATATATGAGATCCTGTCTCATATATTCTAAGATAAGTCTCTCTCTCTCTCTCTCTCTCTCTCTCTCTCTCTCAAACGTCAAAGATTTTTTTGTGTTTTGGAGGTTTTGATGCAGATCTCACTATGTAGCACAACCTAACCTGGAATTTATATTCCTCTTGCCTCAGCTTTTTGAGTCTTGAGATTACAGGCAAGTGCCACCATGCCCAGATAGATACCAAAGTTCTAAACAAAATACTAGCACATTAAATCTGGTGATGTATAAAAAGACAATAAATCCCTCCCAAGAGTCATTTATTCTCAGGAATTTGTTATCCAAGACACTGAAAAGACACAGGTATGATAGTGCACGCCTTTAATTCCAGCACTCGGGAGGCATAGGTGGGTGGATCACTGTGACATTGAGGCCAGCCTGGTCTACACAGTGAGTTCTAGGCAGGCTGGGACTAGGGTGACCCTGTCCGAAAGAGAGAGAGAGAAAGAGAGAGAGAGAGAGAGGGAGAGAGAGAGAGAGAGAATAAAAAGAGAATAGTAATATGACCATCCTAACTGATAAAATTCAACATGTATTCACAACTTAGAAAAAAAATATAACTTCCTTAGTCTATTAAAGAATATCCACAAACCAGCTGTAGTGTATAACCCCAGCATTTGGGAGACTGAGACAGGAAGATTGAAAGTTTGAGGTTAATGTGGGCTACACAGAACCCCCAACACAGTTTATACAAAATAATAAAATTTTGAGAGTCTTATCACTGGCATTAAGAATGAGATAGCAGTATTCAATCTCCTCCTCCCCCCACCTCCTCCTCCCCCTCCTCCTTCCCCCCTCCTCCCCCCCTCCTCCTCCTCTTCCTCCTCCCCTTTGTGGTCATCATTTTAAACACAGTGTCTTACTATGCAGCCCTGGCTGACCTGGAACTCTCATAGATCTGCCTGCCTTTGCTTCACAAGTGCTAGAATTAAAGGTGTGCACCACCATACCCAGCCATATGACAGGAGTCTATATGTAGAAAATCTAAAAATATCTACAGATAGCACACTGGTGTTAATAAATGAAAATATCAACAGTTCTGGAAATGAGGTAAACATACAAAATAATTTGCATTTCTATGTAACAGTAAAGACAAGTGAAAAATAGGGTTTAATGACAGTATTTACAATACCACCAAAAACATCAAATACTTTAAAGTCAATTTAACATACATATGTTTATATATATATATATATATAAAACCTCTACCCTAAAAGCCATAAAACATTGCTGTATGATAAGGCACCTTCTAAATTAACCACAGCCACACTATGTTGAAGTCCAGGCTGAACCTAGCCTCTGAAACTAGAGGTAGATGATTCAAAGTGTGGGAATGGATAAGTTTGGCCCAGCTGCACCAGGGTATGTGTCTGAGAGAGTGCAGTTGGTGCCTGAATGAAATGTCTGACAACTCTTGCTAAATGCTTATTGTTAGCTCCTGCACTTTCTGCTTGGCTTGCTCCTGCAGAATAGAAAGTGTTAGGGGCCTTCCACCCCTAAGCTTGGGAGCTTCTGTATAAAAGTTTACCTTGAGAAAGACCTGGCACTACACTTGGGACAAATTTGCCCAATGTAGTCACCAACTATAAAGACTTTCTTTTGGCAATACCTTGTGTCTCAGTGGTCCTCTCTGGTGAAATACCTCATAACAACCGTATTAAATTTAAAAACCTACACGGGTTGAAAGACAAACTGTGCCCATAGGCAGCTTTAAAAAAAGGTCAAAATTGTCCAAATTGATTTATAGATTCAATTGTTACCCCAATCTAAACAGTAATCATTTTTTGTTAGAAATTAGTAAGTTGATTCAAACATGTAGATGAATGCACTGTAATATACTAAAATAATCTTGATGAAGAAAAACATTGCCAAGTTATTATAAAACTGTAGTGATTTGGACTGTCATATTGTCATAGGCTTAAAATAAACAAAAAAATGCGCCAGAATGTAAAATCCAGAAATTTCCCACATGGTCACTTGACTCATAGGAGCATATTATTGCAGTATGTGGAGGGAATGATGCTGTTTATTAAATAATGGTAGGGAATTTTGATATCTATGCAGAAAAACAATCTTGATACCTCTATCCTATGCAGTCAGATTTTAGATAGATTGTAGGTCTAAATTTTAAAAAAGGTAAAATGAGTTTTTAGAAGAAAACAGGAAAATGTCTTCATGATTATGAAACAAGTTAAAAACCCACTAACAATGAAGTAAAATTGATAAATTTGACCACATTAAAATTCATATAACTGCCAGGCAAAAAAATTCTGTAGTTACAAAGTAATTGGTTCTGAACTATATATATATAAAAAAAAAGACACAGACATTCCTGAAAGAGGCTATCCAAATGTCTAATTTCATTATTCATCATGAAATGCAATTTTTTAAAAAGCACAATATAACCCTCTGCATATCCACTAAAAGCCAACATGGAAAAGATAGGCTTTATCTAGTTTCAATGAAGGTATGGAGCCATCAGAACTCTTAGAATACTGGTAATGGAAATATTGGTGCCACCATTTTGGAAGACTCAACATATTTACTCAGAGAGAATATGTAGATTTCCCATGATTTAGCAATTTTACTCAAAGGCATATATTCAATAGAAATATGTACATGTGTTTACCAAAAGAAATAGACACAAAGTACCATTAATAATAGTCAAATGCAGGAAACAACTCAAATTCCCTCCATGCAGCTGGGCGTAGTGGTTCATGCCTTTAATCCCAGCACTCATGAGACAGAGGCAGGCAGATCTCTGGGAGTTCAAGACCAGCCTGGTCTACATAGAGAGTTCCAGGCCAGCTGGGACTGCAGGGAGAGAGACCCTGTTTCAAAAAGACCAAAAAATTCCCTCTATGGCATAATGGATAAATTGTGGTGATATATTCACACCCTGGAACAGCTTGTGGTAAGCACAGTGCTGAGTGACAAGCTGGATAACAGCATCTCACTGGATGATGCCATTTATGTAAAATTTAAAAACAAACAAAACCAATGTTGGTTGGGAGACAAGTCACTCTCAGGGAAGCACACAGGATTGGCAGGATACTGGCAGGGGCTGTGGGAGTTTCAAATGCCCTGTCTTGGTTTGGGTGCTCAGTTACATGGGCACATGCAGTGTGTGGAAACTTACTAATACAGAAATGATTTCTGTATTACATTAGACTTCAATTTTTAAAATTACATGAAGTAATAAGTAAACTGGATTAGCAAACAAACTTCTGTGTTTGTTTGGCCAAGGAAAATTGAGAAAAAAATAATTAGCTTCAGGGAAGAAGGGGGACCCAGGAGCCCCAGAGCCTCTCCAGCTAACCCTTGTCATCTTCCTGCAGGTAGAAGGCCTGACTGTGGTTGGCCAGCAGTTTGGAGAAAGTGTCAAAGAGCCTGGTCAGACCTTTGTGAATGCAGAGTTTGATGGAATTCTGGGCTTAGGGTACCCCTCGTTGGCTGCTGGAGGGGTGACCCCAGTGTTTGACAACATGATGGCCCAGAACCTTGTGGATCTGCCTATGTTTTCTCTTTACATGAGCAGGTGAGGCCTGTTAAGCCCACCAGGTTAGGTTAGTGATGACAACAGGCAGAAAGCCTGGTGTGCTAGACTTCATGGTCATGAGACATGGCGTGGATCTCTTGCTTGGTCTATTACCAGCTGTATGGTCTTGGGCAAAACAGTTAACCTCTCTGGACTTCATACAGTAGTTGTGACAAACACTTTGTAAACCTTAAGACTTATACTAAATGAAATAAGTCACTCACAAAAAAGGGACAAATATGATTCTACTTACATGAGGAAGCTAGAGTCAAATTCATAGAAATGGAATGTGCAATGGTCATTGCCAAGGGTGGAGAGATGGGAAGGGCGTTCCTGTTTATTGACTATATAAAATCTCTCCAGACACTGCATGGTGACAGTGTCTGGAGACAGGCTTTACAGTAATGAAAGCCTGAACCAGACACTCAGAAATGGCTAAGACAGCTTTATATTGTGTCTAATTGCCACAATTCTTTTTCATCACACATTGCAGTTTAGAAGGCCGTTTCTTAGCCTCTGTGCTCTTACCTGGGGTCCTGACGCCACCTCACTGTCCTGCCCACCCAGGAAGACCTCTTACCTCTCACACCCTGGCCTGAGCTCTCCCTGCTGTGGCATAAGCTCATTCTCCCTGTCCCAGTTTCTATGTGAAGAGTCCTGAATTCACTCTCTCCAGCTTTGCGGAGTCTTCAGTATGGTCACAGCCGGGACCAACCAGGCCTGGGCAGAATCGTGAGCATGCTATCAGGACACCTGTCTCCCCCTGTGAGGCCTCTTGTTCTCTTCCAGTCTGCAGCTGGACTGTGATTGGCAGTAGCAAGATCAGACCAGCACGGAGTTAAGTCCACCACTTGCATTGTTTCATCTTCTGGGCCTCAGTTTCCTCAAACGAATACTAGGTTGATGTGAGAGTTCAATAAGATTAGGTGGCTAGATTCCTAAAACCCAGGGCCTTGTGTATGCTAAGCAAGTGTTCTACCCCTTAGCTGCATCACAGCCGCCTCAAGCTGTAGGTATCTGCTCCCTTGCCCACTGCCACTCTGTCATGCAGTGCCCCAGAATTTGTGTTTTTCTGTTCCTTTCCCTCCTAAAAAAATGTCTACCACCTTCCATATCCTACTAGAACATAATTCTAGAAATAAATAGCACTGAAAATTAACCAATATTCAAG
The DNA here is from genome assembly GCA_035773235.1 of Eospalax fontanierii. Taxonomy (NCBI): domain Eukaryota; kingdom Metazoa; phylum Chordata; class Mammalia; order Rodentia; family Spalacidae; genus Eospalax; species Eospalax fontanierii. The sequence continues at coordinate 62,530,619 of CM069535.1, read as the reverse complement.
CTCCTGTAAGTCATATTGATTCAAATTAGCTTCTCTGCCTTAACACAAAGAAGTGGGTAATATAGAAACTCCAGATACCACAACATCCACAGCAGGGAAGGTACTTTACGAAAGGGTATATGGGGGGCATCCTCATCTCACATGATGCTTACACACCCAGGACAGTCCTGACCCGAGTTCTGAAGGAGCTCTGATGGTCCCTGACTCCTAACCCTTTTATCCCAGAAGAGGGGACATGCACAAGGCACTGGGCAGAACAGACTCTATCCTTGGTCCACAAAGGCTCAGATTAATCAGTTATCATAGTGGGAAGTTGTGGTAGTCAGGGCCAGACTGATGTGCTGCCCACCTAGGTCCCCAGTATGAACACCCAAAGATGAAGCAGAGGGCCTCCCTCAGTGTTTCCAGCGGTCCTGCCTTGACACCTTGCCTTTCTCTCTATGCAGTGACCCAGAAGGTGGCTCAGAAAGTGAGCTGACGTTCGGAGGCTATGACCCCTCTCATTTCTCTGGGAGCCTCAATTGGGTCCCGGTCACCAAGCAAGGCTACTGGCAGATTGCACTGGATGGGTGAGTACCCTCCATGTAGTCGCCGTGACCGAGTGGAGGAACTCGTAACCGCCACAAGGCAAACTGGATTAACTGAATGACACTGCCAGTCACTCGAGCGGGTGCTGGTGCTTGCTATCTGACTGGAGGTGTGGGGATGCTTGGGGAAGACAACAGGAGCAGTTTCATTCTGTGTACATTTGGTGTTCCTCTAATTCAGCATGTGACATGAGCCTGCCACCCTATGTTCCCACAGTCTTAACACATGAGGCAAGGGCTGTGTGACACGGGAACGCAAGGGGGACTTGAACTCAGTTTTTGCTTTTATGAGGTTTACATGGAATATGAGATGTGATAGCTACCATACGAAATACCTGTGGTCATGCCCTGAGAGCCACCGGAATGACCAGCAAACAGAATGAGACTGTCTCTACCCAAGGACTTCACGGGCTTCGTGGAGGCAGAGATACTGAATATATATGCAGTATCTGGGGGTGGAGCAATCATGGAAGCAGAGCTATGTGCCTGTCATTCAGTGAGCACTGTGCTGGATAACACAGGATTTCAAGGAGCAATTCAAGTTCCAGTTCCTGAGACATTCTGGATAAAACATGAAAGAGTGCCACCATCTTCTGGGGCTTTTCAGATGGTAGAGATTTACCTATTTGTGGACACAGCATCACTTTAAGAAATCCTGACCTGCTTTTTGTTTGTTTGCTTGCTTTATTTTATTTTTTGAGACAGGAATTTGTATGTAGGCCCAACTGGCCTGGCACTCCCACGATCGCCTTCCCTCAGCCTCCTAAGTGCTGGGATTACAAGTGCTCACCAAGATGTTCAGCTTGTAACCTATATATTTTTAAAGAAATGGAGTACAATAGAAAATAGAATAATGTATTTACATTTGTGTGCATGTTTATGCACTGGTCAAGAAGTATTTTTCTTACTGTGAATCTCAGCCCCAAAAGCAAGTTGAAGGGTTGGGTAGAATGGCTCATGCCTATAATTGCAGCACTCAAGAAGCTGAGACAGGAGGATTGCTAGGAGCTTGAGGTCAGACTAGACAAGGCAATATTATCTCAAAAAAAAAAAAAGGCAATTTGAGAAACAATCATGTAGGGAGAGAGACCAGAAAGGACATCTTCACTGAGTCCTGCTATGCTAGAGAGCCCCACCAGGAGCAACATGCACTAACAGGGACCTTTGTCCTCAGAATCCAGGTGGGAGACACTGTGATGTTCTGCTCTGAGGGCTGCCAGGCCATTGTGGACACAGGGACCTCCCTCATCACCGGCCCTTCGCACAAGATCAAGCAGCTGCAAGAAGCCATTGGGGCCACGCTCACAGATGGAGAAGTGAGTGTCCGCCTAGGTGGGGATGGGATAGGACCAGGAGGGGCTGAGCTCCAGGGACAGAACAGGCTGTCTCTGAGGGATCCTCTCTGTTTTAGTATGCTGTGGAGTGCGGCAACCTCAACATGATGCCGGATATCGCCTTCCTCATCAACGGGGTCTCATATACCCTCAGCCCTGATGCTTACGTCCTGCCGGTAAGAGCTGTTCCTTCTCCTGTGAGTCACAGGGCTTCCCCTGTGCCCGCCACTTCCCTCTTCTAAGTCACCTGCACTTGGTTGGACTGACTCCAAGCCCCTCTGCCCACCTGGTCCAGTCCTGATGTGGCATTCCCTCTGAGAGAGGCACAGTTGCCTGCGGTAGAAACTGTTGGGCTCACTTCTAGTTTCCAGTTCTGTCACTGAAGCAACAGTGATTTAGGGACAAGCCATTTAAGGAGGTTTTCTGATATTACCATGAGGGACTTATCCGGTATCGTGTGTGACTTGAGATATTACTGTCCTGTTTTTGTAGGTGAGGGCATTAAGACTCTGAGAATTAAATGAATGATTCAAGCGATGAGGTGATGAATCTACAGGGATGACTCTGCAGTTAAGAGCATTTGCTACTCTTCCAGAGGACCACAGTTTGGCTCCCAGCAGTCATGCCACAACTGCCTATAATGTTAATTTCAGGGGACCCAGCACCCTCTTCTGGCCTTTATGGGAACACAGCACACATGTGCACAGACATACACATAAATAAATAATAACTTTTTTAAAGAATGACTTTAAAAAAAGATATGAGCTGCTTGGGCAGGGGCAAGATAAAGTTATACTTATGTCTCAACATTCAGATTAACTGTGCCAGCATACAGGTACTAAGGTATAGGCTGGTCTTCTCTAACTCTCTCCCAAAGCCATCAAGTATAAACAGACAGTCCAAGCAAATACAAGCATTTTCCCTAGAGCACAGCTTCGAGATACGCCCCATAAGCCCCTGTAGTATAGGCTACATTCTGGAGCTGCCTCTGCAGACACCATGCTGAAAACAAACCCCACATTCAGACAGAGCCCTGCTCCCCAGTCTACACACCCGTCACCGCTCCAGCCCCATACTCTCCAGCCTTTACCCAACAAGAGGCCTGCTTGTGCCCACCCCCTGCCCAACATGGCACTAGGGTCCTTTCAAAAGGACCATTTCTTTAAAAAACATATAGGTTATGAGCTGAACATGATGGTGAACACTTGTAACCCCAGCAGTTAGGAGGCTGAGGGAAGAGGATCATGGGAGTTCCGGGCCACTTGGGCCTACATACAAGATCCTGTCTCAAAAACTAAAATAAAGCAAGCAAACGGGGGCCTGCCAGATTTTAATCAGAGTCATCCCAGTCCATCCAGGATAGCAGAATAGCTTCTCAGAGTCGCCCCAGTCCATCCAGGACGGCAGAATAGCTTCTCAGAGTCGCCCCAGTCCATCCAGGATGGCAGAATAGCTTCTCAGAGTCTCCCCAGTCCGTCCAGGACGGCAGAATAGCTTCTCAGAGTCGCCCCAGTCCGTCCAGGATAGCAGAATAGCTTCAGGTTTCGCCCTCTTCCTTCTGGTCTTTCCCACCTCCTCATCAGCTACTTTGAATTTCAGGTGGTTTTGGGGAAGACCATCCTTGCCTGTAGAACCCACATCTTAGCTAAACGGGAAAATAAGATTGAGAGACAGGAGTGGCAATGCACACTTATAATCCCAGCAGTTGGAAGGTTAGAGAAAGATAGTGAATTCTGGACAACATGGGTTATACAATGTCTCAAAAATAAAAAAAAAGATTGGAGGAGATTAGACTCCTATCATAGAGCATTAGACTCCTCGCTCTGTATCTATCCCATTCAAAGCAACATGTTCTAACAGCAAACCTTTTGCAGTAAGATCTGTTTTTCCAGTCATAAAATGATGGCAGGGTAACAGATGAACTGTTTTCAAAATCAGAGAACACAGATGAATGAATTTGTGCAGACATACACTCTACTGAGTAAACAGATACGGATATGAAATGGAAGAATCCACCAACCACAAACATGGCACTCAGCAGGCACCCTTTTGGTGCCAGTCACCAGTGTCACTCGGGACAGCTTCCGGAAGCACTGCCTTCTTCTTCCCCTGCTTGCTATTGACATGGTTCTTTTTTGATCCCAGGACTTCATGGATGGAATGCAGATCTGCAGCAGTGGCTTTCAAGGACTTGACATTCAGCCTCCATCTGGGCCCCTCTGGATCCTGGGGGATGTCTTCATTCGAAAGTTTTATTCAGTCTTTGATCGTGGCAATAACCAAGTGGGTCTAGCCCCAGCAGTCCCCTAGGTAGGGATGTGTGTCTTTGCAGGATACCTGAAAGCCCTCGAACCCACATTTCTCACAGAAGGTAATCATCCCAAACAAGGAATTAAGACTAAACAAAACATGATAACATATACAGCCTCGCACACACATCATACATATGCCCCACCTCTACCATCAACATGATGGAAGAATTAAGTTGAAATCTCCATAGACACAAGCATAAGCAATGGTAGAGCAAATCCCTGTGATCTACTCCACACCCCACCCAAAGTGGCCAGGGCCCCGCTATCTGCTCTGCCTCTACTTCTTCCTCTGACCCACAGACCTGGATTCTGAAGCAAGCTCTACTCATCACGTTATTTTGTCCAAAGTATGGCTAATGTCCCTAAAAGTCAGAGCCTAAGCGTGCCCCACTCTCTCATAAATGTGTGGTTGTTTCTACAGCTGATTTATTTGTCAGGATTCAAACCAGATCCATACTTGGGGGAAAAAAAAAGTCAAATTGCATTAATTTGAAATACCTCTTAAGCCTCTTTTCTTCTATAGAATTTCCCATATTCAATATTTTGCTAGTTGTAATCAGACATGGTAGTGCATGCCTGTAATCCCAATATTTGGAAAGCTGAGGCAGGAGAATCACTTCTAGGCATCCTGGGACACACAGTGAATTCCAGACCATCTAGGACCACATAGCAAGACTTGGCCTCTAAACAGGACCAGGAAAAAGAATTTAGCTGGCTAAAATCCAGAAGTGTCATTTGACATGGGTCTCTGCATCCATCCTTCCTATAAAGTGGTAGATAGATCTAGAGGCCCTTTTTTATGGTAAAATGTTACAGGTCCAAATCCCTCAGAACGATTAGGGTTTTCCTCATTCTGTTAAAAATAGCTTTCCTTCATCAGCCTTTTGCTCACTGTGAAGTATAGCTCATGAAGGAAAGATGGCAACTATCTGAGACCTTCTGCCCTTTATTTACGAGTTGTCAAACTAAGGAGCTGGTGGTATAGCAGGGGCTGGGGTTTCAATCTATCTAATGTGTTCTGACATACTGCAGTTACTTTTAACACTCAACTCACCCTTTCTTGAGTCAATGGGTGTTGCTTCAAGTCACTTCCTGGGAATTTTTCCAGCCCATCTTAGACACTTCCATTCTGTAAGATGGTCTTAGCCATTGTCCCAAGAAATTCCTTGCTGCATACCTATTAAGTTTACTATAAATAAAAATACTTCCTAACCTGGGGGGAGTGAGGAGGAGCAGACTGTCTGAGGGATCTCCCATGAGAACCTGGTCTGGCCCATCTTCATTCTGGGGACTGCGATACATCAGTATTCTAATCACCTGAACAAAACAAAACAAAAACGCCTAACTCTTAAATATAGTCTTTAAAAGCGGGCCTAGCTCTGGGACACTCATTCCCCTGGATATCTCTCTACCGTCTGTCTCCTGGAACTGTGCTGATGGAACTGTCTAGTTGGAATTCTGTCCCTGGTACTATGTCCCAAGTCTGGTCCTACCCGTAATTTTATTCTAAATGGTTTCTCCATCTTCAGTTGGGGAAGTACAAGCTTGGCTCTCCCCGAAACTTAACAGACCATCCCACCTTTTCATATGCTAGAGGGAGAAAACTCACCCCTGCAAGTTGTCCTTTGTCCACATGTGCACTCTGTGGCAAGCACACATGAAAACAAATAAACACATAAATGCAAAACTATCTTTTTCTCTGGCCATCTAAACAAACAGAGATAGCTGTGAGTAATAACTCCATACTCCACAGAGTCTTCTCTAAACTGCTGTCCTCCTTTCAAAGTAACTCCCCTCTCAGACAGGCCTGGATGGAATTCCTAGCACAGCTGGAGGGCCTCCACACCTGTTTGCTCACCTGTCAAACTGACCTATCCTGGGTTCATGTGAGGACTCAGTGCCCATTTGCATGTGGAAGCACTTAGCTGGCTGACATGGTTGGTCCTCAGGAAGCTTCACCCATCAGGACAGCTCTCAGAAAAAGCAGAGGCCTTGAACCCAAAGACTTCATAACCTACCCTGAGTCAAAGCACCAAGAGCCATATGGGGACGGATTTTAGAGCAGCACTCGTGCAGGTGGTCTCTGTAGGGTCATTTCTACACAAGGGTTTTCTAGAATGCTGACCTGGGTGTGCATATCCAGCAGTCTGAGAGGAAGAAGTACAGAGAATGAATATGATGCATAAGCCACACTGTTGACTCTATTGGATGACCAAACAGAGTGCGGATGTGGCCTTCTAGTCCCACTAGCTCTGTCACAAAATGCTTCTGTACCTGGCCTCCTGTCCCATCCTTCTGAGCCATGCCTTTCACCAAGAACATTTCAAGAACATCCTAACTGATACTCTGACCCCAGCCATCTCCCCTGTACCACACAAATGCCTGACTCACATTTCTGAAAGCCACTTGAATCCCACCCTCGCCCCGCTCCCACTTCCCTGTAGTTCCCCTTAAGCACAAAAAGACATCCAAGCCAACATGATTTCAAGACAGTCTAGGGCCTTGCCTCAATTTGACTCTCTTCCCCATGCATATAAGAGCCTCCTGAGCCAGCTGAGCCCTCTCTTTTTTCTCATTTGCATACATTGCTCTCAGGAATCCTTCTAACTATTTACCAGAGGAGCAGGCCACTCCCCAGAGTGTCCTCTCTTGACAACAGGGAAAGATATCCCAAACCCATAATCTCAATACTCAGGAGGCAGAGAGGCAGGAGGATCAAGGTCAGCCTGGGTTACATGGTAACACACCTTCTCTGCTCCTTGCTCATCTCAAAACAAAAACAAGTGAAACCCTAGATGGAATTCTCCAGCTCAGATAACACAGTAAAGGTATGAGCCAGGTCTGGGTGTTTTTCCTGGACCAGCTCTCCTCTGCCAACCAGAGGCTGGGTATCTCCTGCCTGCTCCTAGGTCACCTCCCTTTACAGCAAACCTGCCTGCCTCTTTCACTCCACACATCTGCACACGCATCCTGCCCATCTCTCCAACTTCAGTTCACATCCCTCCTTCACAAAGTGCCCTCTTTGGCGCTCCCAAACTAGGATTCCCAGCTTCCTTCTCCGAATCCCCTCACCTGTGCTTAGTCTCTGTCATATTTCCATTGTTAAATAGCAAGATCTATTTTTTGTGTCCTCCAGAGTCTGACCCACTCAGATTATTGTTTGGATCTGGGGGGTGTGGGATTATTCACATTCACTCAGATTATTGTTTGGATCTGGGGGGTGTGGGATTATTCACATTCACTCAGATTATTGTTTGGATCTGGGGGGTGTGGGATTATTCACATTCACTCAGATTATTGTTTGGATCTGGGGGGTGTGGGATTATTCAGTGGGTGGGCATCAGGGCCTCCTTCACAGGGCACAAACTGGGCAGCTTTCTCCAGGGTAGTACCGTCAGAGGAAGGGAAGGAAGCTGCTGACTTTTGGTTCACGTGGATGGAGGAAGTGGGACTGGAGCCTGTTGGCTGGTGACTTAGTTTCCAAAGCCACTGGAAATAGTTCTCATCTAAAAGAACAAGTCTTATTAGTCCCCTGTTTGGAAGTTGTGAAACCCGGGCTAAAGCGAAGGCTCAGCAGTTAAAAGCACTGGCTACTCTTGCAGAGGACCTAGGTTAGGTTCCCAGCACCCACATGGCAGTTAACACTGTCCATAACTCCAGTTCCAGGGGATCTGATGCCCTCTTATGACCTCCATGGGCTTTGTACAACATAGATGCCCTTACATACATGCAGGCAATACACTCATACACAGAAAATAAAAATAATAAATAAAACATTGTTTTAAGGAAGCTGTGAAACCCAACTGCAGATGGGTTGCTTCCTATGCCTGAAGCAGATCCCAAGGCACTTTTACATCTCAATAGCATGTGCCTCCATGCCATCATGTGTGCTCCCACACCATCACATACACATACTTACACAGGCAAAAGTTCATTTAAAAGCAGGCCGCAGAAAAAGAAAAAAGAAGAATGCTGGGGGATCTTCTAAGAGCAAACCAGCTGTTATAAACCAGCAGTTATCTTGGACTTCCTGAGCAACCAAAATACAGCACTTGGGTAAACAGGCTCTAGAATTTTTTCCAACTTCCCTATACCACATTCAATATATAAACTATTAGTATGTCTTGATCCAAATATGTCTCTGGTTGATGCAAGAAAATAAGCGTCAACTTTTGTTCCACCAACAACTCTTTAATAGAGCCCATAAAGCAACCTTAGTGACCGAGTATGGGATTCAAGACTGCTCCCTCTGCTTTCCAAAGGTGTGATCCTACGCCTGGCCTAGACAAACACATCAGAGATGGCTACTAGAACCAAGAAGGACTTTCTGACAGGACAGTAATAAAGGAACGACTCCACAAGGGGCAAAGTCCCATCTTGTGGGAAATACGGGGTGCATCAAATATAGTATATGCCTTAAGGGGACCCCTTAAAGGGGCGACCTTCTTCATTCATTCATATACAAACCCACTTCATTCCCCTTGGTGTCTGCCAACTATATTTACCCAAGGTGTGCCCCCTGAAACCTCAAAGAGATGACAAAATGAACTGTGTGCTAACAGCCTTTTAAATTACTGTTTCCTTCTAAGTACTTCAGGTCGGGCCATACAACTTAACCCGAGAAGCCCAGGGAGATGTCAGGACATGACTCACCTCTCGCAAACCTGACATGGTGTGGTGCAGAGAAGTGTGTGTGTGTGTGTGTGTGTGTGTGGTGAATATATACCATGTGAGTGGTGTGGGAATGGGGTATTCCAGTGGTCTGAGGTATATGTGGTGAGAAATGGAGCTTAGTGAGTTTAGTATGTGTGTAAAGAGCGTGGCACAGGGAGTGTCTGTCTAGGTGTTTGCAAAGTATATACACGTGGTATGCTTGTGTAGTGTGGCAGTGTGGGGTATATGTGTGTGTACTCTGAGTGTGATGTATGTGTGCAGTCCTGGGATAAGAGCCAAGCACAAGAGCAGAATCCCTTCCAACCTCACTGGTGGTAGGACAAAATCTGCTACACACCTGTGCTGGAAAGCATCAGTTGTCAACTTCACACACCTGGGTGGAGGGACCCTCAATTGCCTCTATTGGATTGGCCTGTGGTCCTGTCTGTGAAGCACTTTCTTGATTGTTGAGTGATGTGGGAGGGCCCAGTCTATTGTAGGAGGTGCCACCCCTGGGCAGGTGGTCCCGTGTTATAAAAGAAAGTAGGCTGAGCATGTGCCAGGGGAGCAATCCAGAAAGCAACGTTCGTCGGTGGTCTATGCTTCAGATCCTGCCTCCAGGTTCCTGCCCTGCCTTGGTGTCCTTTGACGATGGACTGTGAACCACAAGCCAAATAAACCCTTTCCTCCCCAAGTTGGTTTGGCCAGTGCTTTATCACAGCAATTGAAAGCAAACTAAGACAAGAACAGTTCCTATGAACTAAATTTTCCTGGTGCCCAAATCCAGGCAGCTCTAAAAATCTACCCCACCCCCTCCACCCACACAGCTGAGGTCACCCCAGCCCAGCCTCTTTTGCAACTTTCCAAGTCTGTGCACAGAAAGAGAGGAGGAAAACTCAGAGGGAAGTGGCCTCTCACCAAACTCTCTTAAGTTCTCAACACTGGTCTGATTGAGACTGTTGCTCCAAGAAGAACAGCCCAGGCCCAGAAGCACTGCAAGAGGAAGGTGAGTGCTGCTCAGCCGCCGCTCGCTCTAAGGCTCGCTCTAAGGCTCGCTCTAAGGCTCGCTCTAAGGCTCGCTCTAAGGCTCGCTCTAAGCGCCTGTCCTTCCGTGGTCCAGCTGTCCTGGGGCTATTTGTGTGTTGAGAGGGAGGAACAGAGGTAGGGATCAAGCAGGAGGCTAAGAATCTGGCCATGGCAGGGTTTTTAAAAAAGACCCCTACACCGCAGAAAGTTCCTGGGCGTGGTAGCAAGAACCGACTTCCCCTCCCACCCTCAGGGAGCTGGGGCCCAGCTTGGGGCTCTTCAAAGGCCGGCAGTGCCAGACAGGACATGGGCATGGCCAGCTCAGTCAGAGGAGCGGGTCACTACTACCCAAGACCCGAGGGGCTGCCAGAAGCTGAGGCCCTCCAGGAGGACTGGGTCCTGGAGTCCCCATGCTGTATAGCCAGAGAACTTTCTGGTATGGGGTTGTGGGGCTCCCCTGGAATGGGAATCACTGCTCTTGGTCTAATCCATAAGTATTTCTCCTGGCAAAGAGCTGCGGGACGCTTCATGAGAAAGAGAACAGAATGGGGCAGATCTGAGCTCTACTCTAAATAGGCCACTAACTAGGATTATGTGTGTGTGTGTGTGTGTGTGTGTTCATTTATAGGTACATGTGTGGAGGTCTGAAGGCAGCTTTGTGGAGTCAGTTTTTTTTTTTTCCTTCCTTTACACGGGTTCTGGAGATCAAACTCAGGTTGTCAGGTTTGTGCAGCAGGTACCTTTACCCACCGAGTCATCTCACCTGCCTACTGACTAGTTTTTGACTGAAGATTCTGCTTTGCAATAATGGTATTTTGTAAGCTACAAGTGTTCTGTAATTGCTATGTATTATGCATTGATAAAAATAACTTCTCTGGGCTTGCTGATCCATCGTCCACTACAAAGGTCCCATGGAGATAGTAATTTGTGTATATCCTCAGACTTACCCTGTGCTACTGCACAAAAGGTATACACTGCATGGGGCTGGGGTGCAGACGGACAGGTGTATTGATAGACAAATAGATAAATGGGTGGATATTCAATGAATGACATGAATGGATCGATAGCTATTTGTGGAAGCTTCATTATGCCGCAGTATCAGCCAGGCTTTGGGGACGAAGGCAAAGAGAGGTAAAAGGCACTGTCCTAGGTACAGGTGGGCTACCTGGGGAAGCAGGACAAATAACACCAGAGAATTTAAGGAATAAGCATACTGAGCCTTCTGTATGTACCACAAAGTGGGTGTACTTTGTGGAGGAAGCAGGCCTAGACCTGCAAGGATCTGGGTGGGTAAGGCAGACTTTGAAGTGATCCTGGCAGGCATCAAAGCCTCATGTTCCGCTATTGGCCTCTTTCCTAGTCTCAAATTATATGTTACATTGTTTTTTAGGTCAGATATAGTTGCCATTCTCCATGGTGTGGGATGGAGAGAAGAGTTGCTGCCAAACAAGATGAGAAGTTAGGATGGCCGTATCCTGGGTGGGGACCTTGGGCCTGCTGCAAACTTCTTAGCTGCCCCTGCTCACTGGTCTCACTACCAGCCTACATGGCACCCCACCTAACACAAGCGAGGCAGAAGACTATGGCTGGGTCCTGCCTGGGACCATGGGGTAGTGGGGAAGGTGGAGAATGAGAGCTTCAAGCATTCTGCAGTTCTAATCCCAGCAAGGGCCTGGCGGCAACTCAGTCTTTCTCGCATCGTAGAACGTACCTTCAGCAAATGAGCAGGCCTGGCTTGGGCTTGGAAGTGCTGCCCTACCAAAGCAGAAAGATGGTCCCATCTGGTGTTCAGCCTGGGCTGGTTGAAGGCAGGTCCTGTATTCCAAGCTTGTCACTCACTGTTACTTAACAGTGAAGATGACTCAGCCTAACCACTAGGAGGATGGCCTGCTTCCCACTGAGTCAGCCCAGTGAGCGGAAAGACACTTAAAAAGACAATGTGGCTATAGGCCTGGCGAGGGTAGAGAGGGAAGGGACCTCAGCTACCGTTTGAAACCTGAGAGTGTTCCTGAGCGCGGCCTGCCACTCTCTGGCTGCCAAGCCTACTTCCCCAGACCTGCACTGGGCCAGTCCAGGTCACTTTCTTGTTGCTGGTCACCCTGAATCCAAGATGAAGGCCATTTTAAAATACCAGACTCCTCAAACGTTTGCCCTTTGTGCGATCTCCAAGGGAGTATCCAGGGAAAGGGGATCAGTACTGTGGACGTGGTGGGGAAGATACAAGGACTGAAAGTTGCCAAGACTTCAAACCCCAAGGTTGGGCTTGGGAGAAGAACTGAGCATTGCTATGGATGATCCCCAGGAGGGATCTACTGCTGGTGAGAGGAAGAAGGGCTGGAGGACAGGTTCAGCTATGTTTTCCACCAGCCTAACATTGTCCAATTCTTGTATCAAGCGACACTGAGGTCCTTCCAGTACTGGGCAGGCTCTGCACTAGAAGCTTGAAATTCACCATGGTGGACAAGTTCATATCATCAAAACTGGCAAGCAGTGCAATCTGGGTCTCAGTCCTCAAACACCACCTCCCCAGTTGTTAAACTCCGCAATTCTGTTATATCATGCTATAAGACTATGATACATACCACCTGAAGAGGAAGCCACAGCCAAGAGTGATGCTGTGAAATGGGATTTTACCCAAGAGGGACTAGACCGTCCAAGGTTAGATAATACTCAAGGTCAAAGGTGGGTTGATATGAGAAGAGAGAGCACTCTGCCCCCAAACTCGGATTATTCCCTGGTAGGAGGCAGCCTCTCTGTGACCTCAGTCATCAGTGACTTGTCCTGTCCACAAGTCATACTCAGATGACTCTGGGCTGCCACCCAGTCACATGCTCTTTGCAACAAGATGTTGAGGCTGTTTCTACTATTTTTAAATTATAGAAACAATTTAAGATTAAGGGAAAAAATTTAAATATACAAATGTAAGATAAAATGAGAACTCTGGTCCATCTCTCCATTCCTCTCTACATGATGTTTCTGCTTGTAACTTTCTGTACATTTCCAGGACCGGCATAGGTGGAATGTTAACCACACTCTTTTGAAACTGCCTAATATTTCAGAGTGCATATGGACTGTCATTTAGCAGAAAGTCTACTACTGATGGAGATTCAGGTAGAACACATGTGTACCCTGAAAGGGGCACCAGGGGTCAAGTGTGTGCTTCTCATTCTTTAACCTCACAGTTAAGGGGCTAGCCTCATGACAACATGGAACACTGCCACAGTTGCAGATACTTGGGGGTCTGAGGCAAGAGGATTGCTAGTCTGAGGCCAGTCTGAGCGATGGCATGAGTCTCCATCTCAAAAATTGAGTGATGGTGTACTGTGATAGAGTACTTGCCTAGCAGGCTCCAGGCACCAGCCTGCTCTTCTGTTGTTTTTGAGACAAGATAGAGACAAGAGACTGTAGACCCAACTGGCCTGGAACCCACTATGGAGACCAGGCTGGCCTCGATCTCACAGATATCCCCTGTCTCCGCATTCCAAGTGTTGGAATGAAAGGCATGCACCATCATACCTTTCTATGCTCTTTGTTTTCCTCTATTTTTATTTTTATTTTATGTGTATGAGTGTGTTACCTGCATGCATGTAAATGTGTCTATGTCATGCAATGCCCACAGAGGTCAGAAGAGGGACTCAGAAGAGAAACTGGAGTTACAGATGGTTGTTAGCCACCATGGGGTACTGGGATTTGAACCCTGGTCCTCTATAAGAGCAGCCACTCATAACCACAGAGCCACCTCTCCAGCCCCTGCTCTTTTTTTTAAAGCCTAGTATATTAATTGGTACTCTGGTTATGCTCGTTATTTTCTCATTCTATGACAAAATGCGTCACAAAAGCAGGAAGTAAGGGTTTATCTGGAATCACAGTTTGAAAAACAGTCTATCCTGGACAGGAAACTTGAAGCAGGTGGTCACATTGCCTGTGCAAGCAGGAAGCAGAGGGAGATGAACGAACTGTGTATCCAGTCTGGGATCCCAGCCTGTGGACTGGTGCCATCCACGGCCCCATCACACTTCAGTTCATTCAGTCTAGAAACTCACAGATATGCCCAGAAATTTGTCTCCTGGGTGATTCTAGATCCTGTCAAGTTGATAATCAATACAAATCTCATCTAGTCTCTGACACTAGACCTGGATCCAAATCTCACCTCCAGTCCAGGCCCCCACTAGAGGATGCTGTATTCTTAGAGACTGATCGCTGAACTTCTGGAAACATCAGATTCTTAGGAAAACAGAGCAGTAATGGTACCAATCCCTTAGCTATTTTGTGTGCACTAAAATAACTACCATTTCTTAAGACCTTAATTTGTGCCAGTAAATGTATCACAACATGTCAAATATAATAGTTTATTCATTCATTCAGTCCACACAGTGTATCTATTGTTTGCTTGTATATTCACAAAGCTCCTAGCACAGCAACTGGAAAATGAATGTCACATGTAGAGTGCTGTACTCTAGCAACATGAGTGACCTGTTCCCAGTGTGTCGTGAAGGCAGTCCCTCCGCATCCTCAGGATGCTCTTGCATTGCAGTGTGGGTCCTCACACACTGCTCCTCCCCTGTTCAGCAGCCCCAGGCCTCTCACTCTAAGTGACCCTCTTTGTCACTTGGGCTACCTTCTCCCAGTTCTCCTAAGGCTTTGCTGAGCTCACCAAACCTGAGCCTACTGCCCCGGATATCTGTGTACAAACTGCAGGGCTTCAAACTCAGGTGACCAGAAAGCACAGAGGCACAAAAGAGCTTTCTCTGGCCTCCATTAAAGCACTGGCTCATCCATTTACTACAGTGTGGTATTATATGAGTCACAAGTGACTCTCTCTCTCTCTGCCTCTTCCCCCTTCTCCCTTGTGGTTCCAGGACCTCGTTCATGCTAGGTCGGTGTTGTAGTACTAAGCAGTATCCCCAGTGGAGTGACACTTCTCTGGGCCCTGGTTGCACTCATCCCACCTGCTGCACAGGGTACCTGGCACAGCCCACTGCTTATCCAGTGGTGGATCTTTCCTGCCTTCTGCCACCTTTGTGAAATTCTGACTCCCTCTAAGACCCTGTATTGGTTTTTTAAGCTAAGTTAACATACTGTACCAATGTGTTAGGAAACAGCACCCCATCGCTCCCAGGCCCCTTCCAAAAGTGATGACTAATGCTTGGAGCTGTCAAAGACTTTTAAGGGCTTCTTAGCTACTACTTGTTTGATTGCCTTTGTAGGCAGCAACATCATTGCAGTATGCCAGTCTGGGTTAGTATCCTGAATTCCCTGCCTCTGCATCTCTGGAGGGTGGGAAATGTTTGCTAGTAGTTGGCTGAGGAACGAATGAGTGACTGAAATGGGATATCCATAGCCCACCTTAATCCTGTATCATCCCTGAAGGCTTTTCCATTCTCCATCCCCAGAATTCTCTTACGTCATTCTGTTCTAGGAAACATTGCCCTCCACAGGGCGTGCCTCGCTTCTTCAGGCCCACGACGCTGTCGCCACACGCCTTCTCTGCATCTTTTATAACTGGATTTTTGTGAATTTCATATACTGCATCTCAATCATATTTAGACCCCTCCCCTTTCTGTACCCTCCCCAAAGCTCCCCCGACAGGTTTTCATGCATTCTATCATATATGTTAAGGCCTATTGAGCCAAGCTTGTGTCCCCAAAAGTCCCCCAGTGTGAGTTCATCCACTGGCGCCTGCTTGACCTAACTAGTGTCTCTTCCTTAAAAAAAAAAAAAAGAAAGAAAACTCTCTATCTCCTGGTAGTCGTCGGTTACCAGTAGTTCCTCAGCTAAGGTAGGGCTTCTAATCCAATTCCCTGTTTCTACGCTTGGTGTTTGTGTAGTCTGAACTTTCACAGGGCTGGTAATGCTGTTGCCATTACTGTAGCTTCATATGAGCGACTTCACAGCTGCCTGGAAAACTGTTTCTTTGTGGTCATTTACTACCCCTGGCTCTTACAGCCTTTCTGCACCCTCTTCCACAATTGTCTCTAAGCCTTGGGTGGCAGAGGTTTGATATAGGTGTCCTACTCAGGGACAAGCACTCTGTCGTCTCTTTTTCTCTGCATTTTGGCCAGTTGTGCCTTTCTGTTTCATGAAGAAGCTTCACTGGTGAGAGCTGAGATATGCACTGCCTTCTCTGAATCTCAGGAACACTTTCTGGTGTCACTTGGTCCCTATTTCTTCTTCCCTGAAGTTCTGATAGTGGGCTTCTATTTGTATCATCTTGTGCACTCCCAATGTCAAGTGTATAGCTTTGTATGCATTCTCTTCACAAGAAGACAACACATACGTCTATGTTCAGCAATGTACACATTAATTACTTTAATTTAACCATTTTATAATGTATAAATTCTATATTTCAAAACAAAGTGCTGGGAGTTATGGATATGCTTCAGTGTTAGATTGATTGCCTAACATTCACAAAGCCCTGGATTCAAGAAAAAAATTAATGACATTTAAATATTAGCTTATACTTCAATATTACTGCATACATAATTTAGCATCAACTCTTCACTTAGATCACAGGGCACAAGCATTTCCCACATATAATAAAATATGGCATGGCTTAACTACTTCTTTATTGTTGGATGTTTATAAACAATACTGGAAGGACAGTCTTGAATAAAACTCTTTGCTCAAGTTTCTGATGATTTCCTTAGGACAAATTCCTAGAAGTAGAGGTCACAAATATTTTTAAGGCTCTCCACACTTGCTGCCAAGTAGCCTTCCAGAAACACATACCAAGCCCCCGCCCCCACCCCAGCTTCAAGAGAAAAAGGCCCTGTGATTCTACAAGTACAGCCATACTTCGGTTGCGGGAAGGACATTCGCTCATCCAAAGCCTCCAGGCAGTCCTTACAATGGACCCCTTGTCCTGCCCCATCCTCTGCTCCTACACTGCCCTTGGTCCTGGCTCTGGGCTATGCGTCTTGCAGGCTTCTGTTCAGCTCTTTCCTGCTTCCTGGCACTCCAGGCTGACTTCTGAGAGCAGAACTGGTAGAGCTGAAGGGTGAGTGTTGCTGTCCGGGATCACAGCACTCCCAGCCTTGGGAAGCGCCTAGGAAAAGCAAGGGGAGGGTGGGCACAGGGTGCTGAGTCACAGCTTCGCTGGAGTCCTCTGCACAGGCATCCTGATGATTCAGAAAAACTAAGAGCTCAGATGTCAGAGTCGGAGAGGTTTGATGTTATTGCAAAGTGTGGTAGAATACACAGGTGGGCTGCAGTGCCTGGGTCTAGAGGGTCAGCCTCAATGACAATGGCCACACTGACCAGCGCAGAAATGACCTCTATTTCCTCACAGGCCCTGAAGCCTCTCATGAACCCCCAGAAGAAAGTGGACTTGAAACTTATCATTGTTGGAGCACTTGGGTAAGCCAAGACCAGCTGCAAACAGCCTCACTCATGAGTGGTAAGGCCTCTGGGTTGTGCCCCAATCTCCAGTGGGTCCCTTTCTGAATGCACCCTACTTCCAGGAAGGGAGCTTAGTTGGAAGAAAGAGGCTAGCAGTTAAGTCCAGCTCTGCAGAATCCAACTGTGTAGCCATTCAGCACCTCTGGTCCTCCTCCACCTGCCACACCCAGAAAAATCTGAGCACTGTTGTAGGGTATTCAGCTTTCTCCAAAACTGCTCGCTTTGACTGGTCTCTGCTTCTAGAAACTAGTTCTAGTTCCTTGCTCCTCCAAGGGTGGTCCCTGGACCACAACTATTAGAAATTGAGAATCTGAGCCACTCTATCTTAAGACGCCAGAGGGCTTACTACTGCCCTTCTCTTACGTGTCCTTCCCCCCGCCTCTCTTAACACCTATGCTTAAATCTATATCAAAGCCTTTTTTAAAATAAGTTCCAATTTTGCTTCAAAAAAAAAAAAGACTCAATTTTCTTTTAAAAGATATGTGGAAAGAAATCCAGAAACTAAAGGAAGGCCTAGAGGATGAGGTGTGGTGATATTCTGAGACTTGGCATAGCTTTGTATGTTTATAGGTATGTGTTCATATGTGTCTGGAATTTCTCCTCAGTGTAGGAAAGACCTCTCTCCTTCACCAATATGTGCACAAGACATTTTATGAGGAATACCAGACCACGCTGGGGGCCAGCATCCTCTCCAAAATCATCATATTGGATGACACAACTTTGAAGCTCCAGGTGAGCAGTCCCCTCTTCATCTTGTGTCTGGGGGGTATGTGTGTGTGTGTGTGTGTGTGTGTGTGTGTGTGTGTGTGTATTGCCTGCATGTATGTAAGTGTACCCATGTTGTGCAATGGCCGTGGAGGTCAGAAGAGTGCATTGGATCCCCTGGAACTGGAGTTAGTTACAGACAGTTGTTAAGCCACCATGTGGGTGCTGGGAATTGAACCTGGGTCCTCTACAAGAGCAGCTGGTGCCCTTAACCACTGACTCATCTTTCCAGTTGCCCCCTGCCTCACATCGTTAACACATGTAAAACCATCCAAATACACCCCCAAATCATCCACACTTCTTGGATGGCTGTTTACATACCAAAATGCATTAGAAGGTCAAATGACATGGAGAGATCAGCAAACTACAACTCATGAGCCAAATCTCATCTCTTCACTGGGACACAACCAGCCCCATTGTTTACCTCGTCATTTATACTAATGGCGGACGTGAATAGTGGCAATAGAGATAGATGACCTACAAAACCAGAAGCATTTAATGCTGGGGGCTGAAGCAACTACCTCTGGCGAAAAAATGAAAGC
Source organism: Eospalax fontanierii (assembly GCA_035773235.1). Classification (NCBI taxonomy): domain Eukaryota; kingdom Metazoa; phylum Chordata; class Mammalia; order Rodentia; family Spalacidae; genus Eospalax; species Eospalax fontanierii. The sequence goes on along the minus strand of CM069535.1, from coordinate 62,512,002 downwards.
TTAAATGCAAAAACACTCACAGGATGCTAAATGCTGTTACAAAGATGTGGCGGAGTATGGGGTAGGAGGGCTGCGGTGCTTGGGCTTTCCCCAGTGAAGCTCTGGGTATGACCTTCCTTGGGCCATTCATCAAACCCCTGTGGGGTGACTGCTCTTCCCCTCCAGATCTGGGACACGGGTGGTCAAGAGCGTTTCCGCTCCATGGTATCTACATTCTACAAAGGCTCCGATGGCTGCATCCTGGCATTTGATGTCACTGATCCAGAATCCTTTGAAGCCCTGGACATCTGGCGGGGTGACGTTCTGGCAAAGATCATCCCCTTGGAGCAGTCTTATCCCATGGTGGTCCTGGGAAACAAAATCGATCTGGCAGACAGGAAGGTATTGTTTCTTTCATTCAACAAAGTTTATGTAACAACTGCATACTGTGTGCTGTGTTAGTGGTGAATCAGACACAGGCCTTACTTCAAAATTCCACAAACTAGTAGTAATGACTATGGTACAATACAGTAAACACAATGACAGTGATATACTTGGAGATTTGGGAGCCACAATGAAGGGGTGTCTAAGTCCGTAACAGAGGAATGGCTTCCTAGAAGAAGTAGGATCTAGCCTGAAGGAAGAGCATGATAAGACCTGAAGGCAATACTGTCTAGTGACAGAAGAGAGGGGTTAAGGAGTCAGATCTTAATGGAATTTGATTTAATCTTAGAACAGTATTTCTGACTAGAGTCAGGTAGAGATCTGAAGTTATCAATTATTTGCTCCACAAGTTTACTGGGCAACTAATAACTTTTCATTAAGTTATGCATATATTAGAATAGTCAGTGAACCTCATGACAGCTAGTCTGCCCCATAAGTACTGTGACCTACCTGTGGGTAGTAGCCACACAGGGCTGTTGAATGGACAATTCTTTTCATCTTTGCCTGATAATAAAAAAGAATAGAGATCATCTTAATTTGTAAATGATATTCTGTGCCCAATGAGGCCCGAAACAATACCTAAATAGCAATTTGAGGTCTCCCACACGGTCTAGAAGTTAGGACTTCACCCAGGCAGCCTGGGTTCAACTCCTGAAGTGGAAATATCAGTTTCCCATTGTGGTGGCATATGCCTTTAATCCCAGCACCTGGGAGGCAGAGGCAGGAGGATCTCTGAGTCTGAGGCCAGCCTGGTCTAAATGGTGAGTTCCAGGCCAGCTGGGGCTACAGGGAGATCCTGTCTCATAAAGAGACACACAATAAAAGAAGCAGTACATTCTTAGTATTCCAAACGGAAAACATGATGGGAAACTGAATCATTGTGTCTGAGCCCTGTTTTCACAATGATTCAAACAGAAAAATCACAAGAGAATTGAACCACAACTTGGCACCATGCAGTGTAGAGGTGGACAAGAAAAGCAAGGAAAGAGGAGGAGAACTTCCCACTGCACTCGTCTACAGAGAGGAGAGGCCCTGTTCGGGGAGGAAGACATGTTTGGTTTGGACACCCAAAGTCTGAGAAGCTTGGAGAGCAACTTCAGGCAGTTAGAGAAATGGCAGGTTTTGAAATACCTAAGAACAAAACTTTGGGGGAGAAGTCTGTGATGGAAGCAGCTAGAAGTCTTCAGCAGTGCGGGGTGACTTCAGGCTGGAAACTCGGTGTCAGTTCTCCCAGATAATAGAGTGCCAAGGTGTGTGCCTTTCTTTCCCATGGGGGCCAGCTGCAATGGGAATTTCACTGCCAACTTTCCAAGTTCACAGTCTCCATCTGCTTAGCTGAGATGGTAGTTCTGGTGTCCAGTCCGGTCTGGAGTCAAACGGGAAGAAGGGGAAGTGGTCAAAGAACAGGACAGTTCCTATTTGAGTGGTCTTTCATGATGTAGTTTGTGGTCTCTGGCCTGGCAGGTATGAAAATCATTCTGTGAGTCATTTCTTTGGGTCCTTAAGACTCCTCTACCCAGTGACACTTCATCGTGCCTTCCATAAACAAGTGTCCTGCGTCCTCTCCCTTTCTTCCCTCAACTTCTGTTGGTCCCCTTCATAGCTCCAACCTGGCTGTCCCTCTGTGGAAGCTGCACCTCCTGCCCTAGGCACACTCATGCATTATAGCTGTGTCTGGGGAGCTGGTTCTCTCTCCATCCCACAGCCTTTCACCTTGGAACCTTCAGGTATGTGCCAGTCCCCGTGTATCATGCCCACCAGGCTCCAGGGCAATTGTTAATGGTCAACCTCAAAGCCATCTTTTTAGTCCCAGAAGAGTCATACTCAGAACAAAACTCTGTGAAGGAATCCTGTCTAATCCTCTCTTCTAAGCCTTTTGTATTCATTCTAGAGATTTTAGTATCATTTAAGAGATTTTTCATCATGAGACCTTGGAAATGTGCATGGTCCCAAGGTAGTACTCCATTCCACTTCACATATGAAGTCTATTAGGCTGTAGTACTAACACCCCACTGTCCATTGTAGCATCTCATTTCATACATTTGCAGGTCATGGGGTAAGCTGAGGGAGTTCAGCAGTAGGAGGCCAGTGTCCTCTCAGCGAGGAGGAAACCAGAAAGGCAGCATAAGAATCTCCGCAGAGCTTGGCAACTTAGAATGTGTCTGAATTTCAGACTCCAAATTAGTACAATTTAGGGGCAGGATTACGATTATGTGGGAAGAAGCACTGAGCAATAACGAAATGAGGACAGGAAAGCCGGGGAGAGGAACTGGGATGAGCGAGCAGTAAGACCACGCAGACACGGCACATCAGGCACATCGTAAAGCCAAGCAGGTAGGCGGGGAACACCCGCCCTTAGATGTCCTTGCTCTGGTGTTGATTTAGCCAGGGGTCTGCCAGCCCCTGGACGGGCTGAGGGACATGAAGACCAGTCAAGAGGCAGATCTGGGAAGGAGGCTTGCAGTCACTGACACAGAACTGAGGGGTGAGCACCATGTCTTTCAGCCTCTGACCACCCATGGCCCACCGTATGCCCTGGGCCCATTCTAGCCTCTTCTGCTGTGCCAGGGAGACCAGCAGATGGATTTCCTGAGATATTTGAGAATTAAAGGAAATGATTGTTACCCTTGTATTACTAAGGAAAACCTAGAAAACAGCAGTTTTTTTTTCTCCTTAATTTAAAGTATTTAAAAGTACATTGCTAGGGCTGGAGAGATGGCTCAGTGGCTAAGAGCACTGACTGCTCTTGCAGAGGACATGGGTTTGATTCCCAGCAACCATATGGCACCTAACAACCATTCATTAACTCCAGTTCCAGGGGATCTGACACTTTCTTCTGACCTCCTTGGGCATTGCATGATGTGGGTACTCTTACACATACGCAGGCAATAAACTTATACACATAAAAAAAATAATTTTTTTAAGTACATTGCTAGATTTGGGGAGATGAAGAAGTTCTATATACTAAAGCAGCGGTGATGGTTGTACAACAGTAGGAATATACTTAGTCTCCTTGAATTATATGCTTAAAGATGACAAAAATGTTTAGGTATATGCTAGGTAAACACACACATACGCAAACACACATATATGGCCAAATGATTTTAAAGAAATTGCTGGCTTCACTTTTAGAACATCCCTTCTACAGAAGCCAATAGTGAGAAAAATATTAGTTCAGGAGAGAAAACATCTTGGATGCTAGAGCCGTATGGAATTTCTTCTCAGGAACTCGGACCTTTTGCCCTGTGCTCAGGAGATAATTTGTGACCTACCACCAACTCACAGAACTGGAATCATGTTTTCTAAAAATAGTCTTTATTATTCTTAGTGGCTTACTAGCTACTATTAGACATGTTAATTTTAAACTTATATAATCCATCATTTTAAATACAAATGAAATGGGAAAGCAATAAAAATAAAACTATGCAAACCGGGGCCAGCAACATGGTTCAGTGAGCAAAGGCACTTGTACCCAAGCCTGACCCTCTGAATTCAGTACCTGGGACCCTCATGGTGGAAGGAGAGAACAGACTCCAAAACTCGTTCTCTACATGTATGCACACAATAAATAAACATACAAACTGGCCTAATTTTGTCAAACATTTTATTTAATTAATGAGCAAAACTAAAATGTTAACAGTGCATAGTAACCAAAAAGAAACTTCGTGAAAGTGACACTCTATCCCCAGGCATTACCCCTTATGTTCATTTTTAGAGTCAGAGCCTAAGTTGCAAATAACTATAATACTTCATAAATAAAAGACAAGATGATCATCAAAGTGGTGAAATCACAGCTGGAATTGGCAGAAAAAAACTAAAAGTGATGTCTGGGTGCCCAGCCTTTTGAGGTGGGGTAGTTGGCCTGGGAACCATGAAAGAAGTATCTTACAACACGGTCTCAACTGATCCTTCGGACTTTCAGGTCAGTCATTTTCAAAGCCAAACAGGAAGAATGGGGGAAGACAAGGTGCAGGTGGGTCTCAGCCAGGCCCTCAGGCAGACCCTGTCTGGTGCAGAACTACAGAGAACCTGGGGGGTTGTCTTCCCAGATCTGTCGCTGGGTGACCAACCTTGAGCACAATCTTGGACCTGCTTGACATAGAAACAACGTCTTCCACCAGCCTGGAGAAATGGCCACCTGTTTCATTCACTTTAGATGTGCTCTTGCAGAGAACCAGGGTTCAATTCCCAGCACCTACATGGCAGCTAACAACCATCTGTAACTCCAGTTCCAAGGGAATCCAATGCCTTCTTTTGACCTCCACCGGCATTGCATGACACAGGTGCACTTACACACACGCAGGCAATATACTCGTACACATAAAATAAAATAAAAATAAGAAAAAATGCTTTAGGTATCTAAGATACTGCTGGTAGGCAAGGTGTTAATATTTAACGATTATTTCAAGATGTCATCCAGGTATCCTTTTTAATATCTAGTGATTATTTGTTTTGGGGTTACTAGTGAGGACATCATGAGTCTTCCTTCAAATAGTTTAGGATTTACCCTAGGCTATGAGGGATCTCACCAGTTCTTGGGCATCTGTGCCCCACAGGAGAGAGCATTCCTGACTGATGCTGGGGTCTCTCCTCCTAAAGGCAGAAGCTTAGACATCAGAGTCCAAGGTTGGGGCCTGTACATTCTTGCTTAGCTGACTCCTAACCTTTATTCAGCAAGGGTGGTTGGCCAGTGGACACACCTGTCTCTGGCACATAGCATGTGGCCATGCCCAACTTTTATGTGGGTACTAGGGACTGCACTCAGATCCTCAGGCTTGGGCAGCAAGTGCTCTTATCCACTGAGCTATTTCCCCAACCTTTCTTATAAGTCCTTCTTAATGACCTAACCCTCCTTTTGAGACCCCCACCTCCTTTCCTCTCAGCATCATCACACTGGGGACCAGTTTCAACATGGGTGTTCGAGGAAGCAAGCCACACTGATGCTGCACTGGGGACAGTGGCCATGACAGTGACAGCGGCAATACAGGACAGTGATGATTTCTCTCCTCAGGTGCCCCAGGAGGTGGCCCATGGCTGGTGTAAAGAGAAGGACATGCCTTACTTTGAAGTTAGTGCCAAGAATGACATCAATGTGGTACAAGCCTTTGAGGTACTGGCCAGCAGGGCTCTGCTGAGGGTGAGTGGTGTGGTGGTAGCACTGGTCGGGCCTGCCCTGGCCAGGGGTCTCTGGGATCTTCCAAAGAAGAAAATACTGGTATAGGTAGGACATGAAAGGGACAGGAGGACTCGTTTTAGAGACTTGGTGGCTGGACTCTGGGCCCCAGAGGCATAAAGGACCCAGGGCTAAGTAGTCACTGTCTCAGTCTGGCCAGCTGTCATGATCCTTTGTTGGGTATCTGAAAGCTTCAGTCCTGGGCCCCATGCCTGGAGACTCTCATTTAGTGGGGGTTGAGAAGTAATGTCTAGGCCCATCCTCACTGTGGGACAGAAGCCCATTGGGACCAAGTGGAATATCCAACCTGCCAGAGCTGTTGACAGACACTCCAGTCAGAAAGATGAATAGATCAGGTGCCTTTGTGTGATAACTCGAAAAATTTGGGCTGTGTGTATGTGTGCTGGTCACTGAGCGCAACAGGACTATCAGTCTCAGAAGCGAGACAAGGGAAACGTGAGTGATGCGGCGCAGCTTGGGCACGGTAGGGAAACTTGCCAATGGGGTCCCGGGAAGGGGCACAGTGACGGCCCACGTTGTGGGACTAGTCCCTGAAGACTCTGGAGAAGTGACTGTGTGATTCTGGTCTTCTGTTGTTTCGTTTCTTGAAACAAGGTCTTGCTAAGTAGCCTAGGCTAATTTCAAATTCATAATCCTCCGCCTCCACTTCTACAGTGCTTGGGTCACAGGTGTGTGCCACCCTGCCTGCCACCACTAATGGTTTTAATGTTCTGATGTGGAGTTTGAAAACTTGGCATGAGGGTCTGGTTTCATTTTTTCTGCCAACTTAACTAAGGTGGGTTTCTTAAGAAAAGAGAGGATTGTCCGAGTGATTTTGAATGGAAGAACTGAACAGGGATGACTGGGAGATTGGAGGAGTCCCCTGGGTGGAAATGTCTTCCATCATTATTATGGGTGACAGACTGACTTTCCTGACCCACGCTGCCCTAAGAGAGAAGGGTTCAAGACCTTGTTGGGGCTTGTCCATGGTGAGGACAGGCAACCGCTGCCTCTAATGGCTGCATAGCTGGAGAGTGAGAGCTCACCCTGTTCACATAGCCCAGCCTGGGTCTTGTCAGCCTTTGGCCTCCAGCCCTCACTGCCTCCTGAGAAATAGCAGCAATAGTGCTGATCCAGAAGTGTGGTTTGTTACACAGTCAGGAAAGCTGGCTCCTAAAATGCTTGTGAGCTTGTACCATTAGACAGGACGGCTTATCACCAAGTAGCAGGATATGTAGCGACTACGTCCCCATGAACACAGTAAAATCATTGCCAAACATTCAGTCACAAGGAAACTTCTTTCAGCCAACTGCCAGTGCTTATGACTACCAGGGTCTAGATGTGGTCATCATCTGTCGTTTCAGGAGAGGGAGTGTGTTTTCCTTCCTTTTAAATCAGAGTTAAAGTATGTCTTTCCTACTTGTCACTTTTAGGATGTGATGTCATTAGCAGATGGTTTGTCTGCTTGCCCCTCTTAACATCCTTTCTGGCAAAAGAATGAGTGGGCAATCTCACATCAATCCCCGACACTTGTACGTAAGGCTGAGCAGAAGTCTGGAGGCCATAGGTGTCTCTGCAGTCTGACTGACCAGTATTTTCAGATGGATATCTGGCAAAACATGACTAATCTGAGCCCCGGTTTCCCCATGTATAAAATGGAAATAATTCCATTCAATAATTCCATTCCTGAGCTGTTATTTAAAAGGGAAGGAACTGTGATCCTGAAGGATACGAGGTGAGGGGACATGTGGGTGATGAGGCCAGCAAGGCCTCGCGAGCTTTGACCACAGGAGCTGGGACTCCATACTGAAGATCCAGGATTCCCAGGAGGTGCTGTTGGGCTGGCCAGTGTACTTGGGGCACGTCTCTCAGGGGTGGATCTACACTCAGAAGATTAGAAATGTTTTCACACACACACAAGCATGCTGTGGGATGGAAAGTGAAATTCACATGGATTTTTACATAAAAGTTTACGAACATATTTTGACATTCGCTCCAAGGACTGGAACGTTCTTTTTCAAGGTTTGTGTCCTTCACACCAGCACTAGTGTCTCTTCAGGAAGGAGAGAACCCCAGCCTGGGGAGGAACCAGGGTTCTGAAGCTGGACACAGCATGCTTCAAATTCTATCTTTACGTCTTTCTCGCTACATGGTTTTGAGCAAGTCAAATAGTCTCCCTAAGTTATCGCTCCCCTGTCTGATAAGCGCCAATAATGTCTTTCTTAGGAGATTTTTATGAGGATTAAATAAAATAATATTTAACAGAGATGGCATCAAATAAAAGGTCAGTGTCTTTAAATGAGGGCCATGTTTACAGGTTCTCAGCAGAACTTCATGCTGCAGAGTAGGTGGGCTCACTGAGTGCCTGAGAGGCTGCTGTCATAGTCCAGACAGAAGACAATAAACACAGCAAGGAGGGAGTGAACTGAAGAGACTGTGGAGGAGGAATCAGGAGTTAACGAGGGTTAAAACAGGGGAGATGGAAGCAGGTCTAGCCTGCATTGACAACCAAGGTTCTAGCTTGGCCAATGGAAGCACAAAGGACTAGTGGTGCCACGAAGCAAAACAGGACCCAGAGGAGAAAGCAGGGCTTCAAGAGGAGGCAAGGAATTCTAGTTTAGTATTGCACTGGAGATTCCCTGAGACAGACAGAAACATCTGTGTCCTACAAGGAGCCCGAAACAGGATGAAGGACATTTTGTGAGTCATTCACCAAGAGTCCAGAGCAGATGTTCAGCACTCTGTCAAGGTAGAAGACAGGCGGGTTATTTTACTGTCCTAAATTGATCACATGCAAAGATTAGGCAGTTATTCTAAGATATAATTAAGAATATCCTCATCAAAGAAGAGACTTCTTTTTCAGGTTCAGAATGATGGACTCTTGCTCTTAGAAGGTCAGCAATACTAGGATCAGGGGTATAGCTCAGCAGTTAAGTATTTGCCTATCATGGACAAAGCAAAAAATTTACAAAGTCTTCCTCTTGGTCAGGCCCAGCTTAAGGGGCATGAAATGAGACGTGGAGGCCTAGTTCTTTTGAGTTAATTTAGCAAAGCACAACCGCCACAGCTGGCAAGGAAGGGAGCTGGCAGATACCTGCTTAATGAAACGAATGTGTGAGATCCTCAAAGTTTAGAACCTAAAGACAAGACCATGAGAAAGCCAGACTGGAGGATAAGGACATACATCCACACTCATAGCTCTCAAATGAGGCACATGTCAGAATCTCCCAATACTACATTACAGTTAGATATATGAGGTGTCCAAAGGCCTGGGGACCAGAGGTGCACAGAAACCTAACTACAGGCTGTGGGTCACTCAGAAGCTCTGAGAAGCAGCTTGCTGTCATTACTAAAAGAAAATAATATAAGTAGAATAAGCTCATGTGCCTTGGAAGATGTGACCACTAGTAGGAGAATTGGTCCAAAGACCTCCAACATTTCCAAAGCAGCAAAACTTCTCACAACCAGGATGGCATCTGTCTATTTCTAAAGCATAGGGGAGCTCAGAGATCCTATAGTGGCTCCAAGAATCCAAATCCTCCACCAAAACCAGCATCCATGGGCAAGGGCACAGGTTCCTGTTGGCAAGCAACTTGGGGCTCTATGGAGCTCTGGATGTACCTGATGCTCAAGGGTGATAAAGCAACAGATCTTGCAGGCCTGGGTCTAAGAGAACTGATTAGGAAAGTTCCTAATCTCAGTCAAAGTCTCTTGACTATCATGATAAGAGAGGAGACCCAGAAACTAGTTAAAAGAACTATTTCAGAAGCCCATGCCAGCAGAGAGATGGGTCTGCTGATATGAAAGGGATTTCAGGAGTGACACTCTACTATCTACCCTTGCTGAAGAGATTCAGAAATGCTGGAATTTTTAACCAAAATTAGCTTAGACTAAGGGAGCCCTGTCCACAGCAAAGGGAGCCGAGGGAGACTGGCCAGAGCCTGTGCGCCAGGCAAGGCCAGCTGGGTAAGAAGCCACATGGCCCTGTTCCCAATCCTCAGCTCTTCTGTGGAGGGCTCTCTATTCTCCCACATGACAGCTGGGGAAGCCATAGGATACACTGCAGACAGTTCTGCAAACAGCAAGCCAGGATCCTCCCCAGTGAAAGACATCAAGCAGGGATGCAGGGACATCCCTAGAGCTCCCATGAAGAAGAGACTTTCATCTCACTCAACTCCAAGCACTAATTCTCCCTATATAAATATACATCCTGGGGGCTGGAGAGATGACTGGCTGCTCTTGCAGAGGAATTAGGTTTGATTCCCAGCATCCACATGGGGCTAACAACCATTCTAACTCCAGTTCCAGGAGATCCGATGCCCTCTTCTGACCTCTGTGGGCATTGCATGACATGGGTGCCTTACACATGCAGGTGCATAAAAAAATAATAAATAAAATATATTTTAAAATAAAAACAAATATACATCCTAAGTTTAAACTCTGATAATTCAAAAGAATTTGCTGAGGGATAGCCAATGCTCATCATGTAAGGTTTCTAAGGGCTAATGATGCTCTGTTGGCCTTGAGACCCTACAAGGGAGGGCTGAGAAATGGGGCTCTCCAGGAAATACTCTGGGAAAAAGGACTGACCCTTGTGTGTCTTTGGTGACCACTGTCATCAAAATGCATCAGGAGGGGCATGACATAACCCTCTGAGGCCAAGGTCATGGGCATTAAGGTTTTAGTTGGCAATTACCAACTAAGAGCTTGACCTGCATCTAGGTACTGTGGAGACAATAAAAATCAGAAGCATGGCCCTGTCCCTGGAGCATCCAATGAAAGGGCGCCTGAGACAGGCTACCAGGTAGAATTCTGCCTAGCATGTATGCTTATGTCCACAGCAGTTTAGCACAGATGTGAACACACAGAGTCATGGTACACTCATCCCCAAGTCTTACATACAGTATTAACTGTGGGAGGAGCACTGTGCTGGAGCTCTGGGACCAGCAAAAGTCATATCAGAGGAAAGAGACTGGGTACCTTTAAGGTTGGGCATAGTAGCATGTGCCTTTAATCCCAACGCTGGGAGGCAGAAGCAGGCAGATGTCCATGAGCTTGAGGCCAGAGTGGTCTACATGTATTGTGCCAGGCCAGCTGGGGCTACATAGTGAGACCCTGTCTCAAAAAGAAAAATGGAGGAGGAGGAAGAAGAAGAGGAGGAGCTGCCCTTCAGTGTGTAGGACCCATGGCCTTGGAGCCTGTAACCCCAACACCCACGCAGAAGCAGGACGCTTGAGAGTTCTAGGCTAGCTGTGGGAAGGCCTTGTCTAAAAACAATTTAAAAGGAAAAAAAAAAAGAAAAGGAGCACGTGTCCTTGAAGAAACTCCTGGCTTCTGTGAAAGCAAGAGACAGATGTTCTTAGAAAGGCTGGGCAGGAAGGATGGAGAAAGCCTTATCTGGGTGCTTGTTGGGACAGGAGTTTGGGAGTGGGCAGAGAGGAGGCACAGAGACACTAGGCCTGTGAGATAAGTCTCCCTGTACCTGGGGCAGGGGAGAGAGGACCAGCAGAGACATCAGCAGGAAGAGGCCGAATGTAGAAGATACTGGGGGTGTTAAAGTGTTTGTGGAGTTAAGTATCCATCAGAGGTGAGCGATAGGTTGTCACCTCTGCCTGAACCCAAATGTCACCTCAGTTGTCCCTTCTAGAGACTGGGAAGTTATGGGTCCTGGCTGGAGGTCAGGGGGCCTGGAATTCTATAATCCTCTACTGAACTACTGTGGACTCCTGAGAAAAGGCAGGACAAAGAGGAAAAGGGTGAGGCTGGGGAGGTAGAGCCCCCTGCCCCATCCTCAGCTTCTGAATAGCACCACAGGGAGGAGAGAAGACACCCAAATCCCTGGGCCGATTGAGAAGCAGGAGTCGCAATGCTCCTGGACCTCAGGATGCTAACAGTGAGTCTTTTCTCCTTCCCCAGTACCAAGGCATCCTGGAGAATCACCTCACAGACTCCATCAAGCTCTCACCAGGCCAGCCAAGGAGCAGATGCTGCTGACACCCAGACTCCTGCTCTGAACTCAGCACAGAGTTGTGCAGGCCACTCACCCCAGGCTCACCCTCACTAGCCTACCACATGGCCATGCCTAGCTGGGAGACTGAGATGCTGCTGCTGGAACCTCTGGCCCTTTGGCAACTTCCGGAGCCCCCAGAAATCTCTAGAGTCTCAGTGGGCCCCGCTTCCCTGCTACCTGCCCTCCCCCAACTCTGTCCTGCTCCAGCCCATTCATCCCAGAAGACAAGCTGCTCTCCTGAGCCCCGTGCACCTTCGGACTAGCCTCTTGGCCTCTTCCTGCTGCGCACTCCCCAGACCACAAACCAGCTTTGGATAACAATGCTTCCCTCATCAGCCAGGCCAGGAGCCAGGACATGGCCCAGTCCTGGCTGTCAGAAGCCAGCCGGCCTGAGACTCCTCTCAGATTCCTCCAAGGAGAACTGAGGATTGCCCAGATGCTTGGGCAACTCCTATAACTGGACGGGCCTCAGGGTGTTCCTATGTCAGATGAGTATTATCAAGACCATGACCTATCTCCATGTGGTTTGATCATCATAAATCCCACTTGCTATTGTGGATATGCATTTTTACTCCTTCAGCAAGGATTTTTGTGTGCTTACTGTATACATATATACATACACACACACACACACACACACACACACACACACACATATCTATAGATATAGATATGGCACTGAGGTCTGTTACAAACAAAACAGGCAAGGAGCCCTGGCCTCCCAGACCCTCATCTGAGGACTGAGCTGAGAGAGGCAGCACAGGTAAGTGCCATGGAACCTTTACTTTACCCAAGGACACTGTTCCAAGCTGCTGTCCCAAAGAGGCCAGGACATGCCAGCCACAGAGGGCACCCTGGTGCTTTGATGTCTGGCCACCAGAGGGCAGAGATGCTCTCAGGCTGCTGCTTCGCCGGCTGAGGTCAAAGTGGTTTCTCTGAAGACACAAGACCTTGTGTTTTTATCCAGCAGATGACTGAAATGTTGAACCCAGATTTTGGGGGTAAGAATTCAAATATTCTTACCCCCAAAACTGGTCAAAAAGTGCAACATACTTGATTCAGGCAAGAAATCAGACCAATATTAGAGTGAGGTCCCTAAAGAATGCATGGTTCTGTGTCCCTTCAGGTTCCAAGGCTATAACCTGCTTTTCTTCTGGCTTCAGACAGCACAGTGGCCCAGCCTAAAGGAGGTAAGCAAGATGAGCTGTCACAGTCTCCAGTGGTCAGGTTCACGCCTCATGCCTCCTGCAAACATTTCTTGTCACAGAAGTTTCCTTTCCTGAGTTCCAAGCAGAACTGGGTATTCACCTGTGACTATAGGTAGTACCTGACTTCAAAGAGTCACTGTATGGTAGAGAAGCAAGGAGCAACAACCAGAGTACTTGGGGGGATTACATCTGCCCCAACCAAGCTCTAAAGTAAAAGCAACTCACCCTGCACAGCAGTCACAGGAATAGAGCCAGCCCATGGCATACCACTGTCTGTGTCCTTCAGAGATGACTGCCACACCCCCCTTAATGCACATGCATTACTCTCCTGGGAGTCAGTCAGACTGTGGAGGAATGTGCCATGTGCATCAGCTTGGGCACCACAGTGAACATATGGACCATATCTAAATGTGCACAGTAGCTACTAAGTGTGTCCTTTATGTTTAGCCTTTCTAGGACAGTAGTCCCCCTTGGTCTGTGGTTCTGCTTTCTGCAGTTTATTATCCATGGTCAACTGTGCACCAAAAGTATTAAATAGAAAATTCTAGAGATAAACAACTTATAACTTTTAAGTCACCTGTATTCCAAGTATTGTTATGACCCTCCCCAGGATGCCAGTCATTCCTCTGTGCAGTGTATCTACAGTCTATGTGCTCCCCACCCATGAGCCACTTTGCAGTTGTCTCAGTTGTTCTATTCTCTATCATCATTTCAAGTGCCTCTCTTAACAGTCACCTAGCATGTCATAATGCTACGTCACCTCACTTTATCTCATCACGTAGATATGATACCATTTCGCATTATCACAAGAAGATAAGGTTGAGACTAGTACAATATTCTGAAATATACACTCACATAATTTTTATTATAGTACATTGTTATCATTTGTTTTATTGTGTTATTAATCTCTTACTATGCCTAATTTATTAATTAAACTTGATACAAGCATGTGCAAATCAGAAGAAAATAGTATTTGGAGGATTTGGCCCTGTCTATGGCTTCAGGCATCTATGGTAAGTCCTGGAACATTCTTCTGTGGTTAAGGAGAGACTACTGAATTCATAATTTAAAAGCCACATCTGCAAAGAATAACATGCAAACATGCTAACTAATGTGTAGATGATAAAAGCAAAGTAGGATGAGCTGCATCAATTCTGGGGCCCTGTAGGAAATGAAAATATTTGGTTCCTTGTTCAAAAATTAAGAACTTCAAGATAACAACACCAGCTCCTTAAATTAAGGATGAGCCCTCCAGAGGACAGGTCACTCACCCATGAAATGACCCAGAGAAAACGAGGTTTCTCCTAGATGGCCAAGAGTCTGCCTAGGCCCAGCTGGACACACTGCAGCTTGAAGAGACGGATCTACAGACCCACGCTGAGACTTACCCTAGACCCACACCACACATGTACGTTCTTCAGAATCAAAGCCTAGTCAGAATATTCCAAATGGGAGAAGGGACCTTGGGATCCAGGACCTACTGCAATTACTCTATTACAACTAGGAGATTGCAATGCCCAAGTCACAGAATCATCTCAAAAAGACCACCAGGGAGGCCAAATCCAATGCAAGCTCGAGCTTGGTCCACAGCCCAACACGCGGCCGATGCAGCAGGTGGAGGGATAGTGGCCCCGAGCAAACGGGGAAGGAACCTCTTATAGGTTTGAGACAAAGGGAGGAGGGGAATTGTGGTGGTACATTCTGGCTGGTCAGGAAAACCCAGCACACCAAGCATATTATGAACTGATTGGTCACAAAGGCTACATATACCAAAAATTGGTTATAGGAGGCTTGGGGTTTCTCATTGGTGGGTGCTATCCTCAGGGTAAAGGACTACTGACTGTTAGTCAAGCTCACTGCAGGGTCCTGCTTTTCCTAACATTCCCCAGCTTGTCCCCTTTCCCTCAGCCCTTGTAGCCAGAAGCTTGCATTAGCTTGAAGTAGGCAAAATGATGAAGTTAGCCTCTAGCCTTAAGATGGAGTCCAACTTAAAATGGAGTCACTCTAGCCAGTTCCCCACATTTCCCCCTCTCCTAGTAAGTAAGGAAGACCCAATCCTGGGTCCAAGTGGTCTCTATTGAATGGATCGAGGGGCTGATAATGAGATCTTAATGCCATCCAGGCATTCGGGGGTCTTTTTCACCCTCAACTGCCTAGTTAATTTCTATCTCCTATTTTTGTTATATTATTCTCTGAAGAGGTCACCCCAACTGCCAATAAGGAATTGGGGCACTGACCACTCTGGCTTCTTCATAGCTGGACAGGGTCATAAGTTGTGGCAGTTTTGGGGTACCCCTTCACTAAGTCTATCTAAAAGACCCCTGAATAGCATAACTGTTAGCTGTAGGGAGAAAAGAAAGTCCTTGACTGATGCCTGGAAGATGGAGTGAAAATAGTCAGGACAGGGAAAATTTCAAATGTCCAATCAAAGTCCATTAGAATTTTTGTTTAGTTGCATTCCTCCTTGTCTCCCTTTTTGGCTGTCAAGGCTGAACTTGAGAGTGTTTTCAGGCACCTTGATAGCTTGCTGGAGTGTAAGGTAAGTTCCCTCCCAAATGGCTTCTGGACAGGGAGAGAAAAGAAATTAGTCATTTAATTTTGGGGTTAGAACAATGGTGGGCTTGCCTTTTGTGGCTGTAAGTATGCACTGCAGTGTTGATGTAGGCCAAGATTTGAAGTCTCACACCTGCATGGCATTTTTTGTTAAGAACAAAACCATTAGTGTTTATATTCACTTAAACCTAAACTCTGGGAAGTATGATTCCTTGTATTCTTAAAGAAGCATACTAATTACTTAATTTTTTGGTTATACTTTCTTTTTGGGTATTTAAGATCATACAGTTTGCCCAAATAAACCACCTTAATTTTATTCTTAAGGTCAGTTGAGTATCTGTTCCTCAGGGGGTCACATGGACTTGAGAGGAGTCCCTGGCTCCATACGCCTTTGTTTTACCAGTTCCACCTATGTGACGATAAGTCAGAAGGTCTTGCTAGACCATGGCTTCACTTGGAAGCAAATCGAGGAAATGTTTTCCTGTGCCAACCCTGGACATTGGGGCTTGAGTCCTTCTAGTGGGGTCTCCATGACCTCCCTGAACAGGAGGACAGGTGACACATCACAGTTATAGGACATTTCAAGAGATGCCCCATAGTCCCCTGGAGCTCAGTTGACCTTGGAGGGCAAGAGACAAAATTGTCCCTTTAAATCCCTCTGACTGGATGAGTATGGGTCCCTGAATATGGTTGTTAAACACCCAAGAAGGTCAGTTCCACCAATCGATACTTTAAATAACTGTATGCTATGTAGCTAAAGCTTGGGCAAAAATCAAACATTCTTGAATACATATATTTGTTCTTCAGACTATTTGAATTATTATTTCAGAAATTTTAAGATTATTTATATATAAGTTTTTCTCATCTTTCATATATCATAACACATTGACTCAGACCTTCAATCACTTGCATAGACTTTCTCATTTTTCCTTTTCTAGTCTGGAACTATCCAGTCATCATAACCTTCCTACATAGATGGTTCTTAATGAAATATTTCCATTCCCATATTCTTCTAACATCATCTTTTTTTTTTCATTTGCTTTCTTAGAAACATGAGATGTAATAACATTGAAAAGTTAATTTTCCCTCTATTTAGAAAATTCTCTTCCTAGGGTTACTAAGCATTATTTATAAACCAATGTTGATCATATTAATGTTCACCCTGGGGAATGAAGGACTTTACTAATACTGATGGGTGAGATATTACTAACAGATATGTAGGTGACCTGAGAGCAGTCGCTCTGCAAAGTCTTTATCCAGCATGGATGTTTGCTTTTCTATAACCTTATGGATTAAGTCCTCCCTTTTAGCCTTCCCAGATTTCCTCCCCCAATGTAGGTGACCATTTGTGATTAAGGAAAAATTACATACAGCTGGCTGGGAAGACTGGCTGGATACGCAGGTGAAGGTCCAATGACCCTGCTTACCCCTCCTTCAGTGAAAGAACACAACCATTAACAAACCCAGCTATGATGGACTTTTGCAAGTAAGCACAACTGAAGTCATGAGGATGGCAGTTACTCGACTCAGAAGCGTGCTGTGCAGCATTAGCTTAATAAAAGAACATGTGATGCAGATTACACACATAAGATAATCTAATGAACTAATATTACCCGTATACACTGCAATTTACAAGTTTCCAGGTAAACCTTAAACCGTTACCATTAGTTATTTTTGCTATAGAAATTTTATATCATGAGATAACAATAATCTTTGTTGAAATTAATTTATCCCCCTAGCAATTTTTAATGGTACAATATCTTTTGATATAGTCACAGCCTGAAAGATTTAATAAGTACTCTTTAAATATTTTTAACACCCTTGTTTTTTAAGTTATAACTTATTTGTACAAACATTTTTCTTAACTAAACAGGAGGCAAGACTATTAGCTCACAGGGTACTTTCTTTTAAAGAGAGATTTTAGTCTGTCTGGATCAGAAAAACTATATTATAATTTACCATACAAAATTTGAACTAAATACCCATAATAAAGAACATGGAAAACAATGATATCTAAAGGAACCTTGAAAGAGTTGATACGAAATGTTTTTCTCTTTCAGTCTGCCTAGGACATTGTAACTAGAAACTGAAAACCACTGGTGTCCATCCAGGGAATCAAAGGGGTAGAAACAAAAGCAAGCTTGGCCCTGGAGTACTACAAATTCAAATGAACTTCCCAGGTTTAGCCATCACAAAACATCAGTTTACTTTGTACCCAGCTAATGTTGGAGGCCCATGCCTAGAAAAACTAAGTTCTCTTTAGAAACTGACGAACAATGTACGCTCTTAAAAGTCACTTTCAGAAATTAGCAAATATATAAAAGATGTTAAAATTCAAAATAATTTCCTTTAAAAACAGATAAAGATGTTATATAAACAAATATCATAATTTAAAATAGTTTCCTGTAAAAACCAGTAAATGCATGACAATGTAAAAATAATCATTTTAAAAATCAGTAAATACCATGTTAAAAGTTAGAATTTAAAATAATTTTTATTAGAAACAGACTAAAATGATATTAAAATGCTGATACTGTCTTCTTAATTTGACATAAAATGTATTAACCTTGTTACAAAAGACCATGGGAGAATCTCTTGCTTTTCTATGATCTCACCAAGAATCTAAAATGAAAACCAAAATAAAAACATAGATTGCAAAAGGACATACGATTAAATTCCTGTGGTCCAGGGAGTTCCCAGATTATCATAATCTCCTAGAATTCTGTAGAACCAGTAAATTCCTGGGTGTGGCCATTTTGAATTATGCCATGTGGCTGGATTAAGATGGCGGCAAGGTCAAGCAGGTCAACACCATTTTGAAAATGTTTGTCCAAGATGGCAGCCAAGTCATGTGATCATCACCATATTGATGATGTCATCATCATGTGGAGGCCAGATCACATGGTTCCCTCTAGGTAAGGTCACCAGCCATGATAAAGACTAAGCATATCAATAAAATTGAGCCCCAAGATAAAATTGAGCTCTTCCCCCACCAGGATTCATGTATCTCACAGATTAAATGTGAAGAGAAACCCCTTTTTATTTTTAGAAAGCACCCAGTTAAATGCCAGAACCCTCAGATGTGGGGCACAGATATGAGCGAAGCAAAAGAATTCATGGTCTCAAATCAAAGATGGGAGTCCGTGTACCTTACCCCAGTGCAAAGGTGGATGTGAAGCAGTGTCCTCTGGTCTCTTCATTCCTAGATGCAATTTATTGCTGGGGAAATTACTCAAAAAGAAGGCAGAAGGAATGAGAAGCTAGGTCCATCACCTCCTTGAGCTGCTGCTCTGAGAGTACATATCTCCCCAGAGCATGGCTCTCCTTATTCATTAGACTTTAAAATGCTTAGATCTATTTTAAAAATAGCTATCTCAGGACCATATTCTCTGAGCATTGTTTGTTTGGTGCTTGCTGGTGACTTAGGTCCAGATCCCAGGTTCTCTAACTGTTCTTTCCCATACCCTCATAGCGAACTATGGTGGAGAAAAAGCCTAAGGAAAGAAATGGCTTTTAAACCCTTTTTTTTTCTTTTCTCTGAAAGGCAAGGCAGGTACAGCTTCAATATGCCCTGAGGCCATAGCAAGATAGATTATGGAGCTCACTCCCTTACGTGCTTAGCAGCCTAACTCAGTACACATAGAAAAATCGCCACATGACTCCAAATTTTCAGCATACTGGGCATCTAAATCTTCATTACAAAAGAGGAAAGACGTTTTCCTGCAGTGGAACGGCCCGCATGGACTTTCATGCTGCTTTGTTTTACCCACCTGGTCTGCATCAGTTCTGTCAGCTGCTAGGCATGGGCTGAGGCAAGGAAAATGGTGCGCAGGTCCAGAGTGCCCTCTGGTGGCCCTGCAGCTTCAAAGGTGGGTCGTTCATCCTACAGAAGACAGAATTTACCCTTTTTTTTTTCTTTTTTAAACCAACACAGAAAAGCTATGAGACCCTGATTTGACATCTTTAAAGTGAGAGAGAACTAGGTCCAATAAAGTGGAGGGGGTCTGTCCCATATCTCAATCTCAGTCGCAAATACAGACACAGATATCAACAAAACAGACACAGACACAAATACCAACAGCAGGACGCGTCCCCAGAGCCACATCCTCAAAACTAAGTGTGAGGGATTCCACGTCCTCAAAACCAAGTGTGAGGGATTCCACGTCCTCAAAACCAAGTGTGAGGGATTCCACATCCTCACCTCCGGGACCTGGAACGTCTTCCAGTCCCCTGTGGTCACAGTTGTCCAGCGCATCCACTCTAACTGCTCTCGAGCACAGACCCAAAAAACCCAAGTGCTCCCAGAGTGAAAGTAGGAAAGGCCAGAACAAGTATCACAGAAGTTAGAACTTACCGGCAGTGTGGAGATTCTTCGGATTTGGGGGTCCGAGGGGTCGTTGAGGGGATCCCGGGCGAGCCTCCAAATGTTATGCCCAAGTCCCAGAGTCCCCTCAGAGACCACCACGGAGGCCAGATCCGATGTAAGCACACAAGGATCTTTATTTACAAGCCTGAGCTCGGTCCACAGCCCAACACGCCACCGCAGCGGGAGGGGTCGTGGCCCCGAGTGGAGGGGTCGTGGCCCCGAGTGGAGGGAAAGGGGTTCTTTATAGAGTTGAGACAAAGGGAGGAGGGTCGAAGGTTGGGATTGGTGAAGAAAGCCCACCTGCGCCAAGTGCAACTTAAACTGGTTGGTCATAAGGATTATTCATACCATAAATGGGTCACAAGGGGCTTGTGGTTTCTCATTGGTGGGTAGGCCTAGGAATGTGCTGACCAGAGTATATTACAAGGTCTTTATGTTTTTGATTTTAGTCTTGGTCAACATGACCGGGCCCTGTACCCTTCCTTTAAGTCATACACAGGGTGTTTTTGTGAAACCACCTGGCATCTGAGGGCCATGGCCTTGCCAATGTTCAGACATGTGGGGTAGGGAGAACTTCGGTGGTCTTTTGTGGAACTGAGGAACCAAGCCAATGCAGCAAATAGGGTGGCTTCTCCTAACAAAATGGAGTTTACTGGGTTCTGTCTTTTCAAGAGCTGTCGAGCAATCCCCAGGGTGGAGTGCAATGAGCAGACAGGCAGATCCGTGAAGAGACCTCCCATGAACCACCGCAACCCCACCCTAACCCTGAGTCAGAGACCACAGCAGCAGACACAGGGACTTTAGCCCAAGACAGTGGTACCCACTGGGGCACATTCCAGAGCCTCTTTACAGCCATCCCTTCAAGAAGAGGACCTGAGTCAGCAAGATCCTTCTGCTCCGGGCTGTTCCCTGCCCACCACAACCTGGCTCAGAGAAGCACAGCTAGGCGGCTGCTGAAGACTGAGAACCCAGGCCAGGACTGGGGTGGCATTATACCCTTGGGACATTCGGGAAAAACAAAGCCAGATCTTATCACCAAACAAACCTGCCCTGCAGGCCAGGTGCCAGACTGTCCAAGGAGAATTGGGGAAATGGCCAGCTGTTTGTATTTGCTCCCCTTTAAGAGAGGTCTCCCACCCATTGCCCAACCCTCAGCCTCAGGCAGCTCCTCATTTTGCTCCCTACAGGAAGGCACCTGGCGAGGGCCCACAGTGTGGCCTTGTTTGTAGGAGCATGAAGCCTAGTGGAGGCCATGGTTGGAGTAGCCTCCCCGTTCTCCTCATCACAGTTCCCAACAAGGTCAGAAGAGTCAGAGATGAGGACTGTTGTGGCTTTTGTTCACCTTCACCTCCTTCCCTGGCTCCAGAGAAGCGACTGATACTCCATAAAGAGCTCTGGAATGAACAGCACCTGCTATTGTTTGTCTGTTATGCTTAATCTGTAGTCTCCTTGCAGACCAGGCCTGATTTTGTTTGTTTAGGGGGAAGGGTGCCTTTTGTTTTATTTTGTGTGTTTGTTATATAGCCAGGCTGACCTTAAGTGAGATTCTTCTGCCTCAGCCTTTTAGCTGCTAGGGAGGGCATGTTTTGATTCATTATTTTAATTCCCACACCCCACCCCACCAGCACTCAGCTTTAGAGATTGGTGGGCAGTAAAGAATAAACGGTGAGATACAATGAGCTACTTACACAGCTTTTAAAAAAATAAATACATAAATTTTGTTATCAAAAATGCATGATTACATTTTTCATCTTTTTAAAATTGTTTGAGAATTCCATACATGCATATAAAACATCTTAATCAAATCCACCTTCCCAGTTCCCTCCGCTCTGATACCTTCCTACCTCCCATCGTGACTTTTCTCTCCCAATTTCATCTGCTCTTTTTTTTAAGCCCACTGAGTTTACCTAGAGCTGCCTATATGTGAATGGATATAGGACCATCTTCCAGAACATGGATAGTCTCTCACGGGTCACATCCCTGAAGAAAACTGATTCCCTTCCCAACACACACCCCAGCAGCTATCAACAGCTCCTTAGCTCGGGGTGGAGCTTCAGGAGGCCCTCTCATCCATGCTGGGATTTTGGTTGGTTTGATCTTGAGCAGGTCTTGTGCACTCAGTCACAGCTACTTACACAGGTATTTTTAATATACCTTAATTTTTATTTTTATTTTATGTGTATGAGTATTTTGCCTACATGTATGTAAGTACACCTGTGTATGCAATGCCCCTGGAAACCAGATGAGGACATCAGATCCCCTGGAACCCACTATGTGAGTTCTGGGAACTGAATCCAGGTCCTCTGCAAGAACAGTCAGTACTCTTCACTGCTGAGCCATCTCTATATAGGTATTTTGATCCACAATACACTGTTACTTAGAAATCTGAAGTCAGAATCATGCGTATAATACATTATCTATTCTACGGTAGGTGGCTTGCATAAGGTTACTCACTTTTTATCCTGCGTGAAGAGAACTCTAGAAAGATACATAAGGAATTAATAAAAGTGGTTGCCTTTCATAGGAGAGTCTGGTCAAGTAAAAGCAAGTCTTTTCCAAGTATAATTCTACACTTTGAATTTCCAACTCTCTTAATGTATTACTTAACCAAAAATTAAAAGGAAGAAAAATAACTTGATAGAAGGAAGAGAAATGAAAGTAGGAAGAAGAAACAGCAGAGAAAAGGTCCAGCCAGGATGCCCCAGGATAGCCATGACTGTGATGCCAAGATGAACTGAATTCCAGTGCGGAGAAGGGCACAGCACACATCTCCCCAGGGCCCACATGCCATGGCACAGACACCGCCACACTTCCAGGGAGGTGAGGTCACCTCAGCCTTTCTTGGTTCTCCTGTGTTGTTAGAGCTGAGCCCAAATTTCTCCCAAGGGTCAGCCAATAACAGCACGTGTTTCCAACCTCACAGGCTCTAGAGATAAACTATCAAAAGCGTGCCCTGCTCTGTGAATTGCCATGTAAATGACATGCTTAGATATTTCCCAAGGTTAATCTCAGGACTTTCTAAGTAGTCAACACCTTGGAGCCCCTTTTCCTAATTCCATAACTAGCCCCCAAAAGACTCTCCTTCAGTTTTATAGGCAGATACAACTACCTTTTGTTTGCATTATGTAAAAAGTACCATAAATTGGTCCAAAGACTGCAATGTCACCAGACACACATACAGTCCTGTTGACAACATGAAAGGACAGGATCAAGAGGTTTGTTGGGGGCTTTCTTGTTTCTTTATTTGGTTTTTGTAGCATTGTTTATAACAGAAAGAAGAACCTGAAAATGACATAGCTGCCCTGAAGAACTCAGGTACAGTCCAGAGCCAACCAAAGATAAACAGGGTCTCCCGACAGGGGAGCACAGGTGCCAAGGTCACATGGAAATGCTGCATCCTCCAGCTGGCTGTGAGGTCATTAATCTTAATGCTTTTATATCTTAGGTGGGTGTTAGCACATATTCCTTTTCATGACTCAAATATTCTCATTTAAAAGCTTACTCCACACCCTGATCTTGGGAGTCAGGGAGGCTTGGGTTGAATCCTGTCTACATCATAGCCCAGTGACCATAGGCATGTCACTCAACTCAGAGTCTCCATTGCCTCACCTGGATAATGGGAATGAAATGCTTCCATCAAAGAATTCTAGTGATGTATGTGACAAGCCTAGCACAGCGCAGATGCTCAACAAATGGTGCCCATAAGGTCAGATCATTTACGGAGGCATTTGCTTTAATCTCTCTGAGAGGGATTAACATATTGTGTTAAATAGTAAAAACTAATATTCTCCAAATAATTTTTAAAAATACACACCTGTGATTTCAGCCCTGGGCTGTGGTTTCAGCCCCACTGTCAGCTAAGGGTATAATCAATGAAAGCCAAATGAGTGAGTGAAAGAACAAAGAAATCAAAACATTCATAAATCCTTTTCCTGTCTTCCCATCTCCTTCACTGGATGAACTCTGGGATTCAAATCCCCTGGTGAACAATGTGATAACTTGAAAATTTGGAGTATGATTCTCATACCTTCTCAGAGTCCAGAAACCAAGTACCTGAGAATCTAGCCCCAAGAAATCTCAGTGCCCCCTGCCCATTTCAAACTAGACCACAAATCCCGGCGGGGAGAATTCTCCTTGTCTCCCCTGCTCCTTGACATCTTGGCACAGTTCTGGGTCTACAACAGTTGCTCATGAAAATAGCTGCTTTTTGAGAAGAGATGCCATCGGCAGGCAGGAAGAGCTGCAACCTTTATAGCCTTGGATGGACTTGGCCTCTATGTGGAAGGTCCCAGGAGCACTGGTCTTGCATATATTAATAACCCGTGATTACAGGAAATTTAATGGATTTGCAAATCTGGAAAAGACTGATGAATACATTCTATTTCAGATAAACCTGAAGGAGGGACTGAGATGGACTCAAGGACAGAAAAGCATACCTACATCACCCAACAGTGGCCTTGACCACATGCCTCAGTTCTAGCTTCAGTTTTCTGCTCTGTAAAATAAGGGTAGCAATTATTTCTTGCTGATTTCAGAAGGATATATAAAGAAGAATTGGTGATTGAGAAGCCATAAAGCTCTCCATACCAAGGTGTAGAAAAGAACACTAGATCTGGAATCCAGGTGGTTATTTGGGAATCTTGTCATCAAATAGGCAGTGAAGTTTACTATGTACCAGGCTCTGTTCTAAGCACTCTATATTGCTAACTCAAACCTCATGAAAAACCTGTGATCTAGGTGTAGCACAATCTCATTAGGCAGGTGGGAGAAGTGGAATACAGAGAGGCTGAGTATTGCTAGAGCTGTATAGCACATATGTGGCAGGGTTGAACTCCACAGGGGCATCTGAGATCCTGACACATCAGAACCCAACCCTGAGCAAGTGAGAAGACAATCGCCATCAAAAATCCCTGGAGGAAGAGCAAAGGAACTGAGGAGTGATGTGAGGCAAGACCCAGGTGGAGGTGTCCTGTAGAGAGGAACACAGGAAGACAAGGCCAGCTGAGAGGTGAGAAAGAGGCACCACCCTCACATACTCAGGAAGGAAGCTTAGCTTCCAAAGGTTTCCAGGCTGCAAAGCAATATGGTCTCAATATGGTCACCTTTTAGGTGGATATTATTTTTAATAGTTTAAATATCATATAAGTTTGCTAATAACAAACTAGAACAATTGAGTTTTTAAAAAAAAAAAAACTTGTCTCTCTTCTTTAAAAGCTAACTGGAGGGGCTGAAGAGATGGCACAGCGGTTAAGAGCACTGGCTGTTCATGCTGAGGAACCCAGACTGGGTTCCCACACCCACATGCCAGATAATAACCATCTGTAACACCAGTTCCAGGGAGATCTGATGCTCTCTTCTGGCCTTTGCAGGCATTGCATGCATGTGGCACACTTGCACACAACAAAATATTCATGCACATAAAATAAAATTTTTTTAAAAGAAAAAGTTTTAAAAAGCTAACTAGAAGAGCTAGAGAGGTAGTGCACAGGTTAACAGCTCTGGCTGTTCTTGCAGAGAACCAAGGTTTGATTCCCAGCACCCACATGGTGGCTAACAGTCATCTGTAACTCCAGTTCCGAGAGATCTCACGCCTTCTTCTGACCCGTTCAGTCATTTCACATATCTAGTGCACTCACGTATATGGAGGCAAACACTCATACACATAAAATAAAAATAAATAAATACAAAAAAAAGTTTTTAAAAGCTAACTAGAAGCAAAGCCAGGCAGGGTAGTCCATGCCTGTAATTCCAGCACTTGGGAGGTTGAGGCAGAATGATCTTGAATTTGAAGCCACCCTGAATAAGAAAGACTTTGCCTTAAAAAATGAAAAGAAAGAGGCCTGGAGAGATGGCTCAGTGGTTAAGACCACTGACTACTCTTTCAAGGACAGGACCCAAGTTCAATTCCCAGCACCCACATGGCAACTAACAACCATTCATAACTCCAGTTCCAGTGGATCTGATGCCCCTTCTGACCTCCACTGGCATTGCATGACACAGGTGCGCTTATACACATGCAGGCAATACTCTCATACACACAAAAATAAAAAGAATAAAATTTTTATAAAGAAAAAGAAGAGGCATGGAGAGATGGCTCAGTGGTTAAGAACATTTACTCTTCTTCCAGACAACCCAGGTTCGATTCCCTGCACCCACAGGGCAGCTAACAACTGTTTGTAACTTCAGTTCCACAGGATCCAACACCCTCTTCTGACCTCTGCGGGGCATTGCATGCATGTGGAGCACTTACATGCAGGCAAAACAGGTATACACATAAAATAAAATAATATGTAACTATAAAAAATAAATTAATTAAATAAAAAAGAAATCAAAGAAAATTCCAAGAAGTAGGAACTTTTAAGAAAGGAAATGTTAGCCAAGTATATTGGTACATGCCTTTTATCCCAGCACTTCGGAGGTAGAGGAAAGTGGATCTCTGTGAGATCGAGGCCAGCCTGCTCTACATAACAAGTTCCAGGCCAACTGGGCCTATAGAGAGACCCTGTCTTGCCTTAGAAAGAAAAGGAAAAATGAAAGAAAACTGAATTTGAAAATTTCTAGAAAACTGGACATATAGCATATAGAAAATTATATACTACTATGCAAATTTATGCAAATCAACCACAATTCTTCCTCTTTATTTCTAACCCCAACACTTTGGACCCCTGAAGGAATCAGGAGATGAAGCAATCCTTGTCAAGCCTCCTGTGCTAATGCAAAGCCTGAGGAACTGAGCTCCCAAGCTGCAGTTTCTTCCTTTGGTTTGTTTCACGTCCCTATAACCCTCTACCAACCGCCTCCAGCAAAGACTCTGTCCTCGTGGCTGAACAGAACATTTATGAGCCAGATTTGAAGATGATTGGGCAGATTCGAAGGAGGGAGGAGCCAAAAGTATACTCCTGTAATATCTCTTTATGCTAATGATATGGAAATATGGCTGCTTTCCCTTTTCCTTGGCACCCAGAGCCAAGAAAAATGTGTCTGTGTTCAGTGGCCCAAAAAGAGGCCCAGAAAGAAAGAGAGATGGAGAGAAGATGAGGGGAGCAAGGCCCAAGAGGCCTGGCTGACCTTCGTTCCCATTTGCATCTCCAGACACAAGTGCCCCCCAGCCAAGAACAGGCAATCCAGACTTCTTGCTGAGAGCTGCTGTTCCAGGCATGCAGCCCAGGGTGCATGGGTACGGGGAATGGTGCCCGTGTCTCTGGGCTTTTGAGACAGGTGTGCTCCCTTTACGCTGCCCCCATCTCCCAGGGAGTGCCTCTCACCACTTCCCTCCACCTGTGTAGAGATTGTCTCCCTTCTGAGCCATTATCTCTTACAATTGCTCATAAATGGTAACACCCTGGTTCCCCCCCCAAGCACTTGAATCCCTTCTGGCCAGGAGGATTAGCTCCTCTTTGGTCAGCCTACAATGGTCCTCCACATCCTTTGTTGTCTATGTTTGCAGCAAATATTGAAGCTCTCTCCTGAAACTCATTACAGAACAAAGACTTTTTCCATGGGTCTCAGGGACGGAGCCAGTGCCAGGATGTTCCTCATGACTTCACCAGCTGCCTCTTCTCCAGTTACGTCCCAAGGGAATGATCCACAGAGGTGAGACATCTCTGTGTCAGAGCAGTGGGTAGAGCAGCTGCAATGATGCCCATATCTGGAGCTGCCACCAGAGGGGAAGTGGGAACACTAGCAGGGATCACAAATAAATAGAACATGGGAGGGTCAAAGGTGAGCGAGCCCAGGCTGGCTCCGATCACGCAGCAGCAGAATACTCTGTTACTTTGCCATCACTCCACTGCCCACTTGGAACATATCTGTCTCCTATGCCCAGTCTACTTTTCAGAGCCACATTTACACGTGCTTCTAAGTCAGCTAGACTTCACCTCATCACTTCCTTGAGGAAGCTATCTTTGCCTCCCAAATTCAGGTGTTCTTCAGTCCTCATACCTATTATTGTAACTGCCACCCAGTCCCTGCTTTCTGTTCCTGACCATTGTCCCACCCTCTGAGCTCCCAAGTGCAGTTGAGTACTGTGTTTTCACAGTTGGCACAGATCCTCAACAGGGCAGATAAACATGACTGAGCTGATGAGAGAGGGAGGGAGGGAATGGCTGAGTGACTAGCTGAGCGAGAGAATAAACGAGAGAGTGAGTCAATGAATGATGGAGTGAGTGGATGAATGAGTAAATGAGGAAACGAACCAGTGAGTGAGTGGATGAACCCATCCAGCAGAGGCTCTGCCTCATTCTTGGGTCCTCAAAATTCTGGTTCCAATGGGGCTGGGTCATGAAGGGCCCCGGGGGAAGGACCTGGCCTTCCATAGACTTCTCAGTTAATTGACAGAGTGCTATTCTGAACATCCCCCACCTGTGAGATCCTGAGTGAGTCTCTGAACCAAGCCAAGCCCTGTACCCCTACGTGGTAAATGGGAAGAGCAACGCTGGAACGATGACATGAGAGGATGTTCTCACAGAGCAGGGGAGTGGACATGCAGACTTGAGCAGGAGTGTCACAGAGGGGAACGTATGACACCTGGCTAAGGGGGAGGAGGGGCACTGTCAGAAGAAACAAGCCATTCAGTCACCCAACTGCCACGTAGTCACAGGCGCTGTGTGGGAGAGATCATGGGGCCCGGCCTCCAGACCTGAGGGCCACTGTCAGGCCAGGCTGCCCTGCCTGCCGTGTCACTGCCCTGGTCAGGCTGGGGACAAGTGCACCATTGACTGGACAAGTTACTCATTCCTCTCACGTCGGCTTCCTCCTTTATGAAACAGAGATAGCAGCAGTACAGCTTCACGGGCTACTGAGGTGCAAAGGAAGTAAAGTACATTTTAACATCCCACATGGCACCAGGCACCTCAGTTTCTTCTTTGCTCTTCTCCAGCTCACTTCAGGAAGCCATAGATCATCTCCTCATTTTGAAGAAGGAGAACCCAGAGGTTCCAGAACTTATCAGAGGTTAGCAGTGACTCAGGAACGTTTGAACATGAACCTGGAGTTTCCACTCCCATTTCCTTGTGGTTGGCTTGCGTCATACTCGCTGCTTTGTGTACACAAATCCAGGCCATACTACAAGGTAGTCACAGACACTTCTACGCTTCTTTTGGAGGTGCTGGGCTATAGATATACTTAGACAATAAGTGGGGGGTCAATGTGCCGAGAGATATCCTTCCCCACTCCCTAAAGAAGCCTGAGCTGAGCGTTGCACACCGGCACCTGAGAAGTCAAGTTTTGCAGTGGGGGCCAGGGGAATGGGAGCCGCAGGGCCAAGGATAGTACCTTCCAGGCCTTGCCAGCTGGGCCGGGACATCTGTTCTGAGTCAGGAGCTTCCCTAACAGGACCATCAGAGCTCCAGTGACAGCCTGGGTTGCTCAGCTTGGCTACCTGACAGGCCTTTTAGTCATGTGGGAGACTCCTGTGGAAATGTGGTGACATACTAGAAAGCTGGCAGCCAGTCAGCCTTCTAGACATGTCCCTTTATGGGCCTCGGAGGCAGTTAGCAAGGGACGGGGCATGCACAGGGATCTCAAAGGTGGAGGCAACTCCACTGAAGGACATTTCGGCCTGCCAGGCACTGCTTCCCACGCACATCTTCACCTCCTCTCACAACTCCCTGTCTGCCTAAGCCATGCTGCACATGCCAGCCAGCTATCTACCCTGGACAGAGAGGAGAAGGCTGTCTGGGTAGGCAGGACCTGACATTCCACCCGACCTTCAGTACATGAAGGAAGGATCCAGCATCCCTTGTTCACGGCTTTGGTCACCTTACTGACCAAATGCCAAGTATGTAGTAAACACTGAAACATATCAAGCAACAATCGAATGAAATGTTCTCCAAAACCCAAAACCCGAAGGGTAGAAGCTTGCCTGGCCTTCCCTGACCAGGGTCAGGCCTTGCCATTCCTTTCCTCTCATAGAGACTTGTTCCTCTCAGCTGTCCTTCAGCCTCCAATTATTTGGCCAAAAATCTAATAAGTAAGCCTCTCACGTTCTTGGATGGTGATAAGGTGTCCCCTCTTCCTTTAGAATAAGTGACCCTAAAAGTATCTCATTTCCTCACTCTCCTCTTGGCCCATCTTCAGGCCTTTCCTCAGGTTTCTTCTTTGGACACAAACCTGTATGTTCCTGGTTAGCTTGCGAAGGGAGAGGGTGTGTGAGATGAGGGGAGGGCAGCACGACAGACCCAGGAGTGAGAAAGCAGTTTTCTTCTTCAAGGACATCCAGCCAGGGGACTGCCTAGTTTCCTGAAACTCTTCTCATTCAACCAGTCTTATCTCACTGCTACCAACCCAGACTCCTTCCTGACATCCCCAGAAACCAGTCTTCCTCAGCAGGGAACAGTAATGATCTCACATGGTGGCTGGTGGCTGTAGGTGGACTGTTCCCAAGAACTCTCAGGAGCTTATAAGAATGCAGATTGCTAAACTGACTGCCTGGTCCCAGGGTAAGGTCTGCCCAGCTCATTCTAGCGAAGACCTCAGAGGAGCCTGATGGCCCAGGTTAGGAAGCAAAAGAGTCTGGGGAGACCTGGGCAACCTACGGCAGGCAGAGAGAGGTAGGAGCAGTGTGGAGCCAAGACCTTGGCAAATGGCCACCGCAGGAAAGTGAAACCTCTCACCATCCGCCGACCCAGGGCCCAGAGGTGCAACGACCAGCAGAGGGATGACAGGAAGGTCCCAGAGAACAAGAGAAACGACAGCCTGGACTGCCCAACTTCTGTAGTGACAGAGGGTTTACTTGGTCCCAGGGCACCAAACAGGTAGAGACTGGCTGTCTCATTCATCAAGACATCTGTTGGGGGTTGAAAGCCGGAGAAAGCAGGGGGGATGACTGTCTTCCACCCTAATGGAGGCCCTTCATGACCTATAGGGCTGCTCTGTGCTCTTCAGGCTCTGCCTCCTTGTCTCTTAGGGGACCCCTGAGTTCCCCACACCTCCGAGTACTCAGGCCTTAGGCTGAGCAGCACCTCTGCTCCATCCCATCAGACTTGGGACTCCCACCGCAGTCCTATAGTACCAATCCCTAAACTTGGTCAGCCTCTGTGTGAATTTGTGCCAACCCATCCCCATTCCAGAGATGGGGTCCGGGCATAACCAGTGATGAGGCTCCCAGACAACTCCAAGGCAAGGCAGCTTGGCTGTGCTGCTAACAGTCCTGGCATCTCTGAGCTCCTTTCTTTCTTTTCTTCTTATTAATACAGTGTTTATTTGTCTTCTCTCTGTCAAACCCTGAACCAATCACTTTCCTCAGACTTCCTGGGGAGGAACAGGAATGGAACACACAGGACAGACAACGCATAGGAGAAAGAATTACGGGAGGTGGAGACAGCTATTTCACATGGCAAAGAATTTGAGAAAGGCCACCATTGGACAAAAAAGCCCCCTGGTCTCAGAGAGGGCAAAGCCCAGAACTGCGTAGAAGAGCTGTCACTTTGGAGATGGGTTCCTGGCATAACCAATGATGAGGGTCCCATCACAGTACTCATCCCAGCCCCAGAGCCAGCCACCCCAGCTGTGGCAGCCCCAGCCCCAATAAACTTGGCTGAGGGGTCGATGTCCCTCAAAACTGCTCTAGTTTGAAAGTTGCTGCTGGGGACGAGTGAGGCCAGGGAACATGAGAGTGCCAAGCTGCTGAGACTCTCATCTGCCAGTGTCTCTGGTTGATTCAACACCACTTCAGATAATGGTGGACTCGGTAGCTGAGAGGTGTTCCTGACCAAGGAGCAGACAGAGATGAACTTGG
Organism: Eospalax fontanierii; assembly: GCA_035773235.1. Classification (NCBI taxonomy): domain Eukaryota; kingdom Metazoa; phylum Chordata; class Mammalia; order Rodentia; family Spalacidae; genus Eospalax; species Eospalax fontanierii. The sequence goes on along the minus strand of CM069535.1, from coordinate 62,480,532 downwards.
AGCAGGCATATATTTTCAAGGGTGAGGGACCAAGGGAGGAGAGCTGCTCCCAGTGCAGAGAAGACAGGGAGGGGTAAAGGCCTGGGCTCATCTCCTTATCCATAAAGTAGATTCCCATCTCCCTGTGAGGACTAGCCAAGCAGAGGCACTGATTAGAAAACTCTCACTTTGGATATTCACTGTGCTCCTACCATAAACGCGGCTTAGGAAGATGCTGAGAAGAAACATCTATTCAGCGCTTCACTGATGGGAGGTGACGTCCAAATAATGACGTCTCCAATCACCGTCTCCCTCCTGAGTGGCACTTGGTCTGCTGTGTATTCTCTGCTGAGTAGACACCGTCTGCTCAGTTTGGCTGGCCTGGCCTTGTCACTCACTCTGGGCACCCAGCACCCTACCTTCACCCGCACTCCTTCCCTCAACATACTAAATCCTAAATATCTCTCAAAGCCCGTCACAAACCCTCCAGTGCACAATCAGAGTTGCCAATCAGTCTTCTCCAGTAGCTAGCTCTAACACTCCCAACAGCAAACCCAGGCCTGTTTGACCACCATACTTAAATGGTCAGGTCTCAAGGAAGTCAAACATAACAAGACATATGCCACTTAGATGAGCGTCCTTCAGCGGTCCATGTGTAAAGGTACAGTCCAGTCCCCAGGGTGACAGAATTGGAAGTGCTGTGGAAGCTAAGGCAGAGGAGCCTTACAGCAGGTCCTCGGATTGCTGTGGAATGTGACGGGAGGAAGGAGAGAGACTTACTTCATAAAATCTTATTTGCAGACATCCTGGGGGGTCCTTTCCTCAAGATCAGACCATTATGAGTTAGTGGCGTCTCTTAGGACAAGGCAACGGGGAGCACTTCTGTTTTCTCCCTACAGCCCTCCACCTGCATATAAAAGTCCTATGGTGGCAACACCTGCTCCTGACCCAGAACCTTCTTATTCACTCATTCTTTCATTGCACAAACACTTGATACATCAGGCAGTACGTGCACTGGACCATGAAGACACAGTAGTGAATAGCACAGTCCAGGCTGGGGTCCACAACCCTGATCTTCACCTCTTGGCCCCACTAACCTGTGCTCTAATGGGAAGACAGACACATAAACAAGGTATCACGTGACCACTCTTGCACAAGATGCAATGATAAGGCTCAGGGAACCCAGGGAGAGGTACCAGGTCAAGGCTAGTGGCTTGGGACTGGCAGCAGGAGGCATACCAGCTGTGTAAAAGCAAGCCTGGCAGAGAAGAAGAGCACTGCAGGTAAGAGCAGACAGTAAGAGTAAAGACGTAGGACCAACTGCACAGCTCAGAAGCTGCTTGTGCATGCTTAGAGAAGGGCCGGCAAGTGTCCTGCCCACCTCTCGAGGCCAGTTATCACGGGACAATTAGATTATGGAGACTTTTGTCATTTTTTTAAATTTTTACATGATTATTTTGTTTGAATTTTCATAGTGAGCAAGAGGTACTTTCAGAACCAGAGAAACTATATTAGTAAAGAAAGAGTGTTCTGTGTCTGATGGAACTTTGAGAACAGTGCTCGGGGCATCAGATCGGAGGAGGACCGTGCTACTAGTGGTAGAGGAGAGAAGAAAGGGAGCTGTCTCAAGTCCCAGGAATGCAGCAGCAACTAGACCGACTCCAGCCTTCGGGCACAGCCTGGGATGCTCACTCTGCCTGGGGAGCTTAGAGCAGCCAGGGAGAACACCCCTCAGCTCAGGCTGATGCTTTGCCATGATTCCATGCTGGGGTAAGGCTTAGAGGCGGTTCCTCCATCGGGGAGCGCAGGCTTCTAACCAAGGAGGACTTTTTTGTCCTCTTACTTTTCTATAGTCCCACTCCCCAGCCTGGATTGGGCTGGACTAGCAGAGAATGAAACCCCTGAGCTCTTAGAACAAGGTCATTTTCAAAAGAGGAAAAAAAAAAAAGTAAATATATAGATAGAAACTTTCCTTGACTTTTCAAATGAGTTTTATAGAGACTCGAGCCATTTTTCTACAGAAAATCCTTTATTTGTCCTTTGCCAGAGAAGGAAATAAACAAAGAAGCATGTCAGGTATATCACTCAGACATGCACACATTTCCTTTCTTCTCTGGTCAGAATGATCTGCAAGACATAGCTACAGTTTAAGGAGCCTCAACAATGTCCTTCACCTTTCACTGGTGCTTGTGGTTTCATTCTGGGGTTAGGTACCACTCAACCTCTTCCTGTAGCTGGTGAGTTTGCCTCCTGGCTCGCCCTCCCTTCCTCTCTTTCTCTCCCACTCTCTCCTACAGAGATGCCCTCAGCGGGTTAAGAGGGTTATATCTCAGCAATTTGATTTGTGAATGTAGTACCTAGTTTCCTCTGTGGAGGACACAAACCAAGATGACATTATTAGTTCCACTGCTTTACATAGGTTTAGTAAGGGGACAGCCCAGGCCAGGCTAGAGTTAGGGTTGGTGTACAGAATCAATACCTTCTCCTTACCTTGGGGACTGTGAAGAGTTGAAAATTAAAAAGAAGAGGAGGAGAGGGAGAGAAGAGGAGGGGAGGGGAGGGGAGAGGAGGGGAGGGGATGGGAGGGGAGGGGAGAGGAAAGGAGAGGAAGAAGGAGAGGGGGAGGGAGAGGGAGAGGGAGGGGAGGGGAGGGGAGGGGAGGGGAGAGGAAAGGAGAGGGAGAGGGAGAAGGAGAGGGAGAGGGAGGGGAGGGGAGAGGAGGGGAGGGGAGGGGAGGAGAGGAGGAAAAGTCATTTCTTCAGAGCTTGGGTGAGGCTAAGACTGAGACTAAGGTCCTACAAGGAGCCAGTCTCCAATGTGACCACTTCCTTCTTGGCTAGAAAAATATAGAACATCCCCATCCAAATCATTCTGCTTTCTAGAGCCAATCAGGGAAATCACAGGGACATGACACCATTAGTCAAGATGCTGAGTCTCAGGAACCAGGCAGAAAACAGCGAGGCATTTCCAAGAATAGTGGATTTTTAAAGTATTAATGTGAAAAATCGCCAACTAATAATCAAAACCTGGTCCCTTGCGCTGGAAAACATAGACACATATTTGGGGAGGAGGGCAGAGGGCAAAGAAAACAGGATTGGCGAGGCAGGACTTTGCAGGTCTGGCTGTATCTTCGAGTCATCTGAGGAACTATCAGGAAGTATGAATGTCAGGTCCCTCATGTAATGGATCTGGACCCCTAAAGACACAACCTAGGGTTCCTCGTGCCTATTTTTAAATCTTCTGGATGGTCTTCATGTAGAACCATGTTGGAGAAACCTAATTGTTAATGAGGATGAGGCTGCAGTGAAGAAACACAAGGTGAGGAACAGCAGGGGATGGGAGTCCAGGTTTGGGAAGGGGAAGGTTGAGAGCAGGCAATTCTCTGTCCATCTCTGGTGCTGACTGCTGGCCAAGAAGAACCCAGATTCCTTCACTCTAAGTACTTTCAGAACCAAGCTTCCCACAGTTCAGTTCAGTGGGGAATATCCTATCACAAGAGAACCACATTAAAAACAGATATACGTATATCTTTCCACAATGTCAGAATTGCTGAATGATAATAAATTCACATGTTCAATTCCTGGTTTTTAATTCACCAATACTACTGACTTCACTTGGTATTCCTGGTTGTTCCAACTTCCAGTTCTTTTATTCCAGCCTCTCAGGGCACACATTGCAGTTCACACAGTGATACAATACATAGGTTACAGGATGGCTCAGAAAGCACAGTGGTAGGTCTTACTGAACGACAAGCAAGAGCAAAGAGCGCAGGTATGAAGGGGTCACTGCAGTGGTTTGATGGGACACAGTGAGCACAGCACAGAGTGCTCTGCCCCAGGGCTGCAAGGCACAGTGTTGGCTCAGACCATACTGGGTCCATACTAACTGCAATTGGACAATTTGAAGGGGTAGGAATTTGTCCCCTCTCAATCACATGTGTACCAGATGTGTACCATGACATGTGTACCAGAGGGTCTGATGACAGGTGGGTGGGTACGACTGCACCCCAGTGTCAGGTGTCCCTCCCTTCTATGTGATCAGGTGAGTTAGTGTTCATTGGCTGGCGTGTCCAGAGCACTCACAGGTCTGGCTTTCCTGGCATGATTTGATGCATCTATGTGTGCATGTGCTCATGACTTAGTCTGATAAGTTGTTAGGTGTAATATTTTATTTAAGTAAATACATTTTTATCAGTCTGGGTCTCATGACCTATGCTGGATAGTGGCTGTTTACCTACATAACAAAATCCAGAGTCATCTGGCCTTGACATTTTATGCTCAAATGGAGCAAACTGCTGTTTTATAAAATGAGGTTGATGCAAGGCAAGACTGGCCTGAAAGCTCTATACAGTATGGCGTGGCTTAGAATAGGACAAAGCCTGGTACCCACAGATTCTCTTCCACCCTGCCCCCACCCATGTTCTGACAAAAGCAGCCTGTCCTTCCTTTCAGGACCAGTGGAAGGTGCTCAGAGCACTTTTCTGAGCCTTTTCGGTTGTTTCTCACTTTCTGCCAGCAACTAAAATGTTTAGGGAAAGCTGTGCCTCTCGGCCTGCACAGGATGCACACACCACAGAACCCCAAGTCCAAAAGATGCACGTTAGAGCCGAGAGGAGAGGGGATGAAGGGGGAGGAGGAGAAGGAAAGGAAGGGAGAGAGGAGGACAGGTTAGGAGCACGGGGGGGGGGGGCGGGCAGGGGGAAGCAGAGGGAACCAGGGGTGGCTGCTTTCACATGACAGATAAACCTGGGTGGGTGTGGAGGGTGTGGGGCAGATGACTCTTGCATAGACATTCTTGAGTAGTACACAATGGTGATGTGGCGCCTGAGGTAGCCCGCCCTCCCTCTACCCTGTCTTAGTTCTTGTTATTTGGGGGTCTTCCGGTAGCTGCCTTTGAGTCTGCCAGTATGTTCGCTCCTGCAGTTATCTTTTTAATTATGTGTTATTCTTTCATGACCGTTCTGTGACTGGTACTTCTGAGCATCACAATTTGAAGTCTTCTTGGTGGGTTTAGTCTAAGGATGATTTAAAACATGTAAATGGCTTTAAAGGAACCTATGTCCACTGTGAAAAGTGAGTTGAGCCTTAGATCCTCTCTTTCCAGAGGGGGCCTCAGAGGAGTCTGAGAGGCCTCAGGGCCTATCAGCAGGCTGGGAGATTAAGGCAGAACAAGTCAATACCAGCAGAGGCAACACCTCAGGGAAGGCCTCAGTTACAGTGTAACCTATCAGTTATCTAGTGTAAATGGCTGCTTATCAGATCCCCCTCACTTCTGGGGGGCCCACACTCTCTGGAATTGGAAGAATACTGGGGGTGGGAAAGGGCTGTTGCCTCAAGGGGATTTTTACCACCAGAAAGTGAAAGTTGAGGGTTAAAACTTTGCCTCACAGACGTCTCAACATCCAACCCTGTCGACCTTGAGTGGGCGCATGGGTGCTAGCTCACCCTTCCTTTACTTAGTAAAGCTTATATTTGGAACATAGTGTTAGGCCTGGGGATGCAGATATAGCTCAGCGGTAGAGCACATGTGTGAGGCTCTGGAGTCCTTAAAAAAAAGTTAGGCTCTTAAAAAGTTGGAAAAGAAAAACACCTGACTTTATATAGCAAATCATTTTCCAAAGAGAACATACAAAAGCCCATATGCTGAGGGGTAAACTTTCATAAGAACACATACTGCTTGATTTCACCTACAGGAATGAAATTACAGAACAAGCCAGACTAAATCTAGGATAGGAAAAACTCAGAAGAATTGTGGTGTGAGGCTGGGGTGGGGGTTTACAGGAATTGGGCACCAGGGAACTTTCCAGAATCACCCTTACATTCTGTGTGTGTTGATAAGTGTAGCTATGTGTCAGAATTCTGTGAATGCAGCTCTCCTGCATGCACTGACGGCTGTGAGAGTGACTGACCTCTGGTTAATAACACGGCACTGAAGAATCGGCCCAGATGGAGATGGTGGCCGCACCTTGCTTTGAAGTGCACCCAAACATGACAAATGGTGGGCAGCCAGGCCATAGGCTGTGGGGAGGCATGTAGAAGATGCATGTAAGGAATTATCAATGCAAGATTCCAGGCTTTTCTACATGTTTGACACTTTTCCTAAGGAAATGTAGAGAGAAAAATAATTAAAGTGTCAGGAACACATCCTACCTCCCAGGATCTTCCCAGACCCCTCCCCTGGGACTCCGAGGGTCCCTGCAGAATGAGCAGGTGCTGACCACCATCCTCTCACTCTTGTTACCTTAGCATACTTACAAGGCAGGGCAGCCTGGTCACCTGCACTCTCAGAGCAGCAGAACACAGCAGAGATGCACTATGCCGGCTCACCAGCAGCTCTGAGCCACACACGCCCCTTCCCCTCGAGGTCATGTGTGTGAGTTACTCTGTTACTGTTCTCCTGCCTGGACATCAGTAGAAGAACGTCCACCTTGTTCATGCACTGGCATGTCCCTTCCCAGTCCCACTCCTGCCACCAGAAGAATAAGCATTTCTTTCCCTTCAGAAACTATCACACATCCTTCTGAAGATTCCACTGTCTAGTGGGATCGGATATCCTTACCCTGAAAAATACTCCTTTCTATCTAACTTCAATCCTGCATGCTGCTTTTCTATAAAAGTCAGTGGGGTCTGGAGCCTGTGGTTGTTAACACATGGGTGTGCTTGTCCATGCACAGGGCTGGGTCCGAGCAATCAATGGGGCAACAAAATCAGGGGCACTGGGATCAGGCCAGGCTTTCTTCCCTGATGGCCCTTTACCCTGAACTCCACCCAGTCACCTGGTGTGGCCAGGCCACTGTAGGTGAAAGAGCAAGTATCCAGCACCCAGTACATCTGGGTTAAGTACTTCTCTCAGATGATGTGTCTCTGCCCAGAGGCCACCCCAAGTGACTCTATCTGCAGATGGCCCTTTGAATACAGAAGAAACTGAGCCCTGAGCCAACTCAATGCCCCTTCTCAAAGCTGTGCCCATGGTCCACCCTAAACATAAATTAAATACATGGCTGTCCATTCTGGCATTCCACAGAAATCTAAACTTGAACGTTTCCTATTAGGACTGACAAACCCTCAGTACCTTCAGAGGAGAAACAGGGTTGAATAGACCACGTCCACGTCACAGAGCAATGGGCACAGTTACATATGACCGCACTTGCAGAAGCACTCTGTGAGCTCCTAGTGGTCTGCAATTTCAAGGATCACGAATCCAGGTACATTACTAAAGCACTGGGGTGTTTTTGTTGTTTGTTTGTTGAGATGAGACCTCATGTCACCCAGGCTGGACTCAGATTCATTACTCAGCCAAGAATAACCACAAATTTCTGATCCTCCTGCCTCAGCCTCCAGAGCACTAAGACTATACACGTGTCACAATATCTGGCTGGGGTCTTTTTGACCTCTGTTAGTGGCACACGTCAGCCATCACCTGCTTACTAGTCCCAGGAAAACAGTAAGAGCAGCCATCAGCCACCAACCCATACGGTTCTTTCCTCATACCAAAGACCTCTAACACTTAACCTGGAGACACAGGCAAGGCCAGCAGGAAGACTGAGCCTCCTCCAGCCCTACTCATCCTGCTGCTAAGTGACAGCAAGATGAAAGTCCTACTAGAAATGATACATAGAGCTGGAGTCCCAGCTCACCTCAGACTAGGAGTGGAGTTTGGTTTGTCTGGGTCAGTAGTCTGAAAGAGAAAGCCAGAGTCCTTCTAGTCCAGTCTCTGAAGCAGGGAAAAGGAGAGCCTCTGCAGCCCTCCCCAGCTGTGCCCTAGGGCTCCATAGAGAAAGGTCTGGAGTTCTAAGAAGCAGGAGGAGCTCTCGTCATCTGGATCTCAGTAATATTTGCACTTAAATGTGTGTCGAGACTGAACTCTTGGTGTGAAGGGAATCTCATCACAGTGCATTATAAGATAAGAGAATAAATCAGGGTCCAGGTTACTTCCCATTTGCCTGTCCACTGTTGTCAGGCATGATGGAAGCGCAGCCAGTAGCAGGGGACCCGGAAGAGTCCCATCTACGGATGAGAGCGCAGCTGTGCAGCCTCGCTGGAAGGGAACTTAAAAAGTAGAGCTCAGTGTGCCCCTGATGGCGACAGCCAGCCGTCTGCATCACCATAGTAACACAGCTTAGAAAGAAACCACTGCCCTTCCACGGCATATCATGTGGTTCCAAGCCGTAGTTTCCTCTGAGCTGTCTGGCCATCGAGGGCCAGAGTTCCAGGACATAGCAGCAGATCAGAGGACAGAAGTCTTGGGGGATAGGAGGATCCCCTCTACAGCTCATGGACAAAAGACTACAAAAACAATCTTGGAGGGGCTGGAGTGTAGCTCAGTGGTAGATGCACAGGCGTTGGGTTCAACCCAAGCATCAAAAACAAAGCACAATTAAAAGAGAAAAACCACAGAGAATTCCAAACTGAACCACAACAAATTGCAGCTCTAAGTTGGCAGAGAGGCACAGACTAGCAAGCTGTGGTAAACCCCAAGAAGATGAGCTCTTGAGGACCATGCAACGGCCCATGCCCCTCTTTGGAGTACTTGGACCTCCAAATAGCATAGCTGAAACCACGATAAGTTGCGTCTGTTGCGTCTCTTCTAACTGCTCTGGGGCAGGACACAAATTGGGCCCAGCCAATCAGATCAGTGGGTATTAAATATGCTCCCAAAGTTCATATGTTGAAGGCCTGCTCTCACTCCCCAGCTGATGGCCTATTGGAAAGTGGTAGAAGCTGTTGGGGTGGCCCTAATTGGAGGAAGTTGGTCACGAGGGGTATGCCCTTTTTTCTCTCCTTGCTTCCTGGTTGTTGAGAGGTGAGCAGCCATCCAATCACAGATTGAAACCTTACTCCTTTAAGTTAGTTCTCTCACTGTCACAGCAAGCTGATAAAGCACCTCACCAAGATGCTTAGTACATTTTAGTCCACAAAGAAGCAAGTACCCCCAGCTCCTACACAAAAGGACCCTTAGAGTCAAATCCCTGATGGCCAAGTGTCAGCGGCATCACCAGCTGGGATGGGATAAGCAGAGCAAGGAGGCAGGCTTCATGAACATACAAATTGAGCAGGACTTGGAAAACGGCAGGACAAACATTCCCAGATAACTGGGAAGCAAAGGGCAGTGTTGGTGAGCCAGGCTCTCTCAGGTAGAGGAAGTGATATCAAACCAAATACCTTTCCAGAATTGCTATGCTTAATATTCCCAATATTCCTCTGAGGAAGATATTCTTGTTACCCACATTCTGCAGAGAACCACAGTGACTCACTTAAACTGTTCGGGTACCTGCCTTTAATCCTAATGCCTGAGGGTTTAAGGAGGACTGAGCATTTAGGGTCAGCCTACACAACATAGAGAGACTGTCTGAAAAACAGTAACAACAAAAACCACATAGCTCACTCCTTAGGGAGAGCCGTATAGGTCATTTCAGGGTGCTAAGGTTTCAGAGTCTGGACTCTCTTGCCAACCAGGGCCAGAGATGGTGTCACATATTCTTAGGAGATGTGCTCTCGCCCTTGGCAAACAACCCCAAACTGTCACATCCCAGGCTGACGAGAGCCCCGCTGATTCTGAGCGCCTGGCTCAGTGGAACAGTCCGGGTCCCACCCTCAAACTTGGCACCCTGCCTGCCCCCTGAAGACGTCTTCAACTGGAACCACTGCCAACGAATGTACCAGCAGGATGAGACAAGTTAAGTACTATGAACAGCCTGGCTAGAGCAAGCCTTGATGAATGACAGGAACTGGCCTCAGCCCTCTGAGGAGGCCACTGAGAGAACTCCTGAAGCCAGTCACCCTGGCCCTGTCCTACATCTGAAGCCTGGAATCCCAGCAAGTCCTTTGTCACACCCACCCAGTGCCTGCCTGCTAGACAAGGGGACCCAAAAAGGCACCTTCCTATACCCTCCCTGGGTCCACCTCCCTAGGGAGCTCCACACCTCTCAGGACTCCTCACTCCTAGACAGCAAATAGAGAAGAGGCTGGCAAGGGCCCAGCAGGCTGAGGAACCCTGAGCATGTCCCAGGCTCCTGGTCACGATGGGCTTGCCCTCCTTCAGGGCTGAAAACATTGCCACCTTCTTCCAGGCTTTGGTAAATGGTTCTGAGAAGATGACTGATAAAAAGGGGGAAGGAGGATCAGAGCTCTGGCCTCAGGTTATAAAAACCAAAACAGTAATATGAAGTTTACTTTTCTGGGGGCACTGAAAACTTTCTGGACCTGTCTCCCAAGCACAGCCCCTGGAAGAAAACTCAGGGTGGAGTGTTCCTTTCTACTCTTCTTTCTCTCTAACATGAACTGGGGCCCCAAGTTTAAGACTTCTCACAAAGACAGCCACATAGAGGGTGAGTCCCACTCTGAAAAGTCTGGTTTCTTCCAGGCAGGAAAGCACCAGAGATTTAGAAAACCAGGAGTTCATTCCAATCCAGAAGATGGCCAGTCTCACTGAGAGCTGGACAAAAGACCACAGGTCATAGGGGAATGCTTGGAGACAAGGGGGAGGCAAAAGAGGAATGGTGAATGGCAGGGCCCAAGTCCACTTCCTCTGTGAAGGTGTGCTTCTCTTGTTCGGTCTTGTTCAGTGCTATGGAGATGTGCATGCACACTCACACACAGACAGGCACAGCCTCTCCACTTGGTATTTCCCAAAAGCAGAGAAGGCAGTGAGGTCAGGGTGCCAGAGCAAGGGCATAGGTCGTGCTCCGGAGGTTTGTTCTGCTGGAGCAGCTCAGGAAAAGTGCCTGCTCGCGTTTTCCAATGCTTGGCTAAGTCGATGAGAGACTGTGAATGAAGGCCAGCAAGAGAGAGTTTGATGCACCTGGATCTATGGGGCCGTCCACTGTGCAGAATAAAGGCTATCACCTGGATGGGGTGTGGCTGCAGGACTGAATACAGAGGGGGGTCAAGAGGTGAAGGAGATAGGCAAGGAGCCAAGCAATATGTGGCTGCCTCAGAAGAAGTGTTTATACCCAAAGGAAAGGAATTTGCTCTACCACAGGACCTCCTTCTGCCATGTGTCCCATTTCAGAGACGGACACAGTCTCAAGTGGGCTAAAGTTGCTCCTGAGGTCACATGACTAGCAAGCCTCAGAGCTGAGAAAGGAGCCTGAAGTCTGCCTTCTGCCTACTCTCTCCTTCTTCGGGCCTGTAGCTCTCCCCTGTCCTCAAGACACCATGGAGATACTGCACATCTTGGAAGGCCAAACGCTTTACCTTGGCAGAAGTACATGGTCTAAGTCACTGGGACACTGGGCAGATGGTAAGTGATAAGAACTTTCTAGACTTACACTCTTCCCTGGAGGGCACAGACTAGAAAAGGAAAAACAGGGATGCAACATCCTCTCACAAATGCTCAGAGTCATAAACACTATCTACCCATCCAATAACCAGACTGCCTAAGCTAGCTGTGCAGATGGGATGAGGCTCTGCAACCCAGGAGTAACAATTTTGTGTTTCTTCCGCCATTTTTTCTCTGAACTGGATATCTGGGGCCCCTATACTTTGCCCTTCGAAGCAGTCCTTACACCTAGTTACTGTTTGCTTGGTCTAAGACCTCAGAGTAAGAAATGCAGCCAGGAGCCCTATCCATCACCATCAACAGCCTAGAACTTCCCCACAAGACACATACATATCCACAGCCTGGTCTCAGCATCTCCAGGCCAGCTTAAGCCGCCTTGAACACTCTCATCCAAACCACCAACTTCTACTTCTGAGCAAAATCCTCCCTTCCTTCCTTCCTTCCTTCCTTCCTTCCTTCCTTCCTTCCTTCCTTCCTTCCTTCCTTCCTTCTTTCCTTCCTTCCTTTCTTTCTTTTTCTTTCTTTCTTTCTTCCTGTCTTCCCCTTCATTATATAGGCAAATTGATGAGAGAGAGAGAGATAGGGTACATGCATGTGTGTACACGTAAAGGTCAGAGGACAACTTGCAGGAGTCAGTTCCCTCCTTCTACCATGTGGATCCCTGGGATCAAACTCAGATCGTCAGGCTTGGTGGCAGGCACCTCTACCCTCTGAGCATTCTCATGGGTCTCCTTAAGCTGCAGAACTGGCCCACTTAGAGCCTTAGCTCAGTTCCCAAACCGAACAGACTTATTCCCTTCTTCCCCAATAAAATCAGCTTGGAGACCTGAGGCACCGCCTCAGGAGAGCAAAAAGGACTGAGTAGGGCTACGCATGAGGACTGGGAGGAGATACCCAAGAGATCCTGGCTTTTGTGGAGGAACACTTTGGCCTGTGCTCTGAGACAGGCAGGAGTTCTGGGAGGCACCAACCAAGCTGCCTTCTTAGCCCTATCCTTGCTTCTCTTGGTGACCTCAGGTGACCTTGCTGGCCTCCTCCAGGGACTTCGGTTTCTCATCTGTAAAATGAAGAGAAGCGGACCAGACAGACCCTAAGGCCTCTCCTTGTCTCTACTAGGACAGTTCTTGTCTTGAAGCAGCAGATTCTAGGAACTGTAGCCTGTTTTGACCTTACTGTCTAGACAGGTCCTGGCCAGACCCTCCCTACCCACAATGCCACTTTAAGGTCCCTTCTGACCTACTGTCCCCCGGCTCTATCATGTATGTTCTGGAAGCTTCTTCTGTCTGCTCTTGTCAGTCTTGACCTCCTAGGACCGGTTTTCACTGGTCTTGGATCTTCAGTGCCTATTGTGGTGCCAGGTACGTGGCAGCAGCTCAAGTTCCTGTGTGGGAAGACTGAACCCAAGCTAGTATCACCCTGCTCGCCTTGCTTCCCTCCCAACGCTTCGACCAGACTGAGGTACTGGGGCGCCTCCCTGGGATGAGAGGTGAGGGTTTGGCCTTCTGTGGGGAAGGCTGTCCCCTGCCAGTCTCCATGTGCTCATGACGCTGGCAACCTGAGGCTCAGGTCAGATCCTGTATTGCAGGACAGGAGTGAAGACTTCTATCTTCAGCCTTAAGGTATTTGTTTAAGTCACTGGGCTGCTCTGCCCAAAACACAATCCTGCCCACACCCTTGGCACAGGCCACACACAGGGCACTCATGTAAGAAGCCACAATGCAGATAAGGCCATGCGGGCAGAACTAGTGTCTGTCTGTAGGTCAAGTCTCATCTGAAAATCACTATTCCTCAGCAGGAACAGTTCAAATATGAGGTGTGTCAACAGGGTGCTTTTTGAACACTGTGACCATATTTATATAACTCAGAAAGTCCTCCAAACCTGTTCGATGTGAGCACACAGACGCACGGGAGTGTGTGCGTGCGGGGGCGGGGTGTTGGTGCAATGTGATGCATTGGATACGGTTCTGGAGGCTGAGCGAGGTCTGGGCGAGTGGACCAGGGATGGACTCAAAGCAGGGAACCTGGGATGGATTCAGCAGTCAGAGAGGACTTGGGGACAATCTGGGAAAACATTCTAGAAACAGTGCTTCCAGGAACAGTGCCCATGCAACTTCCTCCTGGAAGCTGCCCACTGGGGATTACAACTCAGCTGTCCCATCTTCAGCTGTGGCAGACCCCGTGTCCCCTCCTACAGTCAGTCTTCCCTAACCTCCCTCCCTTCTCTTCAAGGCACCGTGTGTTTTCATCTTACAATGGTCTCTTTACTTCCCAGGGATTTGTTTGGTTTGGTTTGGTTTGGTTTTGTTCCTTTTTTTTTGAGACAAGGTCTTGTTTTATAGCCCAGACTGGTCTCAAACCCCTGATCCTCCTGCCTCAGCCTCCTGAACTCTGGGATTACAGATGTGCACTACCATGCGCACCTTATCTCTCAGTCGTGCACAGAAGGCTAGCTCTTCTTGAGACAGGAAATCTGTCCTAATTATCTTGGTACACCAAAGACAGGTTTCTGGCACTGGAGAAGGGGTTTTGGATTAAGTAACTAATTAATTAACTAATACCACTTCCAACCCTAGGGTGAAAGTAAAGCAGGTTCTTCCAAAGGAGAGTCTACACTGCTCCAGAAAGCCTTGGAGCTGTAGTGCAGTTTCTTTTGTCATGCAAACAGCCCAGGACTAAGCTGCTTTGGGCAGGAATGTTCTTCGCTGCTTTCTCTTTGTTTCAGAGTCTTTGTCTCTATCTTTTTGCTCTGTGTTTCTGTTTCTGCTCTCTGTCTGTTTCTCCATACTTTTTATGTGTCTGCTCAGCTCTAACTCTGTCCCATAGCTTACTCCATCTAGATGTCCCAAGATGCCCTTGCAGTTCTGCTACCTCCTCTGGTCTACATTCCTCCATCCTGGGCCTCCCTCATATGACCTGTCTGTGCACAGACTCTAAGGCACAGATTTACCTCCCTTGGTAACTTCAAGGAGCTGGCTGGACTCACCCTTTCTGTACGATTATGACAATGCCTCCTTGTCTAGAGTTTTTATGAAACATTGGAAAAATTGAAGAAAAGAGTCAACAAGGTCCCATGTTCAGTATGAATTCTGGAGACCCTAGGCATCTGCATCCAGATGACCTAAGGATGTGTTCAGAAGGCAGGTGTGGCTTAGGACCTTATCCTTGCCTTTGCAGGGTCAAAGATAAAATAACACGACAAGCAAAGCAGAGGATGTGAAGTCATACTTTCTAAGTTTAATCTCCCGCCATCGAAAAAAAAGCATACACTTAACCAAATTCTATTCCCATCTCTTCCACACAGATCTTTGTGATCTTGGAGGAAGTTATTTCACTCCACTCAAACTTAGTTTACTCATCCAAAAGTCTACACCTCATAGTTGGTACAAGAATTAAACCAGATAGCCTGTATGAAAGTCAAAAGTTATTATAAAAAGCCAGTCAGTCACAGAGGAAACTAGCTCAGATAATAAAACTCATACTAGATCAGCTGGTAGCCCAGAATGTCCACGGGTCATTCAAAAGAAAAAGAGATACCTATAGACAATCCTGGTTGCCCTAAAGAATGCACAGCCAGGCAGGCATGGTGGCACATACCTTTAATGCCAGCATTCAGAGGCAGAGGCAGGCAGATCTCTGTGAGATCAAGGTAGACCTGGTCTACATAGTGAGTTCCAGGCCAGCTATGGCTACAGGAAGATCTTGTCTCAAAAAGACCAAAAAGAATGCACAGTCAAAAGATTCCCTGATGAACATAGTGTGTGGTGGTTCAGCAAAGGGATCTATTGTTTGATCTGGATGGCCACTGTCTCTTGGCTATAGTAGGAGCCTGATGACTCATCTGCTTTCTAGGAATTTCCTGGCCAAAATGTAGAGCAGGTCAGACTGCCCACAGCACTGGTCAGCACTGGAGGCCTATGGACAGATTCTTGCTCTCGGGTTTTACTTTGTTCAAATTGCTCATCCATTCTACAAACCCATATTGAAGTCTTAATGAGTGTCAGGCACTGGGTTAGGTCGTGAGAATGCAAAAGCAAACGAACCAGGAACTTCCCACCAAACTCCCTGTGGCGTAAAGGGGTTTGAGAGAAAGACTGACAACTGAATACAGACTGGCTATGCTCTGTGTTAAGGCAGCAAAGGCTGCAGGAACGATCAATGCTGTCTCTGCAGGAGTCTGGCCGAGGACTCCTAGAGGCAGTGCTACTCACACACCCCTCACCTCAGTGGCAGGCTGTCTTCAGCAAGTTGTCTAGTTACAGCTCCACAACTCTGAGTGACCTGGGTGTTTCCCTAGTCCTCACCAGTAATGCATCTACAAACTATCCCTTGGGCTGGGCTTGCAGACAATTCATTCTTTCATTCATTCAACAAATATTTGTTGAGTCCCTATTATATACCAAAGCCAGTTCATGTCACCTTCCCATGGACACTTTCATCCCAACTTCCAGCTGTGCTTTTTTGAAGTGCCTCTGGATTAACTCCACCACACTTCAGAGGCCCCGTTTTATCCTGAAGTACTAGATGGACAACTCAGTAGTCCTGAAAACAAGGCATCAGGAAGGGACTCTCAGATGATGGCGAGAACCTCTCCCCAAATTGCTTTCTGAGGTTCTCCACTGCCACAGTGAGCGAGCACGGATCCCACAGCTCTGCCCCTGAAAACAGTCAGTGGCCTGAGCACAGCCACTGACTCCACTGACTCCTGTAATTGACGAAGTTTGCAGCTTGGAGAGCTGCTGGCCTCCAGAATGCCCTGCCTAGAACTGCTATAGAACCAGCTTCTCCAGCTCCTTTATCATGGTGATCCTGGGCCTTATGTTCTCTCCCATAGTTCCCGAGCACAGTGTCCCAGTGCACTGAAGGACAGACCAAAGCACAACTTTCACAGTGATTTAAGATCAGGGACATGACTGGGAACCAAGTCTCTACTGCAGCTCCAAGCTCCCCAAGGCCCTTAGGGCCTCCAGATGCTATTCATCCCCTTCCCCCAGGGTACTTGGAGGTCCACTGTCACCCACCTCCAGATCTCTAACCTTCAAAGCAAGAGCTTCGGAGCCTTACCCTTCAGGTGGCGTCAATGGTACCCATTGTCCAAGAGGCTGTGTGGCTTGACCCCCAGCCCCATAAGCAGAGGGCAGCTGCTAAGGGAGGAATCTGCCTGGTGCCCCTCCTCCTGGCTGCCTTGGGGGAGCTGCAGGGGCCCCACTGAATGTGACCTATTGTCTTCAGGGTGGATTTAGGAAGCGCCAAGCTCCCATCGAACAGACCTGCTCCCCGGGTAAAACAAAAAAAGGGCTGTTCATTTGGGACCTTCTCCCCTTATCTCCTTTTCCTATCTCCTTAGGCTTAGCTCTGGTGTAGTGTTCAAAAACCACTTCCCCTCGGAGCCAATCAGAAGCTGGGGCTCACCCGTGGCCCTGAGGTGAAGTTATTTATAAACGCCTCCCTGGATTATTTGAGCAGAGCCCTTTCACACACCTCAGGAACACCTCTCTGCTGCCCGCTGCCTGGACACACCTGCAACCCTGCCCAGCCGGCTCCGCTCACCCAGAGGTAAGCCCCACCCCACCCAGCCCACCACAAGGGCTGGGGGTTATCCCTGGAAGAGCACAGGCCCCAGGGGCACCTCCAGAGAGAGGGCAGGAACCCACCTGTCACAGGGTGGAGGCCCTCGAGCTGGGAGCCACGAGCAGCTCCCAGCCCTTCCCCTTTGTGGAGCCCACTGGGCCCTGCTTCCCTTCCAAGACCTAAGCTGCTAGGCTAAGCTTGACTGAGGGTGCACATAGGATGATCACTGTGCTGAGGAGGTTGGCAACACCCAGGCAGAGTGAAGCAAAGAAACCACCTCTCTGCAAGTCCTTCCAGAAAAAGGACGGGGCCTGGGCTTTCCTGGGGCACCAGTCTTTGAAGCAGCTACCTGCACCTCTCCCTTTCAAATACTAGAAGCAGAGAGCTCTCAGTGCTTCTGTCTGTGTCTGTCTGTGTGGCTGTGTCCCCTCCTAGGCATCCTCCCTCTCTTATTTACTTACCTGAGCTCAGGGCACTTAGCATAGACTGTATGAACCCCTATTTGGTCCCCGTTTCCCCTGTGAAACTGATAAATGAAGAGGAAATCAAGAAGTTGGTGAGGGATGAGCTTTACCAGGCAGATGGGAGCGAGGCCCAGGGTCCTACCTCCTGCATGAGTGGTGCTGTACGGAAGGGTCTGGGCCAGTGCGGCGGGTAAGGAGTCAGTCCTACAGGCTCCCAGCTACTGAACTTCCATTCCACAGCTCTAAGGGCTTCCAGAGCACCCTTGGACAGTGTTTCCACTCCTGGAAATCAGCCCAGAGGGTCCCCAGACTAGGCCAAGTGAATTTTATTATTTGAGTACCAGCTCAGTTAAACTTGTCCCCATTAGGTCTGAGCACCGAGCTTTTAGGATGTACTGCCTTGGCGTGCCATAGCCCCCACCGCAAACAGGGCAGACCAAGAGAGGGCTTTCCCTTGGCTTGCCTTCACTCCCAGAAGCCCCGCATGACCTGGCCAGAGTCCGCCTGGGCAGCATGGAACCAGTACATGCCATAACTACGTTACCACAGGCCAGTCTTCCTGCCACCTCCCCTGATCTGAGGCTCATAAGCATGAAATTCTGAGGCCAAGTTGGACTCTTTACCTCTAAGTGTTCAGAGACTTCCAGGAGAGTTGAGTAAAGTATAATCTATATTTAGTGAGAATGGGATAACATATACAAAATAGTTGCCAGAGGTGGCTTGCTAGGGAGATGGGAGACCAGCTCCACATGGATCAAGCTCTGCAGGGTGAGGGGCCAAGACTTGGAAGATACAAGGTGGCCGTATCCTCCTCCAGAGGAGTCAGAGGAGTCAGCCTTCTCTCAGGGAAGGGTTTTTACCTGGATTCTTGGACCTTCATTTGTCTCCTTGCGAGGGACCCTGATTTCCAACTGAGCCGGTATCCTTAGAAATTTCTAGGAATCTCACCCCAAAGGTTCATTACAGGGATCTTCTGACCTTGTGTAGATCTCCATTATCTTGTTCCTTCTCTTAGAACTCATTCCCTATACCCAGTTCCTGTTAATCTGTTCCTAGCCAAGAGAGCAGTAAGGAGGATGGGTGTAGAGATAAGGAATGGTGACTCCCAGAACAGCCAGAGAGTGAGCACTGTAAGGAACATCCTCCCCTCAAATCACAGAGGAAAACATCAGCCTGGGGCTAAGAGGGGACAAGCAGATTTGCACAAGAACCATGGGGACAATAGAAAGGAAAAGAGGATCTCAAAGTGCCTTAGAGGGACACAGGTCTCTACAGCCTCCTCCTGCCAAGGGACACAGTCTTCAGCTGGGACCTCAAACTTCTGTCCTGTTACTAGTTCATATCCCCACCCTGGCCAAACAGAAGCTACCTTTTCCTGGGACACCAACCCTAAATGAGGAAGGAAAGGGATCAGTCACTAAAGCAAAGGAGACCTCAAGGTAACCTTTCCTCTCCCCAGAACATAGCCCTTGGCCAGGTAGAGAACTGTGATAAGAACTTCTGTGGTTGGCCAAGCCAGGGCTGCTCCAGTGTCTGGCACCATCTGTCAAAAAAAAAAAAAAAAACTCCCCTGAGGCAGGGTCCCCTGAGCCAGGACTGAGGAGGGAAGTCAGTGTGGGCTATCACGACAGGATCACCTCCAGACCTGAGAGAAACCCTGGGCGGGCATGCTCCTCGGAGGTCTCTTCCCTCCTGAAATGACGCCTGCTCTCACTAGTTCTAGAAAGATCTGGAGGGTAAGAGCCCGGGACTAAGAGGTAGAAGGCCAAGAAAGGCCAAGTAAACTGCCTCAGGAGGCAGACTAGAAAGGGAGTCCTCCAGGGTGACAGCAGTAATACTAATAAATTACTCTTGGCATCATATTGCACCTGTCCCTCAACTAGCATTCTGAGGGTTCCACAGACCTAGTCAGACATAAGATAGGGAGGATGCCCAATGGGCTTTCTTTTTAAATTTATTTATTTATTTATTTATTTATTTATTTTTATGCATATGTGTGGAAGTGAACCCTTGTCACACAGTTCCCACAGAGGTCAGAAGAGGGTGTTAGATCCCCTGAAACTAGAGTTCTAGGTTTTTAGCCGCCATGTGGGTTCTGGGAATCAAACCCAGATCCTCTGCAAGAGCAGACAGTGCTCTTAACCGCTGAGTCATCTTTCCAGCCCCCAGGCCTTCTATTGTATGAGCTCATTGTAGGTCCCCACATGGTCCCCACAGAGTCCGTTTGTCCCTTGTTCCTTTTCCCCTGTCTCCTCGGCTTCCCCCAGTC
This sequence comes from Eospalax fontanierii, assembly GCA_035773235.1. Classification (NCBI taxonomy): domain Eukaryota; kingdom Metazoa; phylum Chordata; class Mammalia; order Rodentia; family Spalacidae; genus Eospalax; species Eospalax fontanierii. The sequence continues at coordinate 62,460,972 of CM069535.1, read as the reverse complement.
CCGGGCTGACCCCATTCCTTCCCCATCCCAGCTTCAGAATTGCCGGCGTAACTGCATCTCCTGCCTTCTGCTGTTCCACCACTGTCCCTCTTAAATCCCAGTCGCCCCCAAGTCTCCAGCTCTTCAGGAAGCCTCCTCTTTTCCCCCTCAGTGAGGGAAGGACAAGGTCACCTTTCTGTTCTTCAGTACTGTCACACAGCACCTGTTATTTATCACTCATCTGGCAATGAAGAGGCTAACGCAGGGGGTGGGGAGGGGCTCAATGCACAACTGTGGTAACAGAGCACCTGACGTTTTTTCAGTGATGCTGATATCATTCACCAGAGCTATGTGTTTAACTGGGGATTAAGCTGTCATGTTCCCTATACCTCTCTCACTGCTTTGTTCCTCTCTTACCTACCACCCGGCCCAGCATCTTAATGTGCCCTTAGCTCTGAGAATCTGCGAAGCCCATCTACAGGGTGAGGTTCTCCCACCATCTTGGCTCACCTCCTTCCACCTCTCCGGTTTCCCTCTCTTCTACCACTCCAAGGCCTGAGGAACTAAGTGGGGAGGAACTGACCTTCCCTGGATGCTGACCCCACCTCAAGCCCTCTCCTGGATTTAGGGAGGAAGGACAGGTGTCTCCTCATTAAGAGCCAGGGCAGCCACTGAGCCTCCGCTTGCTATGCTGTCTGTCATTGTGCTAGTCGAGCTGAGACCAGGCCAGGAGGCTGAACCCAGGCAGGTCCCTCAAGAGAGAAATGAAACTCAGAAGCTTTGTCTGATCAGCTAGTGACCATGTCCTCAGAGAGCAGTAACCAGTGCTGTCCCTGGGGTTCCAGAGCCCCTTCCGCCAGGAACATTTGAGTGGTTGTCAAAGCCTACTTCAAACCCATCTGCCATTCTCCAAGGCCATTTCCTCATGCATAAGTCCTCAAGTCCCTGCTAGACAAAACTTCCTGACTCTAACTTCTAGCTTCTTCATAAACAGGGGGTTGTGAAAGCCTGGTGCCTTGCAATGCCCTGTTCCTGGAACGAATGGGCAGGGCACAGGACAGGGGCAGGTGTGGGTTGCAGGAAGAAAGGGGACATTTTTTCTGTTAGCCTGTGTCACTAAAACTTCCAGTATTCAGGTGCAGGCTGCAGGGAAGCCTTGCTGAGAAAGGCAGAGACAGTGCCGAGTCACCCACCTGTGGCTCTCTGGAGGATTTTCACCACCTCTGCCTCTTTTCTCCCTCCCTTTCCTGGATAGGCAGCCCAGGTGGCTGAAGCCACATTAGGACACAGACCGACTCTCCATGAGGAAGAGCTGGGAGGCTAGGAACGGTGCCTCTGGACCAGGGTGGTCAGAACAGGTTTCAGAAAAGGGGGAGGGGAGAAGAGAAAGAATTTGAGCAAGTCTTAAGGACAGGTAGGTCTAGAAAGGCAACAATGAGTCAGAGCACCTGGGGTGAGGAGGGACATTTGAGAGAGATTCCAGCCTGTTTGGGGTGAACAACCTGGCAGCATGGTACAGAGGGACCAGCCAGCTGGACCTTCCAACACAAGGCCAAAACAAGGAGCATAGGTTTGGTGGTCCTGGCAACAAAGACAGTTGGAGTTTCTGGACAGGACGTTATAGGCCAGATGGAAAGGGCAGAGCTGGTGGCCAGGAAATCAGTTAGGAGGCTAGTGAATGGGTCCATGAGTGAGGTCAAACCACGAGGGTGGGGGCAGGGTGAAGACAGTGTGTAGGAGGAAGGAACCAACAACGGGACTGATGAACGACTCAGTATGGAGGCCAGGTGGGGGGCATGTGGCAGGGAGGACTGACTGGGTGGCAGGGAGAAAGATGCCGCAGAGGGAGTGGAAAGGCTGGTGGGGGGCTGGATTATGTTGCTAGTACACATCCCACAAATGTGCTAGCAGAACAGATAGCCTCTGGAAACAGCCTGGGATGATTATCCAGGGGGACCCTGCCTGCTGGACAGCACAGAAGCAAGAGCTCCCACCACTTCCTCTTCCAGATGCCCTCCTTTTTTCTCAATCAGTTCTCCTTGAAATGTTTGGTCAGTCCTTCACATGTGGTCTGTCCAGTGGCCTGGGACATACTCTCCAAATCAAAAGAGTCTCTGAAGCCAGGTTTAGCATTACAGGTTCCTCCAGAGAGTTAGGCTTCCCACTCACTGTTCCCAAAGAGCCTGCCAAGCAAACCAGCTAGAAAGCCAGACCCTGGCAGACCCCAGGGAAGGTGGGGGAAGAATGAAGCCACACCTTGCCATGGAGGGTCAAGGCTGAGAGCTGACAAATCATCTCTTCCACAGGGAAGAAAACACCCTCCCTTCTTAATAATAGTAATCACTGTCTTCACCACTCACTGGGGGCCTAGGGAAGGCCAGGCACTTCACACATGAGCTCACTTAATCCTCATAGCAACTGCCTGGTACTGTTATTATCCTCATTCATAGATGAAGAAACTATATCTTTGAACCCAGGTCATTCTACCTCTGAAACTTGGGCTGTTTTCCTGATGCCACTGTGAGTTTCTTCCACTGACATGTCTGACATACCATGACCCTTACTCAGTTGTACCCATGTCTTCTCCAAAATCCCATTGGTTGATTTACTCAAGATCTAAGTACCAGGCAAGGAGCCGGGCAGAGGCCCAGGGGATAGGTCAGTCCACCCATTTTACCTTCTAGGGGTTCTCATTGTGGGGTTTCACTAGCAATCCAACCCTTACCTGTCCCCGCTGAAGGCTACCTCAGTTCCTGGACCAAAGGAATGGGACACATCAGCCCAGCCCTTCATCAACTTAAGCACAGCCTCCTTAACCACAGGGACTCGGGTTGGCATCTGTCTTTTCATTTTACTCAATCCCTTCTTAGCCATCACAGCTACCCTGTGAAGTAAGGAGCCTTCCCAACTTTGATGATGAGGGATTTGAGGTTCAGAGAAGCAATATCACCCATTCTTCCTCCCCAGTATAGCAGAAACTACACTGAATTTCTGGACCCACAGTGCTTTCCAGTGTTTTCTTCCACAAAAGGCACACACCAGCCCATTCCCAAGGCCCTAACCTAAGATGTAAGTGGTGAGGCTGGAGGCGAGGACTGTCTTAGTTTGTTTTCCTTTTAAATATTTTTATGTATATGAGTGTATTGCCTGCATGTATGTACATGCACTCATGTTGTGCAGTACCTGTGGAGGTCAGAAGAGAGCATCGAATCCTCTGGAACTAGAGTTGAAGACAGTAGTTAACTGCCATGTGGGTTCTGGGAACCGAACCTGGAACCTCTGCAAGAGCAGCCAATGCTTTTAACCACTAAACCATCTCTCCAGCTCCTTAGTTTGCTTTCTGTTGCTCTGATAAAACATTGACCAAAACAAACTTGTAGTTTATTTTACCTTCAGCTTATAGTTCTTCATGAGGGACAGACAGGGCAAGAGTTCAGTGCAAGAACCAAAGTACAGACCATGGAGGAATGCTGCCTATTGGCTTGCTCCTCTGGCCTAGGCTCAGCCTGCTTTCTTATACAATAGTGGACCACCTACCCCCAAGTGGCACCACCCACAGTGGGCTGGGCCCTCCCACATCACCCAACAATCAAGAAAATGCCCACAGACATGGCCACAGGCCAGTCCAATGGAGGAAAGCTCCCAATTGAGGTTCCCGTCACCCAGGTGTGTCAAGTTGACAACTGAGGGGTCCCAGCACAGAGGGGTCCCCAGCCCCTCTGGGGTTACACATCTTCGATTGTTTCTCAAACCTTTTGCCAAAATAGTGACAGTCACCCCAGACTCCCTACCTCTCAAATGTAAGTCCTCCCTCAAAGCCACCCTATCCTTCTCCTCCATTTCCTTCCTCCTCTGAGGGCCTCTACACAGCTTTTGCCAGCTAGGGTTGAGGGACAGGAGAAGGGGTCAGCGTTGGAGGAGGGTGGGGGAAAGATTCCTACAGGGAACTCCTCTGCGCCCCAAGGGCCCTGGCACCGAGCTCTGCTCAGCTCAACTCCTGGAACGCTGGCAAGGTTGCGCAAAGAGAGAGGAGGAGAGAGGTGCCAGTACAGAAGGGTGGGGGAAAGGCAGGCACAGGAAGCTGTGGGAGAGAGCCACAGCCGACCATGCTGACTTCCCCAAGCACGCCATTGTGCTTCCTGGGGAACCTGTTGGTGAAGTCCTAGGCGGGAGTCTTATCCAAGAAAGGTCCTCTTGAGGCCACTTTGGCTATCCCCCTGCCACCAAGCAGGTTGTTTTCTCCATTTGTTTCGAGCCAACTGGCTGAATGGTATAAGTCTTTCTGCCAGGGAGACGGAGGCCTGTGGGTCTGGGGAGCAGCCTGTGGGGCCAGCCCGGGCCTGGGGGAGTAGACTCAACTGAATCCAGCTGTGACTTTTGTCCTTGTACTCCCACCTCCTCTTTGCCTGGTGTTCAGCAGGAGTGACAGTGATGTCACAGGTGTGGAGTGCCAGCCACGTGCTGGGTGCCAAGCAAAACAGCCAGGGCGAGTGTGTGTATCATCAGTGCCTGAGAAGGAAGGCCACCAAAAGAAGTGAGTGTGGCGGAAAGACTTGACTGAGGAAGGGAGGCACCTCGCTGGATGGGGGCGGGAAGACTGGAATAAATCTCTGCTGCAGCAAGGACCAGAGAGAGAAGGCCCCAGCTGGCCCTGGGAAGGGATGCCCCTCACCTTCCCACACTCTGCTTCTCCCAAAGCTTGTCAATGCCCCAGACATGAGCCAACCCAGGCCCCGCTACGTGGTAGACAGAACTGCGTACTCTCTCACCCTATTTGATGATGAGTTTGAGAAGAAGGACCGGACATACCCAGTGGGAGAGAAACTTCGCAAGGCCTTCAGGTAATGTGGCCCAAAGCCCAGCCTCCTCTTTCCTCTGCTCCTCATCAAAATCCATCCTGCTCCTGTCAAGGCTCCAGCACCCTAAGGCATTAGAGAAGCCCTAGGGAGGGGAGGTTCTGAATCTTAAAGTTAAGAGTCTACAAGCTTCTGTGTCCTGAGACCCTTAGGGAGGATAGAAAGGAGGAACAAGAACCATCAGCAATTTCAGAGCGTTGTAGGGTGTTTCTAGCCCCCTAGATGGAGTCTCTTGCAGTCTTAGTCACTCAAGCCTTTCTTGGGTCTCTGAGGGAGCTGCAGATGGATGTGCCACAACACTGAGTAGTAAGTGACATCAGAGCCTCTGGTCCATGCCCCATTCCCTGTGCATCCAAAGCACCCGAGGCACCATCTCCCCCGGGCCTCTCTTCTTGCCACATCTTGGCTATTTGTTCTTTGTCTGGTCCAGAGAATTCCTAGAGGAGGCCCTAAACTCCTGGGCTATCCTGAAGAAGACCCTTCAGAGTATGGGCTCACCGGCCTCCAGGTTCTTTTCACTTTAGGACCCCTGGTCTGTAGTAGTGGCTTGTGCAAACTTGCCTCAAAGGAAGGGGCTGCACAAGGTGACCCACACCCACACCCCCAGAGCCTGAGGCCGGGAGTTTCGCCCTCCCCCTCCTCAGACTTCTGGCAAACCTCACTCTCCCTCACTCCCCTAGGGAAACAGCTGATTCAGTTACTGGATTGAGGTCACTGGCAGTGGCTAAAGTGGAGTTGCTGGTGGAACTGGTTCAGGCTGGGGGAATCGCCCACTTGAGTCTGTACTAAAAGCCTTAGCCCAACCCTGCTTTTCTTGGGAGGTTCCATCTCTGCCCAGCAACAGTCAAGACCTGTGTGCCCAGTGTCTGGGCACTATCTCAGCAGCTGTGCTCCCCAAACATATGGGCTCAGGCAATCTGTGTGTCCAATGAGCTTTCATTCAAGTTGTTCCTGTGGTGGGATAAGGAGTTCGATGTACTAATAGACAGGGATTACTAGAACTGTAAAGGGAGGCAGAGAACGAACACTGTCCAGGATGCTGGCACAAGACCCTTGAATAGTGTCTAGCACACAGAAGACACTCCAATAAATATTAGTTGAATGACTGAATGAATGAATGAATGAATGAATAGAAAGCTAATCCCACTTTCCAGTTCCCTCTGAGGCTTCTGTGTAGGTGTCTGGCATCTCTTTCCAGCATTTCTTTCAAACTTCAGATTATTTTGCCTGACTTATGGCAGAGGTGCAAGAATACTGGGCACGTGAGTTATATTCTTTCCCCAGGCAGCTTATCTTCTCATGAGTCCAGTTTTCTCTGCACAAGCAAGCCTGACAGAGCTCTACAGGGCTATTTTCTACTAGCACAAAGCTCTAGGTGTGCATTAAGCCACTCTCAGACATGCAACAGGCACCACAAAACCCAGAAGACTGTCAGAGGCTTGTGGGATGCTGTTCTGCAGAGCATTTAATTGGGACAGAAAATCTGCTTAGTCTTTGCAGGATACAAAGCATTGTCTGTGTTGGTTTCAGTCTTGGGTGACATCCAGAGGCTCCAATGTCAGGGAAACTATTGTTAAGCAACAGCAAAGAGTGAGGATTGGTGCAGGGCAGGAAGAGAAGCCTAATCAACAAGGCCTGTGAGTCACCCAAAAGACCCAGAGTATTTGAGTTCCCTCACTGGGAGAAGAAAAGCAACTCTTGCCCCTAGTCATCAATCCACTGGCTGTCACCTTGGGCATTCGTAGGCCCTTGTTCCTGCCGCTTATGAATTTCCATGAAAGAACCTCAAGGTGCACTCTGCAAACAGGGAGGGGATCGACTCTACCCACTCTGTTAGCCAAGGAACAGCGGTTCCATCTTCCTTTCTACTCTGATGCTTTGCCAGGGACAAACACCAGGGCTGCAGTTACCACATGTAGAAGGCAATGAGTCAGCAGAGTTCACCTCACAGGGACAACAGAGTTTGCATGCTGGAGAAGCTCAAGAAGAAAGGGCAGCAGGCAGCCGCTGCTTGGGTTTTCATTCAGTCCATCCATTCATCTATTCACTCTTTCATACGTGCCCCATCAGGATGTACAGAGATGAATGAGAGACATAGACTCCCATTCACAGACAGTCAAAAGGCAAGTAATTATGTCACAGTGTATAACCAGAGCTGCAAAGGTACAAGGAGGGTCTCAGGTCTACACTCCAAAGGTCGCCTGAGCCAGAACAGACTTGACACCTCAGAAGACTGAGCCACCATAACATCTACACCTTGAAGCCTAGCCTTGTAGATTCCCAAGTGGACAGCCAACAGTGATGTCCTGGGAGTGTTGTCATGCTCTCCAGAAAAAAGTGCTGCTTTTTCTCCTCGGTGTCTCCCAGTGCAGGCCGTGCACGCAGTACCTGCTGAATGCACTGAGAACGAGGAGGGGAGTGAGCAGGATGTTAGCATCTGTCTGCAACTGCCCTCTTCCCCTGCAGGTGCTCCCCTGCCAAGGTCAAAGCCATAATACTGGGGCTGCTGCCTGTGCTCTCCTGGCTCCCCAAGTACAAGATCAAAGACTACATCATCCCCGACTTGCTGGGTGGACTCAGTGGAGGATGCATCCAGGTGCCACAAGGTGAGGCGTGATGCAAGGTGCCTTCAGTGTGGCGACTCCCTCCTCTTCTCCCTATCTCCAGCCCTCTGCGACCCCTATAATGCAACTATACCCCAATATAAGTGTTACTCTCTTTGTCTCCTGTAGGCATGGCATTTGCTTTGCTGGCTAATCTTCCCCCAGTCAATGGCCTCTACTCTTCCTTCTTCCCCCTTCTGACCTACTTCTTCCTGGGGGGTATACACCAGATGGTTCCAGGTAAGACCTCTCTCCCCTTGAGGCAGACATGATAACCTGGACCTCAAGGACAGGAGGGCATGGTGAGGGAGGCTCAGGCTCTACCTTCATTCTCCTGGATCTGATGTTTATAAGTCCTGAAGGGGTGATCACTGTGACTGTCCCAGGTGCTCAAAGACCTTGGACAAATCACTACACCCACATGAGCTCAGTCAGCATGACCTGCTCCACTTCCCTCCCGGAAAGGAGAACGAGACTTGACAGAACAAGATATAGCATTTGCTATGCAGGCTAAACAGGTGTGAGAAATACCTGTCCAATGTCCAGGCTGCTCTAGGCAGACCGCTGCAGGGGCATTTCAAGTTGCCTATAGCTAAGTAAGTGGAGCAAAAAGGGCCTGGGCACAGGGCTGGTTTCTGGTCCAGGCTCTGCTTGCACTTTTGAGGTCCAATGACATAATTTTGACAAGGATGTACATGACCTGGGGAGATGACTGTGGTAGCTAGACATGACTGTTAGTAGTTGTGCTGGGAAGACATGTGGGGATCCACTCCTCCGGGGTAGGCATGTGTCCTGGGCTGGGTCCCTCGGTCACTTCCACGGGTATGCTTCACACTCTGACTTTTGCTGGCTGGACGGGCCACCGCAGGTACCTTTGCCGTGATCAGCATCCTGGTGGGTAACATCTGTCTGCAGCTGGCCCCAGAGTCAGAATTCCAGTTCTTCAACAGCACCACCAACGAGAGCCACGTGGACACAGCAGCCATGGAGGCTGAACGGTTGCGTGTGTCCGCGACACTTGCTTGTCTGACTGCCGTCATCCAGGTGAGAGGCCGAGCCCCGAGCCCTACCAGAGGCCACCTTAGGAGGGAGCAGACAGCCCTAGCCCTTCCCCCAAGCCCCCAGTATGATATTAAAGCTGATTTAGGACTCTTTTTCCTCCCTCTTCCATCCTAGGGTCAAACAGGGACCTTAAAAATAGTTCAAAGTCTCAGGGCTAGAGAGATGGCTCAGTGTTAAGAGCACTAACTGCTCTTGCAGAGGACCTGGGTTGGACTCCCAGCACCCACAGGGTGGCTAACTACCATCAGTGACTCCCATTCCAGGGGAATCCAATGCCCTCTTCTGGCCTCCATGGGCACAGCGCCACCCGGATGCACTTCCATACATGTAGGCAATATATGCATACACATAAAATAAATGGTTCAGAGTCTCTCTTCCCTTTGTCTGTGAAGCATAAAGTCTTCCCAGAGACTTATGACCTCTCTCAAATGTCCCTTGGAGAAACCCTGCTCTCTCCAGAAACCCTTTAGCCCCTCCAGCCTCTGCAGGCCAAAGTCACTGTTGCACTACATAAGCAGAACTTCTAGCCAGAAACACAAAGGATTAAGTTAGCATTAAAAGAGAAAAAAAATGTGTGGCAGAGTACAAGAGCACCAGGCACCTCAGAGAATGCTTGTCATTCATTCATCACTCAGTTATGTTTTCTGATTGCTTTGCTCTGCCAGGAACTGGGTTAGTCCCTGAAGACACAGAGATAAGTAAGAAAGAGGCCCAGTTCACACGTGGCTTCAAGGCAGGACAAAGGAAGTGGCCATGTCATCAGCTAATTTGTGTGCCACGATGAGATAAGTAGCATATTAGAGCCATGAACAACTGGCTATAGGAACTCAGAAGAGAGTCAAGGAAATCCTCAAAGATTTAGACTGAAAAGAGCAATACAAGTTAACCAGTGACCGAATGAACAGGTGCAAAGGCTGATCCAGGCAGAGGAACAGCATCCCCAAACACTGAGGCCTAAGTGCAGTCAGACCAGGAAAGGTACAGCAAAGCGTTTGTGTGACTAGAGGGCAGAGGAAGCCAGAAACATAGGCAGGGGCCCACCGGTAAAGTTTGGAGTCTATCTCCTTGGCAGTAGCTTGAGTCCTGTTAGGCACAGAGCAGAAGCTAGCAGGTGCATCAGAACCAATGCAGGGCCCTGTTGGGAGACTCTGTAGAGGCAAAGGCAGAAGGAACAGGGAGATGGAGATCGGGCGAGTGGAAGGAACACGTTGCCAGGAAATTAATAGCTCTTAGTGACGGACTGCATGTGGCAGGTAAAGCAGTGACTCTCGTATTTTATGTTGGTAGCAGTGGGGGAGGCCCAAGGTTATTTTAAGATAAGGAAACCAACACCGAGGGACTGAAGCGACAAGGAGGCTACCGCCTGAAGAACTAAAGACCCGGTGTCGGGCACCAGGGTGCAGGGAGAGGCGGGACAAGGCTAAGGTGTTCCCTGAGTCCCTGCTGTGCCAGAGCTGCATGAGGCTCTGGGCCGGGCTGTGTCAGGCAGGTGTTAGAGCAGATGACCCAACGTGGTCTTTACTGGCCCTTTCTTCCTTTCAGATGGGCCTGGGGTTCATGCAGTTTGGCTTTGTTGCCATCTACCTCTCCGAGTCCTTCATCCGAGGCTTCATGACAGCTGCCGGCCTGCAGATCCTGATCTCGGTGCTCAAGTACATCTTCGGCCTGACCATCCCCTCCTACACAGGCCCAGGCTCCATTGTTTTTGTGAGTCCAGAACTCCCTGCAGGGGCTGGGGAGGGGGGCAGGCCTGGGGCAGCATTCACGGCCTTTAAAGGTTGTGAGCTGCTCATTCTGAGAGCTATGTAGGCCAGCGGGCAGAGAAGACTCCAAGGGGTTCTCTCCATGGGAGAAGGGTCTAATACATAGCCTCAAGCACTCACTGAAGCTCTCTGTGGCTAACCCCTACAGAAAAGGGGATATGACTTCCAACCATGCCCCATTCCAGTGCCTCAGCTCCTTTCCCTGGGAAGTCTGTCTTCTTTTAGTTTAAAAATCTTGACAAGGAAAAGAAAGTATTCCTTTTAAAGCCCCTAGCATCCCTGTCTACTGGCTCACAATTGCCTGTAACTCTAGCTCTTCTAGCTTCTACAGGCAGAACACACAGAGACATATACATAAATACAAGAAAGGAGGCATACACTCCTGGCTTTAGGTGGGGATATAGTGGGCAAGGACTGCATTCTGCCTTAGTATGTCTTCAGCGAATTGTTGCCATCTCTTCCCTGGGTCAGGCACCCAGGGGAGGGCAGTGTGGGAAAAAGTGGGATCCCTGACGCTCTCTCCTTTAGACCTTCATTGACATTTGCAAAAACCTCCCCCACACCAACGTCGCTTCCCTCATCTTCGCCCTGATCAGCGGTGTCTTCCTGGTGCTGGTAAAGGAACTCAATGCTCGTTACATGCACAAGATCCGCTTCCCCATCCCCACGGAGATGATCGTGGTGAGAACTTTGTCTGGAGATGGGGTTTGGGGGGCCAGGAGAAAGGGATGTGAAAAAAGGAACCCTGTCCATCCCTCAATTCCCTCTCTTAGTGTGGGACAGGAAGTCACTTGTGAGTCCACTCCATTCCCCTACGTGTGGCTCCTCGGGCTGTCTCTCTCATACATTCTGCCCTAAAGAGGCAAAACAGTGGGATTTAGGGCTCCCAAAGAAAACATGGGAGAGACCCCTGCCCTCATCCCAACTAAGGGCCAATCCTCACTCTCCACTTTGGGGTTTGCAGGTGATAGTGGCAACAGCTATCTCTGGGAGCTACAAGATGCCCAAAAAATATCACATGCAGATTGTGGGAGAGATCCAACATGGGTGAGTCCAGGTTGCCAAGAGGACAACCCCACCCTATCCCCCACCAGAGTTGGTCCCTGATGGACATGAGAGGCTCTGGATGAAAGTACATACGAAACGATATGACCCAGACCCAGAAGGGCCATGCAACCAGCCTGTGCTTGTTGACTTATGAGATGTGAGTCTTAACTGCTGCCCTCCAAAGCCCATAAGTTTCATGCAGTGGATGCTATCAAACATCTCTCTGAGCAGCCCCTTGACTGGCTCTCAACCTAGCTCTGAAGAAGACTTTTTATCCAGGCCCAAAAGAAGCCACCAAGAGCAACCAAATTCCTCAGGCATCTATGCTGTGGCAGGTACCATCCTGGACCCAGAAAGACAGGGGCAAACTTGTCCCACAGAGTTAAAGCAGGGGAGAGAAACAAGGAATCTACACACTAGTGTATAAAAAGAGTTTGGGCTCTGGGCACAAACAAATGAAGTCCTGCCACTAACCAGCTCAGTGACCTAGACAAGTAAGGTCTCTAAGGCCTGGCTTCCTCCTTTGAAAAACAGGAGTGATAGGACCTACTCTCTGATTATAGTAGGATCAGGTGAAGAAGGTCATACAGAGACCCAGGCATACAATGGGGGACTCTGCTCTCCTTCCCTTCTCCTCAGACCTCTGGGCCTTACCTCCTTTGGCTCCTCTGCAGGTTCCCTAGTCCGGTGTCACCAGTGGTTTCACAGTGGAAGGACATGGTGGGAACAGCCTTCTCCCTGGCAATTGTGGGCTATGTCATCAATCTGGCTATGGGCCGAACCCTGGCCAGTAAGCACGGCTACGATGTGGATTCTAACCAGGTAACTTTGGGTGTCCCTAGCAAGGACAGGAGGGATGGGCCCACAGAAACCTACTAATGACAGCCTAGGGGACTGGAGATAGGGCTCAGTCATAGATCCCCTGCCTAGCATGCAAGAGGCTGGGGTTCCATCCCCAGCACCACAAAAACATGAGGGAGAAAGATGTCTTTGGCTCTTTGCGATGAGGCAGGAGGGACAGGATATGCCCTAAGAGGCCAATCTCTTTTTTATTAAGTTTTCTTTTTTCCTTTTTTCAAGTGAGGGTCTTGAGGGAGAGTACACGCTTCCATATGTGCTCACACTTATGTATACACAAACACGTTCATGTGTGTGCACTGTGTGTGGAGGCCAGCAGTTAACATCAAATAGCTTTCTTTTCTTTTTTTTTAGAGGAAGGATCTCTGACTGAACCTGACTGGCTACACTGCGTAGCCAGTAAGTTCTGGGGATCCTCCTGTCTCTGCCCCCCCAGCACTGGGATTGGGAGCACGACCATGCTCACTTTTTTTTTACATGGGTGGCTAGGGATCTGAATTCAGGTCCTCATGCTTGTGCAGTAAGCACTCTACCTGCTGGACCATCTTCCCAGCCCTGAGACTGACCTTTTGAGTGGTAATATGTGGCTGTACAGCAACAGACTCACTCTCAAGTCATAGGCTCGGGATCATGCTTGCACAGCTAACTGCATTTGAACCCAGCTCCCTACCAACCCTCCCCTCTCCCCATAGGAGATGATTGCCCTGGGCTGCAGCAACTTCTTTGGCTCCTTCTTTAAAATCCACGTCATTTGCTGTGCTCTCTCTGTCACTTTGGCTGTGGATGGGGCTGGAGGAAAGTCCCAGGTAAGCCTTGTCTTGGGAAACTGCAGTAGGAGTAGAAAAACAGTGATCATCCCAGAGAAGCCCAGATACTGCGGCAGGCCACTCTTCCCCAGCCAGCCTCCACCCCACCAAAGACAGGCTAGGGAGTGCGTAGAGAGAAGACTTTCACACCCACCCACTGCCAACTCTTCCTCTGACTAGGTGGCGAGCCTGTGTGTGTCTCTGGTAGTGATGATCACCATGTTGGTCCTGGGGTCCTATCTGTACCCTCTTCCCAAGGTAAGAGCCCAACTGAAAGCAGAAAACAATGACAGCCTCCAACAAGAACAAACCCCAAGCGTGGGATCAGCACTTAAAGGATTACAACTTGGTGTTAATCAGCCTGTGGCGTAGACAATGGAGATTTTATTCCTCCATTCTACAGGTGAGGGAGCTGAGAATATGACCTGTCTGGTGAGACAACTCACTGTGCAGGCTTGATCTCAGCCTCTGGCTTCTGGGAGTCCTATTCCTAGGCTGAAGAATGAGCAAGGTATCTGGGAGTGCAAGGCACCAACCTAGCCCCTTAGAAAAATGTAGGCGTGGGCCACTCGGTGCATAGGGAACAGGAATGACAAAGCGAGGCCCAGCTCAAAAGAGGCTGCAGCTTCTAATCCTAAGATGGAGGGGAGCTGTGAGAGTGGGGAGCACCCCGACCAAGGGAGCATTCTAGAACTCCAACTTTGTCCTTCAGGGCTCCAGGGTCAGGTATGTGTAGGAAAGGCAGGATGAAGGGGCTACTTCAGGGCACATGAAACCATGTCTGCTTCTCCAGGCTGTGCTGGGAGCCCTGATAGCTGTCAACCTCAAGAATTCCCTCAAGCAACTCAGTGACCCCTACTACCTGTGGAGGAAGAGCAAGTTGGACTGCGTAAGTGTGGGCCAGTCTCCAGGCACCCATCCATGCCCCTGCCCACCTCTACCCCAAACCCTAGCCTGATGAACGTTCTTGTCTCTTGCTCCTTAGTTAGAATAGCCCAGTGTTTAAGAAGCCTAGAGAGGGCCATTTTGTGTTCAGTCCTAACTCCATTGTTCCCTGGCTCTATAGCAAGTTAGCAAGTTTCTTCACTTCTCTGAACTCAACTTCCCCACTCAACTGTGAAGTGGGCATTTTATAGACTTTCACCCTTGGGGCTGTGTATGAGGAAGAAATGGAATCATACTAGTAAACTGCATGCACTCTGAATTGCATTTATGGTGAATGGCTTAGTTTCTATTATTTTTATACGTTACAGTTCCCCCCCAAAATCAAAGGAAAGCATTCTGTAGAAAAGTTTAGACTATGCCAAGCATGGTGGAGCACACCTTTAGTCCCAGCCCTTGGGAGGCAGAGGCAGGAAGAGCTCGAGGCCTACTTGGTCAACATAGTGACTTCTAGGGGAGCTGGGACAAGGGAGACCCTGTCAAACAACAACAACAACAAAAGTTTATAATATAAATCCAAAATACCAGGGTGCTGAGCAGCTTTCTAGAGTTTTCTGGCTTCTGTTCCCTCATCTATACGTGGGGTAAAGCTATATTCTTCATCACACACTGGTTCTGAGGATTAGATGAGATCACAGTGGGAAAGCACCGTGCTGTCATAAACATCCTGCCCAAGTGTGACTTATTGCTGCAATTAGTCACATAATGGGTCACAGTGACAGAGGCTCTGGTGGACTGACAGTCTGCCTTATCTCCATTTAAGCCCACCAGAGCCTAGAGGTGAGACTCTGGTCTTTCGAAGATGACAAAACAGAAGTTCAGGATAGTTAAGTAAATTAACCATCAGAGGCTGTGGAGGAAGCAAATAATGTCAGGGTCTGGAAACTCCAAACTGGACTCATGCCACACAGGGAAGGAAATCCTTAACGTCAGGAAGTATGTGGTTCCCCTGGCTCCCCCAGTGAGGGAGTGGTAGGGACAGGAAGAAACTAATGTCCTAATTTCCAACCCAAGAATCTGCTTTTACCACACGGCACCTATGCCCCTGTTACAGGCACAGTCCTCATAGTCAAGGTGCTATGAGTTTCCACTGGTTTTCTACAGGAATCTCAACAGGCTGATTCCTTTAGAGTCTGAGGGATAAGGGGCAACCCACACAACCAGATCCCCAGCCCCAAGTTGTCTATCCAAGAGCTGAGTACCTTTCAAAGCAGGTACAGCTCGGTGTTAGACACGAAGGGAGTTCACATTTACCTGAGAACACATTGCAAGGATAGGACCGACGCGTCTCCGACTCCTCAGTCCCCTCACGGAGTGGGCCCCATTCTCCCTGTTGTGAACTGGGAAACTACAGTTTACACGGCTGCGCTACATAGAACCACTCTGAGCCAGTGCATCTGAAGCACATGTTCTTCCCACTCTGCTCCTTCCGTCTCCCGTGCACACTTCCATTTTCTATTAGAACAGTAGTCTAGATTTCTCTTTTAAAGGTTGGCCACGGATTGGGGTGGAGTGTAACAGTAGCGCACTCATCTAGCATGTGAAGCCCTGCATTCAACTCCCAGAACTCAAAACAAAAAACCCCACACAGTCAAGAGCTACGCTCAATGTAAGAGAAGCAGGCAGGTAAACAAACGAACGATCACAGGAATCGTTGCATAAATCAAGTCCAAGGGAAGTCTGAGTCGGGCTGGCAGAGCAGGGCCTTGGCTAATCTCAGAAGACTTTGTGAAAGGGGCAGCATTTCTCCCAGGCCTGCTTTTGACATCTCTCTCCTCACAGTGTGTCTGGGTGGTGAGCTTCCTCTCCTCCTTCTTCCTGAGTCTGCCATATGGTGTAGCAGTGGGTGTCGCCTTCTCCATCCTGGTTGTGGTCTTCCAGACCCAGTTGTAAGTGACAACCGTGTCCCTCTCTGGCACAGCATGGGGTTGCTGAACCAACCTGCCAGGGGGCTCCCAAGCCAGGGCCTAGCACAGTCCACTGCACCTTCCACCTTCTGGGTCTAGTACAGGACGTGCTGCCAGACCTCAAAAGAACATGACCCAGTCAGGACAATGGGCACAGACTGAGCTATTATCCTAAAACCCCAGAACAAACCAGCATGGTTTCAGAGGGCTGGGGGCAAGAGAACATGTAAAGAAAAGGCCCTTCCAGAAGCACCAGCAGACCCACAGCCCAAATAGGACCTCACCAGGAGAGACCAGGGTAGAGGATGGGCTCTCTGCTCTTCCTAAATAAGAATTCGGTAGTAGAGACTAAGGGCAGAGAGGGGTCAGCGGGTCAGGAGGGTTGTAAGTGATGGCGAAAACTTGTCTTTTCTTCTTGTAAACTCAGAACCAGGGGTGCTGACTTAACAGCCACTTAAGGTCATCCCTTTCCCCGCTGAACCCTAGTCTAGGAGCTTCATCGAGGCCCCTCCTGTCATCATCTTGGTTATAGACTAGCCATAAGCCCCTAGGCACGGGTCCCCAGGGCACAAAGACCAACACAAACAAGCCTGCATGGCGACAGGATGCTGTCACAGTCTGGCTTTGCCTGGTCCCCACTCTGGCATCACTCCAGGATGTTGGCACCCTCTTACTCTTCCCTCCTCTTCATCTAGTCGAAACGGTTCTGCTCTGGCCCAGGTCATGGACACTGACATCTATGTGAACCCCAAGACCTACAATAGGGTAAGTAATCCAAGCTTTGACCTCCATCTTTCACTCTGTGCCCTCCACAAGACCTTTCTGCGACCTGAGCTCAGTCTCCCTGTCACAGGTCCAGGAAATTGAGGGGGTTAAGATTGTCACTTACTGCTCCCCTCTCTACTTTGCCAACTCAGAAATCTTCAGGCAAAAGGTCATTGCCAAGGTAAGGCACCATCCTTGGTGACTAGAAAGGCTGAAGAGAGTGATCAGAAGATGGAAACAGACAGGGGCTGGGAGCCAAGGGCAGGTCACCCCACAAAGGGTAGAGGTCAAGATTGCTGTTTACCCTCTCTCCACAGACAGGTATGGACCCCCAGAAAGTATTACTCGCCAAGCAGAAATATCTCCGGAAGCAGGAAAAGAGGATGGCAATGCCTACACAGCAGAGGAAGTCCCTCTTCATGAAAACCAAGGTGAACTGGGGCCAGGACCACGCCCATTCTAATCTTGATCTTGCCCTGGCTAATGGCCTCCAGCACCTTGAGAGGCAGACAGGAAATCACTGAGAGCAGTGCTGGGCACTCTTCTTGGGCGAGAGCTGCCAGCTCCCAGGGTAGCCATAGCACCCTAGCTTTTGACTAAGATAAGGCATTGCCCATGGGCCTATGAATGCCAGATGGGGAACAGCAGGAATTATCTGAAAGCCCAGGCTGGGAATGGGACAGGAGTTTAAAAGCTGGTAGACTTCAGCAAGTGCACAGGGAACCCTGCTGTCCTAGAGAGGCTTCAGGCCTCTTGAAGACTCCTCCCCCTTTGGGGTAAAGGAGACAAACTTGCAGGCCTCCCACAGGAAGGGGCTTTAGGAGAGGCCTGTATTCACTACCAAGGTGTGCCCTTCCTGCCCTGCTTCCGGTTCAATGCCACGATTCCCTGATTGCCCCCTCCTACCCACAGACAGTCTCCCTGCAGGAGCTCCAGCAGGACTTTGAAAGTGCCCCCTCAACCGACCCCAACAACAACCAAGCCACCACTGACACCAGCATATCTTACATCACCTTCAGCCCAGATGACACCTCAGCAGCTGCCCCCTGTGAGCTGCCAGCTTCCACTCAGGCCCCCAGTGAGCCTAGTGACGCTCTAGCCAGAGTTCCACCCTTTGTCACCTTCCACACCCTCATCCTCGACATGAGTGGAGTCAGCTTTGTGGACTTAATGGGCATCAAAGCCCTAGCCAAGGTAAGGCCTCAGGGAAACGGTATGTGCCCAACAACTGTTCACGTAGGCACCCTTTGCTTGGGGCCCTTGTTTGAACTAACTCAGGGAGGTTCCAAGCCCTAGAGACTCCTTCTTGTCCCAGAGATGAACAGGATAGATGTTCTCTACAGGTCAGGTCCAGGACAATGAGGGGCTAGAGAGAACTCCCTGGGTCCTACCACCTACCTAGGGATACCCTGAGTTCTTTCTCAAATCCCCAGAGCCCACCTAGGGTCCTCTCACTACAGGCCAGTTTGTTCCCTGGTTTGTGACCTACTGTCCCTTCCCACACCCATAGCTAACCTAGGAGAGAAAAGCGCATAGCACCAGTGTCCCGACGTCAGGTCAAACAGACAACTGGGGGCTGCATGACTACAAGAACCCATCTGATCACTTTTCAGCATCCCTGCTAATGTCAGGGTGATCAGCAAGCCTCAGAGTGGCTCTAGTGGAGGCAAGTCAGGGAAACAGAGGAACACAGATCATCTACAGGCTGATGTCACCATGGGCTTGACAGCGAAGGCTACTCCATGGCCTCGGCCTTAGTTGACTTCTCTAGGCTGGACGTGATGCCCAGGCCTTCACTGAAAGCTTGCCTGGTGGAGCCTTGGTCCTAAACACCAAAAGCTGAGGTCTAGCTCTTCAAAGGGGCCATGATGACTTTAAGTGTCTACTACATTGCCAAAGCCCCATTTCCGCCCCACTTTCCAAAGAAGTCGGGGCCAACATTCCAGAGAGAAGTGGGGTGCTCTCTGCCACTCTAGCCTATGGCTGCCAGGGCCCTCAAGACTGCCTATTTGTTTGGCTTCCCCTCTGAAGTGCGTTTTGTGAGTCACTTTTGAGACCCACTCAGAACATTCCTTTCCTTTTATCCCCCTTTCTCCCCGACTCCCAACCTAGCTAAGCTCCACCTATGGGAAGATTGGAGTCCAGATCTTCCTGGTGAACATCCACGGTAAGAAAATGGGAGGGGGATGCATTTTGTGATCTGGAAGGCTGAAGAAGTGATATGGCAGAAACAGGCTGGTGGGTCATGAAGTGAGAGCATCCTAATATTCCCCCATACTTTGGCCTGCTGTTGACAGATTCAGATATAAGGCGGCCAAATCACTGTATCCGTGATTCCCAGCCCTAAAAATTAGAAGGTTGAGTAGATTAACTTGGGATCCTCTCCAAATAGAAAAGTCCATGAATCTAAGCACAGAGCAGCCACAAAACCCTGTCTTCCCAGAGACATATGCACACAGTCTCCAAATGGGCCACATAGCCCCAAGGACCTGCTTCTAAGTTAAGACATTCACCCCATTAGCACATGTCCCAAGTTCAAGGAATACACATAGTTCCAAGAGAAAATGTGGTGGGGGGGGGCAACATATACATCCAGCTTTATACAGGGAGTCAGATCCCACCCAGCAGGGCCTTGCAGAGACCCCCACACCAGGAGAGACCTGAAGTGGAAGTTACTGTGTTCAGCACTGATGAGCATTCGTTCTTCTTACCCTTACTGAACACTCCCAGGAAACCATCTCCCAAATTGGTAAGAATACGGGCTTATCTTCTCTTGGAAGTTTCAGGAAAGGTCTAGGCAAACAAGAGGAAGAATGAGCCTTAGGGGCTTAGATCAGTAGCACTTTCCTCATGGGTATATTAGCTTTCCTGACAAGCCCCGACTTCCTGAATCCAGTAGCTTTCTTCTGACCTGACTGAGGGTTCAGCATCTTCAACCTCACATTTCCCTCTGCTGTCCAGAACTGATATTGCAGAGCCAATACCATGGCTCGGCTCCCTACACATGTGAGCACGCGCGCACGCACGCACACACAGACACAGAGAGCTCCCTGCACCCACCAACATAGCTCTCTCTCGCTCGCTCTAATTTGCCACTGCTGCTATCTTTTTCTCAAGATAAACTTGCTTTCTTCCAGCCCAGGTATATAATGACATCAGCCATGGAGGTGTCTTTGAGGATGGGTGTGTCCAGCGCAACCACGTGTTCCCAAGTATCCACGATGCAGTCCTCTTTGCCCAGGCGAATACCAGGGAAGTGGCTACAGCACACAGCTTCCAAGGGGTAAGGACCCAAACCTGAGGAATCCTAGGCTCCAGAGCTCAACAGCAGGACCAATGGGTTTTGGAAAGAACCAGGAGAGGGCTAGAAGCGGCACACCTTTAATCCCAACACTGGGGAGGCAGAGACAGGTGGATCTCTGTGAGATGAAGGCCAGCTTGGTCTACATGGTGAGTTCCAAGCTGCTAGGACTAGAGGGAGACTCTGTCAGAGAGAGGGAGAGAGAGAGCAGTAAAGTGTGAATTCAATGTCAGTTCTGCCATCTCTTTTGCTTCTCAGTCCCTCTATAGTCCTCTGTAGAATTGGTGCCATCAACCATTACCTACTACACAGGGCTTTTCCTTTGTTTTTGTTTAGGATTAAATGATAATTGTATAATTTATATAAAGATATACTTTTATTGAATGCTGTTTGTGTATGGAGGCTCATCAGCCACTGCCTTTACTGTTTGGTGGGGGTTGGGGAAGAGGTGCCTATTTTCATTTAACAGAGTTTAGAGATTTCAGGCGGGAATGGATGGAGCAGCCGAGACTGAGTTTTCTCTCAGCCTCTTGACATTTCATTTACCAGCTCAGTGAATGGTATACAAGAGAGATACAAATAACTCTCTTTAGGACTCTAGAAATCTGTGGAGTCGCCCCAGCCTCCTCTCACTCCACAGGTCCCTTCCTAGCTCACCCTGCCTTTGACCTCCCAAGACTGTGTCTGTGCCCCCAGCCTTTGGGGAGAGAGAGAGAGAGAGAGAGAGACAAAAAAGAAAAGAGAAAGGATTCTCTGGCCCTAGAGCAATGATTTGCTCTTTGCTTTAAAAGACTGATGAAGATCACAGCAGTTCCTAACACCTACAGTGGCCGAGATTCCCATTCCAAGGCATCTGATGCCCTCTTGTGGCTTCTGTGGGCATTGCATAACATAGGTACACTTACATGCGGCCAACCATTCATATGCATAAAATAAAATTTTAAAAAGAGACTGATGAAGATGAAGCTACCTGTTCCAAATGCTGAAAGACTGCCTGGGACAGAGGGCTCCTGCCCCCACCTAGAGGACTTTTGTCCTCAGAGCAAACAAGAAGACTCTGGGAAAATTCTCATTATTTGTCAATACACCTGTAATATCCAGGTATTACAGTTTAAATGCAATGCATTGCTTCTATGTTTATAAATAACATATAATATATGTTCTATATTTATTATAAATTATACACACTTGTACACATACTCCTGTCCAATAGCATGAAGACGGAGAAAGCCAGCAAAGGGAGGTGACTATCTTACCTTTACAGAATCTTAGAGATAAGAAAGGAATTTCTCGAGTCCAGACAACCAGTATCTCCCTTCCTATTCTACAGGCATACAAGGACAGACCTCATGGGCACCTACCCACAGCTGTGTTGTTTAATGAGTCAGGTTGGAAAGGGCCAGGCCAGAGAACAAGGGCTATGGGAAACACAGGGTCCTCTAGAGCCTACCAGGAGTCCTTCCTGCCACCACACACCTGCTGATGTTCTGACACCTAAGCTCAGCATGTACCCACTTTCCTCCCTTCAGGTTCCGGGGGACACTGAGTTCTCCTTGTATGATTCAGAAGAGGATGGCCCCAGCTACTGGGACTTAGAGCAGGTAAGCAGAGGGACAAGTGGTGAGGAAGGGGAAGGAAGAGGACTTCTTCCAATTGAAGGTCTTCACTGGCTGTCACCTCCAATCAAGAACAGTCACCTTGAAGGTGGCAAGGTTCCATCTGTATCTTTCTTTAAATAAGATCTTAACTCTTTTTACTAACCCTGTTGCCTCTGTACACACACACACACACACACACACACACACACACACACACACTCACACAGAGGTATGTTAAGGAAAGAGTCACTGGACCAAGTCTTAGAGAACTGATATCTATTCTTAATTCTCAATATACCAACCCTGTGATTATGGGCAAGTCACAGGACACCATTGGACCCCCTGTTGTTATTATATGTAAAATAAGAGATATATAGGTAACATTTGTTCCCATAGGACTGGTGGGAGGAGCCATTTTTCCTTTGATTAATTCATTGGCTGTTTATGGAACCTAACTGTTTGCCTGATGTAGTTGTCATTGGACATAGAGCACTGAGCAAAGACCCCTGTCCTTTGGGGACATTCTGGGAGAATCAGATGAAATTTAGGAGCACAAATGAATTATCACTGCAGCTGGATAGGCAGTTAGACCCAAAAGCGTCAGCAGGAGAGTTAGTGTCCCCTTGGAGCCTGTAAAATGTATCACTATTCCAGCACCCGGAATGAAAAGAAATTAGGTAATTAAATTTAGAGAAATGTAGCTTTGGGTCTGTTAAAAAATAACATCTCTCTTCCAATTTGGGGGTTGAGGGAGTTGCATTCCATGTCCCTCTGAATAGGCCTCTCAGAGGGTTGATGGCAGTTGAGAGACATCCGAGATTTAGCAGGCTGATATCTGTGCCCCCTTGGAATCTCCAGCACACTGAAAAGAAAACCTGAACCTAGGTGGGATGAAAAGAATTTATAATTTTTATAATCTCAACCCATGAAGAAAATGGAGCTGAAATCCAGGGAGCAAAGTATCATGTAGCACTGGGGCGTGGAGTGTGGGAAGGGAGGGCAAGTCACAATTAGATGCTAGTACTTTCATCTCTCAGGAGTAGTTCATTTGAAACACAAACTCACTCACAGATGCTTCGTTCTGGCTGGTGATCTGTAGTCGCCTCTTGGTTACAGTCACTCTGACCCTAACAGATCTAATGCCTTTCTTTCCTCTCACCTTCCTTCCTGTGCTCCCTGCAGGAGATGTTTGGAAGCATGTTTCACACAGAGACCCTGACTGTCCTGTGAGGGCCCATTTGGTCCCCGCGCTGCCTCCAGAGCACCTGGTACCTGGGACTTCCATGGAAGATAAGCCAGGACTACAGGAAAAGAGAGAGACAGAGAGAAAGAAAGAGAGAGAGAGATACCCACCAGGACGCTAGACCCTCTCCCCTCTCTTCTTCCTCCCCGCTGCCCTGACCACCTCCCTGGAAGACAGCCATTTCAGCCTCAGTAACAGGAAGAGCCTGCTTCTTCAGGGATGGGAATCTAGTGAACCCACTTTTTCCCTCCCCTACCTTTCAGACTTGGACCAGCAGAAGTTCATTCCACCCCATCTACCCATGCCCTTCTCATGGCGGCTGAAGAACACCTTGACTTCACAGTGAGCCAAGAACAGAAAGAACCACTGTGCTGACCTGGGGTCTGTGGCCTGCATGGCCTGACCTCAGAGGAAATCAGGCACAGAGATGAACTGGGTTAGAATGCTGAAGCTTGGCCCTCCAATTGCCCAACAGCTGGCAGCTTTGTTCTTCAAAGACTTGGTATTTTCCGCAACCCAGGAGACTCTGTCTTGATGACCATGTCTCTCTGTCCTCTTCCTAAGATTATGGAGGCCTCCACTACTGTTCAACAGACTACTGTTCAGACTCTAGCCTGGACAGTAGCCAGGACCCTCACAATCCTTACAGCTACCTACCCAGGGACAGCCCACCAAAAGAACGAATCTCAACCCAGAGGCTGCCCCATCTGAGGAACAGGTAGCCAGCAGTATCCTCTGACAACTTATTGGCAGAGACCAGCTATTCTGCACAAAATCTTTGAGAATCCCTCTTTAACGAGGAATTTGAAAGGGGAAGTAGGTTGCTAATGCCAACTTAGGGCAAACTGGAGGACCTGGGCCCCTGACAGTCCACCTGACCTCAGAGCCCATCAGGGAAATGTCTCCCATTGGGAAGTCTTCCATGTCTATCTTCACTTGGCCAAGAGCCAGTCATCTCAACTCCCTTATCAGCATGTAGCTCAGAACCATGATGGAAGGTTCTTGCAAGTAGAGCCAGCTTCATCTCCCAACTGGACATAGATGTGAAGAAAAACTGTTCCAAACTGGGTCTTCCTCCACAGGGAAGCTATAACAATCTCGGGATCATTTTCCCCTAGGAAAGATGATACTAGGGAACAAGTTCTTTATAAAAACAGGGAGATAACTAGAGGCATCCATCACACACAGACACACACACACAGACACACACACGCGCACACACACGTTCTTTTAAAAACTTCCATGAAAGTGCACAGAAACTGTTCTGGTCTCTCCTCACTGTTTCTCCCAAGTTCCTTCAATTTAGTGATCCCTGCCCCAACAGGTTGGCTGGCCCAACCTGGGAAACCATCCCAATTCCTAACTTCAACCTGACCTTCACTATGTGTCCATGTGTTAAGTAAGCTAGTGAGCTAGCACTTCATGGAGTTAAAGAACAGAGCTGACAAAGAGCCAACACATTCTTGGCCTTCAGCTGTCGCTTCTCTGTGAATTCATTATGCCATCCAGCTGCCAATGGAGCCCAAAACTTGGATGGCAGAAGAAAATGTTGTCTAGGATTCACTGTGCCCAGCACTTGAAGTGCCAAATTCCAGGACGAAGAAAACCTTAGCCAGTTACAGTTTATCCTCTCTACTCCACCTCCTCCAAAGTCCAGGAAGTAGGAGAAAGTCACAGAGCCCCTTACAAGTCCTCATTTGAACTATCTAGAGCCCATGGAGACTTGATAAAGTGACCATTAACCTGTAGGCCAGCCCCAGAATGGAAGAGAATTGCTGAATCACAGCAGCCTGGGATTGGGGGTCCACGGGGGAATCTTCAACATGTTGAAACTATACAGACTCACAGAGCCCATGTGGAGGTGCGATTAGAAACATGTGAGGCAAAAGAAGATGCTGAAGAAATTTCCACTGCTGGGACTGTTTGGACAGAACGCAAATGTCACACAGATGACTATTCTGGAAATGATTGAAGCAGGAAGGGAGGGCTCAAGGGGAAAAAAATAATCCAAATTTTCAATACTTGTGAGTGTTCTTACTGATACTGACCTGTGGCGTATGATTCCCTGGGAAGGCTGCAAACCTTACCTCTTGAGATATTTGAGTAATTTATTTAAATGCCTTTCTCCTTTATTTGTTTTGGTAATAAAGTGGTCTTGAAATGTGAACAAACATACAGGATGAAGTGGTTCTAAAGAGTGGCAAGAAATCCCCTCTGAACTGACTTTTGCTTTGTAGTACAGTAAGGAGAGGCCACAGGGCGTGAGATTCCTCCTAGTAAGGTTCCTCCTGAGTCTCCCAGCACATCTCCAGGATCTAATCAGTTTTCCTACTCCTTGGAATGAATAAATTTTCATGAATCAGTCAAAAAATAGAGATTGGAGAGGGGCCCACTTACTCAGGACCAGTTCTGAAAGCAAACTGTTCTTCTGTAATCATGAAGGAAGTTAAGAGCCTGGTGTAGTTCTGCACACCTGTAACCCAATACCTGCAAGATAGAGGCAGGAGGATCCAGACGTCAAGGCTGTCCTTGCCTACCTAACAACTTTGAGGCCAGCCCAATCAGACTCATATCATCTCTTCTGCAGACCCTCTCCTCACCAGTTCTTCCCCATTCATAAATATCTATTGCAGATCGATAACCATCATTACCCAGCAAAACCTTCACGGGAGATGTGATCCAATCCCGCCTTTCCCACCCCGTTATGAGATATTTCATAACAAGGCCACCAGACCCAAAAGCCCAACAAGCTAGACTGACTCCCCACTTTGTTTACTATCAGAGGAGGAAAGGAAGGAGATAGAGAATCACAGATAAACAAAGTGGCACAGAGGAGTCAGAAACAAGATGAAGTGGAAGAGTCAAAGAACCAGAGATGTGACAACCCAAAGAGAAAAGACAAGTGACCAGCGTAACAGACAGTGAGGAAAAGAGATGGGGAGAACTAGAAATGGAGGGAGGAGACTCACACTGCAGACGCAGGAAGGGCAGTGAGTTCTAAATTGACATTTAAGCTAAACTACGCTTGCTCTATCTTGTTGGCAGGAATGTGGGGATTAGTCCCTTTCCATTTGAGTTTTATATTTTCTTCTAGAGATGCTATTTTAACCTAAATCTCCCTAGAATCAGAATCAGAGACCAAAGCTTGTATGTAGGCTACCTAGGAATGAATCCAATAAACAGGCAGGAGGGAGCCACTGAGGAACACTGCCTTCAAGGGCGCCCTCTGAGTTGCTTCTACAAACTGTTCTGAAAGAGCCTTTACCCATCTTGCATTGGTCAAGGGTGGCTCATGCAGATGAACTCTGCAGTGATCACAGGCAGGATGGGTTTATCAGTTGTTTTTCTGTTGCTATGGTAAAACATTGACCAAAACTGACTTGTAGAAGAAAGGGCTTATTTCAGATTACAAGCTACCGTGCGTCACTGAAGGAAGCCAGGGCAGGAACTGAGGCAGAGACCACGGAGGAATGCTGCTTATTGGCCTGCTTCCTCTGGCTCACTTCTTATTCATCCCAGTCCCACCTGCCCAGGAAACACACTGGGCTCTCCTATCAATTGGCAATCAAGAAAATTTCCCCCAGAGGTAGTCACAGGCCAGTGTGATAGAAGAAAATTCCTTAACTGATATTCGCTCTTCCCGGGTGTGTCAAGTTCACCACCAAGATTAGCTATCACAATGAGTCAGAAAATGGAGGGCTTCCCAAGGTGCGCCCATGGAGGACATACACCAGGAAGGGGCCGGCAGGTAAGACCACTCAGAGCTCTCACTCTATAGAGGGAGCACATTGAGGCATTTAAACCTTTTCATCTTTAAAACCCACTTTTCTAGGTTACATAGCTCTACCATGTATGAAGTGGCCATCTCACCATCCTGAATTGGAATAGAGTGCTTTGACGACTGTGGATCTATCTCCATAGGCATGTTATGAAAAGACCCCATTCTGGAAATCAGATCATAAGTGGTGACCGTCAGACTTCATGCTCAAGAATGAATCACATGACAGAAAGCAGATTCTTTCAGATTACGTGATTTGCTTTCTCCTTTCCAGGGATGGAAATGAACACTTTTCCTTTAACAAAAATTTCTTAGCCAGGTGTGGTGGCACATGCCTTTAATCCCAGTGCTTGGGAGGGTGAGGCAGGAGGATCTCTGTAAGTTCAAGGCCAGCCTGGTCTACATAGTGAGTTCCAGGCCAACTGGGGCTACAGGGAGACCCTGTCTTTAAAAAACAAACAAAAGAATTAGCTTTCTATGGAATTTGGAAATAATTTAAAACTAAGAAAAAGTTGCAAAATTAAAAATAGTACAAGAACCTCCATACACTCTTTATTATGGTTCCCTTGTCCACACTTTACTCAGCTCATTATTTAATTTTAGTTCTCTCTGCGTATACATAACTTTTCTCTGAACCACCCTAGGGAAGGCCACTCAGCCTTGCATGCTCGTGTGCATTCCTTACAGATGCTCTCCTGAATAACTACAGCACAATTATCAACTTAGGAAATTTGCATTGACTTTATTTATGTTCTAATTTTGTCAGTTGATCTAACAAGGTCTGCTGTATCTCCAGCACAGAATCCAATCTACTGTACAGTACTAAAGTAAATCAGCATATGTTTAGATCCTTTATTCTGGCCCATTCCCATAATTTATCTTTGTATTGAAATTAATTTTGATTATTATAATCAAATTTGGAGTATTGCCAACTTCTCCACTATATAATTACTGAAAGGAGTCTTTTCTACTTGTAGCTGATAGCACGTGCAAGATTGGGTTTGGTGGTAAACATCTGTAATCCCAGCATGCAGAAGGTTGACATTGGAGATTTATGAGTTCAAAGCCAGTCTAGGCTAATATAGCAAGATATTATCTATATTTTTAAGTAAAGGAAGAGAAGGTATGATGACAATATTGCATCACAGAGAAGATATCAATAAAGAAACAAACTATTTTAAATGGAGAACAGAGATAGAAGTATAGTGAAAATGTAAAAAGTATTAGAAGAACTCAGCAATAGATTTTTACAAAATAGATGATTCAAACCAAAGAACAGACAGAGAAAAAAAGTGTGCTTTTTTTGTGCTCAGTGGTAGAGCACTAACCTAACATGTACAAGACCTTGTATTCAATTCCCAACAATACAAAAAATAAAATAAAGGGAGAAAAAATGAGCAGTGGCTGTTCTCGTTTGCTTTTTGTTGCTGTGATAAAAGACTGACCAAAAGGAACTTGGGGGAGGAAAGGGTTTGTTTGATTTACACTTCTCCATCACAGTCAACACTTGAGGAAATTAAGGAAAGAGCTCTGGCAAGAACTGACACAGAGACCATGGAGAAACATCACTTACTGAGTTGCTCAGCTTCGGTTCTTAAACAGCCCAGGCCCGTCAGTCTAAAGAAGGCACCACCTACAGTGGGCTGGGCCCTCCTTCATCAATTAGCAATCAAGAAAATGCTCACAGGCCAATCCGATGGAGGAAGTTCCTCAACTGAGGGTCTCTCTTCCCAGGTGTCTCTAGCTGGTGTCAAGTTGACAAAAAACTAGCACAGCAGCTCAGAGAAATGTAAGACATCGCAGGGGATTCTGACCCTATCTGGGTGCCTGCTAGAAACCTTCAACTCTGTTGCCAGGGGAAAGATGACCCCAGCCAACCAGAGTCAACCAGGCCCGAAGACTAACAACAACAAAAAAAAAAGGTGGATATGTAACAGACTCAGCAGGTTTCTCACCAATCCCCAAAGAAGGGGAAAGAGAAAAAAGAAAAAGCCTTAATTATGTCCATGGGTGTCCTCGCCACTTGGGTATGTGTTGGGCATAATGCAGGGTGGGCCTACCTAGGCCACCTGCCAGGAGGAATGAAGGAATGGCTCTCATGGGTGTGGTGCTCCATACCTGTTGGTTGTGAAGCCAGTTTCTGCCCAGCACCTGGAGAGAACCTAATCCACCTGGGAACAAACTGCAATTGGCTGTAGTCAGGACCCCACCCCATAAGGCTATTGGCTAACAAGACCTATAAGACACTCTCCTCTTTCTTGAATAAATGACTTTGCAGCAGACCACCACTGCTGGCTTTCTGCTCAGCTCCTGGAGTCTGTGTGTTGACTCTGCACCTACTCACCGCCTCCCCTACGGCAGAGCGCCTTCCATCCCCCTCAGACTGGTCCTGAGTGCTGGGACACCCAACATATTGGCGCCTGAACAGGGACTCCACCCTCCTCGGCATTGATGAGATGCCCCCATTTGACTATCGGTGGGTAGGCCTCCTCGAGAGCGGAGGAGGACCTCTCCTATTTACCCTTTTCCGTTTCCCTACCCCAAAGGAAGCACACGCCGCCGCACAGGTTGGGAAGCCCGCGTTGGCCCCTCCTTTTTTTGGTTTGTCTGGCCGGAATCAAGTGAGGGTTTAATCCCCTCTAGATTTCAGGTACCAAGGTGAAGCTATTAGCTAAATTTTTCCGGAGGAGACATCAAGTGGGTAATTGGCCTGGAGAAGGCTGGTTTTCCAGTTTTTGCTTTAAAACTGTTCCAGCTCGCTCTTGTGGGCGGGGCCTACAGTGGGACCAAGTAGCAGCAGGGCTGAGATGCCCTCCAGGCTCCAGCAGTGTGAAACTTTGAAAGGACTTAAGCAGGCGTGGACCTTTCAAATGTTAATTGCCCCTGCCTGGCTTTAACTGTAAAGCTCTTGGAAATTGACATAAACCTGCTAGACTTTTTAGGTGCTGCCTGGAATGGAAGTTTGCGGAAATCTTCCACTGGGACATGGGGCAGTTTGGCCCCCAGCATTCTGTCTGGGTGTCTCGGTGGATCCCAGTGTTGGCCATTTTGGCCTGTATGGTAATGAACAATCTCCCCTCCCACCAGGTAACTCCACAGCTGCAGGCAGTTGGGGTTTTTCCCATGCAGCTTGTCTTTAACAACAAAATGATTAAAGTGACACCAATCACTCCCTGATGTGCGCTGGGAAACCAGCACTGCCCTTTCCATGCTCGGGCTTCTCTTAGCCTTTGGGGGAGTTTCATCCAACTCACCCCCCTAGATGCTCAGGCAACAGTTTGATCCCCTTGTTTAAGATTTTATTTTACTTCAGATATTGACTTTTACATTCTAGGAACCTTCATTGCTTCCCAAATCAGGTTTTTGTTAATTATTCCTGGTTATGTTCCTTAATTACCAGGTTGATCATATAAATTCACTGCAATGACAGCCAGGGATCCCCATTTAACCTTGGTGGAAGCTCTTTTCACTCTTTAATTTTCTTTCCTTTGATGAAGCAGGACTCTCTCCAGCCTATAAACATTGGAGATCTCAACCAGCCACTACCCCCTTGCCCCTTGTCCGTTGGAGAGATCCTCTCACAAATGAATGGAAGGGACCTCACCCACTCTTAACACAGGGTTGAGGATACACTTGTATCTTTCCAGAAACCTCTTCCTCCCCCATCTGGACACCTGCCAGAAAGATCAAGCCTGCTATGGATGTATCTGTAGGTATGGAGGATCCCCCCACCACCGTAAAATTGCTGGATCCGTAAGCACACGCCCTCCTTCAACTCTGATGATTTATGGGCAGCAATGCCCTACCCAGTCACCCCAGGTGATTGAAGATCTGGGTCAATATGTTATGGCATGTGAGGGATGAGGAAAAACTGTGTATGTGTAATCTTAAGGTTTTTGGATTGGTGGTTGGGTGCTTTGGGGAACAAAATATGTGTCTGGTTGGGGTTTGTTCAGGAAGGTATGTTTTTTGCCAGCATTTTGGCTGCATGTCTCAGTGAATTCTAACAATGAACATGGATTTCTCAATAACTCCATCTCAGAGGAGAGAGTGAATGATTTAGCTGTATAGCATATTGTGATTGCAGGTGCTGGACTGGTGGAACTAACCTTCTTGGGTGTTTAACAATCATATTTAGAGGCCCATATTAATTTGATCACAGGGATTTAAAGGGACAAATTTTTCTCTATTGCCCTCTAAGGTCAACTAAGTTCCAGGGGATTAGGAGGTGACTCTCAAAATGTCCTGTAACTGTGATGAGTCATCTGTCCTCCAGTTCAGGGAGGTCGTGGAGACTCCACTAAAAGGACTCAAACCAGTGTCTAGTCTGTAAAGAATAAAGTCAGCACAGGAAAATGTTTCCTTAAATGCTTCTAACTGAAGCTATGGTCCAGCAAGACTCTGACTTATCTTCACACAGGTGCAACTGGTAAAAGAAAGGCCTAGGGAGCCAGGGGCTTCTTCTAAGCCCATGTGACCCCCTGAGGAACAGATATTCAACTGACTTTAAAAGTAAAAATAAGTTAGCTTATTTGGGTCAATTGCATGATCTTAAACATCGAACAGGAAAGTATAACCAAAGATTCCATCTTCAACGCAATAGTGCATACCTCCTGTCAAGAAAGTCAAGCCCACTGTTGTTCTGACCTAACCATTGAATAATTTCTTTCCTTTCCCTGTCTAGAAACCATTTAGGAGGGAACTTGTATTCGTTCTATTTCAACAAGCTATTGAAGTGCCTGAGGGTGAGTTCTGACTTCAGAAATCTCAAGAAAAGCTTTGGCAACCAGGAGAGAAACAAGGAGGAACTTACATTTAAAATTTTTCTTGTTTTGACTTTTCTGGTTTCCTATCTCTCTGACTACTTTTGCCTTTATTTTTTACATCTCCCAGGTACCACTTAAGGACTTTTCTTTTCCCCCTACAGTTAATAGTTATGCAATTTAGGGGTCTTTTAGACAGACTCACTGACAGGGTACTCCAATTGCCACATCCTACATCCCCTTTCAGCTTTCGAAGAAGTTAGAGCAGTCATTGCCCCAATTCCCTATTGGCGATTGGGGTGACCTCTTCAGAGGGTGATGTGGTAAGGATAGAAGATAGAATTTGGTTAGGCAGATTAGGGTCAAAAGACCACAAGGAATAGTAGTAGCCAGTTTTCTTTTTGGCCAAAAATAAAAACAATAAAAACAAAAAGGGGGATATGTTGGGAATCATTCAGGGTGGGCCTAGCTAGGACACCTGCCAGGAGGAATGAAGGAATGGCTCTCATGGGTGTGGTGCTCCATACTAGTGAAGCCAGTTTCTGCCCAGCACCTGGAGAGAACCTAATCTACCTGGGAACAAACTGCAATTGGCTGTAGTCAGGACCCCACCTCATAAGGTTATTGGCTAACAAGACCTATAAGACACTCTGCTCTTTCTTGAATTAAATGAGTTTGCAGCAGACCACCACTGCTGGTTTCTGCTCAACTCCCAGAGTCTGTGTGTTGATTCCATGCCTACTCACCCCCTCCTCTATGGCAGAGCTCCTTTGGTCCCCCTCGGGCTGGTCCTGAGTGCTGGGACCCCAACAGGTATGTATCAAAGGACACCAAGTCACCAAGATACCTGCACATCATTATTTTCTGTACACTGTTCATAATAGCTAAGTTATGGATCAACCTAGATGTCCAAGAAGAGTTAGTGAGGAAAATATGGCATATACACACAATGAATTTTTTTCAACCATAAAGAATAAAGTTGTGTCATTTGTGGAGAAAATGGATACAACTGGAGAAATTTATATTAAGAGAAGTAAATCAGTCTCAGAAAGACATCAGACGTCTCCTCTCATTTGTGGTTCCTGATCTGTAAGTAGTCACATGAAATTATGTATGTATAAGTTAAGTAAAAGAAATGAGATTGTCTGGGAAAACAAAGGGGGATAGTGGGAGAGGAGGGGTAGAGAGTGATAGAGAGGGAGTTATGTTCAACATAAAATATACACCTGTAAGAAAACTGTAAAAATTTATATGAAAGGGATGGCACGTTGTGCAATGCTGTCTTCCAGGCATGACACAGCCTTTGCACTCTTAAACCATCAGCAGCTATAATTACCTGCACAAGACTGGACCACTCAACATTCACTCATGGAGGGGGAAGGGACTCCTTCAGCCTCCCCACTCCTTGAGGATTTATGTGCAGTTAATGGTTGCTGAGAGAGGGAAAGAACTTTTCTTTAGTAGGGTAGTCACTAAAGTAAGTTGTCCGTGCTCCTTAAGTAGCCCTAATTACACTAATAAGATCACACATACGTACACACATGAAAGACACAAGAGGAACTATGATCAAAATACATTACATGCATGAAAGTGTCATAATAAAACCCAGCTATTGCCATGTAAGGGTGCAAAAACAGGTTCATTTTATCTACCACTGAAGTAAAAGGCAGGATAAAAATATCAGTAACCAGAAATCTTGGGGCATCAGACAGAGCCATTATCTTGTACCAAGGAAACCAGGAGGGATTTTAGCCTCATAAATATAAGAATTTAAGAGTGGACACAAACAGAAGCTCGAGGACAATTTATTAGAGTTTAAAAGGAAAGCTCTACGGCAGACAAGTTGTAAATCTTGCAGCTGCCTGGAGGAGGAGAATGGAGACACTAAGCTGGTTCAAAGGTCAGCCACCTGGCCCTGGAGAGGGGAGCTTTAAAAAAAGCAAGTCCAGAGTGTTGGTTAGGGAATTTAAAAAACTTAGTCGTCTGGCCAGCATCTGAAAGAAACAGAAGAGTCAGAATTGAGCCAGAGCTAAGACAGACAGCAGACCCAGCTGAACTAAGGCACCTCCTGGGGCGGGGGCACTAGGGAGCAGGAATTCTGGGAAGGAAAAGCAGGTTATTTTAAGGTGAACCCACCTTTATGGGGGTGGTCCCCCAGCCAGTCCCTGACCTGTCCCACTGAGCTAACCCTTAGGCATGTCTCCACTTAGAAGTAAATTCCGTTCTTTACACATTATTAATGTACAGTCAATATATGCCAGTAAAAAGCTCAAAAGTTCTAACGAAATTCCTAAAAAGAAACAAGCCCCTATAAGCTCGTATTTCAAAGCACTATCTATAAACAACAATTCTGTTCCAATTTTAGAGTAAATAAAAACTGAAACCCACCAACCTCCTCCACAGAACCTGGGGACTAGGAGTCAAAATCCAAACTTGAGAAGCCACGAAAAGATTAGGACTTATAAACTTTATTAATTTCCTTTACACACGCATACTTAATTGATTTGTTCTCACGAGGCAAAGGATTTCCCCGGTATCTGAAACAGATTAAGAGTAGACAAGACCTATCCCTTTCCTAGGCTTCACCTGGGCTCTGCACCGCCTGGCGGGCTACGTCTTGACAGCCGCCTTAAAAAACCACATCCCCCTACAGGCCTTGCGGGCAGGGGCGGGGTCGTCCCGTGGATTGGTTGTCTGCGGTCCAAGACAAACGACGATTGGCCAGTGGCGAGTTAGGCAGTGGTAGTTTGGGTCCAAACTCCAGCGACTCCGGGGGCGACACCGGGCGACTATGGCTAGACTGCCGGTTGGCGCGGCGGCCCTGGCGGCTGCACTCCTGTTCACTTTCGCCACCGCCTCTGGCTCCACCGGCCCGAAGAGCAGGGAGAGTCAGGGAACGTCGCGGATCCCTCCCCAGTTCACCGAGGAGGAGCACGTTGCTGTTAAAGAGGCGCTGAAAGGTGAACCTGATTCCCTCCGCCCTCCCCATCCCTGTGCTCAGGTTCTGAGCGCGCCCCCGCACCTTGGCAGCTCCCAGTCTCCTGTCCTCCTGCCGAGGGACCACTGTTCAGGCTGGAGCTCCGACACGCAGCCGGCAGACCCTCCCCAGCACTTCATGAGCTGGTGCTGGCACGCCACCGGTGTCCCTGCCTGACCTGGACGCTCCAACATCCCCCCTCCCGGCGTGGCTGGCACCCATCGTGGCCCCTGCTGGCCTCCAACATTACTACAACTTTTGCTTCTACAGCACTTTCAACCTCTTAAAAATTTCACGTCTGTTAAATCCCTGCAGCATCTTAAAATTGATTTAGCTTAGTTAAATGGTCGTCCCCAGAAACCTACACAAGGACTGGGGACTGGGTAACAGCATTTTATGATTAATAGGGCTTGCTGGGCTCCCGATGCTTCCGAGGGGTGTGGAATATTCCTGGGGGCGGGGCCGTTAAAACGGAACTAGTTCACTCCTAATACTGGGACCTAACAAGGCTACCAAATCATTGATCTGCGCCTTCCAGGACAAGGGGAGCCTTTGTGTTGAGTGCTATAGCCTATGGGCAACTGGACTCAGCTCTTTTACAGTTCATTAAGTAGTGGATTAAAGAGACACTGTGTAAACATGTGCAAGCAGATCAAATTAACCCCTGTGTGGGAGATGAATTGTGCATATCCTGGAGTGATTGGTCTGGGAAGAGCTCTTCCCACAGCATAGTGTAAATAGGCCTCTGCAAGTCACTGGCAGCAGTCCCTTTATACAGAAGAAAACAGAAGTTTAAGATCTCATGGCACATGGTTTAGACCTCTTAGCAACATGCAAAGGATCAAAGTTCAGACCTTAGATCTGCTCTCAGGTGAACACTTTAATCTTTTCCGACTTCAGATTCCCTATCCAGGTGGTAGGCTGTGGTATTAAAGGGTTGATCCTTAGCAAAACTGAACACAGAGGGAAGTCATTGTGTCTTTTAGACAAAATCTAAAGTACCCTGAAATGCAAAATCCTTTGAGTGTCATGTTGACCTTCAAAAGTTTCATATTTCAGTGTACTTCAGATTTACATTTTGTTTTGTTTTCTGTTTGTTTCAGACAGTGTCCCACTGTGTAGCCCAGGGTAGACTCAAACTTGTAATCTTCCTACTTCAGCCTCCCAAGTGCTTGCATTACAGATGTGCACCACCAGGTTCAGCTATGGTTGTAAGAAATGTCCAACATGTGTCATCTTTAATCTTCCATCTCTGAATTCTGACAGGTGCCATCCAGATTCCAACAGTGTCTTTTAGCCATGTGGAATCCAACACCACAGCACTGGCTGAATTTGGAGACTACATTCACAAAGGTCAGCTCCAAACCGAGGGGAGAAATACACTGAAGACATGGGTCCTTGTTGAGGCGATAAGACAAGAGATTTTATCAGTGATCAGAGAACAGTCTAATTCTCAGGCATTTATTTTTACTTTGTACAAAATGGGAAGTATAAAAGAGTGAATCCAAAAGTTACACAGAAAAGACAGAATGAGGAGTATAGCCTTTGGAAAACTAGTTATAGGTTTGGACGTTGACTCTTACTCTTTGCTCTAAATATGAATTGCTCAATAGATTATATCAATAACAGATAGAACTAGAGATTCCTTCTCCTGTGCAAATGTTCAGACAGAACTCTGGCGGAGCACCTCCCACCCCTACTGCTGCAGGTGCTCCCTACAGCACACATGTGCTCCACGACCGGACTCCACTCACAATAATCACTGACACATTCCTAAGCCCCGGGGCAGTTAACACCTTTGTACTATCCCATCAGTCCTCTGACCTCATCCCAAACCCACTGAGCTTAGAGCTAGGAAGGATGGGTCAGAGCAGAAAATAAGCCTTAGAATCCTCCTGTCCCCTAGTGAAAAATCTTATGGAGATTCTTCCTAAATCACATCAAAAAAACAGCCCCTTCAAGATGTTAGAAGTAGGAGAAGCTGACCTAGGAGTAGTCCCTTCTCTAACACTCTGGGACAAATGGATCTGGGACTAATGCTTTGTCATCAAACTGGAAAGCTAGGCTGGAAGTCTTTACCAAAACCGTTGATTTAAAAAGTAAACAATAGAAAATGAGGGGGGCTGGAACTATAGCTCAGTGGCAGAGTGTTTGCCTGGCATGCACGAGGTCCTGGGTTCAATCCCTGGTAACACACACACACACACACACACACACACACACACACACCAAAAATAATTTTTTTTGACAAACTAAGAATATACTGTGATAGCAAACTAGTTAAGCTGGTGACAAGTTCAACCACATTCTTCAGGTTTTAGCTTTTAGATATCCACAGAGGTTCTGAGTAGCTTCTTCCTAGGAGACTATCTTGGCCACCTGTATTAAGTCCCACCAGTAATCTGAATAACCAGCCCTGGGAACATCCATACCTGCACACACAAGTGTGGCCAGACAGAACAATGCTGATCTCCATTAACACGAGCAGTGGGAGTGCCCTTTCCTTTCTCCATTGCAGTATTACTTACAATAACCTCAAATGAAAACAACCCAAATATTTCAGGTCACAAATGGTCAATTAAAACAGTACACTTAGCTCTTCGTATCCATGGATTCCTTATGTGTGGATTCAATCAATCTTGGATTAAAAATATTAAAAAACAAGCTAGACATGGTAGTTCACACCTGCATCCCAGTCTCAGCTGGGGTGCCTCAGGCAGGAGGATCATGGGTTCCTAGACTGCATAGTGAGACCCCATCTCAAAAATTATTTGAGGGGGAACTGGAGAGGTAGATCATCAGTTAAGAGCACTGGTTACTCTTGCAGAGGACCCAGGTTTGATTCCCAGCACCTAACATGGCAACTAACAACAGTCCATAACTCTAGTTCCAGAGGATCCAATGTCTTCTGACCTCCGCAGGCCTTGCACAACATGGATGTGCCTACCTACGTGCAGACAGTACACTCATGCACATAAAATGAAAATAATATTTTTAAAATATTATTTGAGGGGCTAGAAAGATAGCTCAGAGGTTAAGAGCACTGGCTGCTCTTGCAGAGGACCTGAATTTGGTTCCCAGCACCCAAATGGCAGCTAAACAACCATCTGTAACTCCAGTTCCAGGGCATCCACTCCCTCTTCTGGCCTCTTTGTCACTGCATGCATGGATGCACCTACATCGCAGAACACTCATACACATAAAATAAAAAATACATTTTAAAAATTGAACAAAATAAAAGTGTGCTCCCGCCCCCAGGTCTATTTTTTTTAAACAGGATCTTGTTATGTGGCCCCAGCTAGCCTCCAACTCAGATCCTCCTGCTTTAGTGGTGGAATTACAGGCATGTGTCACCATGCCCAGGCTGTTTTCTTAAAAGAAAAGTATGTCTGAATTTTTTACGCAGTGATCAGGTTTGGCTCTGAGTAATCTGGCTATCTGGAAGCTATTCAAACTTTAACAAACCCCTCGTCACAGGTGTCTGTATATGATAGCATGTTGGGCTAGAATGAGCCAGATCTTGAGGTATTACCCATCTTAATAGTAGAGTTTTTAAAAGCACGTAGGAGGGGTTTGTTCCTAGGGCTGTGGCTATGGCTGTGGGTGTGGGTATGTTCCAAATACATATATTCTGTGTATGCAGAAGATGAATTACAAAGATTGAATAGATAGATCAGAATTTAGACTTTCTTTGTCTAAGACATGCTTAAGGAACATGCGTGTTAAAAGACAAAGATCAGGGAGCAGGAAATGCTGGGAAGTTCGAAGGAAACTGCTAAGCCTAGCTTTCTCCCCTGCTTCTTATCCCGTTGCCTCTAGTCTTTCCAACAGTGTTCAACAGCAGTTTTATCCATCATGAAGTCGTGGGAAAGTATAGCCATCTCTTCACTGTTCACGGCTTGGATCCTAGTTTGCAGCCCTACATGCTGATGGCTCACTTTGACGTGGTCCCTGCCCCTGAAGAAGGTTGGGAAGTGCCTCCATTCTCAGGCCTGGAGCGTGATGGCTTCATCCATGGCCGGGGCACTCTGGACAACAAAAACTCTGTGATGGTCTGAAATGCTATGCTTAATATCTGACTTAGGGCCCATTGATCCTGGATGGGAGAATTTGGCTGGCTTCAGGGTGGAAGGTTGTTATGGTTGAAAGAATTGGCTTTAGGAGAGCTGTGATTTTTCTGGACCTTGATTTCTCAACTGTGTAGGACCTGGCTTAGATAACCCCCAATAGGGACCCTTTTAGCTGGCATTGATAAATGTATGGTTTTCTCCAGGTGGCAAGAGATCTTGTCCCTGGACCACTTGAATTTGTTCTCTTTAAAGCCATAGTTCCACACCCTGATGAATGTCTCTAATCCCCTACTAAGACAGCAAGCTTTCTCCTCTCCTGAATCCTAGGCAATCCTGCAGGCCTTGGAGCTCCTGCTGATCAGGAACTACAGCCCCAGAAGAACTTTCTTCATTGCTTTGGGCCATGATGAGGAGGTAAACTGCTTTACTTAGTGCCTGTCTCTAGAACCCCTTTTGGAGAAGGGATCCTTCACCTCAATCCAATGTGCTCACAGCTGCAAAGGCTCCATGGTACTGTATAGTTATTTGCCAGTTTTTCTATGTGTCTCTGTGTCAGAGTTATCTAAGGATTGTAACCTAAATTCAAATTCCTGGGCCCTGTGCCATAGATGTAAGTATTTAATAAACTCCCTGCTAATATCTAAGACAGGCAGACAGTCCATCAACTCTATCCCAAGAAACTTTAATGTAACAGAAAGAAAACTGAGTGTGTTTTATTCCTAATAATGTCACTTACTTTAAACCTGGGCAAATTACTTCATTATCTAGATCCCAATTTCCTCATCTGTGAAATTACTGAGGTTTCAGGGGCCTCTGACACTGGAAGATTTTGTGAGGCAGAATTATCTGCTCTGCCCCACAAAAGGAAGAGTGAAAAGGAAGGTTCTGGAGTCCCTAGCCAGCCAAGTGAGCCTCAGTTCACTGTTTCTAGCATCTGTTTCTGACTGAGAAAGACTGTGACTCTGGGTTCTCTGCAGGTGTCTGGGACAAAAGGGGCTTTGGAGATCTCAGCTCTCCTACAGGCAAGGGGCATCCATCTGGCCTTCCTTGTGGATGAAGGGAGCTTTATCTTCGATCATTTTGTTCCAAACCTCGAGAAGCCCATTGCCATGTATGTAAAGCAACCCTCCCTCCACCTTGGAAGGGCTTTCACCCCATTTGAGATAATGACTCCTGTAAGCCAGGCTTAGATAACTGCTTTACTCTATTGTCTTACTCATCCTCATCTTCAGCATGTCCTGGGCTTCCCCTTCCCTGACTCTAATGTAAATTTTTCAAAGTAACATGAAGCTGACCTCCCGGCCCACCAAACCACCATGCAGATGAGCCTGTGCCCCTGGAGGATGAGGTGGTGGGGAAAAAGTCAGAAGTGAATTTCTTTGATCCTCTCTTCACAGGATTTCAGTCTCAGAGAAAGGTTCACTTGACCTCATGCTGCAAGTAAACATGACTCCAGGTCACTCTTCAGCTCCCCCAAAGGAGACAAGCATTGGCATCCTCTCAGCTGCCATCAGCCGGTAAGCAGCTCCTGGCCCTGTTCCCAGGACTGCCTTGGCTTTTTCCCACTCTGAGGCTGAGGAGCCTGAGCTTCTTGCCCTGAAGTTTGTCTGGGATGCAGAGATGCAGGCCACAGAAGGGACAAAGCCTCCAGTACAAGACCAGGGCTGGGGTCATCTTGAGGGCATTCAGGGGCCAGTAGACAAAAGCCATGTCAGGGAGTCCAGAGTCCAGCTAAGTTAGAAATTACAGATTGACAGTGACTAGTAGAGCTGCCCTGGCCAGAGGACAAAGATAAATAAATAAGGGCCTCTGGCTGTGAATGAAGGCCAAGGTCTGCAAGAGCAGCACTCATCTGTGTCTAGGTTCTCAGCAAAGTGGGAGCCGCACTGTGTTAGTCAGATGTTGAGTGAATACCACCACATTGTCAAGGCTTTGTGCAGGGAATGTGTGAAATATGAAATGGGCCTTGCCCTGAGAAAGCCCTAGTTGATGCAATAGACTGGCAGTCCTGCCACAGTTTAGTAGGTGCTGTGAGAGTGAATACACTGGGGCAGAGGGGCAGAGCAGGAGCAGGACAGGGCCCTGACTTGCATCTGTGACCAGGGAACGCTCTTGCTGGCAGGGCAGAGGCAGTCCTGTTGGCGCTCTGGATCTTCAACTCAGTTGTCTCGGTGGAGGTAGCAGGCTAGTGAACGATAGCAAGCAGGATTGTTGAAACTTGCATCTCTCTCCTTCTCTTCAGAGGATGATCTTGGCCTGGGGTTGGCCCGGTCTTGAGAATTCCATTTCTCTTCCAGACTGGAGCAGACACCAATGCCAAACATGTTCGGACGTGGGCTGTTGAAGATGACACTGGAGCAACTGGCAAATGAGGTGTGAAAGGAAGATCAGATGCTCCCGGCCAGCCATGGAAAAGGAGCAGAAAACGGGCAGAGAAGGACCTGTAATAAAAGTGTCACTATGCTGACCAGGGCTCTGCCCATTCTCACCTATCCCTGCCAGCCCTTGAGCCAAGAGGAGAGTTGTTGCTGAGGCTGATGGGGCTGATCTGAGACCCAACAGCCTAACACACCCAGGTTCCCTTGGAAACTAGGTCCTAATTGTCCTTGAGGCTTCTGAGCAAGGTTCAAACAAATCAGATATGCCCATCCAGGTAGAAACTGCCTCCCTCAAGCAGCTGAGCCAGCTGACCTCAGCTGGAGGCTTGAGCATTGAGAACCCTGAGGCAAGGTAGGCCTCTGAGGGACTCAGAACAGCAGCCCTGCTGTGCTAACCCTGGCCCGACCTGCTCACCTCTTTCCTTCCCTTTCAGTTTCCTTTCCCTGCCAATCTAATCTTGAGCAACCTGTGGCTGTTTCGTCCCCTTGTAAGCAGGTAATATACTGCCTTTCCTCCTCTCTATCCCCCACCCAAGAGTTACTTACTTTCCAACCCACTGTCCTTGGCTAACCTGGGCCTGACTGATCATCTCTCAGCCGTAGACATTTCATATTATTCATATACAGGCTGATGTCTCTCTTAAAGGTCTCTGAGGTTTATAGAGTGAAATTCCAACTTTTCTTTCCCTCCATCAGGTAGTTCTTTCTGATGTCTAACATGATCTTCTTACTTTAGGCTAATGGAGAGGAATCACATAACCAATGCACTGGTCAGGACCACCACTGCTCTCACCATGTTCAACGCAGGGATCAAGGTAACATTTGGTTCACCCAGTGCCCACTTGTACCTCCATCCTTGGAATTTATCTATAAGCTTTTTCTTCCTGCTCTAGCTACAGTTTGAAAAATAGGAAAGGCCAGGGCGTCACCAGATAAGGCTCAAGAGCAAGGGCTACAGTGAAGGTCTACAGCCCACTGAGACGTTTGCATGTATATGTTTCAACCTAGATGTCTACAACCTTTTCAAATTGCTCTATTCTGTAGTCCCCCAAACACAGTATAGTGGCAGATTTGGGGAGTTAGGTCTTGAAGCCCATGCTCTCAGTGTGATTCAACTTGTTTTATATTTTTTCTTGCACTTTTGGTCATTTAGACTAAAACTTTTAAAACTTTCTACCATCAGAGGTCTTTGTTTTATTTTTATTTGTTTATTCACTTATTTTTTTGTGGTGCTGAAGCTCAAACCCAGGGCCTCATACAAGCTAGGTAAGTGCTCTGTTGTTGAGCCACACTTCCAACCATGTACAATCTTTTGGTTAAATCTTTCTTGTGCTTTTTTAAAGATTTATCTACCTAACTAATTTAATAATGCCCATTCCCCTGTTATAAAGTGAGAGAAAAACTCATTTGCCATTTATAAAATCTATCTTTTCCCAAAATGTACCTTGTAATTTGGATTTGCGGTTTACTTTTCTGGAAATAAGGATCAATCATTTGGTAAGCTTCTAGTCTAAGCATTAATTTTCAGTGTACTGGACTGCTTGTAGCTGCAGTAGGTACTAAGGGGTCTCTTTCATTTAAAGATCAAGCCTGGCCACACAAAGGCTTAGGGCTTTGAAGAGAGTAAATCTATACCTATAACCACCAGGGCCACCAGCACAATTTCAGGGGACACCATCTGTCTAAAGTACAGTGTGACCTTGAGGGACTCTACTAATCTGGAGCCCAAATGTGATATAAGTAAATGGTACTTTAAAATTCTCTTCTGACGTAACTAAGCGGTGTGCTCGGTGTGTCGCCTAACCCTAGCCATCTTCACCAGCTACTGTGGTGCTTTATCACCAGTATAGTAGTGCTGTGTCCTTGCATTTGACCTGTGGTTTTTTGTTTGTTTTTCTCCAAGATGCTTTTGTGTTTTTACTCCAATTGATGCTTCAAAGATCTACATGAGTAGCATTGTCCCAACTGCTGTATGGAAAAGCAGAGGTGCAAAACAGTAGCAGTTATTCAAAAATCACAC
Organism: Eospalax fontanierii; assembly: GCA_035773235.1. Lineage (NCBI taxonomy): Eukaryota > Metazoa > Chordata > Mammalia > Rodentia > Spalacidae > Eospalax > Eospalax fontanierii. The sequence continues at coordinate 62,418,256 of CM069535.1, read as the reverse complement.
TTCCGATTTGTGAGGTCCACTTGTGCTCCCTGTATCTAGTGCTTTGTGGCACCTTGCTAGTTCAAAGAAAGATATAGTTGGGAAATTGCTCTCAAACATCAAGAGAAAATTCCCCCTTTGCTTGCCTTCTCCAATTAGCCATGGGCTCAAGCAAAGAACAGAGGCAGATTTTGCAACTAACATGTAGAAGAGCCACAACCACCTTCATCCTCAGGGACTGGACACTCTGTAGTATGGTGGTGCCCCTTGAGACTCCGTGTGCTCTACCATGATTGAGCACTAATCTTAACAGAAACGTTCATGTTCCCTGAAAGCTCTAGTGGCTCAGTAGCCCCCCACAGAGTTGTCCAGGAAGTTCAAGAGAAAGCAGTCCTGTCCTAGGACCCCTCCAGGACTAAGAAGCACAAAGATCCAGCCAGAAATAGTGACCCCTGTAGCTGAGTATAACAGCATATAAAAGGTCAAGAGAAGACAAGGGCAGATTCAAAATTAAGCCCAGACTCCTTAAATGAGAGCAGTTGCCGCTGTTGCTATTGGTGGTAGATCCTCCTGGGCCAGCTCTGGAAGACGTGAAGTAGACTCAGTCCAGGTTTGTGGTTCTCTCCATAGGTGAATGTCATCCCCCCACTGGCTCAGGCCACGATCAACTTCCGAATTCACCCTGCACAGACAGTACACGAGGTAGGTACATATGTTCCAGACAACAGGTCCAGCATCAAGAGGTGGGACCCTCTTGAGTTTAGCTACAATGCTAGCACTGACCAGTCTCACCTTTGTTCAACCTCCAGTTTTCAAAGGCCCCTGTGCACCAGCTACGTAGGAGGACAGGAGATATCTGGTTTAGGGAAACTTGGGAGTCTAGGGCTGGGAGACAAATATATACACTAGCTCATTTATTCCTCACACCACCCGATAAAGTAGAAACTGTACCATCTTCATTAAGCTGGAGAAAACTGAGGTACAGAGCAACAGGTCAGTTAAGCAACATACCCACGAGTACATACCCAACAATTTAGTTCTAGAATCTGCTTCTTTCTGGAACACTATACTGCTGCTGTAACCATCAGGGATGCATATCACCACAGGACCTCTGCAAAGAAGCGAACTAATGCTGCCTCAGGGGTCAAAAAAGCCTTCTTAGTAACAGGAATTTGAACTGGGTGTTAAAAGGCCATTAAGAAGTTGCTAGAAGTAAAACATTTGTTGTAGCTAAATATTAAAATAAATTAGCACATAAAGGGAGCTGAACATTGATGGGTGATGAAGTTGTAACTTGTGGGTTGAGGCTTTGCATGCCACACCAAAGACTTTGGGTTCTAATCTGTGAGCAGGAGAGATTTCAAAGGTCTTCAAAAAATACCTTGATGTGGCGGCTCTATTGCCCTCTTCTGGCCTTTGAGGGCACTACATGTCAGTATACATGCAAGCAATCAGAACATTTGTACAATAAAGATAAATGAATCATTTAAAAAAATTTTTAAATAAGCCATACCTTTAATCCCAGCACTCAGGAGGCAGAGGTAGGCAGATTTCTGTGAGATTGAGGTCAGCCTGGTCTACATAGTGAGGTCTAGGCCAACTGGGGCTACAAAGAGACTGTCTCAAAAAGACACACAAAAAAATTTTTAAATAAAATTTAAAATACCATGATATTTTAAAGTGGAGTGGTGGCTCAGAGGTTAAAGCACTGCTGCTCTTGCAGAGGGACCCAGGTTCAATTCCCAGCATCTACATGGCAGCTAACAACAGTCCATAACTCCTGTTCCAGGGGATCTGATGTCCTCCTCTGACCTCTGCGGACATTATACAACACATTACATACTTGCAGGCAATACACTCATATACATAAAATACAAATAATAAATTTTTTAAAAATTATATAGCCTTTTTTTGAGACAGGATCTCCCCAGTAGCTCTCTCTATAGCTCCAGCTGTACTGGAACTCAGTATGTAGACGCGGCTGGCCCTGAACTCACAGAGATCCACCTGCCTCTTCCTTCCAAGTGCTGGGGTTAAAGGTGTGCACTAGCACACCCATCAAATGAAATATTTTTTAAATACCACAGTAGACTCAGATTTGCTGTTGGGGAGAGGATGTTGGTGGCAACGCCAAGGCAGTGCTAGAGTAGAAGAGAGCATCTCAGCTCAACAACGCAGGTAGCACATGTGGAGAGAGTCTGAGCTGACGCCGGGGTCATGGGATAAAGAAGGACCACTAATCTACAAGAGAGGGGTTCAGAGGGACAGGGTGTGAATACGGATGAGCACTGACAGGAAAGCAATGTGGTTCCAAGGTTTGTATCCCAGATACAAGTGCTGATACCTTCAAATAAGATTGGGTATTTGGAAAGAACTACAAGTTCAAGGAGAAATACAATGGTTTAGAAATTGAGGGAGGCGTAGTGATAAGCACCTATAGTCCCTGCTACTTGGGAACGTGAAGCAGAAGGATCACTTGAGCCCATGAGTTTAGAATCGGCCCATCTAACATACATTCAAAAAAAAATGTAAAAGTGAAATGATGTCTTTTGGGCTGCAGATGTAGATCAGTGGTCAAGTGCTTGCCTAGTATGTTCAAGGACCTATGTTTGATTCCCCAGCACCTCAAAAAATGCTGTATTAATAGACAATTATAAGTATCTCAGGTCTGGAAAGACATGAACTAGAAGTACAAGATGGAGTGTTTTTGACACAACCTTCAGCATCAGGAGTAGGATGAACAAAGGGAATTTGGAGCCACTAGAGAATACATCAAGGAACCAGACCTGGGGCTCGGGCAAGGCCTCTCCGAGGTAGGAACTTTGATATAAAAGCTAAGGAGTTAGCAAAAGTTGGGCAGAATATTTGACAGCTGAAGAAAAGGCCAATGATATTTAAATATCAGTTTGAGCTACAAAGAATTCAAAAGAGAAACCTAGGACTGGGGATGTGACTCAGCAGTGGAGTAGTCACCTAGCATATAGTAGCTCCTGGATTTGACAATACCCTTCCCCACAAAAAAAGAGGGGGAAGGGTCTGATCCTTCAAAACTTAATCAAAGACTGGGGATATAGCACAACTGGTAGAGTACTTGACTACCATTGCACAAAGCACAGGGTTCAATCCCCAGTACCACATAAACTAAGTATGGTGGTACATGCCTATAATCCCAGCACTCAGGAGATAAGAGTATCAGGATCATTTTCAACTATATAGGGAGTTTGAGACCAACCTAGACTAGAGATCCTGCTTCAGAAACAACAGGAGCTGAGGAAATGGCTCAGTAGGCCAGTGCTTTCCATGTAAGCACAAGCACCTCAGTTTGGATCCCCAGTATCCACATAAAAGCAGGACACAGCTGATCATGGTGGTGCACACCTTTCCCCCAACACTCGGAGGGCAAACACAGATGGATCCCTGAGTTTAAGCCTTGTCTACGTAGTGAGTTCCAGGCCAGCCAAAGCTACATAGAGAGACCCTATCTCAAAAAAAAACAAAACAAAAGTATGGTAGAGTAACATATATCTGTAACCCAGCACTTGGGGAACAGAGACAGAAGGATCCCTGGAGCTTGCTGGCTACTCACACTAACCAAATTGGTGAGCTCCAAGTTTCAAAAAATAAGGTGGGAAGTGATAAAGACACCCAGCATTGACCTCTGATGTACACATACACAGGAACATACACACACCTGCAAGCACACACACACACACACAATAACAACAAATAAGAAAAAAAAAAGGGCAACCCAATAACTATTACATATTGCATTCCAGACCACAGGAGGGTCTCTGGCCCAGATCCCCAAGGATCAGGCACCCTTAGATTTCCATGGGTATTTTTCCTAAAGTTCTCATGGAGCATTTCATCCGTCCCTATGCAAAGAGGGAGGAGCACACATCATAGATTAGGGAGTGCATTAACAGCCTGCCCGGGTTGGGGAAATGTGAGCTCTACCGTTTTTCATCAGGTGCCAGCCTTTGTCCTCTCCCTGGGGCTCACAGGACCAGGAAATCACTGAATTCTCTCCGCTGAGCTTCTTTCCACCAGTGTTTTTCCCAGCCCATCCCAACACCATCCTTTTTCAAGGGCTTTTTTCCACTCAGCTAGGGCTTTCATATCTTCCTGGTCCTGGCACTCTCTGCTCCTCACCACAAAGGTCTTCCCTCAGTCTGTCTGATGACACCTCTGGGATCCCCTGAGCTCATCCTGCTTACCTGCCCCAGTGAGGAATGGAAAGTCTCCATCATTTAGGAAGCTCACAGGACCCATTTGTCCTGGACTTGCTTTCTCTTGCCTGAGGACCCCATGCTTAGAGCCTCATGCTGGATATAGTAGAAACACAAGCATGACCACAAGCAGTCCTCTTTCCATCTGCACCTGGTCTCCTCCATAATCTAGAGGTAATGGGCAAGGCTCCAGCACTCGTCTATGAGGAATAAGGCAACCATGTGTAAAGGAAGGTTTGTTCTGAATGGGCCTCAAGGAGTAGAAATAAGGCCATGAGGGAAGGATTCAGGGAGCCTCCACCATAGGGATACACCATCTTGGACAGTAATGAGGTCCTCATCACTAAAAGGGCTCCACTGAGAAGAGAAAATGTCTTCCTTTTACCCAGTGCCTATAGAGGGACTTCTTTTGAGACATCTTTTTTTCTTCCAGGACTGGTAGTTGAACCCACAGCCACACAAGTGCGAGGCAGCGTCTCTGCCACTATAGACCGAGGCAGCGTCTCTGCCGCTGTAGACCCAGACCCTCCTCTTTTTTCCTACTTCGTTATTTTGATTCAAGGCTTTGCTAAGTTGCCCAAGCCGGCCTTGAACTTGTAATCCTCCTACTTCAGCCACCTAAGTAGCTAGAATTAGAGGCCTACATTGGTAGGTATTCCTCTAAGTATTGGGGATAGTGGTGAATAAGAGACACAAGGTTCTCTTTCTAATGACAGTTATGTTCAAGTGAGAAGAGACAGTAGTAAGCAAGTAACCAGATGAATGAACAAAGTAACTCTCAAGTAACATAAAGAAGAAATGTGGCTGTCGTGTCACAAAGTGATGGTGGACCGTTGTGGGAAGATGGGCAGAGTTAAATGCGTAGGTCAGTGAAGCAGTTCCTATTGAGACCAGAGAAAAGGCCAGCCCAGAAACAAGGGACTCCAGGGGAAACAGATCAGCCTGTGGATGACAGCAACACCCACCTCCCAGGTACTTGTGACCATTACTGCAGGTGATACATGTAAGTGGTTAGGAGACCCATGTGTGGGCAGGTAGTAAGCCTGCAATAAATGCAAGCCGTTGGCTGGGAATAATAATGTGCCTTTACTTCTGGAAGCTGATGCAAGAAGATAGTAAGTTGGGAGCCACCCTGGCCTAGTGAATTGTCTGTTGATAATAAAAGGACCCCTTCCCTGGGCAGTAATTAGAGGCACAATAATAGAACTAAGAGGAAGGATTCGTGAATGGTGAGCGAGGCCTTCAAGGTTTCTGTGGAGCACATTCACCTTTCAGTTTTCTGTCTACAGTCCTTCTAGCACATTGCCACAGTCTGTGGTGTTCTTTCTAACTTTTATGTGTAGAGATATTTTTCTTTCAGATAAATGATGTGTCCATTGAAGACAAGAACAATGGATGTTTAAATTTTAGTCAGGTCTTTACAGTTAGCCAATCCAGATTCCATACAGCTGCATGGCTGTGTACTAGACTCTTGATATATACCATCCCATTGTTTAGCAGCTTGATTATGAATGTCTTCCTTACAAAGAAGTGAGGCATGACTTCCTCTAACACCTAACCCCACTCCTTTCTTCTATATGGTACATACTGCACAGAGTATAACTGTACATGACACATCATAAACACTAGGAAGAAACTCAACTCATGTTCACAGATAATCAAGCAGAGGCACAGAGAGGTCGCAGAACTAGCCCAAAGTCACACAACTATGCAGTGATCATCTAAGGCGCAGTGATCATCTAAGGCACAGTGTTTTTGTCATGCCTTGTTTTTTCGTACATGTCCTTCTCCAAGCTAGGAGTAACTTTTGTCCCTTCATCAGTTCCACATCCTCTTCAGACACAGGCTCAAAATTCTTACCACCAGGGGGCAGGAGCGCTGGCTGCTCTTGCAAAGGACATGGTTTTGGTTCCCAGCACCCACATGGCAGCTAAACAACCATTCATAACTCCAGTTCCAGAGGATCGGATGCCCTCTTCTAGCCTTCACAGATATTGCAGGATGGTGTGTCTCCACACATGCTGGCAGCACACTCTTTATGCACATAAAATAAAACTAAATAAAATTTATTTTCCCACCACCATGGCATCCATCTTTTCTGATCCTCACCTCCTCTTCCAGTTGTCCTCAGAGGCAGTAATACATTGTTCTTGATTAATCAGATAGACACTCAGCCCAACACTACTAACTGTATTGCCCTGGGCAAGTTACCCAGTGAGTCAATACCTATTTTTTTTTTATTAGTTCTCATCTTTTATAGCTCATGTTTCCAACATTTATTGCATACTTTTTATGTGTTTAATACTCGAATTCAGGAATGAAATTGACACAGTCCCCACCTTTGAATGAGGCCCAGTCTGTACACCTTCTTCAGTTTCTAGAGTCAGAAACCTCTAAAGAGATCTGGAGCAGGAAACAGCAGGCACAGTCCCACCTATCTCATAGAGGAACATTTAGTAGATCAAAAATGTATCAAGGCTATATATTGCTGTGGGGGAGGTCATTCCTTGGTTTTGAATCTGGGGCCTAGTGCATGCTAAGCAAACATTATGCCACTAACCCATATCTCCAATGAACTGAGTATTGAATGACGGTATTTGGATTTTAGTACTGGTGTGAAACTGAACTCTCATAAGCCTCACCCACTCCCGAAAGGGAGTTTGCTTTGATTCAGATGGAGGTTTTGCAGCAGAAGCGGGAGCCCTCGCTGCTCCCCATATGTAGCTACTAGCACACTTTTAGGGATCATTGGCCTAGAAGGAGTCCTGGGAATGATGTAGCCACTCAGTGTCTCCCACTGTGAGACACTGCCCTCTCTAGGGCAGAGGCACTTTCAAAGTAAATATTGATCAACTGGGTTGTAACTGATGGTGGGCTTTCTTTGGGTGGCTGACTGGATTAGGGGACTACCATAAACCTCTTGGTTCATTTCCTTATGAGGCCTGCACCTTAAGTCTGGTCTCCATTCTTCCTGGGATCAGGAATTTAACTTGATTCACCCTAGTCACCTCAGATTGAATTTTCTAGGAGTTTTCTTAGGGTCCTTCCCAAGGAAAAAAGGCAAAAGGAGAAAATTTCAACACTGGCACCACACTTTTAATTTTCTGTGTTGAGCTCCTCCGCCTGGCTCGGTGCATTTGGTTTTAGGAAGCAGAAATGCTCAGAGGGAAAAGAATACTGTTGAGCCCTCTGATCACCTGTCTAAGACCCTCGAGTTGGAGGAGGACCATGCGCTTGCCTCAAGATAGATGAAATTCCCATTCTGTCGTTTGTCTCTTTTATGCTTTACCCAAATCCTTGGCTCACAACCCAAGGGAAAAGACACAATGACATAATTTCCTGATTATCCAGTTCCCCAACTGACTCATGGCTATAAGACAAGCCTCCCAAACACTTCTCTGAATTCTGCCATGTTTTCTTTCCAGAAAGACCCGGTTTTACATCACCCACAGCCAGACAATGAAAACTGAGGTTCCACTGCAAAAAAAAAAAAAGATAAATAAATAATACACAGGGATGAGAGAGACTGGCTCAAGGCCAGCCTGAACTACAAAGTAAAACCTTAGCCAGGTGTGGTGGCACATGTCTTTAATTCCAGCACTTGAGAGGCAGGGACAGGCAGATCTCTGTGAGTTCAAGGCCAGCCTGGTCTACATAGCGAGTTCCAGCTGGGGCTACAGGAGCCCTGTCTCAAAAAGACAAAAAGAAAAAAAAAGGTCTTTTCTATAAACCCCAGAGCTCTACCTTACGCAAAAATGATCTGAATTGTTGGCTTATTTGGTGCTTAGAGAGCAGATCAAGGAGAAATCTAACCCCTTTTTTTTTCCTCCCTGGAGGTCCTAGAACTTGTCAAGAACATTGTGGCTGATGACCGAGTCCAGTTACATGTGTTGCGAGCCTTTGACCCCCTGCCCATCAGCCCCTTTGATGACCAGGCCTTGGGCTACCAGCTTCTCCAACAGACCATACGTTCTGTCTTCCCAGAAGTCCATATTGTTGTCCCTGGTAATGACTTCATCAGCTGTGGTGGGAGGGAGGTGGAGCTGGAGCTGTTTCCTATCTGATGCTCCTTTCACTACCCCCAACCCAGCTGTTCATCCTGGAAACAGCTGGCTGCTTCTGTTCCTGGTGGGTCTGGAACTGTATTTTCCCCTTGGGGTGGAAGTGAGAAAGCAAACAGGAAAGGAGCAGGACAATAAATTAGGTCAGTCAAGCCTGGGTCCTTGCTTGACCTAGGCCAGCAGTAGTCTGTGCTCCTCTGACATCAAGGAAGACGAGCTGAGAATCTGCCTCTCCTCTGGAGGAGTCACCTCACCATCACCCTCGGATAACAGCTTAGCAGCAGGGCTCAGAATGCCTGCCCAGAAAAGCTTCTGGGTCCATGACATTCACATCAGCCCCGTAACTCCTCAGGTAAAATCCTTGCAGCTCCCTCTGCATTTTCCCCCATTCAAATCGAGCTATGACAGTTGTTCTCCTAGAGAACTTCATAAAATGTAGAACACCTGAGCCCACTCATGAAGCCCAGCTAGCCAGACTGAATGGTGCCCTAGAATCTGTCTTTCTGACGGATCTCGCCAGGGGATTCTGACACAGTGATGGCTGAGTAGGTTCAGAACACCACTTCCTTCTATGCAGGTTTGATCATTGTTCTCTCTGAACAGCCAGGAACCTCACGGTCCCAGACCCTCTTCTTCCATCCTCCTTCCATGCCACTGGCCATAATCCTGTCACTAAGTCAGGCTGCAGTGGGGGAATCAACAGGAAGAAATTCATGAGGCACAGAACTGGGAAGACCTAGATCCCCATTTGAAGCCAGGAAAGGAAAATAGAACAAAACACAAATTGTCCTCTTGAATCATCTCACCATATTTGAATAGATGCTGGGAATATCTTTTTCCAAAGAGCATGCCTATCCAGGACAAATTCCAGCCCTGTCCTTTGGGAAAGTGGGAGACCTGGAGAAGCTTCCTGGGATTTTCCAATCTGAGATTTTCTTCTAGTCTGGAGTCATCCCTCAGAGGATGAATAGCAAAACATTCTGCTCCATGAAGGGATAGTATTTCATCTCAGTGACGTGTCCCTGGAGGCTGATTATTTCTGACCTAGGGTGATAGAGAACAAAGGCCAAAGTAATAAAGAACTGATCTCTAGATTAATGATTTCTCAAACAAGAATGGTCTTGACCACAGGGATAGAATGAAGACATTGGCCTTCCTGGTCACCATTGGACCATTCAAAGGATTTCTCATCAATGCCTTCAGAAGGAGATTCCACCTTCCTGGCTGAGGTTGTAGTTTTTTATAAGGTTTTGAGAAAGGGCAGCTTAGACAACAACAAAAAAAAGTTCTAGATGTATGCTCTTAAGAAGCCCCCGCATTGCTCTACAGTGACCCAAGGGCCTAATCCCTTACTTCACCATCCAGTGCTCATTAGTTTGGCTGCTCATAAAAGCCTTTTTCCTCCCCTTCCAAGGTATTTGTATTGGCAATACAGACAGCAGACACTACGCCAACCTTACCAATGGCATCTATTTGTTCAACCCTGTCTACCTGCAGCCCCAGGCCTTCAGTAGGTAAGTGGAACAGGTCAAACCAGCAAGGGAAAGAGGAGATCCATCTGACCTCTCCCTTCCCACTCTGGTGAGTCACAAAATAGGGGAAAGCCAGATTTTGACAAACTAAAGAGATCATAAAAGCCAAACTGGTCTTGTTGCCATATTGCTGCTCCTCAGAAATTATGGGAATTGCCCTTCCCACTTCTAAAAGGATGGAGAGAATCAGGTGATTCATGAAAATGAAACTGTTGGGTAAAGCTAGGTGTGGTGGTACTGGCTTATAATCTCAGCACTTGAGAGACTGAGGCAGGAAGATTGCCATGTTCAAATCCAGTCAGAGCCACGTAACAAAACTCAAAAGAAAAAACGCTTTTGTGTTCTTACTCCCTTTGGGAGAGTTCTGACCCCTGGACCTCACTCTCTTTACCTATAAAATATGGAGACCCTCCAACATTCTTTGAAAAGCAAACACATGAGTTCAAAGGTGGGCATGTATTTGCCTTCTCAGGGAAAATACTACAGAAATCCAAGGTAGGAACATCAATTCTAGCTACCAGGCATGACTGTTTTGTGGATTTCTCAGCAAGTTTTGAATCCTGAGGTGTGGGAAGATCATTTCTTTTCCTTTCTGCAATGAATCACATCCAGACTTGATTTTTCTCCACCACACCAACAAACCACTTGTAGACAGAATGAAAATATTTAAATATGAGCTTGAGATTATCTTTCACATTTGTGTTTTTAAGAGTGGGAGAAGGGCAGATGGCCGCTCTGTTTCCTGTCATCTTTGGGGTTATAAATGTAGTTTGAGACCAGGTTTGATGGTGTACACCTTTAATCTCAGTACCCAGGAGGCAAAGGCAGGCAGATCTCTGAGTTCAAGGCCAGCCTAGTCTACATGGTGAGTCCTAGGCCAGCCAGGCCTACACAATGAGACTTTGTCTCCAAAAAAAGGAATGTAGTTTGATTATTACTTGATCTTGATGAGTGAGCATGAGACCTGTCAGCACAGGTGTCCCGGGCAGTTGCCTTCCGACCTCCCCTACCCCTAGCAAATGGAAGCTTAGAAAAAAATCTAGCAGGAAACTTTGCCCTAAAAGAATCAGGAAGATAGTTCTACCAGAGAAGAAATTTGAATTGCTCAGAACAGAAAACTGAGTAAACTGCCCACTGTTTTTTGCCATAAGCATGGATCCTTGAGAAATAACCGGTATGTCATATGACAAATGACTTCTCTCACCTTGCCCTTTTGGAAGGTCAAAGGGGATGAGGGCAGAGGCAGGAGGAATGCTCTGTGATGGTGCTCCCACCATAGCATTTGGCCTTTCTCTCCTCCCTCAAATGTTTCTTCCCTCAGTATACATGGAATCAATGAGAAAATCTCAGTCCAAGCCTATGAGAACCAGGTGAAGTTCATCTTTGAATTGATCCAGAATGCTGACACCGACCTGAAGCCAGTTCCTCACCTGCATGAGCTATGAGGCAAGGAGCTATCTGGGTTAGGGGTGCCCAACCCTGGACCAGGACTAACCCAAGTGGGAAAGCCCGTGTTGATGGAAGGTTTGGTCAAAACCACATTGTAATGCATAGCTCACCTGCCTGGCTCCTGCCTCCACTCCCAAGAGAGCAAGGCCAAGGAGAGGAGGAAGATGAGCAGAATCTGGTCTCTTTTTCCCTCAACATCTGTATTCCTCCATTGAGCGCCATTTACTGCCTTTTGGTCTCTCCTATCTTACGTGTTAGCCTATCTCGCTAGTTATTTAACTGTCCCACCTTCCCAGCCTGACTTAACAAATGCAGATTTTAGAAAGAAAAAAAAAAAATCTCCAGCCAGGTTTTATCAGAATAGACTGCTGATTTAGGGTACTCCATCTGGGTTGTCTTCTGAAATTTCCTTTCCCCTGTCATCTCCTCGCCCTGCATTCAGGAGCTGCCTGGAGCCTCTCCTGTCCCTGCCTCCTTCCTCCACTCTCCAGTCTGTTTCACAACTGGAGCAGGACTCAGTGAAACTGGAAAGCTCCTGTGGTCACTACCACAGTTGGTCAAATAAAGGGATCTATCATCAGCTGCTCACTGACAAGTGAACCTGAGGTGGAGACTTTGAGAGAACCTTAAAATTCCTGGTTCTGGAGGCCGGGGCCAAACAAAGAAAGCTGCTGTCCTGGGGCTCCTGGGACTTTGCTCTCTTCTCTACCCTGTTTCTACCACCTGCTACTGCTGCCCCACCCCAAGAGGCACTAATCTGTGGAAACATTTCCCTGGCACAGCCAATGGGCTAAGCTCCCAAGGGAGGAACACTCATGACCTAGCCTCTCAGCGGAGCTCAGGACCAGCAGAGCCCTGGTCCTGGCATCATGTCCTGGTTCAGAATGGCCAAGGGGAAATGAAGGGCATGGGAGCCTGGGCTAGAGGGACTTTGCCCTGGACTAGAGGGGCCTAGGGAGGTGTGAGCTAGCCTCCATTAGAGGACAGCAGAGTGCCTGTCTTTTCTCTCTGGACTCCAACCCTGAGCATATTTGAATCGGCTCACTAGCTGCCAGGTGGAGGGCATTGGAAAGCAGCATTCTTGGCTCAAGGCCAGGATCTGTGCTTTGTGGATCACAAGGGAGTCGAGGTCACAAAGGGAGACACAGAACTGGAACTGGAGAGACTCCCTCTTCTCCCTCCCATGCCTTCCTGGGGTTTGACAGCAGTGGGTTTCCTCGCTTCCTCCAAGATCCCCCCACTCCTTCACACCCAATTCCTTACCTTCCTCCCATGGATATGAACTGTTCCTTGGAGCTCTGGCTTAATTGTCAGTGTTAGAAACAGTGTGGGAATTATTCAAGCTTTTTTGCTACTCCTTCTAAGATTCACATTCCTTCCCTCACTCTCCCTTTTGGGCCAATTCAGTATTTATTCATCCTTTGTTAGAGGGCAAGCTTAAAAACAAAAATAACCCTTCACTTTGTGAAGAGCCCTAAAAAGTTGTTTTATACACCTATCTCAGCAGAGCCCTGTGAAGGTGATATTGTTATCTCTTCCTACAGGGATGGAATTGATTCTGAGTGGTTACACTTCTAGCTGGAGGCAGTTGCTCAAACCACCCTTATTCTGTGATTCTGAATCACCTACATCCCATTGATTAATTTAATACTCACAACAACCTCTGTGGTATGAGTATGTCTCCCAAAATTCACATGTTGAAAACCTAATCATATGAGAATAGTATTCAAAGGAATACCAGATGAAACCTAACCAACTATAAAGTGGATAGTTATTAGGGTTAGACACGGCCATCAGGACAGAGTCCCATGTTTGACTTACTGCTGGCATTTTAAGAAGAGAGTTTGAGGAGATAGACATATTTAACCTTATTCAAACATTGTACAATGTATACATTGTCAAAACATCCATGGTACCCCATTAAAATAAAGATGAAGAGAAAGATACCAGAAGATGGACCATTCATACCCATTCCCTGTCTCTTGCTATATCATGCCACCTCTGGACTTCCCCAGCAAGAAGACCTTCACCAGAGAACAAAACAGTGCTCCCCAGCACATGAACTCGAAGCTCCACAACTGTGAGCCAAAATAAACCTTTCTTTATAATTCACCCAGTCTGTGATATTACATTCTTGGAATTAGAAAACAATAATACAATTCAGATGTGTTGTTGCCCCACTTTACAAATGAAGTAATTGAGGTTCTCAGGTTTAAAATTCCTAAGGTTGTCCAAGATCATGCACTTGTAAGGGACAAAGCCTATCTGAATCCAAAGTCTATGCTAATGGCTCTGAAGAGAAAACAGACTCCAAGAAGCCCCAAGGTAGCATGATTCTTTAGGGACACTTCCAGAATTAAAAGGCAAGTCTAAAATCCCCCAAAATGTCCTTCCCCAAGAACCTGTGGTGTTTGGCTTATGCACTGTGACCCAGAGAGAGGACAAGAACAGGGACTCCTCTGCTGCAACATTTAGTTCTTAGTTCTAGCACTCTGTTCCCCAGGCTGACCTCTCCCTAGTCACACACCTCTTCCTTTATCTGCCAGCATTTCTTACTGCCCTACTCCTGGTCTCTAGGTTCAGCTCTTTTCGTTCTCTGAAAACAACGAGATCTCTAATGATCCATAGAGTAACTGGTTGAAGAATGAGCAGGGGACCCATCCATCTTACTTCCTTTTCCAATTTTAGGAAGGATAAGTTTTTTGGAAATCCCAGTGGAAAGGCTGGGCCCTGAGAGGGAAATGCTCTAAATTCTGGCCCTCAAAGAACACAAATGCCAACTCAATGACCCTGCAGGCTCTCAGAGGGAGTGGCTCAAAGTGCTAGCTTGGCCAGAATAACAGGAGCCCCAAGACTCTGGGCAGAATGAAACAAAGCTGAGGCACTCCTCCACCCGGGACCTTACCAATCACCACTCTTCATATCCACCATGAAGGAGCTCCAACAGATAAACGCCCACACACATCCCCTAACCCTGATCAAAGATGTAGCTGAAGCTTTCTTCTCAGACCTCACTTCACTCCAGCTCAGGTGGGAAGTCAAAATATGCATAAGCAAAGAGAATGGGGAAAGGGGGTTAGCTGGAACCCTTGACTTTCAGTCCTTTTTTTTTTTTGACCATATGCATGGTGTTTTTGCCTGCATGTGAGGTGTCACATGCATGCAGTGCCCGTGGTGGCCAGAAGAGGACGTCAGATCCCCTGGAACTGGAGTTATGGATGGTGGTTAGCTACCGTATGGGTGCTAAGAACTGAACCTGGGTCCTCTGCCAGAGCAGCCAGTGTTCTTAACCACTGAGACATCTCTCTGACCCCATGTTTTTGAATTGTTATGTTTTTATTCAAGTGAAACAACTTGGAATTCTAGTGTTCAGTGTCCAGCATAACTGTCAATAATGAAAATTCTCTTTCATATATATATTTAGGTCTACAAATAGAAAAATTTTAGAATAATGTAAATTATTTAATACTACAAAATGTTCCTTGGCCATCATACAGTGTTGTGAGCACTACACTAATTCATGTGTACCCAGAACCAGGGATTAGAACTCAAAGAGTAACAAGAAAATGGACATTCAACAGTACTGACAAATAGCAAGTCACACAAGAATCTGATGCACTCATTGTAAAGGAAAGATTGACTGGTTAATTGTATTTGTCTTAGCTAAGCATTTTAATAGCTCAGTTCCTCCCTGTACTCCAAAGTCATGTCTGTCTCTAGAGCCCACAACGACACAGCCCACAGGTGTTCGGGGCAGTCAGACATGGTTAACTTCTTTATGAAAACACAGGGCATACTTGCTTTGGCATCACATACACTAAAAATTGCAATGATACAGAGAAAGGCAGCATGGCTCTTGTGCCAGATGGCATGAGAATTTGTAAGGCATTCCATATTTTTAACATATACCTATACTTCAAAACATCATGAGATATACCAAAATATGTACAATTTCATTTACCAATTTTAAAAAGGACAGAGCAAGATAGAGAAATGTTTCCCTGGAACCTAAACTATATTGGTCTCAGGACTGTGTTCTCAGGGTTACAGGTACTCTGTCAGCACTCAATGCTAAGTCCCAAGTGACAGGTTTAAAATATGTGTGGTTACAATATCTGACTCATTCTAAAGCAAGAAGCCCAGAAAAAAATGGTCCCATTGCTCCGGTCTAAGAGATAAGGTCTTATTCTGAACATAACATGGTACCTAGTTTGGGAAATCATGGAGGGCTCTGTGGTAAAGGGAAGACTTCAGAGTGAATGAAAATTAACTAGACAAAGAACTAGGAGGGAGAATAGAGCTTGCAAAGGGATGAGACCTCAGTTTCAGGAAGCTGAAAAATGTCAGGTTGGGCCATGAGAAACTCAGAGGAGAAAAAGGGAAGTAAAGAGCAACTTCCTTCTTCCTTTCTTGGGTCCTGTCCATTTTATTCCTTCTTTCTAACCCTTAAACAGTATTTACTATATACCAGGCACTGTGTTATATATAAAGTCAATTGATGCTACTACAATTAACCTGTGAAGTAAGCTGTTACAAGTGGAAAATGGAGGCAGTGAAATGGAAGAAGACTAGCCAGTTTAAGAGATGTTTAGGTTAGTCACTGGGGAAATGCAAATTAAAACTACAGTAGGGTCTCACTTTGTACCTGCTAGACTTTTTAATATTTTATTTTATTATTTTTATTTTATATGTATGAGTATATTGTCTGCATGTATGTAAGTGTACCCATGTTGTGCAGTGGCCACAGAGGTCAGAAAAGAGTGTCAGATTCCCATTGAACTAGAGTTACTGATGGTTGTTAGCTGCCACGTGGGTGTTGGGAATTGAACCCTGGTCTTCTGCAAGTCAGTGCTGTTAATTGTTGAGCTATCTCTCTAGTCCTTGGCTATGTGATGGCTAACCTTGGTTGTCAACTCTACTGGATCTGGAATTAACTGAAGAGAGAGACTTTCTTGATCAGATTATTTGAAACTGGAAGACCCACCCTGATGTGGGCATTACCTTCTGATGGCCGCCAGCATAGAAAGGTTATGGCAGAAGGGAGCTTTCGCCTTTTGCCTGCTTGCCTTCTCTCTCCCTGGCGAGTTCATCTTGTTGCCATGGCATTCTTCCACTGATAGCAGAAGCAACTTCAGATTCCAGTGTAGACTGAAGACTAGCAGCTCTCCAGGAATCTTCTATGCCTTCAACACCAGCTTGGGACTGCTGAGACATCCAGCCTCATGGACTGAGCAACTACCAGATTCTCAGCCTCTGCAGTGTGGTGTGGCCTTTGTTAGACAATTAAGACTGTATCCTGTAAGCTAATTTAATAAATTTGATCAGTTCTGCTCCTTTAGAGAACCCTGACTAACACAGATTGTGGCACCAGGAGTGGTTCTAGAGAAACAAAACTGAAAGGGTTTATTTCTTTAATGGACTTGGAAGTATCTGGAGCAGGCTCTCGAACTCAAGGAACCCTACAATTACTAAAGACTCCCCTGGTAGCATAAAGAACACTGAAAATCCATGGTGTGAACTAGTGAAAGAAATTCTGAAGATAAATATATTTGAGTCTTCTGATTCACCTCTTATGAGAAGCAAGGAATTTAGTGATTCTATATATAAAACATTTGACAATTTGTAGAAAAATCAGGAAAATAATGATGCTGGCTGGTTGTTTCTAGCATCTCTGGACAAAGTAATGGAGGACAAAAATGAGCTCAATGATAAAATTAACCCACTCCAGATTCTCATCACCAGTCTGAAGGTTTCTAAATGTGCCCTGGAAGAGAGTCTCCTCTCCAGCAGTCATAAAGCTGAAATTGCAGAAAATCAAGCCAAAGCCCTCATCATACATTTAACCCACTTACAACACAAATTTAATCCCTAGCCTTGGAGAGTGTAAGCAGTCAAAGTGAGGGCACTGTTAGGGAAAGAGTGGGAATCCAGTAACTTGAAATGGAGATGTGTGGGAGAACCCTATTGAGGCTGAGAACTTTGAACCCTCAGACTCTGAAAAGTTTCTTTCTACTCTCAGCAGAGTAGGCATCCCTGCCCCTATCCCCTGCAGAACAACCCTCCCACCCTTGCATGAAGGAATTAATCCTGAATGGTAAGATGTCCCTCAGCGCCCACCAAGTTGTTGCCTCTAGACCTATAACTAGACTCAAGGCTAAGCAGGCCCTTAGATGTGGTCTGTGAGGAGGTGCATTACCCCACTAAAGAACTCGAAGAGTTTGCTAATTCACTTAAGCAGAAGTCTGGGGAAATGCGTGGGGACAGATTTTAAGAGTGTGGGATAATGATGGAAGGAACATAAAATGGGATCAGGCTGAATTTATCAATATGAACCCACAGACAAGAGATTCTAGGTTTAACACAGAAGCTCACACAGTTTAAAAAGGCACCAAAAGTTTGGTTGGTTGGCTAAAGTATTTATCAAAATATAGCCTACTAAGAAAGAGCTGGGGATTCCCGGTATACCTTGGCTTAGCTGATGAAGGGATTTTAAGGCTCAGGCAAATTGGAATGCTAGAGTGGATTCGTTGTGTAAAATGGAATCCTCCACAATAAGACATGCCATGCCTTTCACTTTTTTTGCCCTTTTTCTTGTGCCAGAACTTAAAGTTGGAGATGCCACTGCTCAATTGCATGAATTAAATGTGATGTGCTTAACTGGACCTTGGAATAGGGATCAAGTGGCAGCAGTGAATCGCCAAAGGCAAGGTGAGCATAGTTACCATAATGGGCATCAAAGGCAAAACAATGCCTATAATGGCATGATTTGCATGGACTTTTGGTACTGACTAATCAATCATGGTGTTTCCAGGGACCAAATACAAAGAAAGCCTACTAAGTTTATCTATGTAAGCAGAAAAACTCTAGAACAAGTAACAGAAAGTCTACACTGGATCATAGTAATAGGGAATCCCATCCAGTCAACCAGTTTCCAGACTTGAGCTAGCTTACAGACCCAAAATCCCTTGAATGAAGGGAACGTTGGGTCCCCTTGAGGAAGGACCTTGTTACAATACCTAAGCATTACACTGTTAGTCTTTCTCCCACCCCTCCCCAGAGGGACCTGTGGCCTGGGGGAAAGGGAATAATCAGACTTTTCTAGGCCTATTGGATACTGGTTCTGAGTTGACACTGTTTCCAGGAGACCCTAAAAAGCATTGTGGCATTTATGGAGGTCAGGTGATAAATGGAGTTTTGGCTGAAATCTTACACAGTGAGTCCAGTGGTTCCCCAATCTCGTCCTGTGTTATTTCCCCGGTTTCAGAATGTATAATTGGGATAGATAGAAGTTGTCAGAATTCCCACAGTTGACAAAGGAACCTTTGTACATTTGTCAGTGGTAATACAAAATCGTGTCACAGCTGTGAAATCAGCTGTGGAAAATCGCGTGGTGTTTACTCAAAAAGTTAAACATAGAATAACCATAATATCCAATAATTCCACTTCAAAATATATGGTCAAGAGAAATGAAAGCAAAAGGTATTCAAACAAAAGCCTGTGCATGTATGTTGACAAAAAATATCACAGAAAATTTTAAACATAAAACAATTTTTTATTTATGTAAATTAAAACATATAAATGTCTATGTTCATGGAGTTTATAACGTAGACTGAGAAACAAAATCATTATAATGGGTCAGCAAGATGATTTGGTGGATAAAAAGCACTTACTGCCCAAGCTTAGCCACCTGAGTTTGATCCCGAGTACTAAATGGTGGAATTAAAGAATTAACTCCCACAAGTTGTCCTCTGCCCTACACACACACACACACACACAATCAATGTAAAAAGTTGGGGGGTTGCTAGAGAGGTGGTTCAGTGGTTAAGAGTACTCACTGGCTGTTCTTGCAGAGGATTCAGGTTCAGTTCCCAGCACCGACATGGCAGCTAACAACCATTTGTAACTCCAGTTTCAGGGAATCCAATGCCCTCTTCTGACCTCTCTAGTCTTTGCATAACACAAATACACTTACATATATGCAGACAGTACACTCATATACATAAAATAATTTTAAAAATAGGAAAAAGGAGGGTATTGGGGCTGGAAGTGTAGCTTGGTGAAAGAGTGCTTACCTAGCATTCTTGAAGCCCTGTGTTCCATCCCTAGAAACAGGATAAGGAGAGATGGACAGAGGGAGGGAGGGAGAAATCTGTATGAGAAATCTTGAGCTGTGTAAGCGATCATATCAAAGCCTTGCCATTTCATCTTTCATCTTCCTACTTCTCTCCAAGCTCCCAGTCACACATTAAGTAAATCGCTGTCCTCTGCAGATGCCCCATTCTCCCTGCCATTTCACTGTTCCTTTTAACCAGAGTGCTTTTCTCCCCTGCTTTCAATTCTTGTAGGTGTGTACTTAGGAATGAAATTGCTCCATGTTACCGGGGACTACCACATGTTCCTGCAGCCGCCAGCACCGCTTTACTTTCCCTTCAGCAACACGCATTGACTGCTGCTATTCTCCCAGCTTTGCACTTTTCCCCAAATGACCAATGTGGTGGCTCTCAGTGTAGTTTCGATTTGCATTTCTCTAATGACTAACTCAAATAACTTTTTAATCATCCTATCTTTCTTTCTATCCACTAACTCTATTTTCTACTTGTTATAGTGCAACAAATTTCTTCATAGGGTAATTACTAAGAGCAAATGAGTTTTCATATATACCAACACTATCAGATTTGATGCCACAGGACACCTTCGAGCCTTCCTAGCAGAGGCCAATGTCTCTTGCTATGATGAAGGTGTGCTCTTATTAAAGCTCTCCAGGTTTTAATATGAAGCCACTAGGCTAGGGCAGTGTTTCTCAAACAAGTCAGGTCATGAACACATTGCCTGGGGCACTTCTAACAGGGTAGATTTTCTGACCCATCCCCAAACTTTTGTAAACAAAATTTCCAGGAGGCCAAAAATCTATATTTTACAACTAGTACCCACAGGTGATCCCACCAGTTTGGTGAACTGAATAAGGAGTAATCAAAGGAGAATAAACACAAGGGGTAGTGTGAATACACCGTGGGGTTTGAGGACATGGTCTTCTTGCATCCTGGCTTTCATAAGATAAAGCTTCCCTTCTCTGGCTTGTGACTCACTGCAAGGATGCTGTCCTGTTAGTTCCCCACCAGCAGCTACATGCTGAGAATGCTCATCCTTAACCCTTGAACTCCGCCAAGTTTAGAATTCAATGTGAAGGCCAAAGAGTACAACCTGACCCTTCCAGATTCCTCATGTGTGACTATGGCTCTTCCTCTTTAGTGAAATCAGAACAATCCTACTGTGTTAGAGAATTTTCTGAAAAACAATCATGTCTCCATTCTACAGATTTGGCTCAGAAACATAAAAGAACTCACCCAGGGTCACATAGCTATCACATGTGATTCCAGAGCTGCGGGCACATTCCATTCTGTCACACTGTGTTAGTTATAGCACACCCTCCTGTTATGGAGTTCATTGGACTACTTTGCCTGCTGCCATTTTTCCATCTATGCTCAGTGATTTTAGCGCTGCAGTTCCAAACCACCTGGAACCATCCTGCTTGAAGGAATCCCAGTGTGGGTGTCAAGAAGGGTTAGGGGACTGAGAGATTATTTAGAAGCCAAAGGGAGGGTGATAGCAACTAGCACTCAAAACAGATGGCCGTACTTTCTGATGCCTCCCACATCCCTACAACCTCCTAGAGCTGAATAAAGCAGGAAGGAGGTAGCACCTCAGCTCCAGGCCGGAAAGAACTTGACCTCTGGGAGAGCCACAGTAGGGAGGGATTGCAGCAAGGAAAAAAAACAGGAGGGGCACACTCTTCCGGAAAAACAAGAGGCAGGAAAGTTTCCAGCCATGTTCAACTGGTCTTGTGATTGAACCTTGCTGGTAAAGGATTCTGGGATGTACGGGACTCCAGAACTTTATGATGCTTCAAGAGGAAGATCCAGGTAGGCTATGGAGAAGCTCTTAGTGGTCAGCAGCTATCCCTAAAAGAAAGCCATGGGTTTGGGAGGACCACAGGACAGAAGCTAAATTAATGTCTTACTAGGACAGGTGCCAAGCAAGTCTGAAGAAAGCTTCCCCAAAGAGGCCTTCTCCTCATGGGTTCCTCATAGACCCCTGGTTGTGATCGATAATTTTGTTTTCCCCACAAACCCCTTCCCACTATCCCAAAAGAAAGCTGTGCTTCCCACACAAATGTCATTTCACAACAAGCCATTCTGCTTCTCTTCAACTGGTCCACTGCCACATGCTCATCCTATTTAGGCATTTCTGGAGCTAGTATTATCCTGTAGTTCAATGCCACATTGCTTCCCTGGAACCTGAGCTAAAGACACTGAGCATTACAGCTGAAGCCAGAGGACCACACTGGAGAGAAAGTAAGCAGAAACAAGCCTTTGGAAAGATTTCCTGGAAAATAATGGTCTTCTGTGTTCACAATGTACATTATAGGCTATGTGGAAGTTAAAGTCAGATCTAAAAAGGAAAAAAAGGTTTTCAGTGAGAAGTAGTAACCACCAAAGTATCAGGAGACCTACCTGAGTTAAGCTCCCAGCACCCACATTGGGCAATTCACAACTGCTTATAACTCCAGCTCCAGGGGCTCCAATGTCCTTTTCTGGACTCTTTGGGCCCCTGCAGTCACATGTACACACACCTATGCACATACATACATGATTTAAAAAAATAAATCTTTAGTTTAAAAAACAGTAGTCACTGGGACTGGAGAGATGACTCAGAGGTTAAGAGCACCAGCTGTTCTTGTAGAGGATGCAGATTCAAATCCCAGCACCCATATGAGGGCTAACTACTACTGTTTATAACTATAGTTTCAGGGATTTAACGCCCTCTTCTGGCCTCCTAGGGTATTGCAGGACACAGGTACACTTAGATGCATGCAGGCAATACATTCATACATATAAAATAAAAATAAATTTTTTTTAAAAAGAGTAGCCATGTGAGCTTTATCATCATCATCATTATTAATTAGTGTGTGAGCAGGTGCACATGCCATGGCGTACTACATACATATGGAGGTAAGAGACAACTTTGTGGAGTCAGTTCTCTCTTTCCACCTGTCTATGGGTTCCAGGGATTGAACTCAGGTCACCAGACTTGTGCAGCAAGTGCCTTTACCTACTAAGCCACCTCGCTAGCCCAAAAGTAGACAACTCTTAAGCCCAGTGGAGAGACATGTGTTTTGCACATGTAGAGGTTCTTGTCTCACAAAGGTCCACAACAATGCCCAGAGACTCACACTATCTTCCTGATACCCCTGAGTCCCTCCTGGAGTCTCTGGCTGGCTTGCTACCTACTGCTAGTTCCTGTCTTTTCATCTGTGACCTCTGCTGTGTATATCTCTGCTTCTCACTTCACAGACTGTAGTGTTTCTGCTTTTTCAGGAGAGAAGACGGGATGTCTTCCTCTTCTCAAGGTTACGGCTGGTTGGACTGGGAGGAAATGTGCTTCCTCCAGGCCCTCTTAGTGTTTGACTCTAGGAAGCAGCACAGCATAGGCACACCATCTAGCTGAATCTCTATTATTTTATCCCCCAGGCATATTACTGAGCACTTACTATGTGCTAGGTGCCAGAGATATACAAGTGACCAAAACATAAAGATTATAATCTTGTTGCAGTTGCCCTGACACTTCAGGATACCCTAAAATAAAGTTTTCTGTACATATATACTCAGAAATGTTAGTAATTCCTAAAACTAACAAAGGGTTCATCTGAAATGAATGGACTCCTACAAAGCAATAAGACAAAAAGTCTCATGGCACAATACTTGAACAAATGGCAAAGAAATATGCGGAAAAAACTGCTCAACTTCTCATTGTTATCAGGGCAATGCAAATTTAAACCACAATGAAATACCACCTCATAGCCACCAGAATGGCTAAATTTTTAAATCTTTTCAGATTGATAGCTCCAGTGTCAATTTGCATACACTACTAGCAAGAATATAAATTAGTGGGCTGGAGAGATGGCTCAGCAGTTAAGAGCACTGACTGTTCCTGCTGAAGATCAGGATTTGAGTCCCAACACCTACATTGCATCCTTAATGCCAGTTCCAAGGGATTTTGGCCTCCATAGGCACTGCATGACACAGGTGCACTTACATACATGTAAGCAAAACACTCATATACATAAAATAAAAACGAATAAATAAAAATTAAATTTATAGAAAGAATATAAATTAGTATAAGCACATTAAAAATTATTTAGTAGCTAACACTTGCCTGTCCTATGTTCCAATAATCCTGTTCCTATGTGTATTATCAACAGAGTAGGTGCAAGTGTACTAAATTACACAAAGGAAGATGCCACAGTTGTCTTATGGAATAACCACACCTGGAAAGAACTCAAATGTCTATCAATAGAATAAAAATTGTGTGATATATTCACTTAGTGACATATTAAGCTGCAATAAAAGTAAATTAACTAATGTTATCATATGTATGATTGAGAGGAACCAGACACAAATCATACCTCCTGAGTGTTTCCATTTATATAAAGTTCAAAAGCAGGCAGACAAAATTAATAGTGTTATCTTTGGGAAGAGGGATGAAGTAATGACCAAAAGGGCTTCTGGGGTGGTAGTAATGATCTAATTACTCAGCACTTTTAAAAGATTAATTATGTTTATCTATCTGTGCCTATGTGAGATTCAGTGCGTGCAGGGGCCCTCGGAGGTTGACAGGCATTCATCAGAACCCCTGGACTGGAGATATAGACAGTTTTGAGTCATCTGATATAGGTGCTGGGAATCAAAGCTTGGATCACTGTAGGAAGAGTTAAGTACTCTTAACTGCTGCTAAGTCTTTTTTATTTTTTTGAGACAGGGTCTCACTATTCAGCCCTGACTGGCCTGAAACTCACTATGTAGACCATGCTGGCCTCAAACTGCTTGCCTGCTCTGCCTCCCCAGTGCTAGGTTTAAATTTATGAACTGCCAAGCCCTGCCTTGATCTAATTCTAACTGTGTGGGCCTGTTCACTGTGCCATAATTTGGTCTATATTCTAAGACTTATACACTTTCCCCATATGTTTGGTCTACTTCAGTTGAAGAGGACAAATGTTTACAAATGTGTGTGTGTGTGTGTGTTATGCCTGAATGTGTGTAAGTGTATCTGTGTCGTGCAGTGCAGGTCAGAAGTGTGTGTCAGATTCCCTGGAACTGGAGTTAGAGACGTTGTTTGCTGCCATGTGGGTGCTGGAATTGGAACCTGGGTCCTCTGCAAGAGCAGCCAGTGTCCCTAACCCCTGAGCCATCTCTCCAGCCTTCAAGTGTGTTTTTTAAAAATGGAAAACAGGAAGCATAGGAGACCAAGATTTTATTCATTGTTTGTTGGTGAATTTTTTTGGTCTTTGGAGACAGATCTAAACTATGAGTCTTACAATGTAGCCCTGGCTGGTATGGGGCTCTGTGTAGACTGAACTGGTCTCAGATTTTCAAAGAGGCCCCTGCCTCTGCCTCCCAAGGGCTGAGAACACAAACATGAGCTACCATGCTGGGCACCCAACCTATATCCACTATTCGCAAAGATAATCTCCCTGGAAGAGACCTAGAGTTACCCTGTCTAGGAGTAACTTCCACATCAGTCTCTGAAACCAAAATTGGGATTCTACCACAGTGACATTTGCTTTGCTAGGTCCTTGAAGAATGTAGGCCTTGAAGCCCCAAGCAGCTGAGCTGGAACAATCCTAGGTAAGGGTGCGGGACTGGAAAGTCGGGGCCAGGATTTTGTCATTATTGTCCAAAAGAACGACCAGCTTGAGTTACTGTGATGTGCCCATGTGAGCCCAAGTTCCAGAGCCAGTTAACACTCTCCCTGGGCACACCTCTGAGGTTTGGAGGTATGTTCAGATGCCCTCTGAGCACCTCTGTAGGAGGAAAAAGACAGGAAGGAACCAGGTCACATGTTCCACTGACAAGAGGGGAAAACCTGTTAGTGGGAGTTCCTTTACGGGGGAGGTCACATCCCCGTGCACAAAAACATCCCAAAGAGAACCGCTATTGAGATTGCACTGACAAGTGGAGACACCCCAGGGAGGAAGTGGCAAGCATGAAACTCTCCTCTTTGATCCCACAAGGTGCGTCAGGGAAAGTCGTATTTCATTCCATCCTCCCCCCCTCCCCCCATAGAGACATCGCTCTCTCGTGGGACCACGAGATTCAGTGGATCAAAGGAAGCCAGCTCACCTCTGCCCTCACCTCAGGTGATGCTGGTGGGTCCCCAGCCCTGAGTCTAGCCAGTTTTTCCTCCAGCTTGCCCATCTCCACCCCTTTCGACTTTATTAAGGCAGAGCCGTTAGGGATCAGTCAGTTGCTGAGAGGAACGCGGAACCTGGCGGAAGCGCGGGGTGACGCGCCAGAGGACAAGGAACTGTGTTCCAGAACACGGTAGGAACTGGGCGCAGGACCCAGCACTCCACTCCTGCTGGTGCCCGCGCGATCAGCCGGCTGGCTGGCCTCCAGGGGTGTTCTGGGACTTCTGGAAGGCCCGAGGCTCAAAAGGGACACTCGAGATGCGAGGGGACATGCGCATAAGCGCCCTCGCCTTCCAGGGCAATAGAAACTCAGGGCCACGGACCCGCCAGGACAGCTGCAGTGCCGGGTGTGCGGACCTGGCGCTCCACCACCCGCCGCCCCCAGTTCCCGTCACTCTTAGCCGGCGTTTCCCGACACCCCGCCCCCGGCACGAGAAGCGAAGGAAAGGGGCGGGGCCTTGGCGGGACCCACCCCCTTCCCACCCTGATTGGCTGCTACAGTTGTCCATCCAGAATCTATTTTTGATGGAGGGGGTTGCCACCGGGTCTGCCCCAGATCACGTTTGCCACCCACAGCCAACCACTCTTGCCCAAGTCCTCGGGCAAGAAGCGATTGGGGACGAGCGAGCTCGACGCCCAGGCCGTGTCCGGTCTCCGCCGGCCCGAAGCGGTATATCCTGCCCTCCAGGCCACCTCCCCGCGGTGGAAGCGGAGCTGCGGCCTCGCAGGCACGCAGACGCGAAATGTAGCGAACCGGGTGTCGCGGTTGGACGCTCGCCTTGGCTGGGGGTGTAGCGGGGTACGCGCGGGGCCTGGAGGAGGACTGCCGAGGGGGAGGAGTGATGAGAAGAGGGGGTACCCTGCACCCCCCGAGACCGAGGGTCCCTGCTGCCAGTCTCCAGGCGCCCTTCCTCCCCAGTGAGGGGCAGGTCAGTGTTGTTGGGTCTGGGGGATGGGTGGCGAGGGCGGGGGCTCTGGCTCGCTGCGCATTTACCAAGTGCGAGTTGCGGGGAGATGGCAGAGGCAATCCAGTTACTTCGCCCCCTCTCTGGGGTTGGGGACACCAACGCGGGTCTCTTTTGACCCCGCTTGGGAGGAGAAGATAGGATGTCCCAGAGCCTGAGGCCCGTCTGTGGTGGCCTTACTGGGGATGTAGGCGAGGGACTGGCCTGCCCACTTGCCAGCTCCCTTCCAGGTCTATGTGGCCTTCCAGGAAGACGGGAGGGGTGGGGGGTGTCAGATTTTAGCAGACTCAGAAACTTTGTTGGCATGGGGGCTGTGGGCTCAGTGTTCCCTCCGCTGACAAGTGAGGATCATTGGAAACAACAGTGCTATGTTAAGGGGTCTTGGCCGGTGACCAAGTTGATAGAAGACCAAGAACTTGGGCCCTAGAGTTTAATTCTGCCTAACCCAAACTGAAGTTGACTGTAAGCACTTGAAATACATCCTAGCCTCTTTGCCCTACCTGTGGAAACTGTGGAAATTTTTTACTTTTGGGAGCCATTCTGATGAAATGCAACAAGTTGGAATCAAGGCCTAGAGATTCCTGTAGGCAAAGAGAAATGTGGCCTGGACAGCCAGAGACATGATTTCAGAGTGAACGCATATCAGCTTGTTGCACTTGGCCTTGCCTTGCTTTGTTTTTCCTCTTTGCCTCTTTATTGATACTTTGGTTTGTTTCTTAACCCTAGAGAACAGGGTTGCCTAGGTTACCAAAATATATAGGTAATAATCAGTAGTTTCATCCTATCTCTCTAGGAGATAACTGCCATGCCCTCTCTGACAAGCATAAAGGAGAGAAGTAGAGGCAGAGGCCTGGACCAGAGTCATCTTCTGAGCTTTCTCTAACACTGTTGACTCTCAAGGGCAGGAGTGGGTAGTAGGCCTCTGGTTCTTGGACTTAGTCTGGGAGGCTTGCCTCACTGCCTGGGGGGTGCTCCTGGCATTTTTTTTTTTTTTTTTTCTCAGAGATTAGGGCAGTTAGAGGTCTGGGGTAGTTTCTCAGTGATCAGCCTCTGTTTATTTGCATTGTCTTGCTGTTGTTGTCTTGTGATGGTAAGTTTTCTACAGTGGAGTGGCTGTGTAGGGAATTTGCAACTGAATTTGTAACTTACCGTTAAGGGACTACACTTAAGTAATATTGCGATCTTACTGATATTCAAGGTAACAGTTTCGTAAGGACATTACTGCCTACCTCAGGTTACTCAGAAGGCAATACCAAGATCTCCTGCACTGCCTCTTCCTGTGGTGTAGCTAGCTGGGAGGATGCTAGGAATAGAACCTACAGGTCCTCCAGATGAAGTATGGCAAGACTGAGACATTTGAGTAGAAAAAGGGCGGCAGATAGCCAACTCTAGCAACTCTGTGTGTTCAGGGAGATTATCCCAGTAGGAACTGCTTTTTGCTGAGTAGTAACATTCTCTCTCTCTCTCTCTTTTTTTTTTCCTCTCTCCCACAAGGTGTTCCACACAGATTCTTGCAACTTTAAGGACCAGGCGACTAGGAAGGTACAAAATCTTCTTGAAAAGGGAGGAGATCTCTGGAAGAAAAGGGAGAAACAGCAGATACTGCTCTGGGACTAGCTGAGCCTTAGGTGCTGTGGGAAGCCAGAGGCACTCAGCAGAGGGAGCAGAAAGAAGCCCCAGCCTCAGGTTGAGGCTGTGTTGTGAACAGTCTGAATTCATTTAGCTTTTCACAAGAGGCTGCTGAAGCAGACACGTCAGACTCAGGTTGATCCCTTCTCTTCTGCATGCGCCTGCTCTGAGCAGCCGGCCACAGACCAAAGATTTCCCCAGCACCACATAGAGCTGCTGGAGGCAGACACCTGCACGCCTAGTGGAGGCCCCTGCCGCATCTGGTGAGGAGTTTCTTATTTCCCTCCAGCTCTCGGCAGCATTGCTTGATGGGGCTGCCTGTTGGTGGATCAGTTTTAACAGTGCCTGGTAGGAACAGAGAGCCGTGGGAAGAGGTCCCGCGGCACCCAAGCCAGGGTTCACCCCAAGACTAAGTTCTTTTCCTAAGAGACTGAGAGAAAAGAAGGAAAAATAAAAGGAAGTTCTCCCCTCCTCTCCTCCCTTGCCTGTCATGTCCTCTAAGTCAGAGCCAAAGGACGTCTACCAGCTGAACGGTAGTGGCCCGACTCCCTCTCCCTGCTCTTCAGATGGCCCTGAGCGAGAGCCCTTGGCTGGGACCTCAGAGTTCCTGGAAGCTGATGGGGCTGGGGTGGAGGTGGTGGTGATTGAATCTCGAGCCAATGCCAAGGGGGTTCGGGAGGAGGATGCCCTGCTGGAGAATGGGAGCCAAAGCAATGAAAGTGACGACGTCAGCACAGACCACGGCCCTGCACCACCCTCCCCGCTCAAGGAGACCTCCTTTTCCATTGGACTGCAAGTGCTGTTCCCCTTCCTCCTGGCAGGCTTCGGGACTGTGGCAGCTGGCATGGTGTTGGACATTGTGCAGGTAAGTCCTGAGTAGGGCGGCCTCTGCTTACAAGCCCTGGCTACCTTTACCTCGGGGGAAACTGTGACCCTTGGAACTTCCTTTCCACCTCTCTTCAGAAGCAGCTGCTGCTTCCTAGAATATTATTTCCCTTTGGATTACATCCTTGGTTTCGTTCTAATTTCTGCTGCTTTCTACAGAAGCCTGGAGGAAGTAGCCTGGGGAGGCAGTCGGGGCGGTATTGCCTGACAGGAACAGGTATAGTTCCAGAACTCAGACTTAAAAGGAGAGAGGCAGGACTGTTGCTTGCCATGCCTCCTCGTTGCTGCTGAGTCTGGCGCAGTAGGAGACATCTAGATGAGTGTCCTCTTTATGCTTTCTCTCCCTTTGCTTGGCGTTTCAAGGATACCCAAGATAGAAAGCTCTGTTTCAAGTCTCTCCTCTATTCTCCTGCTGGGCAGGAATTTGCTCAGCCGTCAGGAGGGTCTCAGATGAGGTGAGAAAGCTCTTAAAGGCATTCTGTGTTGCTTATCTTCCTGCGTCCTTGGCACAGTCTCCTAAAAGAGTGGGGATGGGCCCATGCTGAAGTGTGATTTGAAACAGCCAGAAGTGTGGTCGATGGGGAAAAAATGTAACCAGAGTTGGGCACAACTGTCTCTACACTTTGCCTCTCATGAACCTAATCTGGGCAAATGAGACACTTCATGAGGATACTGCGTAGAAAAAACAGTAAGCATTGGTAGTACCTGAGAGCTAAGAGCCAGAACAGAATGTGCTTTGTTCAGTGTATTGTGAGTCAGGACTTACTAAGAACTTCCAGGTTGGAAAAAGAGCCTTATTTCTAGATAAAAGTGGGTTGTTTTATGGTTTGGTTTGGTTTGGTTTCACACACGGTTTCTCTCTGTAGCCCTGGCTGGCCTGTAGATGAGGCTGACCTCAAACTCATAATGACCTGCCTGCCTTTGCCTCCCAAGTGCTTGAATTAAAGGCAAGTGCTTGGATTAAAAGTGTGTGCCACCATGCCTGACCTTGGGTGGGAGTTTTTGAAGCTCATTAAGGCACACAGAACTTTCTAATAGTGCTAGGTTTCTCTGAATTAACCAGCAGGATGTACCATGTTCCTGCTAAGTGCTGGCACTATCCTCAGTATTCTGAGAAATACAGAAGGCAGGTGATGATTTGACCTGGGTTTGTCCTTGGGGGCCCCCCTCCACTCCCAGTATTCCCTCACTGTGACATCTCCCAAAAGAGCGTGAAACGCACCATCACCTCCCCTGGGCACAGCTAACACTGAAAGTCATACACGTAGTGATACAGTGACTGTCAGAGGACTGAAGGTGGTTAGTTCTAGTGTCCTTGTAGATCCTGAGTCCTTCAGGAGAACTCTGCACCTTTTAGCTAATTGAAATGGTGTTTGTGTCTTGCAAAAGTGCCTGGTGCTGCCTCCCCGCTTCCCAAATCTGCTGTTATGAGTGCTGTTCCTCCACGGAGGCTAGGAAGCCAGCCTAGAGCTTAGGACTCCTCTCATGGTGGTTACCTCTTTTCCTGGGGCAGCGAGCAAGGGGAGGAAAAGGAGAAAACACAAGGGTGGTTTTGCAGTCCACCACACCTCTTCCATCCCTTTCCTTTGGCCCTGACTTTCATTATTAAAGTTTTTGGGTTTCATATTGAAGCCTACAGAAAAGTACAAGGCTGGAGATGTAGTTCAGTGGTACAGTGCTTGCCTAGCATGCTCAAGCCCCAGTTCTGATCCCCAGCACTATAAGAAGAAAATAAGGGGGCTACAGAACCAATGTCCAGCAGGGTGCAGGAGGTTATCATGCTGTCATAGTTTCTGGATAATGATGATGATAATGGAGGGCATTTGGTTTGGTTTCGTTTGGTAGGTCTAAGGTAGGAAAAATGACATTCGTCTCTACTATGTTGTAGATAAGGAAACAATGGCATAGAGATGCCACGGGTCATCTGTCCCCAGAGCCACACCACTAATCCCTGTGACCTTCATCATGACCAGGTTTGCTGCCTGACTTAAAATTTTGTGAGGAGTCTGCTGTTTTTATCTTGTCCTGAAGAACAGGGCAGACTGGAATATAAAACAGTTGGTTTTAGCTTGAAATGAACAAGAACAAAAGTTCTTAGAGAAGGGAGGAAAAAGATCCAGCCCCACCCTCCTACACATCAGGGTCCTAGAGTGGAAACACCCCTCTGATATCTTGCCCTATGCCCATGAACCCGAGACATCGAGAGACCCAGGCAGTAGGGGACCTGCAGCTGACCAGTGTGCTCACAGAAAACTGGCATCTGCCCTCAGTGTGGTACCTCAGCTCACACCACAACTAGGGTCCAGCTGGTGTGGATGACAATGACTGGCTTGTCCTTGTGGCCCTCCCCCAGTCTTCCCACCACAGCTGGGACAGAGCAGGACTGCAGCAAGATCACAGCAGAAGATGAGTACAGGAGGACAGAGCAGGGGACCACAGGAAGATTCTTACTCTACTTCCGGGGAAGTGATGGGGATGACTGATGTTCCGGGGTACAGGAGTCACACCTGTATTCTCTACTCACAAGATGAAATGACCTGTAGTGAGACAATCTAGAAGTGCCCGGAGGAGGTCGCTGCACAGGGTCCCAGAGACTTAGTGACAGGAGTCATTGTGAACTTTCTTGGCCCAAAACTCCCACTGCAGTTAAAAGATTGGGGTTTTCCTCAAAGGCCCACTTCTGTCTCTTATCTGCCCTCTTGCTCTGCTCCCATGTGCAGTACCTCTGCAGTGAAGTAAGGAGCAGGGTGCTTTCCAGAGGGGAAAGGGTAGACAGTCTGCTCTGGCTTGCCAGTGAAGCCAAAAAAGTTCCTGCAGCATTAAGGAGGGAAGCAGGCATGGGCCCAGTGTTGACCTGAGAAAGGAACTGGAGAGAGCCTCCTGTTGCCCATACTCCGTGGCCCTCCCCCAGTTCGGTCCTGTGCCTCTGCAAGACATCACACCCTTTTCCATCAACCTTCAAGAGGAAAGGGGTGCCTGGAGGTACTCTGTGACCTCTACTGGAAGTCTCAGCTAGGTTAGGACAAGGGAACTTCCAAGTCCTTAATTTAACTCATTCCTTACTTGCTAAGAATCCGGGGAAAGTAGACCTCCCACCCCATCTTATAAAGACAGAAGTGGATGTCAGCGCGGGGAAGTGGCGTGGAAAAGAAGCAGAGCTTTCAGCTGGTCTGTTCTGAGGCCCTGGAGCTCCAGGGCAGGACTCTCAGATCCCGTCTCCCTTGACACCTTCTGCCCTGCCTCACTCTGCCTCCTGCGTGCTGTCAGGGCCCTTTCCTTTTCATGCTGCATACAGCTCTGTACATGCAGGTATTGCCCTGAGGCTGTTCCACTTGAACACCTCCAAGATGCCTCTAGGACTAGCCTCTGTTGGATGGAGGTTGGAGTCACTATGATAGAGCCTGGTTGCCTGGCACTTGAATAAGGATGGGAGTCATCTTATTGTCTTGATTACATCTTTTACTGGCTCTGACTCTTTCTTGTATTATCCCTCTGGAGCAGAAGGCTCCACCAGCTGAGGTGAGGGATGGAAGAGCAAGCGGCATGGCCAAGGAAGATATGACAGCAGGATCTCTGAGCTGGGAGGCTTAGGGTAATTGTTCTGGATTAGGGTTGGTTTTGAATATGGAGGCAACAGTCTCATCCCTTCCAGAATATCAATCAGGAGCTAAGGAGAGAGAGCAAAGAGAGAGGGGCTGAGTTTCTGAGAAGCTCTAAAAATCCAGAGGTACTCCTCCCACCCCAAACCAGGCAGTTTCCTGGACCTTTTCCATCCCTAGTGGTATAAGAGACGGTGTGGGTGGTAGAGTGGTGAAATAACCAGGCTGACTGGTTTGACTTTAGGCACAGACACTCCCAGCCAGGGTGAATCTGAGAGAGGCCAAGGAGGAAGAACCACACTTGGCTACCCTGCTCCATCCTCAACTCCTGACCTCAGGGTCCCCTACTTCCTGGTTGGCTCTGCCTCCCAGAGCCCTTCCTGTGTGTCCCTGCCTAAGCTACATCTTTGAGAGGGTTTTGTGGGTATGGAAAATATATGTGTAGGAATTAGTTCTTCTGACCCAAGTACAAACTTAGGGCTTTGGTGGGCCAAAGGTTAGGTGATAGAAATTCTAGGCTGTGTTCCGTGTAGGCTGAGAAGACCTCTACATGGGGCTGCTACTGTAACTGGCCCATTTCCTTGCCCATCTGTCCTATCCCATCCCTTCTAAAACCCCACAACTTCCAGGTCCTCTTGTAGTTAAAAGCAGAGGGTATGTATGTTTTAGGGGTGCTTATGGTGGTATCTAGGGGGGAGGGAGGTTAGCTGAACTCAATATATTCTTTTTCTTTTACTGTTTTCACTTTTTAAAAATTTATTTGTATGTGTGTGTGCTTGTGTGAGTTTATATACAATGTGTGTGCAGTTGCCTACAGAGGCCAGAGAGTATCAGATCTGGAACAGAAGTTACTCATGGTTGTGAGCCACCTGATGAGGAGTGCTGGAAGCTGAACCTGGGTCCTCTTAACAGCTGAACCATCTCTCTAGCTCCCTCCCCCCTTTTTTGTTTTTGGGTTTGTTTGTTTTGAAACAGGGTCTCCCTATAGCTCCAGCTGGCCTAGAACTCTAGAGTGCTGGGATTAAAGGTGTGTGACGCCATGCCTGGCTTCCTTCCCTTCTTTTTTAAGACAGGATCTTGTTGCCAAGTAGTCCAGCCTGGCCTCAGTTCATAACCCTGCCTCAGCTTCCTGAATGCTGGAGTTACAAGGGTATGCTATACCCAGCCACGTTTTGTTTTGTGTTTTTTTTTGGTTTTTTTTTTTTTTTTTTTTTTTTTTTTTTTTTTTTTTGGTAATAAAGACATGCTTATACTCGTTACAAGCAGTTCAGAAAATATTCCTCCCATACACTTGGAGTTCTTCCTTCTGGGTCTTTCTCTTTGCTGGCATGTACCTATTACCTTAAAATGGAGAGCTGAGCTTTTGGAGAGCTAGCAGCTTGGGAGCATGTGGGCAGATATTTGGGGTGAGGATAGGATGTGGAATTGTGTTCTAAGAGGAGCTCCAAAAGCCCATAATGCACATTTGTTAACAGAGGGAGAGAGGAAGGGAATTTTTCCCTCTCTGGAACTACTTTTCCAGTTTAAAGGGGTAAGGCTGGTTGGGCCTGGGCCAAAGGGAGCTGGATACCCAGGGTTATGTGTTACAGCCCAATTGAAGAATAATAGTCTCAGGGCTTGAGAGGCAGTCATAGGGACTATCTCACAGGGAAGACTCC
Source organism: Eospalax fontanierii (assembly GCA_035773235.1). Taxonomy (NCBI): domain Eukaryota; kingdom Metazoa; phylum Chordata; class Mammalia; order Rodentia; family Spalacidae; genus Eospalax; species Eospalax fontanierii. The sequence continues at coordinate 62,384,025 of CM069535.1, read as the reverse complement.
TTCACCTCCCTCACAAGGGAGAAGAGATTCACTTCTCCCAGTGTTTGGAAGGGGCTGGCTTTTTCTGTGGCTGTCTGAAAAGGTCAAGAACTGCTGGGGAGGTGAGGCACCTCCTCCCCTTCAGGAGTCCTCAGAGAATCTAGGAGACACCAAAAAGAATCCCAGGGCCAGGAAGTCAGACAACGGTCTGCTCTAGCCCTGATGAAATGGCCTCTTCTGTGAGTCCTGTTGACAACACCCTTCTCCTCCTCTCCTCGCACACCAAGAACATGTAATGGAAAGGCAAGGTTCTTACCTTATAGGACCACCCAATGTCCACCTTTCTGTGGGCCCTGGCCCCGGCCCCACTATCTCTGATAGCCGTATTCATTTTTTTGCTCTTGTGTGGCTTTTTCAGATAAGGTCTCTATGTAGCTCAAGCAGTCTTCAAACTCAGAATCCTCCTGCCTCAGTCTCTGAATACTGGATTTCAGACATACCAACCTGGGTTATTTGTATGTTTGTTTGTTTTTAGTACAGAAAAAAAATCACATGAGACTTATCCCCTTAACCATTTTAAGGGTATTAAATGTCTTCACAGTACACAGAAATGCACAGCAGATGCTTAGGACCTTTCATTCTCCTCAGTTTAAACTCTGCACCCCTAAAACACTGATTTCTTTCTCCAGGTCCTGAACCCCCAGACACCACCATTCTACTTTTTGTTTCTACAAATGTGATGACTACTTCAGATAACTTAGAATTAGAATCATACAATGCATCTTTTTGTGACTAACTTGGTTATAATGTTCTCAAAGTTCATCCATGTTGTACATGTGACAGGATTTCCTTTTAAGGATGATTAATAGTCCAGTATTATTACACTGTGGTCCATTCAGCAGTTAATGGGCTGCTTCTACCTCTTGCCTATAATGAATAAGTGAAGCTGTGAATATGATTGTACAGCTGTTTCTGCAAAACCCTGCTTTCTGTATTTCGGGATAAATACTCAATGTTCAGGGTTAAGTACTCAGGAGAAATACTAGGATTGGCACATCATATGGACATTCTACCTATTCATTTATTTGTTTGTTTATCTATTTATTCATTGTGTTGTTTACATGGTCATATGGATATGAATATATACATGCAGGTACACATATATATGCAAGTGCACTTGCACATGAATGCCAGAGGTCGACAAGGGATTTCTTATTCTTACCATCTTATTTTTTGAGACAGGGTCTCTCTGTGAACCTGGAGCTTACTGATTGGCTAAACTGAGTGGCCAGTGAGCTCCAGGGATCTGCCTATCTCTGTACACTCCATGCTGGGGTTACAGATTATGCTGCTATGCCTGCCTTTTTATGTGGATGCTATGGAGCCGAATTCAGGTACCGTGTTCACACAGCAAGCACTCTACTGACTGAGCATCTCCCCTACTTAGTTAATTAGAATCTTACTGTTTAGACCTAATTGACCTTGAACTTTCAGCAATGCCTGTGCCTCTCAAGTGTTGAGGTGCAGCATGGGCCACCATATGCAGCTTATTTTTAATTTAAGGAGCTGCCATACTGTTTTTTATATGTTTCATTTTACAATTCTACAAATAATGTGCAAGTCCACACCCTTGTCAAACTTGATATTTTCTCTTTGTTCCATTAGCCTTTTTGAGAGAGGGTCTCCCTGTAGTCACAGCTGGCCTAGACCTTTGTAGACCAGGCTGGCCTTGATCTCACAGACATCGACCTTCCTTTGCCTTCCAAGTGATGGGATTAAAGGCTTCTATCACCATTTTAATAATAGAACAATAGGGCTGGAATTGCCACTGGAGACTCTCCCACCTGGCCCCTGAGCCAAACACTTGAGGAGCTTGAGGCTTTGGTAACTTATGTGAGGTCCCCAGCTGGTCATTGTACAGAAACATGTTGGGGGAGGCAACATGAGACCCTCCCTGCATCTCTTGTAGGAGGCCAAGGCTCTCAGCCCAGTGTTGTTGCCCATCATCTCCAGAAACCCAAACCACCCTGCATACTTCTAACTACCTACCTCTACCTCCCTCTCTTCCTTCTCCAAACCTATAGGTTTTCCATTCCTAAAACAAATACAGAAAACTGCATTGCTCTTTAGAACCAGGAAGGGAAGCATAACCCCAGCTTCTACTGCCAATTAGTTTCAAATACGACTAAAAGGGCTTTCAAATTTTAGCTAGCTCTGGTTCCTACACTAATTAGTATAATGTGCAATACTTTCTGAACCTCAGTTTTCTCATGTGCAAAATGGAAACAAAAAGAGCCCCTCATTGGCTTGTTGAAAAGATTAAATGAGAAAATGCATTAAAGAAGTTGGTGGGAGAACTAGGACTGATTGTCTCAGGACTAGACCCCTGACTCCCAGACCATACTACAGAGGTATACATGCTTGTCCTGGCTAAGAGAATGGGAAGGTATACAGGGTGAGGGAGTATACAGAGAAAGAAAAGTCCTTGGCAGACCAGTATGAGAAGAGCACAGTCTGAATTCAGAGCCTGCTCAGGAAAGTCACTGTGGCTGAGACCCAAAGCCCTTGGAGATAGAAACCAAACAAATGCTCTAATCACCCCAACTCCATCCCTGTGGAGCCCAGCTCTCCACAGCTGAGATAACACCACCCAAGGCTGAGGCCACAGAGAAAATGAACGAAAGGCAAAGGGCTATTTGAGTGCTATTTGAGAGGGTAGCACAGAGGAGTTCTGGAGCATAAGCCAGCTCGATGACTCCAGTGTGAGTCCCCAGCCCCCTTTTCTATCTTCAGGAAGACATAGAGGAGGCAGAGTCAGATGTGACCTCTCTCCCCTGTTCTGGGATGGGGGAAACAAGGCTATATTTTTTGGAACTCATGGGCTTACTCTACCTCTAGGGTTCTTAGAGATAAAGACCCTCATGTGCTCTCTTCTATTGGTCTTGTTTCTTCCTCCGGCCCCCTGACCATACACTCTGTTCAGCCTCAACACCAATCCTTTGGGGTCTGTTTTCGTCTTCTAGCACTGGGAGGTCTTCCAGAAGGTGACAGAGGTCTTCATCCTGGTGCCTGCACTGCTGGGGCTCAAAGGAAACCTGGAAATGACCCTGGCTTCAAGGCTGTCCACTGCAGTGAGTGTCCTAACTGGGGGGAGCAGGGAGAGGGGCAAGGAGAAGAAAATGAGCAACACAGAGACTAGGAGGTGGCCGTGTAACTGCTCAGGACAGGGGAGGGAAGGGAGGGCCTGGCAGGCCAGGTGAAGGGAGATTCCAGACTGAGTGTCCTGCTCCTGGCCAGGGTATCCCTGCCCATAGCGGTTCCCAGGCTCCAATTCTGGATGTCCAGCCATCCCTGGATGCCTGCCCCACCCCCTGCTTTGCAACCTGCCTCGTGACTGTTTGTACAGCTTTGACAGGCAGGCACCATGCTGGTCCCTCCAGCCACACAGGTGGGGGCCTCGTCTGATCTCTAGCCCTACTCCACAGCTGGACAGGAGCAGAGCCAGGCCCTCTGCACACCCCTCCCAGCCCTCTCCTTTCCCCATGGCAACTTGTTCTTCAAGAGGGTAGATACTTCCACCTCCCAACAACCATGCAGGGACAAGCCTAATAGAGGGACTGGAGCAAGAGGCAAGAGATGATAAAATTCAGAGGGCCACGCATGCCCCTACGTAGCCAAGAATCTGGAGAAGATGGCACAGAGGGCAGCGAGCCTAACCCATCTCAGTGCTCTCTAGCTGGTATCACTCACTCCTTCCCAGATACCAGCAGCTTCCACCCTGAGCCAGCCACTGTGACCTTGCCTTCTCTAAGAGAGCAAGCTGCTTCAAAGCCAGGGCAGGGTCATGCTGACCCATGTGGGAGAGGGCTGCCCAGTTCACCAAGACAGGATTGACTCTGCCTCAGCTTCTCGCAGATGCTGGGATAATGCTGACTTGGGAGCCTCCTCCCAGCTACCCTCCAGCTTCAGGATTTGATTCCTTTTTTTTTAAGATTTATTTTATTATTTTATGTGTATGTGTGTGGGCCTGAGTATGTGTACCACATATATACAGGTGCCCATCATGGAAGCCAGAAGATAGCTTCAGAAGAGGGCATCAAATCCTCTGGAACTGGAGTTACAGTTGTAAGCCACCCAGTGTGGGTGTTGGATACTAAACCTGGGTCCTCTGCAGGAGTAACAAATGCTCTTAAAACACCGAGGCATCTCTGCAGCTCCTGAAGCTGACTCTGGCTCCTTCCTTTACATCCAAACCTACTTCACTTTTTAATGTTCCAATCCCAGAGTCTTAAACCTCATGCACTGCTTTATAATCCAGTCTGACAGATGGAGCCCCAGGTTCTGTGCAGCCTGGAGCTCCAGCACCTCACCCTCCCTCTTCCAGGCCAACATTGGACAAATGGACACACCCAAGGAACTCTGGCGTATGATCACAGGGAATATGGCCCTCATCCAGGTAAGAATGGGGACCAGAGAAGGCAAGCTAGGCATCTCCTTAGTGAGGAATCCCTGAAAGGCTCAGGTCAGCCCCAGTGGCTCCTGAATGGCTCTCCAGTATCCTGCAAAGTAAGCTAAGAGGTAACCAGTTTACTCAGGAAAATGGCCAAGATAGGAAGAGCCCCAGCAGCTCCCATGTTGCATGCTAGGCTCCATCTGGTACTAGAGCCTTCAAATCCCACCAGTTCATGCAGTAAATCTTTAGACTCTTGAGTGCTCTAGTGTCCTCTGCCACTGTTGTCCCATCTCCTCAGGGGGCCACACAGATTCCAGACTGATCTGCTTCCTTGAGTCCCAGGTCTTGGCAACCCTGAAGTTTCTGGGTTGTTGACCCTTACCCATCCCCAGACCGATGCCCAAGCAGCCAGTAACATGTCCTAGGTTATGCAGGGTGACTACCCTGTACTGATGTTGACTAAAACTAAATAAAGACATCTTTCCAACCTGCAAGAACTGTACAGTCCAGTCCAGCCTGCCTGCTAGACCAGGAAGAGTCCCCTGGGTGCTCAGTGACCTCAACTAAGGAACTCTGCTCCAGGCTCTCCACATCACCACACCTCTCCCCAGGTGCAGGCCACAGTGGTTGGCTTCCTGGCATCCATTGCAGCCGTGGTCTTCGGCTGGATCCCTGACGGCCACTTCAGTGTCCCGCATGCCTTCCTGCTCTGTGCCAGCAGTGTGGCCACAGCCTTCATCGCCTCCTTGGTGCTGGGTAAGGAGGGTGAGGAGGGCCGCCCCCAAGACGTTGACTCTTCCTGGCACCCCTGTGTTCTCTGGTTTGTTAACACCCATTTTCTCTTCTCACCCTGTCTGGCCCGCCTCCCCTTCCTCACCAGGTATGATTATGATTGGAGTCATCATTGGCTCTCGAAAGATTGGGATCAACCCAGACAACGTGGCCACACCCATTGCTGCCAGCCTGGGTGACCTCATCACTTTGGCACTCCTCTCTGGCATCAGCTGGGGACTCTACCTGGAACTGAGTAAGTCTGAGGCCACTGAGAATGGCTCTGGTGGAGTCCAGGATGGGATTGGGGAGAGAGGTGGGACTGGGGGATTGAGAGCAGTGAGGACCATTTTGCAAACTCTGAGGATTTTTTTTGTGTATTTAACTATCTGAACAGCTTCTCGAAAATCCTGATATTTGGGAGGTGAGACTAGGCACTGACCTCATTTCCTATAGGCAACAGCAGAAAGGAGTGTGTCAGAAACGTACTCCTGTTTGGTCCTGTGAATTTTGCTTCCCTCGGAGAAATGAAATGTAGAAAGGAACTGAAGACTAGAATCTGCATGCAAACCGAAGAAGGGGATGGGAGGCAGTGATTTCTGGGACCAGACCAGAGACCTAGAGTCTAGTCTCTGCCTCTGATGAGTTTACTGCATGACCTGGACATGTGATCACAGCTAGAGGAGGCTAAGGCAGGAGGATTGTAGATGTAAGCCAACTTGGGCTATATAGCAAGATCCTATCTCAAAAACAAAACAAGTTAGTGCCTGAGTAGTTCTCTGACTTGAGTTATCTCCTACAAGATGGACAAAGCTGGCCTCACCTACCTCCTGAGTACAGTGAAGATCAGATGAGGTGTTATGTCTCCAGAGATTCTGAGTAGAATTGCTGTCAATCTGTTGGTCTCTTGGGATGTGTGCATGCTGAGCTGGGGAAAGCTGAGCTCTGGGGCCATAGTGCTCACCTCCCTCTGGTCGCTGTCCTCTCAGAGCACTGGAGATATATCTACCCGCTGGTGTGTGCCTTCTTCGTGGCCCTACTGCCTGTCTGGGTGGTGTTGGCCCGACGGAGCCCAGCCACGAAGGAGGTGTTGTACTCAGGCTGGGAACCTGTCATCATTGCCATGGCCATCAGCAGGTAGGCCAAGGTCCTGAGTACATGCCCCTTGCCCCACTCCTATCCTTCTGTAGACGCCACTCAATGCCCTAGAGAGGGGAATGTAGGGCAAAACCTGGAAATACATGAAGAGTGTCAGTCACCTGTCCTTCAGTTGCAAATGACAGGAACCATCTGAATCGAGTATCATTCCTAAGCAGGAACTAGAAACGCATAGCCACATTTCGGGACACATGCAGCATCGTCAGGGCCCAGGGCTCCCCATCTCTCAGCTTTCCTCTGTGGTGACCAACACTCCAGGCTTTCACTTCTCTGACTTTCCCATTCCAGTGGAAGGAGAGAGATTCTTTTCTCAAACAGTTCCACAAAGTCCCGGTATAGTTTCATCAGTTCCTACTCGTCTAGTCATATGTCTTTCCTTTAATCAATCATGGCCTTGGGAAGGCAATTATCTGATTGGATGATCTGGAACTTGGCCGCCATTGAAGCATTTTTATATGGACCACAGTGACTGAGGTTGAGAGAACTAGTTCCCTTGGGGAGGAGCCCAAGCCTGTTGTCAGAAAGAAAAATTAAGTACAGAGCAGGCAGGTGATAGGGGTCCTTACAGGAAGGTGGCTCTGCTGATAGATAACTCCTTTAGCCAATGTAGAGGGGTGGGACAGTAGGCAGCTGCCTGACCCAGGGTCACTGGGCCAAGTCGAATTTTGAGCAACAGCTAATTCAGGCAAGGAACATGAAGACGGAAAAAGACTCTGGGAGCCACCTTACTTCCCTTTGTCCCAAGGTTAGGTTGACCTGTGCCTCTCATCTCGCGGACCGGAGAAGAACCCTTCAGTGGTCTTTCTGACATTTTGTCTTTGTCTCTGTAGTGTGGGAGGCCTCATCTTGGACAAAACTGTCTCAGACCCCAACTTCGCAGGAATGGCTGTCTTCACACCTGTAATTAATGGTAAGGCCTTAGCATCAGTTGCTAGTGAAAAGGAAAGGGGCAGAGAAAGAGGACGAAGGGGGTTGGCTTCTGTGCTACCCAGGATTCCATCAGGCAAGAGAATCTAGCTCAGAGAGGCCATGACTTTAATGAAGGTAAAAGTGGGATAAAAAGACCAATAAGGAATGATAAGACCCCTAGAGATTAACAGCATAAAAGTCTCTAGCCTGAAGGGCCAAAGGAACCCAGAAAGTGTCTTCTGGAAGTCCAGTTAGAATTTCTCTCTGCCCTCTACAAGGGTAAGCCCCTGCCAAAAAGGAACCAGAAAGAAATACCTGAGCCCTCTCTGTTCACCTACTGGTGCTTCCCACTGCATAAGCCCAAGTAGAAGCATTCAGCAAGGGAGACTGGTGGGCAGATGATAATAGTCCACCTCACACGCTCAAGAAAAGGCTGAAAAGTGAAGGGTCTAGGCTGTAATGTAAAGACAAACAGTAACCAGCAAGTTCCTGACAGCAGTACCAGATTCAATCTAAAAGTCAAACCTGTTACTAAAAATGAGTGTGTGGATATTGGATGTCTTGACCTGCTCTGGAGAGGCCTAAGGCAAGAAGGCCTCTTTCCCTGCTGTGTAGATATACATAACATTTGGGCGCAGCAGTCAGGATGGGAAGCTGCAGAGCTGCCTGTTTCCCCACTCTCAGAGCCACTCCAAGAATGCATGAAACTGTCACACCTCTGCAGAGCGAGGATAAGGGAGCCTAGAAGATTCCCTGGAAGCAGGAGTATATTTTCTTCCATAGTGTTTATTCTTTTCTTGGCACCTGGGGACCGGGTGATGTTTACATAATCCTAAATGAAGCCAGAAGACAAATGCCCCTAAAGATAAACTGCAAGAATAAGATGATGATTTCCTCCCACTCCTTTCTGCCTCTGAGTCTGAGTCCTGTGTGTCTCTGCAGGTGTTGGGGGCAATCTGGTGGCTGTGCAGGCTAGCCGCATCTCCACTTTCCTCCACATGAACGGCATGCCCGGGGAGAACTCTGAGCCAGCTCCTCGCCGCTGCCCCAGTCCCTGTACCACCTTCTTCAGCCCTGGTAACCACAGAGTCTTAGCCTCCCAGGTCCATTCCCAACTTAGAGGGAGGGCGTCTGCAGACATGGACTTCACTAGAGAGGAAGCTGGGGCCTGGGTCCAAAGTTTTCCTCTGTTGGGTTGTACCTGTGTTCTGAATAAACCCAGATGAGAAGTCATCTTTTCCCAAAGCCCTGGAGAAATAGGCAGCGGTCTACTACTGCCCTAGAATACAGTGTGGCCTCTAACGACCTTCTAAACCAGCACTTCTCTCCCTTTCCTCCTCTAATCGCAGATGTGAACTCACGCTCAGCTCGCGTCCTTTTCCTCCTTGTGGTCCCAGGACACCTTGTGTTCCTATATACCATCAGCTGTATGCAGGGTGGGCACACCACCCTCACTCTCATCTTCATCATCTTCTACATGACAGCTGCACTGCTCCAGGTATGGCCCAGTAGAAGCAGGGAACTAGGAAGACCCAGGCTTGGCTCCATTAGACACCCTGTCACTTCTGTGCCTGGACAGCCATATCACTGGGCAGGGCTCAGGAGAATAGGCTGTGGCTCTGACGAAGGCTGTGTGATCTTACCCCAGTTGTTTCCCTTCTCAGCCTCAGTGATGAAGAATTCGCATTTGTAAAGTAAGAATAGATCAGAGGCAGGGTTTTCAGACAAGTGGTTACAGGGCACTGAGCAGGTGGACTTTACTCATACTCTGACCCTGCTGGCCTCGCCAATAGAGCTCCACTCGACTCTGTTTTGCATGGACTTCATTTAAGTAAATAATTCGGCAGCTAAAACGGCATCAAAACCATTACACACGATGGACCTTTCTTTAGGACCCACCCGGCTTCTCTTGGAATGCTGTGATGCTTCTCCCTATGTCCTACATGAGAAGTGCTTACCCTTCCAGCCCCCACATCCAGTCTTAGAAAAAGTTGTGTTAGGAATTGGCCAGAGCTGGACTGAGAATCAATCATATGCTGTTTCCCAGCAGCAGTTACCCAAATCACTGTGCTCCCTTGCAAGTATGGTCAAGTTCACAACCTGATGGGAAGGGACGTCTGTACGTGCCGAGGTCTGAAATGGATGTTTCAGTTTACCCCTTGGCCTACATTCCATTACCCATTATGAATAGCCTGGGTTCTTTACCTCTCCTTTCTTCTCTAGATCTGTGGAGAAGCAAAGTGTGACATTTGCTGCCCTGTAAAGTTCCTCCAGGTCCCTTTGCCCCCTATGCCTGGCATGTGTCCCTTGCTACTCAGGAGACTAGCTGTGAAGACAGTTGCTGTTATTGCCACACTCTTAATTGGGGATTCTTCTGCAGCTACTGGAAAAGATGTGAATTTAGAAGGAGACTGGACTAGACCCAGGGCCAGGGCCAGGGCCACAGGAGTATAAGGAAGCTGTATGCAGAGCAAAGAGAAAGTGAAGAGTTCTAGAATGGTAACCCCTGGTTTCCTTGGAGACAGGACAGGAGAGCAACCAAGCTTCCTAAAAATAAGGATCAACTCTGGCTTCTGACTACCTTAAGTCCTGCATTTGAGTCCCTTAAGGCAGAGATTTCCTGTCATAGTGTTTGCAAAGTACAGTCTCAAATAAAACCATCCAATGACCATGTTGGGGTTAACCAGTAGAGAGCATCTCATTCTCACACAGCCATAGTCATTTTAGGGAGCCCAAATTAGGCACTGTCAGATGTAGACTTGCTCCACCACAGTGTTCTATATCAAGTACAACTCCCATTTCAGTCGTGCATGTGAATCCTCTTAAAATGTACATTCTGGTTCAGAAGGCCTCATACTCTGCATTTGTGATGGGCTCCCAGCTGTAATTGATACTATTGGTCCCGGGCTCAGTAGAAAAATTCTGATCTTGATTATTCTCAGTAATCTGTAATTATAAAAGATAGGCAAGGGTGCCAATAAATCAAAGTAGCAGATAATCCAAAATGTGCTTTGAATTGCCATGCTTTATATTTAGTTGACTTGTTCATAATTTTGTTTGCTAGAGCTAATGTTAATAAATTTTCTTTGAGCTCACAGCAACATATGGAAAGAGTCAAGAGAAAGCAGCTTGGGATGGTCAGCTGTCAGCAGATGGCAGTGCTAGCAGCAGCCTCAAACACTTCCCTTTACTATACCCTGGGAAGAAGAGCCCTATAGAAAAAGCTGGTTCTAACTACCAGCCCCGACCGTGTTCCCAGCGAGACCAACATGGCAGAATTGCTTTGACGCAAAAATGGGCTGACCCAGAATTAAAGACAAGGAGTGGGATTTAGATTAGAAAGCCCCTGGTTGGGTAGACTGGGAGCAGAATGCAGTGCTGAGTTGGCTGGCCCAGAGGAATCCTGACGTCTTTCAAACAGGTGTGGTGAAAGAGCATAGAGGGCTTGCGACCATGGAAAGGAGCTGTCTGTGCCCAGGGGGTGTGGCTAGCCAAACCTTGTGATCACCGGCACAGATCCAATCACGTGGCCTCTGGCTCACTCTACTGAGAAAAGATGGCTACAGGCAGGGCCCTTCTGTCTCTCCAGGTGCTGATTCTCCTGTATATCGCAGACTGGATGGTGCACTGGATGTGGGGTCGAGGCCTGGACCCAGACAACTTCTCCATCCCATACTTGACTGCTCTAGGGGACCTGCTTGGCACTGGGCTCCTGGCACTCAGCTTCCATGTCCTCTGGCTCATTGGGGACAGAGACACAGATGTCGGAGACTAGTGTAGCCACTCAGCCTTATCCCCATCCCTCTGCACTTTCTATTTGGATTTTTTTTCCTTTTGCTCTCCTACCCTACCCCACCCCACACTCCCACATCTTTCTGGGACTTCAATTTGATACTGAATTCTCATTATTTTCAATGGGAATTTTTATACATTGAGCCAAGTTTGAATAGCAAGAATTCAGGAAGGACAGATGGACTGAAATAAGCAGTACACATAGAGTTTTGAGACAATCACCAAGTGCAATTCTATTGTGGGTGCCTCCAAATGAGGTGGCTTGGGACTTGGGTGTTCTGTCTGGTATCTGGGGACCTATGGATTAGCTTTAGTAACCTCAGCCCTGGCCCCTAATGAGAATTCTTTGTAAGTGAGGCCCCGGTTTTTTTTGTTTCGTTTGGTTGAACAGAGGGATGAGAGATAATTAACACTCCAACACATACACATATTTTTATAGATATGGACTGGCTTCAAAGCACTGGGCAGGAGATAGTTCCTTCAGGCTCCTTGTAATCACAGCCCTATTCTAGGCTAACCAGCACTCAGGTGTGCGGACTATTCCATGTGTGTATATGCACTTTGCCCACCTGCCTGATTGTTTTCTAGCTGAATGAGTGGTCGCCTGAGCTTCCCGAGGACCCATGTCACCTACAGGTTCTGAAGATCCACCTTCCTGGGCCAGAGAACCAAGTGTCTCTGCTAAAGTCTCCTCTCTAATTGTCTCCAAGCACTCCATCCCCACAGCTTGTCAGGTGGGCTTCTGAGATTAGGGACAGGACAGGGCTCTCTGGTAAATGACCTGGAGAATGAAGCAGTCAAGGGTGCATGTCTTGCGTTTCTCATGAGAACTCAACCACATGGTGTACTTGACTTTCGTCACTTCCTAAAAGCATTCATTCTTTGCTCTGGAGGTCGGTTGGCCCCTCTCTTGTTCCTCCAGATGTTCATCCATTCACTCCTTCAGCAAATGGCAGCCTCTGGGATGCGCTCTGCAGCGTGATCTGGATTCTCGTTGAGCATATCCATGGGGTGCCTGCTGTGTTAGGTACTTTGCCAGGCATTGGTGACCAGTGGCAAGGGGATCACAGCTCTAATCTCACGTCATTCCCTAGGTTACAGAGCCCATGTAAAAGTTCCGTCATTGTAGGTGCTTGTGCCTACTTCATCAAGACAGGTCTGCCTTGTTATCCTTTTAGACCCCAACTCTTCAATGATGGCCAGCTCCACTGCTCAACTAATGTTTGTGTCCTAAAATACCCCTCATCAGGCTTGATGGCGTACGCTTTTAATCCCAGCACTCACTCAGGAGGCAGAGGCAGGCAGAGCTCTGTGAGTTTTAGGCCAGCCTGTTCTACATAGCAATTCTAGCCAGCTGGAGCTTACATGGAGACCCTATCTCCAAAAAACAAAAGAAAAGAAAAGAAACCAAAAAACCCACCCTTCCTCTCCTTTGTTCCCTGAATATCTCACCACACATTCCTGAGGGTTTAATACTAGCAAGCTGGACATCAGTTGACTTTCAACATCTATCTGCTTTGTACAAATGGGGGAAACCATTCCCTTCCCCATACATTGCCCCAAACAGTTCAACAAAGGTCAGGAGCCCATAAACACTGTAACGTAAAGGGCCAGCCTCCAAGAAAGGCTTAAGCAGTGACCCTATTTATGCTAATAACATGCCTAGACCTCCAGAGACTGTCTTTTCTCCCTCATTTCCTCCTAGGCCACCCAAAATCACAGAACCTTAGAACTGGAAGGTGTCATGGAGGTTGTCTAGTTAAAGTTGTGTCCAGCAGATTAATGCCAGTTGGGTTTGTCTCTGTTCTTCCCTCTGGCCTCCTTTCATCTTTTCCCTCCACCTCAACATACTTGCACACAGACTCTTGTACAGGCACCAAACTCTGGAACTACCCCTGTGATCCCCAGCCACTCACCCTGTCCTAATTTCTGGATCCGGCTATCTGGAAACTGAATCACCCTTCTTCCTTTGCCTCAAAAGCAAAGATGGGCATACCCCAGGCTCAGCATGTGTGAGCAGAGGAAGGAAGACTGGAGTGAGAGGGAAGGAAATGAAATTGACTGCAATAGAAGATCCATTTCTTTCCCTTGATTGCACATTGCATGTACTTTTGGCCTGTCTACAAGAAACAAAATTGGTTTACTCTCATATCCTTCAAAAGTTAAAGAACTGTGTGTTAAGAGAATTATTTATAGTTACTATAACTGAATTGACAAATGTCAACTTAACTGATAAATTATATTTGGTAAAATAAAAAGGAAGTTTATTTCGATGGTTGGTATTCCTGTGTCTCATCAAAAAGCAGCTGAGCATTTTCTTGGACCTCCTCTGTAGTCCCTCTCCATCAAGTGGGAAGGGACCAACACGTGGCACACAAGGAACCATCTCTTCAATACAGAGATTATGTGATAGAAAACACTTTGAGAAGTGCAGTGATGCTCTGAGACATATTTCAGAAGTGGATGTAGTGTCCTTGTGTTCTAGGAGACCAGAGTGTGGCCTCCATGCAGTAACTCAGTCTTCTTTTTACTAATGGTATGAGCATATATGGATTAGGATTTCTTCCTTTCAGAGTTTTATAGTTCAGTTATATCAAAGCAGAATGCTTTACCAGCCAGGTAGATCATGAGAGCAAGGCCAGCCTGGGCTACATAGGCTATCTGGAGCTACAGGGAGACCTGGTCTCAAAAAAATAAAACAAGAAAAACATGCTATTGCCTTGAGTATTTACCATGTGCTCAGCCCTGCCAGCCTTTAGAATTTTACAGAATGACTGCAAAGCCAGTCGGGCAGGACTGGCTTCTGATTCCAGTTCTTGTGCTTTTATTTATTTGACCACGGGCAAATCAGTGACCCTCTCTGGACTTCCATTTCCTTACCTGAACTAATACCTAGTTTTTAGGGTAGTTGTGAGATGAGACATTGATGACTTAATGCACATAACACACTAAGTTCTGTGTTTAAGCCCAAATTACTACTCAGTATTAAAGGTGGATATGTTAGTCAACCTTCCATTTCTGTAACAAAGTACCAGAGATAGTTTATATGGGGTTTGGGAGGGAGCAGAAGAGATGGTTTAGCAGTTAAGAGTGATCCCTGCTTTTGCAGACGACCCTGGTTTGGTTCTCAGCACCTATATGGTGGCTCACAATCACCTGTGACTCCAGTTTCAGGGTATCTGATACCATCTTCTGGTTTCCAATGGCTCCTGCATGTTCATGGTGCACATAAACTCATGTAGGCACACACACACAAATCTTTTTTTTTTAATGTAGGTTTCAGTGCATAGTGACTAGGCCCCATTGTTTTAGGGCCTGTGGTGTAGCACCAAATGATGGCAAGGATTGTGTGGTGGGCAAACTGCTCACCTCACAGCAACCAGTAGCAAAGGGACTGGTGTTCCAGTCCAAGGCAAACCCTCAGTGATCTAAAACCTCTCATTAGGCCTCACCTGTTAAGTTTCCAGCACTTTCCAATAGTGCCAAGCTAAGAACTGAGCCTCTGTCACATAGGTCTTAAAGGAGACATTCCAGCTCAGCTAGCAATGGGAACCATACAGGGACCAATGGTAAGCAATGTCCACACAGATCACAGAGTTAGCTGGGAAAGACCTCATGAAGCCATGGGGTCCAGGAAATCAGTTTTCTTGGAGGATTCTTAGGAGGTTACCTAGCAGAAAAAGGGAGAGGACACAGCCATACTTCAGGGTAACAAGAGCAAGGCCAGAAGTCAATCAGATACTTTTGGGAACTGCAAATAGATTCAAAAGACCTAGAAAGTAAACTGACCACACAGCCTGTGAGATACATGGGTGGTGGAGGACGGGGGTGTTTGAGGGTTTGGTTTGGTTTGGTGATTTTGTTTTTTGTTTGTTTGGGTTTTTTTTGTTTTGTTTTGTTTTGTTTTTGAGACAGAGCCTCATGTAGGCTGGCCTCAAAATTGCCATGAAACCAACCGAGGATGACGAACTTCTGATCCTGCTGTCTCTACCTAGGATTACACACATGTGCCACCATATTACATAACATTATATAGCATAAATCAGGGCCTGAACACTTGATCTCAGAAATCAGCCTCTTAATAGCTCTGGGCTCCAGAACTGACTCTTCAAAGTACATGTTAATAAGGCTGTTAGGTGTTAATGATTTACATAGTGTTTTACCATATAGTATGGTATACCATAGAATATATTTTTAAATAATAGCAACCCTGTTTACAACTTCAGTATTATTTCTGGTAACTATGAAATAGATATCACCATTTTAGAAGAGAAAAACAGAATTAGAGAGGTTAGTAACTGGCACAAGGTCATTTTTTCCGCATCCAGATCTCTCTCAGCCTGGTGCTTCCTACTGTTCCTGGAACCAGATGGAATGACTGGCCACTAAGGAACTCAAAACTGCTTGAATTCTTAAGTCTGTGTGTGTCTGTCAACATGTTTGTTGCCTGCCAGCTGGCTTCATTTTGCTCCTAAGACACATAGCTGTCAAAGAGTTACTTCATTGCTTATTAACCTTTAATAGCCTTCTTGACATGGGCACTTTCAAGCCAGCAGTGGTACCACACACCTGTAATCCCAACACTTGGGGGAAGCAGAGGCAGGAGGATCACACAAGTTTGGGGCCAGCCTGTCTACATAGCAAATTCCAAGACAGCTGGGGCGATAGGGTCTTATTTCCCTCTCCCCTGTCATTCAAAACTAAACAAAAACGAACAACAACAACAAAAAACCATACAGCTACTTTCAATAGTTAGTCCTAGAGCCCAGGACTATTACAAAGACTGATTTTTTTGAGATAGGCAAGGATTCAGCATTAACTCATGTAATACTGAGCTGTCAGGGCCAGGCCCAGTAGGGATAGTGGTTCCCAGCACGTACTTCAGCTAGACAGTACTTTTAAATGAACACTTAAAAACACACCTCCAAGGCACCAGCCCCCCCCCCTCTCTCCTCTCCTCTCTCTCTCTCTCCTCTCTCCTCTGATATTTTTGCAACAAGCAGTCAGTCAAGATCCTAAAGTCGGTGGTGTCCTTCACCGGAAGCCCCGAAGGTGAGTGGTACAGAGAGCATTGCTTTCACTGCACTGCATCCATTATACTATCTAAATATAAAATCTTTTAATTTGCCTCCCCACAAAATGTCTAACTCAGAAGATTAAAAAAAAAGAAAAAACTGCAAAACCATGAAGACGATTTGATCATTAAAAAAAAAAATTGTTTTATTCTTGTTTATTTTGAGACAGGGTCTCCCTGTAGCTAGCCTGGAGCTCTCTCTGTAGATGATGCTGGCCTGGATCTCATAGAGATCTGCCTGCCCCTGCTTCCTGAGTGCTTGTATTAAAGGCATGCACCACCACACTTAGTTAAAGAAAATAATTTGGAAATATTTGAAAGACGTTATGGCTGTATTCACGTGTAGTTAAATGCAGAGACTGACACAACCTAGCTATTGGTAACATTTAAAAAAGAAGTTCAGGACTGGGGATGGAGCTCAGTTAGTACAGTGCTTGTCTAGCATGCCAAAGGCCATGGGTTTGGACCGAAGCCCTGCACATAACTGAGCATGGTTCTGCATACCTATAATCCAAGCCCTAGAGAAGGAGAGGCAGGAAGATCAGAAGTTCACTGTCACCCTCAGCTACATAGCAGGTTCGAGGCTGCCCTGCTCTACGTAACACTCTGTCTCAATAAACAAAAAAATAAGCCCAGCTAGACGGTAGCACATGCCTGTAATCCCAGGACTTGGAAGGCAGAGTCAGGACAGAGTCAGGACGGTAGAAGACACCACCATTTCCCAAGGAACTCACAGAGTGTAGCCACTCATTTTCTTCCTATGACTCCCATGCTATGACTCCATCATGTGCCCACTCGTGCCTCTGCATTCTGCTTTTCTCACTGGCTTAGAATCTAGGTTATCCTTTTACTCATTAGGGTAAAAGATGGCAGTGAGAATTCTCTAGATACATCAGACTTAGAGTTGCAATCCAGTCACAACTACCAGGCTACCTTCCCTAATCAAGCCATATTCTAATCTTTTTTTACTTATGTAAGTAAGAGTCCCTAGCCACACACCCCTAACTTTTTTTTTTAATATTAAAAATTAAAGAGAGACAAAGATTTGGATCCCAGCTCTCCCATTTTGTGACCATAATTAGCTTCTGAGCCCCCAAATTGGATAGTAATGACCTCTCTGTCATTGTTGAAGACAGGGAAGAATAAACAAACAGAAGTGAGGATGATGATGATGATGATGATATATTAAGTTGAGCTGCTTGAATTTTCAGAAGCAAAGACAGACTGGAAATACCTATAATACACACTGTGTACGTGAAGTGACTGGTGAGGGAAAGATTGGTCAGCCCAGAACTGCCTGGTCTCCATCCATGACAGGGCAGCTGAAGTGGAACCAATTCCACAATGAGGAGGGCCAGCCAGCTGCACAGAGAGATGGCCACTGATGAAATGCACGGCTGCCGTGGGCCAGCCTCATCCTCCAAAGCTCAGAAACTCAATCCTACCCAGAAATCATTTCTCCCAGGGAGGCTGACCCAGACCTGCAAGTCAGAGAGGTATATACAGAAGGCCCTATGATATGCCAGTGGTCCATAAGCTGGATAGATATGTTAGCCTGATAGGTACAGTCATTCCCTGGAAATAAGCTTCATGAAAAAGCAAGTGACCAGGAGGAATCTGGGAAGTGTGGAATCCTAGCAGAGAAGTTGGATTTAGTACTTCAGGGCTCAGTGGCAGAAAACTTTGTTGGCTGACGGCACAAGTCTGCGAAAGGAACACCTGAGAGGGCCAGATATTCCTGGAAGACTGGTCCCTCTGCCAGATGGAGCCCTAAGATGTGTGGCCAGGATTCCTGCAGAGACTCCTTTCTTTGCCTTCGTGACGACCAGCTCCTCTTTGTCAACATTCCTTTAGACATGTTTATAGGGTCATATAGCTAGTGCTTTGCTATTTCCAAACTCCTGGGGACGGTTTCGGTGGACAGCTACAGATGGCCCACAGGAACAATGATCTCTGCTTCCTTGCTTCCTCATGTGAGTTCAGAGGACACCAGAAGCAAGGTCAGAGTCCTCCCAACTCACCCCTTTGACAGATGCTACCTACCCAGAGCCATGCTGGCAGCTGTAACCACACACCCCTTTCTTTAAAGCTAAATTACTCTCTAGATTCTGTTCCTTGCCTCCCTTTTTTTCCATGGTCTTTATTTGGAGGAAGAGGAAGATTGATGATGAAGGAGGTAATCTGGCAACAAATATGGCAGAAAAAAAATTTAATGTCTCCCTTAGCTACGCCTACCTCGAGTTTTACACTAGATTTGAGTAAAAACTGGCATAGGAGTGGT
Source organism: Eospalax fontanierii (assembly GCA_035773235.1). Taxonomy (NCBI): domain Eukaryota; kingdom Metazoa; phylum Chordata; class Mammalia; order Rodentia; family Spalacidae; genus Eospalax; species Eospalax fontanierii. The sequence continues at coordinate 62,365,608 of CM069535.1, read as the reverse complement.
CAGCTTGTGGCCTTTTAGACTCTCCAGCCTCTGTTGGGGTATACTTAGATACTTCTTGTGGAGCTTCAGGATGACGGCTTAGCTGGGTCCAGGCATTTCACCAAGCTGCTGTCCCTTCCCACAGCAACCTGACATACCAGACGGAGGTGGGTATGTAGCTCAGTTGATAGAGTGCTTGCCTGGCATGCACGAACTTCTGTCTTCAATCCTCAGCACCACAAACAACAAAAATATGATCAGGGGCTAAGAGCAGCTGAACAACCACGGCCTTACCCTTTTCTGGGTCTGTCCTTTTCCTCTGGACTGTAGGGCCCCTTGATGGGTCACCTTTGCTTCATGTTATAAGGCATTTTGCTCTCTTTCTAAGACACTGGAGATTTGAAGACAAGCTCCAAAGCTTTTAGAAGATTGCCTGCTACAAGGTCATTTCTTCTGCAAGTGCCTGTTGAATATAATGCTGTAGGCATCACTAGTAGTTTCCTGACAATAACGATGTATTAAGACGTACACCACATCCTCTGTGGAGGGCATTTGCTAAAAATGTTTTTCCTGTTTTCTTAATCTTGAGGAAACAATCAGACAGTTCAGAATGTGAGACTGTCTCAAAGACAATTTGGACTACATTTGTTTGGTTTGCTTTTTTGGGACAGAATTTCACTTTGTGGCCCAAGCTGCTGGCCTGCTCTTTGAAAAGAATGTTATTTAAAAAGAAGAAGCTGAGTGTGGTGGCTCGTGACTTTAATCCTAGCACTCTCGCACTCTGGAGGCAGAAGCAAATGGATCTCTGTGAGTTTGAGGCTAGCTTGGTCTACATAGTGACTTCCAGGCCAGCTAGGGCTACAGGGAGAAAACAGAAGAGGGAGTGAAGGGAAGGAAAGGGAAAGAAGAAGGGGAAGAGGAAGAGTGGGAGGAAGTCAGGGGAGACAAAATGGGTTGTTATCTAACATACCGTTTTGTATAACAGAAACACTGTATGTCTGTATTAGTAAGGTTCGTGTCATTGTGATAAAATACCTGACCTAAACAACTTAAAGTATGAAAATTTTATCTTGGCTCACAGTTTCAGAGGTTTCAGCACGTGGCAGAGGCAGGGGACATGACAGAGCAGAGCAGCTCACATCACAGCATCCAGGGAGCAGAGGAGTGCCTGTGAATAGCAGACTTCCTCTTTCTTCCTTTAGTCTGCCCTGTACTCCTGCCTCTAGAATGATGTCACTCACATTCAGGGCGGTTCTTGCCCTTTAGTCATCTCTGGAAACACCCTCACAGATGCACCCTGGAATATGCTTTACTAATTTTCTAAGTTTGTTCTCTGTGTGTGTGTGTGTCTGTGTCTCTGTGTCTGTCTGTCTCTCTCCCTCTCTTCCTCTCTCTCTCTCTCTCTGACAGAGTCCTATTATGCATTCTTGGCTGACCTGGATCTCACTATGTAGGCCAGGTGGCCTCAAACTCACAGAGATCTACCTGCCTCTGCCTCAGGAATGCTAGCATTAAAGGGAGATGCCACTATGCCCGGCTCTAGGCATTTCTCAATCTAATCAAATTCTAATACCAGCACTTGGGAGATAGAGGTGAGAGGATCAGGAGTTCAAGCCAGATTAGGTTGCTACATGAGATCTTGTCTCAAAATACAAAAAGAAATTAAGGAGGGGTGGGGGATACTGGAGAGCTGGCTCTGCAGTTCAGAGTACTTCTTCATCTTACAGAGGACCTGGGTTTAGTTCCCAGCATCCACATGATGGTTTACAACTATAACTCCAGAACCAGGAGATCCATTGCTCTCTTTTAGCCACCACAGACACTGCATACACATTGTGTCCTCACATACATGCAAGCAAACACACACATAAATAAAAATAATAAATAAGATCCATTTGGCTTTGCCTCCAGTGTTGCTGGGATTAAAGGTGTGCACCACTGTACCCAGCTGGGAAACAGTATTTGTTTGTTTGTTTATTTGTTTGTTTATTTTTGGTCTTTTTGAAACAGTCTCCCTGTAGCCCCAGCTGACCTGGAATTCACTATGTAGACCAGGCTGGCCACCATCTCACTAAGATCAGCCTGCCTCTGCCTCTTGAGTACTGGGACAACCCCCAGCTTGAGAAACACTTTTTATTAGCATATATCAATTACAGATAATAATGGATTTCATTATGACATTTTCTTTTTTTGCTGGTCTTGAACTCACTGGGGAAGACCTTGAACTTTCGACCCTCCTGCCTTTACCTCCCAAATGCTGTGCAGCTGGCTCAGTCCCAGGGTCTCACGAATGCTAGGCAAACACTACCAGTTGAGCTACAACCCCATCTTCATTATGACCTTTCGTACATGTATATAATGCATTTTGATTATACTTACCTCCAATTACACTTTCTTGTCTCACTCCCACTGATCCTCTTCCCCACTAGTCCCCCCTTTCATTTTCATATTTCTTTAATAGTTTTATGGAGACCTAATGAGTTTAATTAGGGTTACTTACAGGAGCATGGGGTCAGAGGTTATTTACAGTGGCATAGGCAATTCACCAGTTGCTGTACCACTGAGAAAAAGTCCCCCACCAACCATTGACTGCCCGTAGATCTCAGGAGAGGGGCTTCACGAGCCCCTCCTCCCTCCATGATGGACTGTGTAGACAGGCTTAATATTGGCAAGTGTTGTATAGGTGATCACAGCTGTTGTGAGTTCATGAGCGCAATAGCTAGACAACAGCATTCCACAACACCCCACCTCTTCCTCTGGGTTTTATATTCTTTCTGCAGCCTCTTCCGCAACATCCCTGTGTCTTGGATGGGGTGATATAGGTGTTCCGTTTAGGGCTGAGTCACTAATTCTCAACACTTTGACAAGTTAGGAATCTCTGTAACCACCACCCATTACAAAAAGAAGCCTTTCATACCAAAACTAACAGTAATGCTAATCTGTGGCTGGAACTCACTATGTAGACCTGGCTGGCCTTGATCTCACAGATATATTTCTGCCTCTGCCTCTCAAGTGCTAAATTAAAGGTGTGTGCCACTATGCCAGCCAGTTGTGGGCCTTAGACTAGGTGTACGGTATAAGATGTACATTTACTCCTAGGGATCTAACCTCAAATTCAATTAGAAAGTGCTTGGTTGTCCCAAAACAGTAATCCCACTACTGCATCAGTGGACACCTCTGGCCTGGCAGGTGGTAGTGTAACTCATGCAGGGTTCCCAGCTGAGTAACCATTAACTTTTCTTCCCAGAAGCCTGCATAGCACCTCCTAGTACTATGAAAGTTGGCTAGCAGGGAGGAAGCCCCCAGTTCAGGTCTAGTTTGATTTCACTATGACCAGCAATCAAATCATGTGGTGTTTTTGGCAATAGGTTCCTACCATCTAGTTCTGGTAAGCACCAACAACAGCAGCAATTACTTGTATGGGTTTGGAGCCTCAGAAGCATCCCTGAGAAACATTTTTGAAGAATTGGTAGGATGTGGTAATACATTTTCTAAAAGGGGAATTAGAGTAAATGAATGTTCATCAAAAGAATTAATAATGCTCAAAATATGAAGTTGACTTGGATGGCAGAAATGATGAAGCAAACGACAAAGGTAGGAAAAGCAGAGGAAAGGAGCTAATTTTGCAGTGATGAGTAAGAGGAAGGCTGTGGCAGAATTCCCAAGTAGAGCTGCCTTTCTGACAGCTGAACAGAATTGGAGGCAAAGAACAAAGAGAGACATATTTGAAGCCAAGAGAAATTCACTAAAGACTATAGAATAATCAACTCAGAAGCTCAGAGTTAATTAAGCCTTGGGAGATATTTAGAGGGAGATGGGATGGAAGGATCACTGAAAGGAATTTTTTTACATCATCAGAGAAGTGGGACAGGAGTTGCACCACAGAAGCCATGAGCAGTGAATGTGAGGAGTGCTAAGCTGTGTCACAGTCGGGGCTGCGAAAATTCAGTCTGTAAAGATGAGTGGGGAAAGGGAGGCTAGCAAGGGACACGCTGAGAAAAACAAGGATGCAGATGTGTATGGATGAAAATGTTGAAATGGAAGAAAAAGTGCATATAAAGAAAAAACTTGTATATGAAAAAATGACAAAAAAACAGGAAGAGGGAGAATGGGAGAGAGGAAGAGAGAGAGGAGAGAAACACACACACGCACACACAATGGGCATAGTGTGCGAGTACTTCTGTAGAGGGGTAGAGGCAGCGAATCAGCCGTTCAAGGCCAGTTTTGTCTGCCTGAAACTCTGTCTCAAAAAAACAGTGAGGCTGGGGAGGTAGCTCAGTTGGGAGAGTACTAGCCTAGCAGGCCCTGAGTTTGGCTGCCAGAACTGCAAAACTGGGTGTGATTGCAGGAGAATCACAAGTTCAAGACTACGGGCAGTTGGGGCTGGAGAGGTGGCTCAGTGGTTAAAGCACTCTGGCTGCTCTTGTAAAGGTCCTGGGTTTGGTTCCCCAGTATCCACATGGCAGCTAACACCTGTCTTAACTCCAGTTCCAGGGGTTCTGACACCTTCTCTGCCCCCAAGGACCTTGTATAAATGCAGTGCACTTACAGGCAAAACGCTTCAGACATAATTAACTAGTTATTTAAAGTGAAGCTCATTCTGCTTGCCACAGAGCTCTTGTCGCACTAACATCTAAAGGGGAGGCAGGGCAGAAAACTGACAGGCTGGAACATTTTAAATATTTGTCAATAATTTTACAATATTTAGAAACAACAGTAGCAACAAAAGAAAATGTCCCCTTGCTCCCATTAGCTTTTGTTTCAAGTGATAGGTCTGGCTAGTGTGGCTGGCATAGGAATTGTGGAAGTGTAAATGAGGAACTGTACTTTGTTTATTGTCTGTATTGCTATGTCTAATATTAAGTGCTATAACTTCTGGCAAGGATTTTTCTAAGGGTTCGTCTCTTGGTCAAATTTCCCTGAATTTGCCTGTTACTGGGTCAAACGGAAAACATGAAAGAGATTGTGTTTACAAGATTCAACTTCACCATCTGCTTGGCCGAGGTGCTGAGGATGATCCAGACATTGGAAATGGACTTCACTTGGAACATGAGGAATGATGTTTGGACTTTTTGTTGTTGCTGTTGTTGGGTTAGGGTTAGGGTTAGGGTTAGGTTTAGGGTCTCCCTATAGCCACAACTGACCTGAAACTTAGTATGTAGCCCAGGCTGGCTTCGAACTCGAGTCCTCAACCTCCGGAGGACTCTGGTTTAAGGGCTCCACCACCTAGTCCAATGTGTGCAATTGTTGTTTTGTTCGTTTTCTCTGACTACACTTAAGTAGCCGAAGATGACCTTGGACTATTTGATTCTCCTGTTTCCATCTCCCTATGGCTGGGATTATAAACCTGCTCCATGCCACTTTTTAGGGTTGTTTTAAAATAAGATTGAACTTTGGAAAAGTTTGTAAGCCTCAGAAATTTTGTGCTGCGTCTCAATAATCAGGGAACTACATTTCCCACGAGGCCTCACAGGGAAGACTTCACAACCTCTACGTCGCTTCACTCGGAGGCACAGCGGGAAATGTAGTGCTCCGAGCAGCCCTTGCGACGACTGCTAGGAAGACTGGGAGTGCGCCCGCCAGCGGCAGGACAGGGCCGCGACACGGAGTCTGCACACCACCAGTTAGGGACGTGAAGCTGGAGCAAGGCTCGGGAACTCTGTCCCCTTTGGAGTCCTCCCGGAGGACTGGCTGCGCCGGGCGCTGCTTGAAGGCCCAGTGGGCCCGGAACCAGCGAACAGCTGGGGTCCCGCCCGTGCCCGCCCCACCCCGGCTGCGGCCGCGTGGGAGGAAGCGCGCCACGGACCGGTGCAGAGTTTCCTTTTCTGCCTCCTCGTCAGAACCGCTGCAGCCGGGGAGAGTGGGAATGCCTAAGCTCGGACTGAAGAGAACCCGGAGCCAAAGGGGTTAAAATTCGGCGCCTTCCCGCGTCCGGAGACCGCTAGCCATGGGCAGCCGAGATCACCTGTTCAAAGTGCTGGTGGTGGGGGATGCCGCGGTGGGCAAGACGTCACTGGTCCAGCGGTATTCCCAGGACAGCTTCAGCAAGCACTACAAGTCCACGGTGGGAGGTGAGCGCGGCGGGGGTGTTGGGTCGCTACGCCGCAGGTCGGGCCCCAGCCTGCGGGCAGACATGGGACCAAAGTGGAGTGGGAAGGACAGACGAAGGGGGAGAGGGCCTGGGGCAACTTCTCCCACCAGCCTAGGCTGAGAACATTTTCAGACTAGTGCCAACCGGGGCTGTTCTGCCTTCCAAGAGCATGAGAGACAAGCGTTGGGGAAGGAACCGAAAAGTATTTGACTTGATCTAAGGGAGAGAACCCAGGACCTAACCCGTTAGAAGCACTTAGGATGTGGGGAGGACTGGGGGACACGTTCCCCAAATGAGCCCCTTGGTGACAGATTCTGGTCAGGGTTGATGAGCTGTGTGGGGGTTGCTTTAATAAAGGTAAACTATGAATTTGTGGGAAACGTGCAGAATTCTTAAAAGAATGTGAACTACACCCTGTATGTGGTCCACCTGTCCACTGTTGTCTTTCACACTTGGAAAGGGAGGTTAAGGTAGAGAACACCAGAAGTTAACTTATTTCTTTCCCAGTGTGGCCTTTGGACTCAACTGAACTGCTTTTTGGATTTTTTTTTTTTTTTTTTCATGAGTAGAAATGCCTTGTTAGCTAGAGAGTAGTTAAACAGGTAGTGATGGAAAAGAATACCCTAATATATTCAAAACTTGTATCAATGCGAATTTTTTAAAATATGTGCTGGCATTCATATGAGAGATTTTGTAAGAAGTTTTTTATGTCTATGAGTGTATTGCCTGCATGTAAGTGTACCTGTACCATGCAGTGCCCACATGGAGCTGGAATTACAGACAGTTGTTAGTGCCATGTAGGTGCTGGGAATGCAACCCAGATCCTCTGCAAGAGGAGCCACTGCTCTTAACCACTGAGCCATTTCTTCAGGCCCTAAGGAATTTATTTTTAGGCTGGGCATGGTGGCACATGCCTTTAATTCTAGTACTTGGGAGGCAGAGGCAGGCGAATCTCTGTGAGATTGAGACCAGCCTGGTCTACATAGTGAGTTCCAGGCCATGTGGGTCTACAGGGAGACCCTGTGTCAAAAACTTTTTAAAAAATTAAAAAATAAAATTAAAAGCAAACAATAATAATAAATTTATTTTTACTTTTATTTAAATATATGTGTCTGTTTGTGTATGGGCCCATGTGTGCAGGCCCCCCAGGAATCCAGAAGAGGGCACTGGATCCTCTGGAGTTAGAATTACAGGCAGTCGTGAACTGCCTGACAGATGCTGGGAACTGAACTGAAGTCCTCTGGAAGAGCATCAAGTGCTCTTAACCAATAAGCCATCTCTCCAGCCCCATAAATAAATTTTTAAGAGCTTTTTTTCTGTGGAGTGTGGGTTCCTGTATCTGCAATTCCAATACTCAAGAGGTTGAGGCAGGAAGATCCCAAGTTGGAGCCAGCCTGGACTACATAGCAAGTTTGAGAATGTTTGGGTGGTTCGTTCCCCTGGAATACATGTTCAGCTTTAATTCACATATACAGATCTGATGGCAGATTACAGCACAACTCTTAAGCCTCATCTGTGTAGAATCCATGTAGAAAGCCTTTTTTATTTATCCCATCCCAGCAGCTTTATGTTTTTCTCATGATATGGTTTGATTAGGCACCAACAATGTAGTGGAAGGTACAAAACTGGCTGCACTGAACTCATTTCTTCCATCTCTTCCATCACATCTTCCCTGAGCTAAAAAGCTTCCTAAAAGCTCCCAGAAAACGATTCACCTGAGAATAGGAATTCTTTTCATAACCATTTCCACTTTCCTGTTCTTACCCATAGAGACAAGTACAAGGAAATAACTTGGTGTGATAAAAGAGAAAACACTGGAAAGCCTTTGGAGAGTGTGAATTATCTGTCCTACACTTCATGTACCATATGGGCTCACCTCCACCTGTTGAGGGCTTAAACAGAGTTTCATGTCTCTGGGGTTCTGCTTATGTATTTGATCTGAGTTTATCCCTGAATTTTAAAAAACTTTAAAAATTTTGTGAGTGCATGAGTGTTGGGCATGTGTGTAATGCCCATGCATGTGAAAGTCACAGGACAACTTATAGGGGTTGGTCCTCTCCTTTGACCATATGGGTTTTGAGGGCCAAACATGTGTTGTCAGACTTGGCAACAAGTACCTTCCTTTACCCACCGAACCATCTACCAGCCCATCCCTGAATTTTTATTAAATACAGATTTTTATTAAAGTGTAATATGCTTATATTTGCATGTATTTTCAGTGGATTTTGCTCTGAAGGTTCTCCAGTGGTCTGACTCAGAGATGGTACGGCTTCAGCTATGGGATATCGCAGGTAAACTGGGAAGGGTAGATAGGAAGAAGGGAAGGAATGTTGATTTAACCAGCAAGCTGTCGGGGGTTAAAAATGAGACAGAAAAAAAGTTTTCTGAAGTTTCAGTGAACTGCTCTGAGATTTTGAGAAAATTTTAGGAGATATTTTGTATCTCCTAAAATAGATATTTTGTAGAGCCATCTCTGTGTGGATGGAAGGCTTGTAAGGCACAGACCATAAGTGGATGCTCCCCTGGCTCAAGGGCAGGTGTTTGTCTAGATTTTCAGCTGACTTTCATGAGAAACAAGATCGCAGGAAAATAGGGATGATACAGAATCCTTCTTGAGATGGTAATAGTGAACTCTTATGTGTGAACTATTTTTTAATTATTTCAAATTTACTGACTCATCCTCACAACAGCCCTGTCATGAAAACTTTTATCTTTCTTTCCACATGACAGATCTGAAACACTCAATTTGATTTTCTTAAAGTCATGGACTTGGGCAATTTGGATACAGAATCTCAGTTCCATTTTCCAGTAACTGGGCTTAATAACCCCTTAGTCGGGGCTGGACAGATAGCGGTTAGGAGCACTGACTGTTCTTACAGAGGATCTGGGTTCAATTCCCAGCACCCACATGGCAGCTAACAATCAACCTTAGCTCCAGTTCCAGGGGATCTCACTCCCTACTTCAGGTACGGTTCGATTTCTGCCGGCGGGCTCCGGCATCACACTCTCTTCTGACCTCCATGGGCATTGGGCAATGCAGGTACACCTGTCTACATGCAGGCATTACACTCATAAACATAAAATAAAAATAAATACATCAATAAAAATGTTTTTAAAAATAAAATATTTAGCAGCTAGAGAGATGGTTCAGTGGTTAAGAGCACTGACTGCTGTTGCAGAGGACCTGGGTTTGATTCCCAGCACCCACATGGCGGCTAACAACTGTCCATAACTCCAGTTCCAAGAGGATCTGATACCTTCTTCTGACATGCTGCAGGCATTGCAGGACATGCGTGCATTTATACACATGCAGGCAATGCACTCATATACACAAAATTTAAAATATATGTATTTTTTAAAATAAGTAAATAAAATAATAATAATCCCTTAGTGGAATTAAATAGAAACGAAGAGAAGGTAAGGGGCTCCCTCTACCATATATATATATACAACCGCACATACCCCAGTGAAGGGAGAGCAGCCAGGGTGTCAGAGACACTGCTTATTTTCAGTATTTTTTTCTTGGGAGCTCTCTTCTTTCCAGGACAGGAGCGTTTCACCTCAATGACACGACTGTACTATCGAGATGCCTCTGCCTGTGTTATTATGTTTGATGTCACCAATGCCACTACCTTCAGCAACAGCCAAAGATGGAAACAGGACCTGGACAGCAAAGTCACACTGCCCAGTGGAGAGCCAGTGCCTTGCCTGCTCTTGGCCAACAAGGTGTGTGGCCAGTTTAAGTAAATGGCTCCTAGCATCTGTCTGTGGCCAGAGTAAAGGTCTCTAAAATGCCCTGTGCTTCCAGGTCTCTGTCGTGTACCTTCCCCCAACCTCCTTGCTTGTTTTCTATTAGTTTTTGAGACAGTCTCACAGTGTATCAAAGGTTGGCCTAGAACTTAGAACCCTTCTTCCACCTCCCAGGTGCTATAGTTAGCACCACTGCACCTGACCACCACCGTGCCAACTTGTTTGCCTCGTGGCAGAATCATTTCCACTTCCTTTGAAGAGATGCTAAGAGAGTGACTTTCTTTGGGAAGAATGTAAACTGCAGATTGTTGCTGTTTCTCAGCCATTGGTTGAAAACTGTTCTAAATGCACAGGTTATCTGAGCTATGTTCCTATTCCCATGAAGTTTATGGTGTTGCCATTTATGTGTTCTCTTTTTCAGAGTGATCTGTCCCCTTGGGCAGTGAGTCGAGACCAGATTGACCGGTTCAGTAAAGAGAACGGTTTCACAGGTTGGACAGAAACATCAGTCAAGGAGAACAAAAATATCAATGAGGCTATGAAGTGAGTGGCTCACAGTGTTGTGGGGACAGACACCTAGATGCACTCACTTCCCATAGTGGCCCCTTGGACCCTCGTCTCTGGTTTTTGAGCAAACAAGAATAGAAAGACTGAGCCACTGGAATGCCAGCTCCCCTAAGATAACTGAGGACAAAGGGCATTTAAACCTGTGTCTTTACCAAGTGCTGCCTGGTGATAAAATACTGTCTGCATTTCTTCTTTCCCTCTGTCTACTTTCTCAGGCTTATTTTTCTTATTTTCCTTTTTTTCAAGAGTCCTCATTGAAAAGATGATGAACAATTCCAGAGAAGATATCATGTCTTTGTCTACCCAAGGGAACTACATCAATCTCCAAACCAAATCCTCTTCTGGCTGGACCTGCTGCTAGTTCTGTTTGTTTTCTACCCCGTTCTATGAGTCTTTCCATCTCTTCCTGTTGGTTGCCCACCCAGCATAAAAATTCTGTTAATGATATTTGAACTGTCATACCAGCTCCCAGAAAGGAAGTCCATTGTCACTTAGGAAAGGCTGCCTGGGACTCATGTACATTTCTGTACCTCCTGGGTGCTGTCTCTGCCTTACTGCTTGACCATGTCCAGTTAGTGCTTTCTTTGTGACAGTCATCATTTCATCCCTTAACTGTGGTCTGAATTTTATGGGAAGGATTAAAATTCAGCATCTATGTGTTTGTGTTTTGTGGTGCTGGGTGATTAGATTAGTGATTAGACTCAGGGCCTTTTACATACCAGGCCAGCACTTTACTACTGGTGCATATCTCTAGCCCTAGTGTCTGTGCTTCAAATAATTCTCAGGGCCATGGAGATGGCTTAGTGAGTCAAGGTACTTGCCACCAAGCCTGATAACCTGAGTTCAGTCCTTGAAGTAGTAGTAGAAGGAGAGAACTAACTCCCACAAGTTGTCCTAGGACTTCCACATGCACACCATAGCACTTGCACACTCTCTTTCTCTCTCTCTCTCTCTCTCTCTCTCTCTCTCTCTCTCTCTCTCTCTCACACGCACATAAATAAAAGTAAATAAATAAATATAAAAATTTCTAATTCTCAAGGCCAGTCGTGGTGTGCATGCCTGTAATTCCAGCACTGGGTAGGCAGGAGGATTATAAGTGTGAGGACAGCTTGGGCTACACAGTATTAGAACTCCTCCCCCGACTTTTTTTTCTATTTGTTGTTTTTGCTTTTGGAGATAGGCTCTCATAATGTAGCCCTGACTGGCCTGGAACTCACAGAGATCCATCTGTTTCGGCCTCCCAAGTGCTGGGATTAAAGGTTTGTGCTATTGTGCCCAGCCTGATCCCATTTTTTAAAAATCATAATTCTGGGGCAGGCAACATGGCTCAGTGGTTAAGAGCACTGGCTACTCTTGCAGAGGACTTGGGTTTGGGCTTGTTCCCCAGCACTCACATGGTGGCTAACAAACCTATGTAACTCCAATTCCAGGGCATCTGATGCCCTCTTCCTGCCTCCTTAGGCATTGTACAACATGGGTACGCTTACATGAATGTAGGCAAAGCAGTCATACACATAAAATAAAAAGAAATTTTTAATTATAATTCTCAACTCTTGAGATTATTTTTCCATTTTATGTAGAAAACCATCATGACCTCAGATCTAGAGGAAATGAGATCAGATGTCCTTTCCTCTTTTTTTTTTTTTGTCTTTTTGAGACGGGGTGGCCTGGAACTTGCTATGTAGACCAGGCTGACCTTGAACTCACAGAGATCTGCCTCCCTTTGCCTCCTGGGTGCTGGAATTAAAGGCACACACCACCATGCCAAGCCACATGTCCTTTCAACCAAATTCCATTTGCTTTCAGATTCCACCTATGTTTTCTTTAGAATTTAAGCATCAGGTTCTGGGGTGTGAGGAAAGGCAGCAGACATCCACAGGTTTGAGACTACTGTTGCTGAGGCAAAGTCACTGTATTTTTGAAACTACTAATTATAATTAACTTGATTTTATCTTGGCTTCAAGAATAGTCAAGCTTTTGACTAAGTGGTGCTACTTGCCTGTAATCTAGCACTTGGGATGCTAAGCCAGAATTGCCATGAATTTAAGGCCAGCCTGGGCTACATAATGACACCCTGTTTCAAAAAAAGTATAAAGTCAAGCTTTTAACCTATGTGTCTTATATGATGATCGCATTTCTTTCCACAAACACATACACTAATCTTCACATTAGAATTACCTAGTTTCTCCACCAGTAGAGGCAGAGATTTTTAGGGGGTATTCTGAGCTGATTTGTTTTGTAATTGTTTGTTTGTGTTGTGTTTTGCTTTGGTTTGCTTTGTAACAGGATCTTAGTATATATCCCTGACTGTCTGCAAACATACAATACTAATGCCTTAGCTTCCCAAGTGCTGGGATCATAGGTGTACATCACCACACCCAACTTGGGTTGATATCTTAATGCATAATCCTGTAAGTGAAAACAGTTGATGTAGTGCTCTAAAATAGGTCAGCTCTTCATAGCTTTAGGGATCTGAATGGAAGAAGGAAAGGGAGAGGTTAACAGAACAAAATTCAGCTGAGCAACTTTATGAACACTATATATAGTTGATGCTTAACAGCCACAGGAAACAAATACATATGTATATCCATAGAGAACGGATACATAGAAAATGGTTAGATAATTTAAGTATTTAATGGGACAGGATTTTGGATCAACTCATTTCTAGACAGTTAATCTGTTAAATTCTTCCCAAGAATGATGATTTACATCCTACCTAAGGTTAATATTCTTAGTGAACTCAGAGTTGGGATTACTATGAGGCCTGAAGTTCTTGGACAGACCTATTAAATAAGTATTCTCAGTCACAGATTTGGCTTATCAGAACCATCTGAAATTTGTTGAACAGTGTTGTATGTTTGGGGGTGGCAGGTGTACATGGGTTTGTTTTTTGTGGGTTTTTTCAATTTATTTATTTAATGTGTATGAGTGTTTTGCCTGTATGCATGTGTAATGCCCACAGAGGCCAGAAGAGGATGTTGGATCTACTATTACTGTAGATAAGGACAGCTGTTAGCTACCATATGGATTCTGAGAACCAAACTCACATCCTCTGCAAGAGCAACCAGTGCTCTTAACTGCTGAGCCATCTCTCCAGCCCCAGATTTCATGTTTTAAACTTCTTAGAGAATCCATCTCAGCCTTAAAATTTTCAATGGGAATGTGTTGTTTTCAAAGCTTCCCAGATTCAACCAGGTTTAAAAACCAGTGCTGGATAATGTGGTCACAAGAGGGACCTGGCCCTTTTCCACACCAAGCATCTGGGTATTCCGATGCTGGGTCAACTCCCCAGTGATTCCGATACACATAAGACTTTGAAAACCACTCTTCTAAAAAAGAGGCCACCTAGCTAGTGTGATTGTACAGGCCTGTCATCCCAGCAGCGCACAGGAGACTGAGGCAGGAAGGTCATGAGTGTAAAGCCAGTCCCATTGAGCCCCTATCTCAGAAAATATGTAAGGGCATGTCCCAGTGTGGTGGTGCATGCCTTTAGTCCTAGAACTTGAAAAGAAGAGGCAGGTGAATGAATCTCCGTGAGATCAAGGCCAGCCTGGTCTACATAGAGAGCTCCAGGCCAATCACAGAGAGGAGCTACAGGGAGACCCTGTCTCAAAAAATGAAAACAAAAACATAAGGGCTGATAGATGGCTCAGCAGGAAAAGGCAGTTGGTGCCAAGCCTTTACTGCCTGAGTCTGATCCCTGGAACCCACATGATGGAATGAGAGAACTGACCCCTGAAAGTTGTCTATCATCGCCACATGTGCCAGGCATGTATGTGTGCAGGCACACACACATACATGTAATTTTTTAAAAACAAGACAAAAAAGAGGGATGCTAGAAGCCAAACATGAGAAGGAAAAGTGGGCCAGTCCTTCAGTGGTTGAGTTTTGAGGTCAGGTCCCGCATATAGGCCAGGATACTTTTCTTCCCAGGTGCTCAGATTATATGCAAGCACTGTTGCACTGTTGGTACCATTTGTTAGAACTTGCCCAACCTTCTGTGGCCTTGAAATTCTCTTGTATTATTTTCAGATAGGGGTCTGACTGTAGTTATTCCCTCCCTCTCTCCTTCCCTTTGGGTTTTTTAGAAAGCATCTCATGGCACAGGTAGGCCTTGAACTCACCATCATCTTGCCACGGTCTCCTGAGTGTCTGGACTAGAGGCAGGTGCTAACACTCCCAGGTCTAACTGCAATGGTTCTAAAAATAGCAGTGGAATAACAAAGTCCATTAATGTGAAGAGAAACTTGACTTTTACTGGTTTGAATACCTACAAAATCACAAATGAAACCAGGTCTCATATTCATGATAGTTAGTATTTACTGGCCTTTAATATGTGTTTGTTAAAATGTTTTATACTGTTAGTTCAAAGAGTATTGTGAAAATGGAGAAAAATTTGTTAGATGTCTGTTTGTTTTGTTTGTTTGGCTTTTTGAAACAGGTCATGTATCAGGCTGGCCTTGAACTTGATATATCCCAAAAATGACCTTATACTTTTCATCCTTCTGACTTTCTACCTCCCAAGTGCTAGAACTATGGGTGTGTGGTTCCACTTCACTTCTGCAGTGCTGGGGCTCTCGGGCTTCATACATACGTGCTAGACAAGCGCTCTACCAACTGAACTGCATTCCCAATCCAATGCCTTCTTTTAAGAAAATATTCTATTATTTTAATTTTATGTGTATATTGCCTGCATGTATGTAAGCACACCTGCGTCATGCAATGCCGGAAGAGGACAGAGGAGGTTGTTGGATCCCCTGGAACTTGAGTTACAGGTGGTTGTTAGCTGCCATGTGGGTGCTGGGATTGAACTCAGGTCTTCTGCAAGAATAGTGCTCTTACCCATTGAGCTAGCTGTCTAGTCTCCCCTCCCCCACCTTATTTTTTAAAGAAGATAAATACTCTGTTAATCTACTAGTATTAGTTGCTTAGGTCTAATTGCCTTGTACCAATTCAGTTCTTGATAATACACCCCAAATACTGCTTGGAGTTGTCACCATTTTATTTTGATTTTGTGGGTTTTGTTTGTTCATTTGTTTGAGACAGGGTCTCATGTCTCCCAGGCTGACCTAAAACTCCTGACCTCCTGCTGGGAGGGTATACCTGGCCTTGCTGTGACCACTGCAAAAACAGGATGCTTTCTTTTCCATTTGCTGACTCAGGATCTGCCTGCCTTTTAAGCATTGGTAAGGCTGGCCTGCCATTCTTCTAGGTTTTCTCTCACTGGTAAACATATATAGCCCTAAGCTTCTCTAAACAAGGAACTAAGGATCTGGAAAGTGGGTCAGGGGGTAAAGACACTTGCCACACAGGCTTACCAACCTGAGTTTGATACCCAGAATCCACATAAAAAGCTAGATGCTGTGGCGCCTGTCATTCCAGCACTCCTATGGTAAGATGAGAGATGGAGACTACAGGCCAGCTAACCAGCCATCTAGCCTGGAGTGCACAGTGCAGTGACAGAAACAAGAAAGACCTTATCTCAAAAGCAAGGTGGAAGGGAAGAACCAACTGTTGAGAACTTGTCCTCTGATCTCCACATTCACATCATGGCATGAGCGTGCCTACGCTCACACACGCATAAATATACTATTTTTGAAAAGGAAAAACTGGATTATAGCATTCTTTTTTCTGCCCTTAATCATAAAGAAGAAAGCACTTAAGCTAAATAAGAAGAGAAATTCCCATGAATTGGAAATGTGATTGTAATAAAAATAGAACCTTTTTGGTGCTCTTCCTTAGCAACATTGTTTCAGACATGAATATTGGGCTGGTGAGACAGCTCAGTCACTAAAGGACTTGCCATGCAAGCATGATGACCTGAGTTTGGATCTCCAGCACTCACATAAAAAGCTGGACTGGCAGCGTGTACCTTGGGGCTTGTTGGCAAACCTGTCCAGCCAATCAGTGAGCCTCAGCTTCAATGAGAGGCCCTGTGTGAAAAAATAAGGTTGAGGGCTGGAGAGGTGGCTCAGGGGTTCCGAGCACTTGCTGTGCTAGTGGATCTGGGATTGAGTCCCAGCACCTGGAGGGCGGCTCTGTCTTCACTTGTACTACACACATAGCAGAGACCTGTACGAATAAATAAATCATTTTAAACAAAAGTTTGAAAAGCAATTGAGAAAGACACCTGTTGTCAATCTCTTACCTCCAAGTGCATGAATAACTACACACACACACACACACACACACCAACAACAACAAAATAACACAAGGCCACAGATCTTACTGTTGCCCCTCCCTGGAGGTGTTTCATTATTTCAAATAAGATGCTCCTCCCAACACCCCCACATATTCTCTCCCTGACTCGAGTTGGAGACCAAACAATGCAGACAGATTCATTGGAACCCTAAGAACACGGAGGCTGTAGCAGCAGCCCCGCTTTCCCATGTGCCACACCGTACTATGCGGAACCCACCGGAGCCCGAGGGACCTGAGAGTACTGCCTTGCAACTCCGCACGACAGTGCCCGCAGTTCATTCCTTAAGTCTTCTTTTTTCAAATAGCTTAACACATTTTTAATTTTTTTATGTGTATATGTGTGTCTGTGTGTGGATATGTCCATATGTCCATGTGGGTGCAGGTGCCCTTGGAAGCCAGAGGCACCAGATCCCCTCTGGAGATGGAGATGCAGGCAGAGGTGAGCCACCTAACGTGGCCGCTGGGAACTGAACTTGGATTCTCTGAAAGAGCAGCATAGGCTCCTAACTGCTGAGCCGTCTCTCCAGCACATAAGTATTCTTTTTATCTCTTATTTTTCTATGATTTAATTTCTACTCTTCCATTTATGCCTTACAATGGTTCTGCTTTTGTTTGTATATTGCTGTTAGGTTTTAGCTCTGTCTCTCCAGTCTACCATACTGAATTCTTTACATTCCAGCCGCACCTCATATGCTCCCCTCTTATTCCTACATGTGTTCTTCTTTCTCTCTTCTGTATCCTCTCCTCTTTTTGCTTCTTAATTATAAGCTTTGATAGTGTTAGCAACTTAAACTCCGTGGGCCCTGGCAGTATTCCAGCTTCCTTCCTAGCTACTTCACCATTTTTTCCTGATCTAATGCTTAGTCCGTATCCTTACCCACCCTATTCTCTCCCACTCCTAATGCTATTAACTAAAATCCAAGTATATACTCCATATTATTCTTGGTTATTTATCTTCCAACAGTTAGTGAAATCAAAGGGGCCACTGCTGTTTGTTTTTACCTTTGTTTCGTTGGAAACTGGAACTCATTATGTAACCCTGGCTGCCCTTGAACTGAGATTCACCACCCTCTGCCTCCTGAAAGCTGGGGATTAAAGGCATGTGTCACCAAATCCAGCATGAGGCTACTGTTATAAACTGGCTATGCACAGTAGTAATACCCTACTCAGAGAATAACACAGCACTTATACCAGGCACCTGGAGCTCCTGAGCTGAAGACCTATTTCTGAACTAAGCACTCACCACTACCACATCCAAGTCCCACTTGAACATTGCAAATATTTCAAATGAAAGACTATAGCTGGAAAAAACATAAACCAAACAAAGGAAGAACACTAGATGTGTAAATCCCAACACACTAACATAAGACACTCACAAAGCCAAGACAGCATAACTCCTCCAAAATGATGAACCCTACAGCTGTGGCATGGAGCAAGAGAGAGCTAGATGAAATTCCAGACACAACACTCAAAATGATGAGTATAAGTATATTCAAAGACACAAACAAACAGCCGAATGGAATAAGGAAGGTGGTGGATGCTATGAAAGAGGAAATCAACAAAAAGAGACTGAAGAAAAACCAATCAGAAATGCTAGAAATAATAAAATAAATAAATAAATAAATCAAATTAAAAAAAAGCACTGCAGAAACTCTCAGCAATAAAATGGATCAAGAAGAGAACAGAAATCTGAGCATGGAGATAAGAAAGGGCGACAAGGGCCAAAGAAATAAGAAGGCGCCAGTGGGAATTCTAAGATGTGCTTGACATTCAGAGAAGACCAGATTCATGGGCTGTAGGTGTAGAAGAGGAAGAGTCTTGTTCTAATGACATAAAAAAATCTTCAAAGGAATCTCTTTATAATTTTTAAAAATTTTATTCATTTTTAGCTTTTTGAGGCAGACTCCCTGTAACTCCAGCTAATCTGGAACTCACTGTGGAGGTCAGGGTGGCCTCAGTCTCATAGAGATCTGCCTGCCTCTACTTCCTGGGTGCCAGATGATTTCTAAATTTTACTTATATTTTATGTGTATGAGTGCTTTACCTACATGTATGTAAGTGCACCTGTGTTGTACATTGCCTGAGAGGCCAGAACAGGGTGTCAAGACCCCTGGAACTGGAGTTATGGACTATTATTAGCCACCATTAGTGGGTACTAGAAGCCAAACCTGGGTCCTCTGCAAAAGCAGCTAGTGCTCTTAACTGCTGAGCCATCTCTCCAACCCCTAAAATATTTTTTAAAGATTTATTTTTATTTCATATGTATGAGTGTTTTGACTGCACATATGACTGTACTACATGCATGCAATGCCCATTGGAACCAGAAGAGGGCATTGGATCCCTTGGAACTGGAATTACAAACAGTTGTGAACTGTCATGTGGGTGCTGGGAACTGAACCTGGGTCTTCTACAAGAATAGAAGTGCTATTAACCACTGAGCCATCTCTCCAGCCTTTTCAAAAGAATCTTTAACAGAAAATTTCACAGAATAAGAGAAAGAAATCCCAAGCCAGATGCTGGAGGCATTTAGGACACCAAATAGATAAAACCAAGAAAAGAACTTTCCTTTGTCATATTACAATTAAACACTAAATATACACAGAACAAAAAGTGTATATTGAAATCAGCAAGAAGGACATACCAAGTCACATATAAAGGCAGGCCCATGAGAGTAGGACCACCTTATTCAGCTGAAATTTTAAAAGCCAGAAGAACTTGAAATGGTATCTTTCATTTCAAGTTCTGAAAGATAACAACTGCTAACCCAGACTACTGTACTCATCAGAAATACCTGTCATAATTGAAGGAAAGTAAAAACTTTCATGATAAAAATAGAATAAAGGAGTTTATGAGCACAGCTCTATAGAAGATACTTGAAAGTATCCTTCATGCTGAAAAGAAAAACAAATCTACCCATTAGGCCACAGGAAAAGAATAAACCATAAAAGAATAATACTAAGCAAGAGAAGACAAGAAAAAAATAACCTAAACACTACAAAATCAAAATGTCAGGAATCAATACACAACGTTTAATAATTTTGAAAATTAATATCTTAATTTCTCCATCAAAAGATACAGACTAGTAGGTTGGATCAAAAAGCAGGAACCATGTACTTACTGCTTCCAGGAAACTTGCCTCACCACAAAAGACAGACACTACCTTAGTGTGAAAGGATGGAAAGGGTGTTCTAAGCAAGGGCTGGGAGACAAGCAGGTGCCACTAGTCTAATATTTGACAAAACAGCAAGTATAAAGAAAAATTAAATTATGAAATTTGTAGAAAATGGGTAGAACTGGAAAATATTATACTAAGTAAGATAACCCAGGTCCAGAAAGACAAATGACATGTTCTCTCTCATACATGAATCCCTGCTTTGAATTTTTAAATTTGTGTATTTAATTTGGATAATCTTTAGAACTCATGAAGCTAGAAAGCATCGGTGAGAGGGAGAGGGGATAGTAGACCACATGATATGAAAGGGGGGTAGATTTAAGCAGGGATGGGGTTGTGGGGCAGGGAGAAGAGGAGCGGAGGCGGGATAACCAAAACTAAGGATGTATGAAACCTTATGGAAACTTAAAAATATAATTTGCATAAAAGGAGTTTGAATACAGGTATCCTGCATGGGTGTCTTCTCAGAAGACATGGATTATTAAATGAAAGCTCAATGTTAGGCGTGGGATACTTTCCTGCAAGTTATTGGCCAGGGAGGCCTTAAGGCCCCCAAAACAATACAGGCTATTGCCACCGTTCTTGGTTTTCCACCAGAACTAAATGGTAAGGCCCTATTGCTGAACACACAGCACACTTTGGTGGCATGACATAGAGAAATCAAGCCAGAACTGACCTGAAAACTTGCCCTGTGCTAACTAGCTTTCATGTTTCCAGAAGGTAGTATGCAGGTTGATGGGGAAGAAAAGTCATCAACTGTACTACCCACTGGCAAACCCTATATGTTACAATACTGATTTTCCAGGCTAACTATGCTCACTAGTACAATAGTGGCATGAAGGTTATATATAACCAACCACTTTGGAAGTGGATTTGAGACCTGTTCCACAGGAGGAAGTTCATACCTGATACTGTAAACCTGGTAAGAAACCTATGGCTGGAGAAGCCATAGACCCTAGGGGAGAAACTACTGTTCTCTTGACGAATGGACCTGTTGTCACACTGCCTTCCAAATATTTATATTTCTACAAATAGACTGGTGCTGCCCTCAACGTTGGCCAGAGAAGTTTCTCTCTGCTATGGTCAGTAGTTAATGCAGAGATTCATAACTAGTCAAAGTGCTGAAAATAAGTGATTATTGAATGCTCCTAAACAGGATATCTATATCACCCACCATCTCTCCCCACCCCCACCTCTCTCCTCAAAGCTCAGGGAACAGCAAAGAAGAGGGGACAGAAAGAATGTAAGAACTGAAGAATGAAGGAATACTGTGAAATACTGTTCTCTAGACATGACAAGGCCTTTGCAGCAATAAACTTACTGCAGCCATGGTGACCTGCCCAAGACAAAGGCCACAAACCAGTCAGCACTCCAGTAGGTAGCACTAATAGGACTCAGTGTGTTACCAAAAGAAATAAATAAATGAAAGAAGACACGAAGACAGGGAGGGGGTGTTGGGGGTCCTTTGGAAGCGTGGGAGGGAAGAGTTAGGGGTGCATATAAGATACAATGTTTACATATATGAAATTGTCAAAGAGTGAAGATATTCTATTTAAGAAAATAAGTGTCCCTCCAACCACTCCTCCAATCTTCGCCAAGAACAAACATATCAAAGAATCCCCTACAAGGTGTTCTGAGAAGTCCAGCGAAGGACTGCTTTGTTCTCTGAGCAGAATAGTAAGCAATCAAATAAGCAAGGGAAAAGAGATCATAGGACCAAGAAGGTTAGCAGCAGCTAAATGAAGATTTGAGTTTTTTTGGATTTTGTTTTGTTTTGACAGGGTCTCCCGAGTCCCAGCCTGCCTGGAAGTCACTATGTGGACCAGGCTGGCCTCAAGCTCACAGAGGTCCACCTGCCTCTGCTTCCCAGGGACTGGGATTAAAGGCAAGAGCCACCACGACAGGCCTTTTTTCTTCTTTTTTTAATGTATGGGTGTTTTGCCTGCCTGTCTGTAAGTGCACCTGTCTTGTGCAATGCCCCAGGAGGCCAGAAGGGGGACTCTGATCCACCGGAACTGGTGTTCCAAAAGTTTGCTAGTTGCCATGTGGGTGCTGGAATTCGAACCAGGTCCTCTGCAAGAGTAACTAGTGTTCTTAATTTTGGAGCCATATCTCCAGTCCCCTGAAGATTTGTTCTTTATCATTCTTAATCAGTCAAAATGGTTCCACAAAGCTTCCCTAATTTACTCAGCTTAGTGACTACTGAGGTACAATTGAGTTCCTCGTTTTTAACTTCGGATTTTTGTTTTTGTTTTTCCCCTACTCCTTGTTTGTTTTTTAAAACAGAGCCTCATTCTGTAGCCCAGGCTGACCTGGAACTCACTATAGAGCCCAGACTAGCAATCCTCCTGCCTCAGCTTCTTGAGTGCTAGGATTACAGGTTGTGCACATTATCTCCAGATTAACTTTATTCTTTACAGGGTCTTACATCCTTAGCACACTGCCTCATCCCACATGAGGCTTTTCTTACTTATCATTATCCTTTTGAATGCAGTGGCCTGCAATTGACATGAGCTAAGGTCATGAGGCTGGAATTCTGTAAAATCCAATGAGCAGCTTCCCAAAGAAACAAACCTCAGTACCCTTTTCCCTTCATACATTCCCTCCTCCCACCCCTCCCAGCACCAGTAGATACAAGAAGATCCCTCAGCTATGTAACTTACTCAGCCCAAAATAGAGCCAGACATGATGGCACAGCCTATAACAGCACTCAGGAGGTTGAGGCGCAGTCGCAAGTCCCAGGGCAGCCTGGTTGTAAGGCAAGACTCTGTCTTAATACTAGTAATAATAATAGTACTTCCATAGTTCCCAAAGCTGCAGGTCACTAGATGATGATCTTTTAGACTTCTACATGCATTTTTCAGTCCAGACATAAATACCAAAAACTTCAGAATATGTCTACATATGACTCATTAGAAGCTTCAGTTTTTAAGCATGATTTGAGTTCCCTGGAGAGTTTCAGTGTAATAGTGGTGCATGTACCTATTATAAGGAATTGTTTCACATGATTGTGAATGCTGACAAGTCTAGCACTTGCAAAGCTCATGTCCCAGTGTGGGTCTGAAGTGTTCCAGTGTGGGTCTAAAGGCCAGAAATCTAGGATAGCCATTCCTCCATTCTCCATGAAGGCTGTCAGGCAGAATTCTCTTATGCTTGAGAACAAACAGGCCTTTTTTTCTACTCAAGTCTTCAACTGGCTGGCTGAAGCCTACCATACTGGAAGGGCAGTGGGCTATACACAGTCTACCAGTTTAGATGTTAATCTCATCAAAACACTCTCATAGAGAAACCAGAATAGCATTTGACCAAATATCTGGACCACCTATAGCTCAGTCAAGTTGACGTGGAATGAACTAGCTACATACTCTTAATATTTAGTAAGCAATGGGTATTGCTTGGTACCTTGACAAATAAATTCAGTTTGATTCACACTCATCTCATTGAGAACTAATTGCTTTTTTAATGTGGATAAAGAGAAAGGAAGAGGAATGTAATAAGATTTTATGATTTATTATTAAACAAACCTTAAGCACTGGATATCAATACCTAATTTTATCACACAGATATGCAAGGTATATATGCCTCTTAGACTGTCTTTGAAACAAGAAAACCAATAGTTCATCCTACTTTATGTTTGAGGGAACAAATGCATCAAAATCTGACTGACTGACAAGCAGCTGATTGCATTTGTAACCAAGCCAGGATATGACTGCCTGTTTTTTCGTTCCCTGGCTCTATTCTGTCACTTAGGTTTCTGGGAAACATTTGACTAAGAAAACCCATTTTGGATATTAAGCCATTTAGAGAAACAGAACTGAGCCCTTTGGCTTGAAGCTCTTAGTTTGTGTTAGATACTTTGCTTTTAAGAACATGGTTGTGTGTGGAATAGACACACATGATTAAATTCAGGGCAGCATATTCAAGTGTTATGCAGTAAGCTGTTTATAAAATGTCTTGTTGACCATTTATACTAAGGTATACTATCAAACACAGTGACTGCCAATTAATTTTGAATATCAGATCAGTTTTGGTTTGTTTGTTTGTTTGCAAGTTCAGGATTATAACAGCCATTCTGTTTTTAACTGTTGCTGACAGTAGATGATGTTAATCTCGGTGCTTTCATTAAACCACATATTCTCCTAAGCACTAGACCCAGACTTTTATTTTCACAATGACCCTAGGAAATAAATATATAAGGAAACAGAAGCTTACTATTTATTTTGTGGTGCTAGACCCAGGGCCTCATGCACAAGAAGTGTTCTCCACTGAACTCCTTGCCCTATTTAAGTATAAGATCTTTCCCTAAAACAATACACAGTTTTTCCAACAGTATTTATCAAATACTCTATTACATTTTTTTTAATTTGAAAAGTCAGACACAAATGAGACTTTCAGAATGTTTCTTGAACTTTTGTTCTATTACACTGATTCTCATACATTGTAAATAGTATCTGCCTGACTACTGATGTCTTAAACTACATTTTGGTATCTTCAGACAAAGTATTCCCAATTGCTCTTCACCAGTATTTTTTTACTCTCAACATTTACTCTTCCAAATAAACTTCAGAGTAATAATTAATTAATCACAAATTCTATATGGATTTCATTGGGATTGTATCAAACATACATATTAATTTTAGAGAATAATCATTTAATAACATAATAGCAGTGATTTGTGCCTGACAATCCCTGGAACATCAAAAGCTGTATGTGATGCCTCTGTAACCCTAACTCTGTAATCCTAACAGATGTGAGATGTGAGGTGGAGACAAGAGAATGCCAGAAGCTCATGGGACAGTTAGCCTGGAGTACACAATACAGCAGTGGACATGAGAGACCACATGCTTCAAAAAGATGGGGGACGGATGAGAACCGACTCCTGAAAGTTGTCCTCAAATTTCCATACACATGCCATGGCACATAGGTTCCTGTACTCATACATATACACACAAATAAATAAATACTGAGAATATACATACATATACAGATGGAGATATATATAATACAAATTTTGAGTGTAATTGTTAATTTAGTTCTCTGTCTCTAATTGGCTTATATCTTTTAGGGAGAAAATCATCCATATAGATTTTTCTTTTTATAATAATAAACTTCTGTTTGTTTATTTATTTATTTGTTTATTTATTTATTTATTTATTCTTGTGTGTCAGAGGGGCAAGTGAGCATATAGAGGTCAGAGGACAATTTCCAGGAGTTCGCTCTCTCTTTCTACCACGTGAATCATGGCATTGACTCAGGTCCTCAGGCTTAGTGGCAAATGCCTTTACCATCTCACCAGTTCTCTTTTCTTTTTTTAAGACAGAATCTTGCTACATTATGTAATCTAGGTGGTCCTAGAACTCACTATGTACCCCAGGCTGGTCTGGAACTTGTGATCTTGAGTGCTGGGATCATGGAGATGTGTCTCCACACCATCAGGAAGAGAACATATTTTAATGACTAACACCTGCAAAGAATGTGGCATACATACATTAGACTTTGGCTGTGTGAGTGGAATAAAATGGATGGAATAAAAGATATAAATGGAGAAGATAACAATGTTTCCTGAGTGTATGGAATTTGGGGGAGAGGATTTCATATAGCCCAGGCTGGCCTCAAATTCCCTATGTAATGATATATGGATGACTTTGAACTTCTAATCTTTCTGCCTCCCAAGTGCTAGGATTACAGGCATGCACCACCAAGCCCAGGTTATGCAGTGCTGGAGATCAAACTCAGGGTTTTGTATATGCCAGGCAAACACTCTACCAACTGAGCTACATTCTTAGTTCCTCCAATACTTTTATGTTGAAAAAATTTTAAGGCATCAGATCCTAGATCCCTTGGAATTGGCATTGAGCACAGTTGTTAGCTGCCTTGTGGGTGCTCAGAACCAAACCTGGGCCATATAAAAGAGCTGCCAGAGTGCTTATCCACTGAACAATCTCTCCATTTCCAATGAATCTCTCTTATGGTAGCTTAAATTCCGGATTGGGGAACTTGGACTTTGTTATGAAACCTATATGACTTATTGAAAACCATATAGAATGATATACATACTATGTTTTAGGAGGTAGTGTTGCCCATTATACCTACCACAGATCACAGAAAAAGGAGAGGAAATAGTCTGCTACTGTGCATGAACACAGGCAAAGGAAAGGCAGACACTATGACTCGGATTCTACAGGTACTCCAGATCAAACACACATATCTAAAAACTTGACACAAAGATCCACATAAGCATGAGAATAGGCAGCATGTGCCTTTCTGAGTAAGGATTACCAAACCTAGCAGATTTTCCAGCTTCATCAATGTAGTTGCAAGTTTATGATTTAATTTTTCTTTACAGTTGAATAAAATTCCATTGTATATAGGTACTGCATTCTCATTATCCATTCATGAATTAATGAACATCTAGGCTGTCTCTACAGTAGGAAATAGTCCTTTGGGTATATGCCTAGGAGTGGTACAGTTGGGTCTGTGGTTGGTCTATTTCTAATTTTCTGATTTCCATAGTGGCTGCACCAATTTCATTCTCACTAACAGTTCCTGAGGGCTCTCTGTTCCCTGTCTTCTCAGCTAGCATTTGCCAGCATATGTGTCTTTTGTTTTCTTAGTCTTAGCCATCCTGACTGAGATAAAGTGAAATCTCTAAGTAGTTTTAATTTGCATTTCCCTGATGGCTAAGGCTGATAAATACCTTGAAAATATTTCTTTGTGATGTGTATTTCTTCTGAGAACTCTCTGTTCAGTTTCATAGCCCACTTTTTAATTGGGTTATTTGTTTCCATGGGGTTTAGTTTGTTTTTTTTTTTTTCAGTTCCTTGTATATTCTAGACACTATCTTCTGCCACATGTACAGCTGCAAAAGTTTTTTCCATTCTGTAGACTGCCTCCTCAGCTTTCTTTGCAGTTATAGAAGCTTGTTAATTCATGAAGTCCCATTGGTTGATTGTTGATCTTATTTCCTGGGAAACCATAGTCCTGTTCAGAAAGTTCTTATCTGAGCTTGTAGCCTGTAGCCTGTAGCCTGTACCCTGAAATGTACTTCTTACTCATTCTTCTAGAAGTTTCAGATTTTTAAGTCTAACATTGAGATCTTTGACCTATTTGGAATTGACTGGTGTGCAGGGTGAGAGAGAAGGATCAAGTTTCATCTTTCTACATGTAGATATCCAGTTTTCCCGATACCACTTGTAAAAAAGATGCTGTTTTTCCCCAAAGTATTTTTGGCATCTTTGTCAAAAATTAGCTGACTGTAACTGCATGAACGTATATTTGGGTCCTCAATCCTATTCCATAGATCAATGTGTCTGTTTTTGTGCCAGCACCATTCTTTCTCACTATTATGACTCTGTAACATAACTTCAAGTCAAGAATGGTGATACCTGCAGCAATGTTTTTATTGTTCAGGATTGTTTTGGTTATCTGGGGTATTTTGTGCTCCCATATGAATTTTAAGATTGTTTTTCCAATTTCTGTGAAGAATTGTGTTGTAATTTTGATGAGGTTGCATTGAATCTATGAATTGTTTTTGGTAGGATAGTCATTTTCACATTATTAATCCTGTTAATTCAGATGCACAGGAGGTCTCTCCATCTTCTGGTGTCTTCTTTCTGCAGTGTTTTAAAGTTTTCATTGTAGAGGTCTGCTACTTCCTTGGTTAGATTTATTCTGAGCTTGCTTTTATTTCTTGGTTTTGTCTTTTTCATTTTTTTCTATCAGACACAGGTATTCATGGTTTGCCTGTTTGTTGCTTGATTGTCTTTTTGAGACAAGGTCTCCCTCTAGCCCCAGCTGGCATGGAACCTGCTTTGTAGTCCAGGTAGCTCTCAGTCTCACATAGATCTGTTTCCTGAGTGCTGAATTAAAGCTGGGCCACTAAGCCCAGTTGACTCCAGGATTCTTGATCACAAGTTCAACACCCTTTTTGTTAGACCTTGGGGCCTCTTTTAGCAGCACTCACAGCACAGTATTTATTTGTCGATGGTTTATATAAAGCTTCAGGTTTCTATAGAGTTTACTGCTGTCTAGTAAAACCAAATATCAAAAGTGACTCCATTTTATTCTAGCTGATTTTGCTTTACCCTGTGTTTCTGCCTAGTCACTCCTACTGTAGCCAGCAAAGGAGACCAGTACTATGAAGGCTGCAGGTACAGTCACAGGGGGTACATTGTTTCTACAGTACTGGGAAACTTTCAGCTAGCCAGGTAGTCAGTCATCTCCCAGCTACACAAAAATGGAGTCCATTGCTTTTGCAATTTTGAGAAATTTGTTTTTCCTAACCAAAACTTTGAAACTTTGTGTTAACTGAAAACCCTTTGTTAACTGACCTGCCCCTGGTCTAGTTAAACTATGGTGATCTGATGTAACTATGGTTATTGGCTTTGCCCCTGGCATGATATAACTATGGTTGTAAGCTTTGAATAACCCCTGCTCTACTTCTCCTTAGGGTCAAGACTTTTTTCTGGTAATAGCCTCTCTCAACAGCCGGCTATTATTAAGGAGCTCTCAATTCGAATATCACTGTGTGGAGTTCCTCTGTGCCTCATACTTGGTATTACAAAACAGCAAGTACTACACTTTGGCTTTTTCTTCAGTTTAAAATAAATGTCAGCCTGTACATCTTTACTGCTTTAACAGCAAATATTCACCTAAGCTTAGCTCTTAGCATTCTCCAAAGCAGAGTAGATGGATATTTGCAGTAAAAATTTAAAAAATGAACACTTCAGGGGCTGGAGAGAATCCTTAGCAATTAAGAGCACTGACTGCTCTTGCAGTACTTGGGTTCAGTTCTGAGTACTCACATATCTCCTAACAACCACCCTTAACTCCAGTTCCAGGGGATCTGACACCCTCTTCTGACCTCAGGCAATGTATGTCACAGATGCACTTATATACATGCAGGCAACTCATACACATAAAATTAAAAATAAAATACAATAAAATAATATCTCCAAGCAAGCTGCTCAGCCTGAGGTTGTAGAGGGGCTAACCAAAGACACAGAGTTCTGCTGTGTGGCATCTAGAGTGGCAATACACAGGGAGTCAGCATATTGGAGGTAGAAATTTATTCATTTATTCACTTAGTTAGTGGTCTTTTGTTTAAACTATATTTTTGCTTATTTTTATTTTATATGTGTAAGTATTTTGCCTGCATGTATGTAAATGCACCCATATCATGTAAAACCCATGGAGACTAGAAACTCCTGGAACTGACGTTTCTGATAGTTATTAGCCACTATGTGGGTGCTAGGAATGAACCTAGGTCCTCTGAAATTGCAGCCAGTGTTCCTAACTACTGAGCCATCTCTCCAATCCCTATTGTGTTTTTTGAGACAGAATCTCTAACCTAGGCTAAACTTGAACTCCCTATATATAGCCTTAAACTTGAACTTCTGATCTTCCTACCTCCTCCTCCCTAGTGCTGGGATTACAGATGTGTGCCACCAAACCCAGCTCTTGAAGATGGAAATTTTAAAAAATAACCAGGTGTGGTGGCACACACCTGAGATCCCAGCACTCAGGAGGTAGAAGCAGCAGTATTGGGAATTCCAGGCCAATGTAGGATAAATAGTAAACTCCATCTGAAGAGAAGAAAGGAGGCAGAGGAGGAGGAGGAGGAAACTCAAATTGCCCTGCACAGAATAAGTGCTGTAAATTTTGTTTATAAAGCTCCCAGGCACTGTAGCCCTTGAAGCAAATGGATTTTAATTAGGGTTATGGATGATTTGTAAGTCCTGCCAGTTCTTAATTTTGTTTTGTTTTGGTGTGTGTGTATGTATATGTGTGCACATTCCTAGAGATAAACTCAGAGCCTTGCACATACTGAGTACATGCTTTCCCATTGAGCTCCACCCCTATCTCTTTTTAAGTATTTATTTACTTATTTATATGAGTGTTTTGCCTGAGTGTGTGTAAGTGCACCCGTGCCAGCAGTGCCCAAGGAGGCCAAGTGAGGTTGTCGAATCTCCTGGAGATGGAGTTATGGATGATTGTTAACTGCCACGTACACCGGGAACTAAACCAAGGTCCTTGCAAAAGCAGCCAGTGTTCTTAACCACTGAGCCATTTCTCCAGTCCCTCCATCCAAATCTCTTACTGTCTTTTTAAAGATTTAACTTGTAGGTGATATGGTGGCACATGCTTTTTAATCCTAGCACTCTGGAAGCAGTGACAAGCAAATCTCTGTGAGTTCCAGGCCAGCCTGAGATACACACTGAGACTCAGTCTCAAAACTAAATAAGTAAGGGGCTGGAGAGATGGCTCAGGGGTTAAGAGCACTGGATGTTCTTGCAGAATACCCGAGTTCAAATCCCAGCACCCACATGCTGCTAATAGTCATCCATAACTCCAGTTCCAGGGGATTTGACACCCTCTTCTATCCTCCTTGGGCACTGCATGACACTTGTACATTTGCATGCATGCAAACAATACATGCATACACATAAAACAGTAAAAAAAAAAAAAAGCAAAAACAATTTTTAAATAAGTAAATAAATATCAATTAATGTTTTGTGTTTTCCTGTGTGTACATGCACACATGCATTTGTGTGCATATATATGGCCAGAGGTCAGTCATCAGGTCAAGTCCATCTGCCTTTTTTTCTGAGACAGGGTCTCTCATTGGGACCTGGGGTTCACCAGTTAGGTTAGGCTTGCTGGCTAGTGAGCCCCAGGGATCCTCCTTGTCTCCACCTCCCCGGAACTGGTATTATTATAGGTGCACACCACTACGTGTTGGAAATCAAACTTCATGGCTGCATGGCAAGGTCTTTAGAGTCTAAGCTACCTTGCAGCTCCTATCCTTTTTACTTTCTTGACCAGGTCTCACTATGTATCCCAGATTGACCTCAATCTCCTGGTCCTCTTGCCTCAGCCTCCCAAGTACTGGAATTACCCATATGTGCCACCATACCTGGTTATTACTGCATGGGAGAAGGAAAAGACTATTTCTCAAAATATTACAAATCAGAGCAGAAATTAAGCATTGAATCTAATGACAATTTTTAAATTATCCCATTTTTTTTTTTTACTTGTATGGGGTGGTGTGTACATGCCACAGTGTATGTGTGGGAGACTGAGACGTATCAGGAGTCAGTCTACCATGTAGGTCCTGGGGATTAGATTCAGAGCAGCGGCTTTATAGTAAGAGCCTATGCTAGTGAAGCCATCTTGTTGGCTCTCCCCCTTTCTTAAGATTTCACTTCGTTCCTCAGGTTGGCTTTGAACTTTCGGCTTCAGCCTACTGAGTAGCCAAAAGGACAGCTAAGTGTCACTGTTCCGGGCTCCAGATTTCATTTCCAGAGAAAAGGAATAACTGTCTTTTCTGATCCTGAGCTTTTTTTTTTTTTTCATTTATTTATTTTCATTTTATGTATATGAGAGTTTTGCCTGCATGTAAGTGTATCCATGTGTGCAATGCCTGAGGAGGCCAAAAGAGGACATTGGATTCCCTAGAACTGGAGTTACAGATGGTTGTTAGCTACCATGTAGGTGCTGGGAATCAAACCCAGGTCCTCTGGAAGAGCAGTCAGTGCTCTTTAACAGTTGAGCCATCTTTCCAGGCCCTCATCCTGAGCTTTTTGTTTGTTTGATTTAGTTTTATTACAGATATTGTTCCTTCAGTGTTGTCAGATGGTATATCTAAAAATGTGACCTATCATATGATTAGTGTCTGTTTAGTTTCCCAAAACAAGTTGTAGTTGAAACAGAAACACACAGAAAAGCTTGTTTGGAGATCTGCTCAAGGGAACTGACTTTGGAGACTGTGTTCCAGGTTCTTTTGTCTCTAGTAGACATAACTTTGCCTTAGTAATTTCCTTCTTAAGAAACAGTGAATGAGAGGGGTTGGAGAGATAGCCCAGTGGTTAAGTACTGACTGCTCTTGCAGAGGACCCAGGTTTGATTCCCAGCACCTACATGGTAGTTAACAATCATCCATAATTCCAGACCCAGGGGATCTGATGGCTTCTTCTGACAGGGGTGCACTTACATACATGCGACAATACACTCTTATACATAACAATAACAAAAGAAAAAAAAGAAAAAGAAACAGTAAATGAGGGCTGCAAAGATGGCTCAGCGGTTAAGAGCATTGGCTGTTCTTGCAGAAGATCCAGATTCAAATCCCAGCTCCCACATGGAAGCTAACAACCATCTGTAACTCTAGGTCCAGGGATCCAGTGCTCTTCTGACTGTAGGCACTGCACTACCGGGATATACTTACATACATGCAGGCAATACATATTCACATATAAATAAAAATTAAAAATAACAAATAAAATACTTTTACAAACAGTGAATGAATCAATGGGCAAATGGGGGATGATAGCTGAAGGTCTATTGGAAAGAGAAGTAGGCTATGACTCTCACCTTGGAAAGGGAACAGTCTAATCACTGAACACCTGTACGCTGGTGTTGGGCCGACCTGGAAGACCTGATCTGAACTTTCCACTTGAGAGGCCATGTTGACTATGGCTAGCTCCATTCGTTACCTCATTAATAAGTAACAAGAATTCCTTTACCTCATAATACTAAACAGTGGCATTTACTAACATAATAGTAATTTGTCCTAATAAAACAGCCTCCAACAGAGCCTCACTGCACCACTCTAGCTCAGTGCTAGCATTCTGGCAATAATAAGAGAGATAATACACTTAGTGTAAAAATATTTGATTAGGATGGCTAGTATCAAAAGTAAAATTAGTGATAGTAAAAGAGAAGAAAGTAGAACATGTTGCATTGCTGGGAGGAATGTAATGTATAGTCACTATGGAAAACCATATGGCAAGTCCTCAAAAAAAAGTAAAGAATTATCATATGATCTAGCAATTCCCCTTCTGAGTATATACTGAAGAGAAGTGAGATCAGAGTCTTAGCCAGGCCTGGAAGTACAGGCCTGTGATCCCAGCTACTTGGGAGGCTGAGGCAGGAGGATCAAAAATTCAAGGCCTCAGTTCAGAATAAGTTCAAGACCAACTGAAGCAACTTAGTGGGACCCTGTATATATAATATATACATTATTATAAACATACCATATATATTTACATATGTAATACCTAAATGGGGAGGAGGCTGGGGATATAGTTCAGTGGTAAAGTGCTTGCCTAGTGTGCACAAGGCTGACCTAGGTTCAATCTCTAGCACACACACATACACAATGCAGAGATAAATGATTGGTACTGTTGAACCCAGCTGCACAATTCATAACAGCTATAAGGTAGAAAGCATTTAAATGGCCACAGATGGATGGACAAAAACAAAATGTTTTCTGCACATGTAGTAAAATATTACTTCTGGGTTTTTTGGGGGTATTTTTTGGTCTTTTTGAGACAGGGTCTCCCTGGCCTAGAACACACTATATAAATAAGGCTGGTCTTGAACTCACAGAGATCTACCTGCCTATGCCTCCCTAGTACTGGGATTATAGGTGTACACCCCCATCCCTGGCATATTAGTTCTTTTTAAGGAAGAAAAATTTGATACAAGCCAACTCATAAATGAACCTGAAAGATTTCCATGTGAAATAAGCTAATCATAGAAGTATATAAATACTATATGATTCTGCTTATATGAAGTACATCAAATAATCAAATCCATACACACAGAAAGTAGAATGGTAGTGGCTGGGGGCAGAGGTGGCATGAATTAGTATTTAGTGGGTACAATTTTCCATTTGGGGAAGATGAAAAAGTTCTGAGGCTGGGTGATGGCTCAGCAGATTTAAAAAAAAAATGTATTTGCTTCAATTCCTGGAATCCACATTGTAGGAGAGAACTCACTCCTGAAAGCTGTCTTCTGGCCTCCACATGCTAGCCATGACATGAGAGTGAGCATATACATACACACCACAAATAAATGTAATAGAAAAGGTTCTGAAGATAGATGCTGATGGTTGCCCAACAATGTGAATGTGTTTAATGCCACAGAAATGTACACTTACAAATGGCTAAGATGGTAAATTTTATGTTTCTTTTTTTACCATAATTATTTAAAAGTGAAGTAGGGAATGGTGTTTAATGGAAAAGATAAAAGACGACTTGTTTGGTGCTTCTCTAGTGTATATGCTATTGTCTTACCAAAGGTATGCTTTCAGAAGACTTATAGTGATGGGGTTTGTTGTTGTCTTGTGACTGGACTTACCTTTAGTTGATTTTGTTGTTGAGTCAGTCTCATATACTGCAGATTGTCCTTCAAATAATTTATGCAGCTAGGGTTAACTTTGAACTTCTTCCTTCTGATCCTCCTGCCTCTATCTCCTTGAGTGCTGGCATTACGTTGTGTGCCATCATGCCTAGTTTCATGGGTTCTGAGGACTGAACCTAGGCAAGCACTCTACCAACTGAGTTACATCCCCCAGCTCTTCAGCTGGTTACTAACACAGACCATGGCAGAGATTGAAGCCTATTTATAATGGTAGAGTGTGCTAGTTTTCTATTATTGTGACAAAATACTTCAAATATCAAATTACAAGAAACATAGATTTGCGGCTGGAGAGATGGCTCAGTAGTTAAAAGCTGGCTGTAGCACTCACATGGCAGCTAACAACCATCTGAAACTCTAGTTCCAGTGGATTCAGTGCCTTCTTTTGGCCTCTTCAGGCACTGTGTGACACAGGTGCACTTATGTACATGCAGATAGAATATATATACACACATAATAAAAATTAATTTAAAAATTTTTAAGGGGCTGGAGAGATGGCTCAGCATCTAAGAGCATTGGCTGTTCTCGAAGAGGACCCAGGATCGGTTCCCAGCACTCCCTAGGTGGCTAACCATCATCCTTAACTCCAGTTCCAGGGAATCCAACACCTTCTTCTGACCTCCTTGGGCACTGCATATACAGGTACATTTTATACATGCAAGCAAAATACTCACACACTTTAAAATAAAAATAAAAAATAATTTTTTTTTTAAGGACAAAGAACAAAGAGAGACAGAGGAGGGGCCAGGCCAAGTTCTTAGTATCATCTCAAGGGCACTCTTCTGCTGCGGATAAAAGTTCCCAGAAAAACCTGCATCTCAGAAGGAACTTCCAGAAAAGCAACTTAACTGATTAGCACTTCAATGGTTGTGAAGACAGCCTAATTTAATTTATCTTGAGCCATCTTTAGCCCTTAAATAGCCACACTTTGCCCAACTCTGGGTATAACCGAACAGCCTAACAGATTAAAAAAAAAAAAACAACTGATTTTGTTTTTTTGCTTTTATTTGTTTTTGTTTTATGAGATGGGGTCTCCATGTAACCCCAGCTGTAACTTACTGTATAGACCAGACTGGCCTCTACCTCACAGAGATCCACCCATCTCTGCCTCAGGAGTGCTGGGATTCAAGGTGTGTACCTGGCTAAAAAAAAAAGAAATATTTTGGAATGTATTAACGTAACAAAGCCCCAGTTTACACTAATGCGAAGGATGAAAGTCCCCAGTTAACACCTGCAGCCTTGATCTGAGATTTCTCTTCTGCCATAACCTCCTATTTAATGTTTCCACCAAAGTATTTTTTAAAATGTCTTGATTTATGACTTTTCTTTGTTGTGTTACTATAAAAACATCATGAAACTACTTCCTCATTGGAAAGTGGACTTAGAGGTACCCTGAATTTGTGTTCTCAGGCCATTTTTATCACTCATATTTGGCTCCTGAATAAACTGGTATCCCTTTGAGGTGAGAGTTGTGCTTTTCTTTTGACATTTCCAATGTGCTAACTTTCACCAGGCCCACTTTCCGAAACCACCCCTATGAGCTCTTGGGGGACATTTAAGATCCAAACCATTACATTTGGTAAATCCTAGCTGTTCCTACAGGGATCCTGAACTCTACTTCTGAGAGATTTAGGCATCCAACAAATGTTGATTTATTTTAACTAAATGATCTGCGGTACCTTCGATTGTAATTTGAAAGTCCTGGCAGCCCCACCAACTTCTATAATCTATTAAAAACTGAGCTTAGTATATTATGGCACTTGCAATGCTGTAATCACAGGCCTTTCAGTGTAGCCTCGAGTTCAATCCTAATAAGGCAGGCAATGCTGTTCCCTATTCCACAGATCATAAAACTGAGGTGCAAGTTCTTCAATTATTAAGCGGTGGATTTATAGTTCTGAGGAAAGTGTTTCACCACTGCTCACCCTCTTAATCTTTGAAATAACGGCGGAGAATGACTTTAATGACTGTATTTCAAGGTTCAGAACAGAGAGTAGAAATTAGCAGTGAAGGTATTTCTTGATTATGGTCTAACTCTCAACTCCAGCAGCGTGGGTGGACCCTTGAGGGATAACGTGAAGCCTGAACACAGAGCTTCTGCGATTAAGGTCAAATTTTGAACCTAAGAAATTTCCCTCCAATTTTGAAGTAGCCCCTTAGTGACGAATCTGCTGCCTATCCCGAGTCTTTCTATTAATTGATTTGCTAGGTAATCAAGCCAGGAGAAAAGAAATACCACTACACACAACTGACACGCGGAACTTCATATAAATCCTTTCTCCTTTGGGCTCAACATACAAACCAAAACGAATCTGCAGCTCTGGCGTGGAAGTCAGGGGGCGGGGCGATTGACGACCATTTTTGTTTTGCGGCCGTGCGCTCTCAGAGCAGCTTGACTAACAGGACCCCACGGAGGAGGCGGAGCCTAGCAGGGAGTGGGCGGGGCCAGGAGGCGTGATGATTCAAATGGACTAATGACCAGGGCGCGTCTGGCAGAGGCCACCAATGAGCAGGCGTGAGGGGCGGCGCACACAAGCCCTAGTATGTCTGGCTGCACCACGGCTTTGGCGCATTTTCGGCTGGTTTGATTCATCCATTTTGAAGAGACAGGGGAGCGGGGGGCTCGCCCGATCTAGGGGCCTGAGCCAAGGCGCAGCGGACGCTGAGAGGCCAGCAGCTCCGGGCTCGGCGGCAGCGGCCGGCGGAGCGGGGGGGTGGGGCGCCGAGCGCGCGGGGAGGGGGGTCCTGCTCCTCGGCTCGGCTCGGTCCGGTCTCGGCAGCGAACATGTCTCGGCCTGTCAGGTCAGTGTGGAGTCCGAGGCCTGAGCGGGCTGGAGGGAATGGCGTGAACGGCCGAGCTGGGTGCCCGGCCTGGAGTCGCCCCCGGTGCCACGCGCGGCCTTCTCTCGTAGCCCTGTGCGTGGGGGGCTCGGCGGCGCGCGTGGTGGCGGCGGCGCGCCCGGGCACGCGCCCCTCCGCCTTGCGGGCCCGGGTTGGCGCCGCCGCCACCCCGTACCCCCGGAATCCAGGGGCTGGCGGGGTGCACAGCGGACACCCGGGAGGGCCCGCCCGCCCTTAGACGGGCCTCATCCCGGGACTCGCCGCCTCCTCGGGGTCGCACCGCGCGACCCCGTCCCGGCCGAGCTGCTGTGCGACGCGGAGGGCCGGCCCTGCCGCCGGGCTCCGCCTCCGGCCTGGGGTCGCGGCAGGCCCCGCCTCCCACCCCGGCCTGGGCGGGGCCCGTGCTTTCCTCCAGCGGGGGCGAAAGTGAGTTTTTAGACTGGACCCTGAAAAAGAAATGGCTGCTGCTTCTCCCCCCTAGGAGTTCAGAAAGCGTTAACCCGAAGTTCACTTTCGCCCGACTGCAAGCGCCCTTCCCCTGGAAAATCCCTGCACTCGGGGAGGCGCGGGTTAACCGCGCGACCCAAATCCCGTGTGGTTCTCGTTCCTCCTCACCCTGCGCACGTCGGGTAATTCTGTAACCCTCTCATTACCCGAGTGACTTTGATCATAAAGGAACTACGTTCTGTTAGCCGTCAGACTTTATTCACTGTGTCTCGAGAAGTTTGCTACTTCCTCTGTGGGTGACTTGTACGCCCGGTTCCCTAGGTTCGAGGAGAGTGGTTTAGTCCAGTGTCCTGAGGCCTTCAAGAGAAGAGCCGGCGACATACATACTGCTCCTTGTGAAGGAGTAGCCACTTTTTCTAATGTTTTCTAAATCGGTAAAGATTTAGTTTTTGAACTTTTAATCGTAGTTGGTTCTCCATTTCAAGTTTTGCAGGCAGCGGAAGTAGCTTAAAGAGTACTAAAGGAGGGGGCTGGAGAGATGGCTCAGCGGTTAAAAGCACTGGCTGTTATTGCAGAGGACCCGAGTTGAATTCGCAGGACCCACGTGGTGGATAATAAGGTCGACCCGCGGGCATTGCATGACACGGGTGCACCCATCTATGTAGACAATACATTCATACATATAACAATAAAAATAATAAAGTGAAAAAAAATTAAGTTCTGAAAAGATGAGGCATCTGGAAACATCTTAGTGCCATACCATTGTCTCTCCTGGCCCTGTCCCCTTCTGGTGGTGGGATGGTGGGATGGGACTGCAAACTCGTTCAGACACCCAGAGGGAAGGGGAGAGGTGGGAATGCGAATAAGTTACTTATCTGCCTGTTTTTCTTTTTTTTAATTTTATGTGTATGGGTGTTTTCCTTCATCATGTATATGTGTATGCAGTACCCACGAAGGCCAGAAGAGGGCGTCATATTCCCCATGGGACTGGAGTTACTGCCACCTTGTGGGTGTGGGAACTAAACCCTGGTCCTCTGGAAGAGCAGCCCTTAACCACTGAGACATCTCTCCAACCCACTGCCTGCTTTTCTTAGGTTCAGTTTCAACCTTGCACCTTAAATCACCATCTCTACTGTGAAACTTTTGCTTGTCTTTGGGCAAGGAATCAGTATGACTCTTTCAGACTATAGTGTGAGTACTTCGGGAGGGATAAAATTGACCAAACAGTGCGATCAATTCAAGATATTTTCTTTAGGATTAGGAAGCAGATGGTATCAGAAAGATTTTTGTTGTGTATTAAATCTTTTGCCTTAGAAGCAATTCCTGTGGTGAAATTTATGTTTGCTGCCCTTTAAATTTCAGTACACGAAGTTTTAAAGACTTTGTTATTGAGTGACTTTCTTAACCTGTCTGAATTTTGTATTCCCAAATTTAGATATTGGAGTATGAACAGAACTTTACTGGAAAACGTGGGGTTGTTTGTTTCTTTTATGTATATAAATTGTTTTCTCTGTAAGTATACTCACGCATGCAGTGCCCATGGAGGGCAGAAGAGGGCTTCAGATACCCCTTGGAACTGGCATTAGCTGGTTGTTAGCTACCATGTGAGTGCTGGGAACCCAACTGTCATCCTCTGGAAGAGCAGTCAGTGTTTCTAACTGTCTTGTCATCTCTCCTGCTCTAAGGAAAATCGATTTTTTTAAATCACCAGGTGGGGGTAGAACATCTTATTCAGTTGTTTTTAAGGGTTTTTTTTCTTCTTCACTTTCAAGTTTCAGAGAAACTTTAATGATGAAGCCTCATTGCATCTATTTTTTTAAATATTTAAGACCCTGTGTGGTAGCGCGCCTTTAATCTCAGCCCTTGAGAGGCAGAGGCAGGTGGATTATTTTGAGAAGATTGAGGCCAGCCTGGTCTACTTAGTGAGTTCTGGGACAGCTGGGGCTACAGGGAGACCCTGACTTGGAATACATAAAAAATCATTAAAAATAATATATTCCTGACCAGT
Organism: Eospalax fontanierii; assembly: GCA_035773235.1. Taxonomy (NCBI): domain Eukaryota; kingdom Metazoa; phylum Chordata; class Mammalia; order Rodentia; family Spalacidae; genus Eospalax; species Eospalax fontanierii. The sequence continues at coordinate 62,326,350 of CM069535.1, read as the reverse complement.
ATATAGTAGGAATAATTAAACTTGAGTTTGGTTTGTTTAATTTTGCAGTGAAGTTCTGATTTAGGAAAATGCTATTGCTTCAAAGTACAATTGAAGGATATTACCTTGGACTTGGAGCCTAAGAGTAAAAACAATTCTAGACATTAGCATGAATTAAAAATATTCATCCTTGCTTAAAAACAAGACACATGTTGGAAAATATTAGTGCATCTTTTGATGTACATGTTTGTACTTAGGCTGTATATATTATATATAATCATTACATATAAAGCCATTTTTCTGGATCTAGTGTTTACTGCAAATGTTTTTATTTTGATAATGTAACATTTAAGGAACATTTAGAAATTTACTAATAGTTTTGACACCAATTTCTTTTTTCTTAATGTTCATGTGTATGAGTCTAATGCCTGTAAGTAGGTAGGTACCCCAAGTCAGAAGAGACCATCAGGTCCCCTGGAACTGGATTTAATGGATTGTTGTTAGTCATCATGTGGGTGCTGGGAATTGAACTCAGGTCCTCTGCAATAGGAGCCTGTGCTCTTAATTTCTGTTTATTTTCTTGTGCTGGGGATTCACCCAGAAGCTCAGGTGCTGAGCCAGTGCTCTGTCACTGAGTCACATCCTCAACACATTATTATTTTTTTAAAGCACTTTATTATTTTTTATGTGTATGAGCATTTGCTTGCACGTGTGTAAGTGCACCCATGTCGTGCACTGCCTGTGGAAGTCAGAAGAGAGCGTCAGATCCACTGGAACTAGAGTTACAGGCGGTTGTTATCTGTTATGTGGGTGCTGGAAACATCTTAGTGCCACACCATTGTCTCTCCTGGCCCTGTCCCCTTCTGGTGGTGGGATGGTGGGATGGGACTGCAAACTCGTTCAGACACCCAGAGGGAAGGGGAGAGGTGGGAATGCGAATAAGTTACTTATCTGCCTGTTTTTCTTTTTTTTAATTTTATGTGTATGGGTGTTTTCCTTCATCATGTATATGTGTATGCAGTACCCACGAAGGCCAGAAGAGGGCGTCATATTCCCCATGGGACTGGAGTTACGGCCACCTTGTGGGTGTGGGAAGAGCCTCTGCAAGAGAAGTCAATGCTCTTACGCATGGAGTCATCTCTCCAGCCCCACTATCATTACTTTTTACAGTATCTATACCTTCGATTTTAGGCCTTAGACCCAAGTTAATTGTGTAACATAGTCCTGGAATTAGGAAGAAAATGAGGTGAACTCAGTTCACAGGGGGCTTAATAGGGACCCAAACATATTACTAGGTGCCAGAGTTGGGCATAGAATATAGGTTTATGGTTTTTTTTCCCTTCTTTTGCTAACAGATGTGTTTATGAAGACTTGTATTCCAGATAACAGGTATCTGATTGTCCATGTTTATACAGGAGCAACAGCCTGAAACAACACATGCTGAGTACAGTTCTAAATAATAAAGCTTAAACTTTAACTCAGAGTCTTTTGGAGCAAATAGTTTTGGAAGGTATCTACTCTGAGAGGACAAGAACCCTGCACTCGCAGTCCTTAAATTCCAGTCTATAATTTAGGTGTCAGCGAAGCGCATCAAAATGGCCCCTTCCATAAAACTATGGTAAATTTGCTTTCTAAAAGGATTTTTTGTTGTTTTTGTTTTGCTTATTTTACCCATTGAGCAGGAAGAAAAAAATTAGGCAAGAGGTGGTGAAAATTACCGCCTGTATCATCTATCAAAGTATCTATTACTCTCAGATCCTACAGAACCTGGATTTCATCATTAGCTTCGTCCTGCTTATTTCCTCACCTCCACAGTAACCACTTTATCTTCTGCTTGGTAAATAGTCAAGTGGTCAGTATTGATTAAAGCACATAGTACATGGCTCTTTATAACTCTCAGAGTGCTTTTATACTCAAACCTTGAAAAGAAGGAAGTGTCGTTATGTATATGTGGTGGCTCATGCTTTTAATCTTGCCTTCAGGTAGGGGGGGATATGAATGTGTATGAGTTCAAGTTCATGGTCTATATAGCATATTCAGCCAGCTACTGTGCTCTCATGTTCCTCTTTGTAACATAAATGTGCTTGGTTTATTTCCTTTTGTTCATTTTTCTTTTTAGTTTTTGGAATTACATTTATTTCTGTGTATGTGTTTGGGCACACGCACCCCCCCTTCCCAGGCACTTGGAGGTCAGAGGCCGACTTACAGGGGCTGTTCTCTCCTATTGTGTGGAATGAGGATTTATCTGCTGAGCCATCTCACTGACCCTGGTCTTTTATTTATCCTCCCTTTCTTCATCAGGAATCTTGGGCCAAGGCCTCTTGTAGATTTTTGTATGACAGAATTTTCAAAGCTTTTTCTCCTACTGATTTGTTCTAGATCTACACATACCATTATTAAGGTGAAAGCTGGTTTCAAATGAAAGATTTTGGAGTTTCTGAATACTATACAACTGTGGGGCATCAGCCTCATGTGAGTGTTCTACATTTATATTTATAACTGTATTGAAAATTACATTTTCAGAGGATTCAGGATTGTTGTCTTTTCAAGGAGATTTGGGATGTGTCTGGATTCCAAAATATATTTTAGCAAAAAATTAATTTTTAAGAAGTCCCCAGTTAAAGGGAAAATTTGAAAATTGGAGATAGTTTGGAATTAATAAGCACAGGAAAATGTTGAATTTGAGTATCCCAGTAAATGTGCTTATATAGGTAGGCCTGTTTCCTTATAGCTTTTATTCTCTACTTCCAGATGTGTTTATGTATATGTGCTTATAAGCAAGGAATGTGACTTTTTAAAATGGAGATGTATGTTTTATTACTTAAATGTCACTTTATTCTAGAAAGACATTCCCATTTACAAAGACTATATAAAGAAAGGATTTAATTTTATTCAACCTTTTTCAATGCACATTTAATTTAGCTTCAAATAGTGGTCCACTGTGTAAAATTATTTTTCAGAATAACTTACTAGAAATTGTTACTAGAATTCAGAATTTCAGAATAACTTACTAGAATTGTTCAGAAAAACTTCAGTCCTGTCTGTGTTAGAGGCTTTCGTTTTATTTTATCCTTAGTAAGAATGCCTGTAACCTGACATTTCTTATTGCCCATAGATTAAATAAAGAACATTATTCAGGTAATTTGAATTTATATAATAAAGTAAGGATTTAACTTCAGATAGATCTCTAAGTAAATAAAGTAGGCTAACATTCATTCTATCTAGGGTTTGGTATTAAGGTGGTCAGGGGCCTCATGTGTGCTAGTAAGGCCAAGCACTGTACTACTTAATTACAATCCCAGCTGCAGTTTGTGTATGTGTGTGTTATATATACCCACCGTTTTTGGACAGGATCTTGATATGTATCCCAGGGTGGCCTGGAACTCAGGACCCCTTCTACCTCTAGCTCTTGAAATTCTGGGATTACTGGAGGCCACAGGATTATTTATGGGAAGGAATTGGTTCTCTCCTTCCACTATGTGGGTCCCCTAAGATCAAATTCAGATGATCATCAGACTGATCATCTCATCAACCCCTGAATATATTCTTTACAAGCAGGTTAAATTTTTAAATTATGTATATACATGTGTGTCTTTATGGGTATGTGCCCGTGAATGAAGGTGACCATAAAGCCTGAAGGTGGCATTGATTCCCCTGGAGCTAGAGCTAACAGGCAGTTTGTATGTGGCCTGATCATTAAGTTTAAAAAGGCAGAATTCTGAATTAAGTCTGGCTCTTCGATTTTGCCAGTGATGGTTGTAATATTCAAGGACTGAAAGTGAGAGAGGGAAAGCAGGGCTGGGGATTTAGGCTTGGTGAATCCTAACCTCTCTACGTACTGTATATGATTCCATAGATAATGTATTGCAGGTCCACATCTCTGGTTTGAAACCATTAAGGTCCTGTGTTTTGGGCAATGTTTTAAAAGGTGGCAAGGTACATGTTCTATAAAGTCCTGCCACTGGTGTGGGCTACTCTTAATAATCAGGCACATTGACATCTATTTTTTTCTTTCATTTTCATAAAAAATCAAGATTGTAAAACACAGTTAGATCAAATCTTAGTTTTCCACCATGTAAATTATGAATTAAAAATTTTTTTGTTTACATTTTGAATTTCTAAATTGGGAGATGTGGATCTGTAACAGCAAAAATTGGACAAAATATTTCTAAGTTTGATGGAACTTTTGCTTATTGAGCAACTTTTAGGTGTTAAATGTTCTGCCAGGTACACATTTAAAAATCATGCAGGGACTCTTCAAGCAAAGTACAACTTATTCCCATTTATGTGTGAGGCCTGAGGCTTGGAAAAATTAACTGGTCTAGTTCTCTGATCACTAAGAGAAACTGGAATTTGAATCAGGTGTGAACAACCCAGTGTTACTGTCATAGGGTGGTTTTCCTTTGATGATAGCACATTGTTATTGTCCAGGAGGTTGCAGTTTTTTATGTAAGACTTTATAGGGAGGGTTGACTTTAAAGTATGCTTATGGGAATGGTTAGAACATTTTTTTTTTTTTTGAGTGACAAGATTAATAGAAGACATGTATTTGAGTAGGCAAGAAAAACCAAAAATGTTTAGTGTGTACTTTATAGGGGAAATTCATGTATTAGGTGACATTTTAAGTTGATGTACCTTGGGGTTTTTTTGTTGTTGGGTTGTGTTTTGTTTTTGTTTGTTTTTTTTTTTTTGTCTTTTTGAGACAGGGTGTCCCTGTAGCTCCAGCTGGCATAAAACTCACTATATATACCAGTGGTCTTGAACTCACGGGGATCTGCCTGCCCCTGCCTCCCGAGTGCTGGGACTGATAGTGTGAGCCATCATGCCCAGCTCTGGTGTGGAATTTCTGATTGATTTTCCTGTCTCTGCCTCCCAAGTATTGGAATATCAGTTGTGTACCATTACCACTACCGGCTGTCCTTTTCTTTCTTGAGGCAGGGTCTCATGCAGCCCGGGCTTTTCTCAAACTTGCTGTGTAGCTAAAGTGACCTTGAGATTATGAAGACCTTTCTGCTTTAACCTGAGTGCTGGGATTGTAGTTATTGACCACGACACCCAAAATGTAGCATGTTCTTAGTGTTTTTAGTTCTTGGTTAGTGATACTAATGTCAGAAAAGGAAGCATAACAGCCAGAGAAACTTCAGTAGATTTGGATGACAGAATTTTATTCTTAATCTTTTTAATTTTATGTATATGGGTGCTATCCCTGCATGTGTGTAAATGTACCTGTGTCATGCAGTGCCTGAGGAGAACAGAAGAGGATGTCAGACCCCCTGGAACTGAGAGTTACCACGGACGGTTGTTAACCATCATGTGGGTGCTGGGACTTGAACCTGGGTCTTCTGCTAGAACAGCCAGCGCTCAGAACCACTGATCCATCTCTCCTGCCCCATGAATTTTCAGAGCTTTTTCTTACTGGTTAGATCTACAGGTTCCATCATTATTAAGGAGAAATCTGGTTTCCCAGTTTCTGAATACTATGCAACTGTAGGACATCAGCCTCATGTGAGTGTTCTACATTTGTGTGATTTACTCTTTCTAGCCAGGTGAATTGGATTACAAACTTTTGACTACTTGAACTTAGTAATTAAGGTATTATTAAAGTAAGGTGTTCTGTTTTCATTTAAAAAAAAAAAATTCTCCAAAGAGAAATGTAACTGTATAATTCTAGAGTCAGAAGTAGCTTCTTTTGGATTTTTTTTTTTTTTTTTTTTGAGATAGGGTCTCTGGTCCTTGATGACCTAGAATTCAACTATGCCTCCAATTGTGGCCATTCTGCCCCAGACTTCCAAGTACTTAGGATTATAGTCATGAGCCATCAGACCTGGCAGCTTTTGTGTGTGTGCTAGGATTTGAACCTTACAGTACATGCAAGACAAGTACTCTACCATGCAGCCATAGTCTCGGCCCTTAATTTTTTTTTAGCTTTATATGTGTGTACCTGTGCACATGCACACATGCCACTGCACACAAATGGAGGTCAGGGCATAACTTTGAGGAGTCAGTTCTCCACCTTTATGTGGTTTCCAGGGATAGAACTAGGATTGTCAAACTTGATGTTGTCAGGTTGCACACTTGCTGAGCTATTTCACTGACCCCAGCCTTTTGGGTTTTTCAGACAAGGCATACTGTGCACAATAGGAAGAAACCACTTTGGCCAACTGGACATCCCTTTAGTTCCTTGTGAAATATGAATCATTATCTAGATGTTAGGAATAGGTTTGTTATAGAAGCATGGGGTGTTCTAAAGAAACTGTAGATCTTTGAAATACTTAGATAAAGAGACCATTGACTGGATGCCAGGGGTGTTAACAGCTGGGTAGTTCATGTTTTTAAACATGTTCTTTTTAAATTGTGTACATCCTTCTTTGGTTATCTTCTACTGAAATAATCTTCAAGGAAATTTCTTGGGCTACTTAAAGTGTAAAATGTTTCATTTGACAAGATAAAATGAGCTACTTGAAAACTAAAAATTAGCTTAACTCAGAAAGTAGAAGTCCACCCTGCCATTTGTCGGGATAGGGCATTTGGAACTTACAGATCGGTAACAACTCTTCCTTGATGACTTGTTACTTTCTTTTTTGGCCTTTTTGAGATCTGCCTTCCTCTGCCTCCCTGGTGCCTCTGTCTCCCTGGTGCTGGGACTAAAAGTGTGAGCCACCACGCCTAGATTTTTTCTTTTTTAATGTTCTTATTATTTTATGTGTATGAGTGTATTGACTGCATACACCTGCTGTGCAGTACCCTTGGAGATCAGAAAAGGGTGTCAGATCCCCTGGAATTGGAGTTATGGATGATTGTTAGCTGCATGCAATGTGGGAGCTAGGAACTATACCTAGGTCCACATCAGGTGGCTCATAACTGCCTTTAACTCTAGTTCCAGGGATCTGACTCACTCTTATCACCTCCATGGGGGCACCGCACCTGAATGCACATACATCCACACACTCGGGTACATGCCCATACCCACATAAATATTGTAATAATAATAATAATAATAATAGTAATAATAAAACAAGGGGTTGGAGAGATGGCTCAGTGGTTAAGAGCACTGGCTGCCCTTACAGGACCCAGGTTCGGTGCCCAGCACCCACATGGAGCTAATAACTGTCTGTAACTCCAGTTTCGGGATCTCAAAAAAAAAGGGCAATTTTATATACATGTGTCTATATCTATAGATAGATAGATATTTTTTTGTTTTTTAGCCTGATGTGGTGATGCATACCTATAATCATAGCATGTGGAAGGCTTAAGGAAGGAAGATCATTACTTTGAAACCAACCTAGGCTACATACTGAAACCCTATTTCAAAACAAAATTTTTTATTGTTTTTATTTTATGTGTATGAGTATATTGCCTGCATGTATGTAAGTGCATCCGTCTCTTTCAGTGCCTGAAGAGGCCAGAAAATGTCGTTGACTTCTCAGGAACTAGAATTACAGATGGCTGTTAGCTGCCATGTGGGTGCTAAGAATCGAACCCAGGTCATCTGCAAGGTCAGTTAGTACTCTTAACATTTGAGCCATCTCTCCAGTCCCCGGAAACCTATTTAAAAAAAATTTTTTTTGACTAAAATAGGAAGGGCTAGAGAGATAGCTCAGTTGTTAAAAGAGTACTTGGTGCTCTTCCAGAGCATTCTGAGACAACAAGCCCTTGTAAGTCTAGCTCTAGGGAATCTGATGTCCTTTTCTAACCTCAGGTGGCATATACTCACACATTTTTAAAAATAAAGAACTAATGTAAAAAAAAGAAAAAAATAGAAGAGGATACCTCATTTCTTATGAAAGTGAGCCCCAAATCTGGATATCTTTTTATAATCTATTTCTTCTTTTTAATACTTTATTATGTTTATGTGTATGAGTGCGTGGTCTGGTAGGTAGTGCTCGAGGAGATCAGAAGAGGGAATAGTTGTTATAGTATAATTTTCTCTAGTATCTTTTTTTGGTCTTTTTGAGACAGAGGTCTCCCTGTAGTGCCAGCTGGCCTGGAACTTGGTATATAGACCAGGCTAACCTGGAACTCACAGAGATCCACATGCTTCTGCCTCCCAATTACTGTGATTAAATGCATTTGCCACCATGCCTAGCCTCTCTGATATTTTCATTTGCTGTTTTTCTTTTAAAATGCTGGCTAGTGGGGCTACAGAGATGGCTTGCTTAGTTGTTAAGAGCACTGGCTGCTGTAGCAGAGTACCTGAATGTGATCCCTAGCACCCATAATATCATCTAACAACCATCTGTAACTCTGGTTCCAAGGGATCTGATATCTGGCCTCTTGGACACTGCATGGCATGGGTGCACTTACATACATGCAGGCCAAATACTCATAAAATAAAGTAAATAAAATAAGCCGGTCATGCACGAGCAAATGGATTTCAGTGATTGGTAGGAGTTTGTGACTGACAGATTGAAAAGCATTGTTCATCTGAAAGAATGAGATGTTCACCAAGCAATTTGAAATTAAAGTTAGATTTTTTTAAATTTATTAATTTGTATTTTATGTGTATGAGTGTTTGCCTGGTATACATGAGTACACCACGTGTGTGCTGGGCTTGAAGAGGCCAGGGTTGGATCCCCTGGAACTGAAATTAGAATTTTAAATAATTAACTGTAGGATGAAAGTAGACGTTCAGTCAGCATTAGCTGAACCAAACCATACAGTAAATTAGTTTTTGTGCTTAATTTAAGAAAATGGTTGTATTCTGCATGTTATAAAATGTAAGGTCCTGATAATTAGATTAGGGTTTGCATTTGATAGTGTTAATTCAGCTTTCTTTACCTAGATTTCAGATAAATGTGTGAAGGCTTGTTGTAAAATAGAGCTCAATTCTGTGATCTCAGTCATTTTCTCATTTTTAAAGACATGGTAATTTCCATCTCTAAAACATTGTGATCCTTAATTAGAAACAGAATGCTTTTTCTTTCAGAAGACAAAAACAATATTCCTGGTATATGAAACCAACATTCTGTTCTTTTTTTAAAAAAATTTTTTTTTATTTGTGTTTGTACCTGTTAATGAGTGCTTATGGAAGCTAGAGGATAACTTGTGGGAGTCTGTTCTCTGCTGTCATGGAGGTCCCAGGGATTCAACTCAGGTCATCAGAATGTGACAGGTGCCTTTAACACTGGCCCCCAGCATTGTGTCAGGATTTAGTAGAAAGAAGTTGGTAATTTAAAATCCTGTTGGGGATAGAGCACTGTTGAGAGAGCATCTTATGTAACTCTGGCTGGCCTTAAACTCACTCTAACCAAGGATAATATTGACTTCCTGATCTCCTGCCTTTACCAAATCCCAAGTGCTAGGTTTGCAGGTTTGTACCAACAAACTCAGATTTTAAAAACCCGTTGCCTTTAAATTACTTTGATTTGCCTACTTTTGAGACCAAATAGCTAACTGTGACCAAGTTTTTTATTTTTTCACTTTTTATTTGGGATGAGAATTATCAGATAGAACTAGCACTGAGCTACATTTTAGCCCATAGTTACATTCTTTCCTTTTTGTTGTTGTTTTGTCTAGATCTTTTTGAGAGAGTCCCTGGAACCCCAAACTAGCCTCCATCTCACAGAGGTGCCTCTGCCTCCCTAGTTCGGGGATTAAAGGCATTCACCATGCCCGGCTACCTTCTTTCCTTTGTGTTTAAGGCAAGATCTCCCTGCATAACCCAGACTGGCTTCAAACTCACAGCAATCCCCGTTTCCCACTCCCAAAGCTGGAGTTGATGGCATATGCTACCAACCCTAGCTTCAAGTTACAGTCTTAAGTATACACATTCTGTCAGCCACAGTAGAGAGTTGAAAGTTTCTGTGGTCCTCTTTTGTATTGCTGTGTCCTTGTGTTAACAAATTATCTTCTAGTGCAAACTTTTAGGCTTGTTCAGGTGGAACTCCAGTTGACTTGAATGATGGAAATTGCTATAATTCAATTGATGGCATAAAAATAGCTGCTGTTTGCTGTTTTTTCCAACTTAAAGCTTGAAATATAGACAAAATGAGTTAATATTAAAAAAAGAAATTAGAAGTAATAGTAGCTATTTATTGTGTAGTTATTTACTCAGCACTCAATTCCGGTACAATCTTGTTGTACATTCCTCCCAGTTTACAGTTGAAGAAACAAGTTCAATGAGGAAAAAATTCAATTATTCAAGAACTTAGAACTAATAAAGTTTCTATGTAGCTGTGGCCCAGGCCACCTCTATTTATTTATTTATTTATTTATTTATTTATTTATTTATTTATTTATTTTGAGATGGGATCTCACTGTGTATCACTGACTGGTCTGGATCTCACTTCGTAGGCCACGCTGGCCTCAAACTCATAGAGATTCACCTGCCTCTGCCTCCTGAGGGATGGGTTGGTGGGTGTGTGCCACTCACTACTCCTGACTAGTTGGTAATGTTTAGAAGTATTCTAATAAGACTGTTTCTTGGTATTTGGCTGGAAGTAGAACTTCTCATGACCTTGAACTTAAGTTACCCTCCTCTTAAGTATAGATTTGTATCCTGGTGGGTCTTCTCAATTTCTAATTTTTTTTAGGAACAAGTTAATAAAAAATGTATTTCAGAACTAGGCATGGTGGTAGGCCCATGCCTTTAATCCAGCACTTAGGAAGTAGAGTCAGGTGGATCTCTTTGAGATCAAGATCAGCTAGGGATATGGGAGCCCCTGTCTCAAAACAAAATGTACTTCAGACCTAAATAAGACAAGTCTCCAAGTACCCTTACCTCCCAGCTAACAGTGGGAGATTAGTTCCTAGACCAAAATTTGAATACTTCAGTCCATTTTATAAAAATGTAGCATTTGTATATGACCTGTGGATAGTACACTCTCTTCCACACTGAGCCACCTCCCCAGCCTGTCTTTGACTTTAAATGATACCTAAATGCATGTTAGCGGGATTATTCCTCTGCTTGGGTTAAATGTAGTTGGTGGCATGCTTTTCTCCTAGTCCTTTCAGTTTATCTGTTTACATCCATTTAGGAGTGCAGGCCCTTTTGCCTGTGTGTCCGTTCTAGCATGATTCGTTCTTCCAAAGGAGTAATTTTGAACTTTTCAAATACAAAATAGGAAATTTGAAATTAAGATTTGTTGTAGGTGTTAAAAATGACTTACATGGTAGGAAGCACTTGAAATCATTTAGAGTCAGGGAAGATAGCTAATAAATTTGTGAAGCTGTCCTGGTTTTTCAAACTATTCCCTTTTGGTGAGGGAGGGTACAACAGAATCTTGCTATAGCCCAAGGTGGCCTGGAACTTGATCCTCCTGTTTCAGCCTCCTAAGTGCCGGGATTACAAGTTAACAGACATATCTTGGGAGCTAGAAAAATGATGGCTCAGGGGGTTTAGAGCATTTGCTGCTCTTCCAGAGCATCCAAGTTCAGGTTCCTGTACCCATATTGAATACCTCACAACCACCTGTACTTCCAGCTCCAGAGGATCTGACGCCCTCAGGTATGCATGTACATACACACAGAAACACACAAAATCTTTAAAAAGCAAAAAGCATCTTCTGACTAAAACAGTGAATTTTTTTTCTTTTTGAGTAGGGCTTAGTATCACCATGATTTGAGAACATTATAACATTATTATATATAGATCTAACAGTAATGATGGTTTTGCAACTACAAGTGTTCATGTATTAACAGTAAGAATAAAATTGTCCATAATAAATACATGTGAGTGGACTACTTTGGTATTGTGTTTAGGGAGGTAAGGAGTGCAAAGCTTGGGAAGAACAGGATCACTAAGGTGAGTAGTATAAGAACTGTAGCTTCCAATACTTTTGGATTAACCTACTCTTTATTGAAATAGTGTGAAATACTTTTGCTGAAGTTGGGGGAATGGTTCTTGAGACAGGGTCTCATTTGTATCCCTGCCTGCCCTGGAACTCACCCTGGCCTCCAACCTGCCAAGATCCCACTGCCTCTGCTTCCTGAGAGCTGGGATTAAAGGTGTGTGTCACCATGCCTAGCCCAAGAACTATTCTGTTTATAAAATGAAAGTCATACTTTTTCTGTTATATAAATTTGTCTCTTCTTTCTACAGAAATAGGAAGGTCGTTGATTATTCACAGTTTCAGGAATCAGATGATGCAGGTATGTTTTGTAATTTCCACATATGATTTGTTACACTGACAGGACTGCCAACCTATGTGCTTTTAGAAGATATTTCTCTCTCTCCCCTCTCTCTCCTCTTCTCTTTTCTCTCTTCTCTCTCTTCTCTCTCTCTCTCTCTCTCTCTCTCTCTCTCTCCAGGGTCTTTCTGTAGACCTAGCTGGCCTGAAGCTCAAAGAGATGACCTTTCTCTGTTTCCTGAGTACTGGGATTAAAGGCATGAGCCACTACATCCACCATAGAAGTCTCTCAATTTTTTTTATTTTAAACAGCCAATTATCTATGTTAAAGAAAACTACATGAACTTGCATCTTTTTGAGATAAAGTCTGCTATGTAGCCCAGGTAGCATCAGCCTCACAAGTGCTGGTCGTAGGTATGTGCCACTATGCCTATACAAATTGTTGATAATAAATAGTTAAGCAAATTTGTTTCTTTTCTGGTTTTAGAACCCAAAGTTAGATGTCCAATAACTGATGCAGTGTTTATTATGTAAAACCCTCCTGCCAGCCAGGCACAGGGATACCAGTCTACATTCCCAGCTACTCAGGAAACAGGCAGGTAGATCACTTGAGCCCAAGAATTCCAGACCAGCTGTCACATCACAGCAATACCCTGAATCAAAAACAAGAAAAGTCTGCTGTTTTTACATAGTAAAACCTATATCTGAGGGTGTTATGTTTTTTGCATAATAAAGTAACTTGAGAGTCTTTTTGTCCTTTAATTTTACTTTATATAGTATTATACTTTGAGAAATCTTATAAAATGCAGAAAGGTATACAGAAGAATTAAAAAGCTATATGTGGGGCTGGAGAAATGGCTCAGCAGTTAAAAGCACTGGCTGCTCTTGCTGCAGAAGATCTCTGTTCAAATTCTAGCACCCACATGGCAACTAACAACTAATTCCAGTTCCAGAGGATCTGACGCCTTCTTCTGACCTCATGGGCACTGTACCACATGGTACGCTTATATACATGCAGCCAGTACACTCAAACACATAAATAGATGAAAAGAATTTTTTTCAAGCCCTTAATATGTAACCCTATTATTTAATCCTATCTCAGAATTAATACTAATTAATACTAATTAATTGTACTACGTGCCAGGAATTGTTTTAAATGTTTGCATTTAATGATTGCTTTATTAGAGCAATCCTATTGTTAAGGAATATAATGTTTGATTTACAGTTAGGGAAACCGAGGCAGAGGTGATACTTAGGTCTCCTAGTTGACATGTGGCTATTTTGTACTTTCTATTAACTTGTAACCTTTTATCTTTTTCATCTTTTAAAAATGTTAAAGGCCAGATGCAATAGGTAAAGAAAGGCATTTGCTGCCAAGCCTAATGACCTGAATCCAATCCCTAGAACCCACATGGTGGAAAGAGAGAACTAATTCCTGCAAGTTGTTCTCTGTCCTCCACGTGCACATATGGCAGGCATTCCCACACACAATCAGATATTTTTCAGAAATTTAGTTTAAGCCAGGTATGGTGGTACAGGCAGAGGTAGGTGAATCTCTTGTGAGTTCAACACCAGCCTGGTCTACATCGTGAGTCCAGGCCAGCTGGGGCTACAGGGAGACTCTTTCTCAAAAAATGTAGTTTAAAAACCGCTAGAGAGATGGTTCAGTGGTTAAGAACAGTGGCTGCTCTTGCAGAGGACCCAGGTTTAGTTCCCAGCACCCATATAGCAGTTAAAACTGTAACTTCCAGTTACAAGAGATCTGAAGGGGCTAGAGAAATGGCTCAGCAGATAAGAGCACTGACTGCTCTTGGAGATGACCCAGGTTCAGTTTCTAGCACCCACTTCAGGGTTAACAAACATCCTAACTCCAGGTCCAACAGATCTGACACTTTCATCTGACCTCCACTGGCATTGCACAACACAAGTACACTTAGATACATGTAGGCAATGTACACATACACATAAAATAAAAATAACAAATTTTAAGAAGAGGAAGATCTGATGCCCTCTTCTGGCCTCCGTTGGCATTGCTTATATGGTGCACTTCATACAAGCAGGAAAAACACTCGTGCACATAAAATAAAAATAAATCTTTTTAAAAGTAGCTTTTTAATTGAATTTGAAAAAATTGCTTTGTTTAGATGAAGATTATGGAAGAGATTCCGGCCCTCCTGCTAAGAAAATTCGGTCATCTCCTCGAGAAGCTAAAAACAAAAGGCGATCTGGAAAGAATTCACAAGAAGACAGGTAGGAGGCATTGCTTTATATTCTTCTTATATTATCAGAACTCTGAAATGAAGACAGTCTGTGATCTCTAAATTGCTAAAGTCCCTCTATGCTTTTGGAAAGTATTTACTGTCCACTTGATGTTTCATTTCGTGTTACAAAGGCCATATGTCTGTATGTCAGCCTCTTCACCATTTGGCAACTTGAATTCAATTTGAATCCAAAGTTATTTCCAGGAATGCCTTTGCAGCTTACTCAGGCTTAAGAGTATGAGCCAAAAGAGTGCCATTAAATTGTTACCTTAGGTCAGTACTGAAACTTCATTGTAGTGATAGCAAAGGAAAGTGACATTCCTGTTAGGTCACAGATCAGTAACAGAATCGTAACTATATATTGCAGAATTGTTTCACTATTTCATAACAATTCTTGTTTTAAATAGTTCAATCATTTAGACACTCTTCTTTCCCTAAATTGTTTTCATTATTATGTGTTTTTTGTTTGTTTGTTTGTTTTTTCCCCCTTCTTTCTTAATGTGGTGTCAGGACCTTGTACTTGCTAGATATTCTATTGCTGAACTATGCATCTCCAAAGCTCTTTTCTTTTAGTTTCACAAATACAGTCACGTAAGTTTAAACTTACATATAACGTGACTACACTTAGAACACGATAATGTCATTTTTGCCTGGTTTTCAAAGTATACACATACTTTGATATGTAATGTTGCATAACTTTAAGACCTTGGTGCTGTTGCTGATTGAAGAAGAATATTCATTCAGGTTGTATTGTGCTTTTCATTTAGGTTGTATTGTGCTTTATGTACATTATCACTTGGTTCTCACAACACATTGGATTAAGGGTTCAGTGATTTCATTACCAAGCAAATGGATGAGCAGATATTGAAACCATGCCTGTTGGACTTGAAAGTCCACTTTGTAACCATTAGGCTTTACCACTTCCAAATGATACTATTACAGATAGCAGCCAAGAGAAATGAAGTACTATTTGAAATACTAAAATCTCTATTAGTTATAAATAACTCAAGTCAGTTTTTTGTTGTTGTTTTGTTTCTTTTTTTTTTTTTCGGACTGGATCTCTCTGGCCCCAGCCGTCCTGGAGTTCACTATGTAGATCAGGCTAGCCTCAATATCAGAGATCCACCTACCTCTGCCTCCCAAGTGCTGGGATTAAAGGCCTGTACCACCACGCCTGGCTGTCAAAATATTTTTAATTATATTCATATCTATATATATTTCTCCCAAGAATGAGCTGTTTATGGTCTGTTACAATGTCTCATGTCATTATATCTGGCCTGAGGAAAGACCAAGGTCTCATTGTATGTCCCTGGCTAGTTTTTAGATCAACTAACCACAAACTTGCCTTTCATATTACTACAACTCAATCTTCTGTTGATTTTTTTACTTTACTTTGCCATAATGGTGCTTGGTGATTAACTGTCTATGTAAACTCATTGAAATAGTGGCTCCTGGGACTCAGAGCTTTGCTCATGCTAGGCCCCTGGTTGATTCTCCCTCCCCCTCGAATATTCTGAAAAGCAGGCCTGTGTTGAGATAACTTTGTTTTCCTTGTTGAATCTTGGGAAGCAATATATTTTTCCATAGTAACTACAGTTATGCCTGTTAACAAACACGCAGTTTCATTCTTCAGCGAAAAGTTATTTTAAGTGTAAGATAGATATTAGAAAATCTGTGATCAAACTGTTTGAGGTTTTTTTAGTGGGGGCAGGAGGACAGGGTCTTAACTGCCTTCCCCCCACCCTACTGAACAGGGTCTCACTATATGTATCAGACTGACCTTGAACTCACCTCACAGAGCCTCCTCCAGTCTCTGTCTCCCAAGTGCTGGAATTACAATCCTATACCACAATACAACCTAAATGAAAAGCACAATACAACCTGAATGAATATAGGATTGGCTTAGGGTTTTACTCTTTATAATTCAGGCTTGCCTAGAACATACTATGTAGTCTGGTCTGGCCCCTAAACTCACGTCAATCCTCCTGTCTCAGTATCCTGAGTGCTGGAATTGCTTATATAAGCAGCCATACCCAGCTGTCATTTAGATTTAGATGTAAGCATTTACCTTTTTTTTTTTTTTTTTTTTTTGGTCTTATAGTGAGGATTCAGAAGAAAAAGATGTGAAGACCAAGAAAGATGATTCTCACTCAGCAGGTAAACAAATGTTTAATGCTATAGGAATAAGTCATATTCATTTATTAACAAGCAGTATTGTGTGTCAAGTACTTGCAAGTTCTGGGATTATAAAAGTGTTTCCATTTTCAGAAAAGCAAAAGTGATTTTCAGTCCTCATGGCTGTTTTTAAGTATCTACAGGTTGCTTTTGTCCATAATCAAGATCAAAAACTTGCACATGAATAAGAAAATGACATTAAAGTAAGAAAATGTCGTTTGAAACAATAACTATAGAGAAAGGGTTTTGTAAACATTTTAAATTAAAAATTAATTTGAAACATGGTGGCATGTGCTGGTAATCTTAGTACTTAGGGTACTGAAACAGGATTGCTACAAGTACAAAGCCAGTGTTACATAGAGATACCTTGTCTCAATAAGGGGCTAGAGAGATGGCTTAACAATTAATAGCACTGGCTGCTCTTACAGAGCACCCAATTTCAATTCCTAGCACCCATGACAGGTAGCTCACAACCACCTGTAAACTCCAACTCCATGAGATCAAGCATCTCTGGACTTCTTGGACGCTTGCATTCACATACCCACTCACAGAAAGACACATACATACACACATGCACACACACACACATTTAATTAAAGTTAAAACTAATCTTTTTATAAATTAATGAGTAATTTCCATGAATAAATTCAATCCTAAAGACTTATTGTTTGGGATTATTTTAAATTTATTCCTTATTGCTTCTGCTACTTTAATGTTGGCCTGTGTACCCCTACAGTATCTAGTGACCTTAAAATAATGTATAGTGAGCTTTGTCATTCATTTTCTTGTGACCCCTAATTTAAATCTCTTACCTTTATTAGGTTTTTGAATACTTCAAGATGCATGACTATGTACTTACTCATTAAAGTGTAACTCCTGCCAGGTAGATTCAGTTTAGGGCCTGCCAAGTTCAGCTCTATTCTCTTAATTGTCTCTAGATTTTTGGCATTTAACATGATCTGTTAAACATTGACCATGGGAGTGGGGAGGAACTCATAAAGTTCCACCTCTAGCTGATGAGCTGTCTGGAAGCTGATGGCTGCTGGGATGTGGTCACTGATGGGTTGCTTGTGATATAGCAGAAGATAGTGCACGTGCAGCCAGCACTAATTGGATTTACTGGGTGGTGATAATGTTGTTGTCGTCTTTTGAGACAGGGTCTCCCTGTAGCCCAGCTGACCTGGAACTGGCTACATAGACCAGGCTGCCCTTGAACTCACAGAGATCCACCTGCCTCTGCCTCCCGAGGATTAAAGGCATGTGCCACCAATCCCAGCAGGTTTTTTTTGTTTGTTTGTTTTTGTTTTGTTTTGTTTGTTTGTTTGTTTTAAGCTAAACATGAAGTTTTGAAGAGTATGTATTGGGAATCATCCAGGGGAAGGTGGTGGGGAGGAATGGGGGCTGAATATGATAAAAATAGATTATCTACATGTATGTAATTCTCAAAGAATAAATAAAAAGTACAGTAGGTTTCTCTTATATTTATTATATGTGTATGAGTATTTTACCTGCATGTATGTAAGTGCTCTTGTGTTCTGCAATGCCCATGGAGGTCAGAAGAAGGTGTTGGATTCCTTGGAACTGTAGTTACAGGTGGTTATTAGCTGACAGACATGTGGGTGCTGGGAATCAACCCCTGAGCTATCATCTCTCTAGCCCTAGGTTTGTTGGGTTTTGTTGTTGTTTTAAGGAGGAAACATTGACCATGACAAAGTTTGTAAGAGTCCCATGTTTTAGAAATATGACACTAAACCTTAGTGTGGAGTGAGGGAGTCTACAAGTCTCTAAGAAAACTATTTTAGACACTAATACAAATGCAGCTTGATCTGGAGCCAGCAGGCTAGCAGCCTGCCCTTTATTCAACAGATTATTAACAACCATGTTTTGAGAAAACATTAATTCATTGTATATAAGCATAATTTTTGCTGATTTACATTAAAAAAAAAATACTCCTGCCGTTCTCTAAATTAAAATAGTCACCCAGTTCATTATGTGTTTTGTATCTTAGGATGGAGATCATTGAAAGACATTCTTCACTCTTCTACTATTTTACTTTTTCTGACTTTAGCTTCTAAAATCAATAAACAGCTTTAAGTGTAATTGGTAATTTTTGGATAAAACACTTTTGCAAGTTTAAAGTGTTATAGGTGCCGTGTATTACTTTGAGTTTTGCAATTAACTTAAAACTACATAGGCCTGGGGGCTGGAGAGATGAGAGATGGTTTAGTGGTTAATAGTACTAGCTGCAGGGTACCCAGTTTCTATCCCCAGCACCCACATGGTTGCTAGCAACCATTTTAACTCCAGTTCCAGGGGAATTAGACACCTTCTTCTGACCTTCAAGGGAATTCATTGCACATCACAGGTTCACTTACACATGCAGACAGTATACTCATACACATAAAATACAATACAAATAATGAGTAATGGAGTTGGAAAGATGGATCGGCAATAATATGCTAACATATAAAATACAAATATGAAGTAGGGGGTTGGGGAGAAGGCTCTGGTTAAGGCTGCTCTTGCAGAAGACCTACGTTTGACTCTCAGCACCACCTGGCAACTAACAACCATCTGCAGCCATCTGTAACTCCAGTTCCAGGGAATCCAGTGCCATCTTTTGACTTCCACCGGCATTGCATGACACTGGTGCACTTACATACATGCAAGCAATATACTCATACATTAAAAATAATATAATAAAATAGTTTTTAAAAATGTCATTAGTATATAGTCTTATTTGATTCTTGGTTACCTCCCTCTTTGTATTTTGCAGAGGGAGTTTGTGAGGGTAGATGGGCTTGTTTTGGAGACAGGAACTCTGTATAGGGGTCTTTCTGGCTTGGAACTGTTTGTAGACTAGGCTGATCTTGAGCTCGAGGAGATCTGCCTGCATCTACCTCTTCACAGCTGGTACACCCTGAGGTTTTCATTGTATAAGTTTTAATCCAATTTTCTATAGCGCAGATGGGCCTTGACCTCTTGTTCTTCTAGCTGGGATTATAGATGTGCACTACCACATTTGGCTTTAAGGAATTTTTAAGGGTTTACTTGTAGAATGAAATAAAGCTGTAGTTATATTCTACATTAGTAAATGCAAAGTTCTTTGATCATTGTCTTACAATAACTTTTATATTGCAGAGGACAGTGAAGATGAAAAAGACGATCATAAAAATGTGCGCCAGCAACGGCAGGCAGCATCTAAAGCAGCTTCTAAACAGAGAGAGATGCTTTTGGAAGATGTGGGGAGTGAGGAAGAGCCAGAAGAAGAGGATGAGGCACCATTCCAAGAGAGTATGTGGAATTTGCTATTGTTCTTTGAGACAGGCTCTCATGTAGCCCAGCCTCACATAAGTGAAGATGACCTGGAACTTCTGATCCTCCTGCCACTACCATTTTTAATTTTAGGGAGTGCTGGGGGGTCTCAAGATTTTTCATGCATGCTAAGCAAGCACTGTATCTGTTGAGCTACATGCTAGCACTGGTCCTTTATTTGCAATTGTAGTTTGTGACTTTGTATCATCTAAGATGCTAAGTGTTTGCATCCAGTCTCTTAAGTTAGTCAGTAGTCTCTGTTAAAAGAACATGTGCCACTTTTCCAACCTTCAAAGGACCGGAATTTGGTTCCTAGCACACAGGGCAAGTATCTCACAACTGCCTGGAACTTCAGCTCCATTAGATCTATCACCCACTTCTGGCCTCTGAGGGTGTCCACACACATACACATAAGTAAAAAATAAATATTAGGAAGCATAGGCAGGCAAATCTCTGTTTGAAACCAGCTTGATCTTTATAGCAAGCTCCCTGTCAGCTGGGGCTATCGAGAGACCCTGTCTCCAAACAGGGAGGAAAAAAAAAGTTTCTTTGGCAATAAGGTTGTCCTGTAGCCCCAGCTGGCTAAAATGAAAACTGTAAAGTTTCAAAGTTCATGCCTTTAGGCCCAGTACTGGAAGCAGAGAGACAGGTAGATGTACTAGGCCTGAAGGCATGAACCACCATGCCTGGCTTTATTTATATTTTTAAATGTCAGACATTCTTATTTATGTGTATTTCTGCTTTATGTGTTTTATTCAAAGATCAGTTCAGGTTCATTTCAACAAATACTGCATGAGATTGATGGAACTACCAAAATTTACTACAGTATTTGATGGTTTTTAGGATTTGTTTGTCTGCAGTACTAGGGATCAGAGCTGGGGTAGGCTCTAGCAAGTGCTCTACCACTGAGATATTCATCCCCAGCCCTGTTTGCCCTCAGTACGTAGCCAAACTAGCTTCAAATTTGCCATCTTCTGGCCTCACCTCTTGAGCTCAGCAATTATTGGCATGTATTACCACACCCGACCTGATTTTTGTTTTCATTTAGACTCAGTCTTATTCCTTTTGTTTTCAGCGAATTCTTCAAATAAGTCAGTCATTTAAAAATCAGTAAAAATAATTAAAAGCAGTCAGTCATGTAACTTGTATGAGGTACATGCTGCACCCATTTTACAAATTAGGCTTAGCGACAACACCAACCAAACTGATAATAATAGCTTCAGATAGAGGGCAATAATGCGTGACTAAACCCTGTCCTACATTTGCTCACTCCTTTTTTTGCCTCGGAAGGATTTACACACTTAAGTTGGATATTAAAATTCTTCTTTCCTCTCAGAAGATTCTGGCAGTGATGAAGATTTCCTAATGGAAGATGATGATGATAGTGACTATGGCAGTTCAAAAAAGAAAAACAAAAAGATGGTTAAGAAGTCCAAACCTGAGAGAAAAGAGAAGAAAATGCCCAAACCCAGACTAAAGGCTACAGGTGAGCCCCAATGAAGTAAAACCAAGTTTCTGCTTTAGAAATTGATAAGAACTAAACTTTCTAACCACAGACTCTGCATCAAGACTCGGTATTAGCCTTGTATTTGATAAAATACAAGAAATCCAAAAGGATTTTGCCTTTCGCATTGTGAGTTTATCCCTGTTATTCAACTACTGTGTGTAAACAAGATTTGGGGATGACCTCTTTGTTTCAGGCACAGTGGTTAGGAACACTGTGTTCATGTAGCATAGTCTAAGCAGCTAGTGAGGACTTAAATGTGAAAGTGTGCAAGTCTACAGTCATACGATCAAGTTTTAGGTTCTGGTCTCCAGCCCATCCTCTGTTCTTTTAGGATAAAATACTGGCAGTAAAAACAAAGATGGATCTGCTGAAAACAAAGGTCCTTTTAACCATAAGTATTCCTCTTTTGAGCCCTCATGGTTTCTGCTAGATACTTTACTAGTTGGAGCTAGTTTGTTAATTGAATCAGAAATCTAGATTTGCTTATAGTTCTTTTCTGGCAGAGTTCATGGTTTGGTTTGTTATTTTTTTTAACTTTCACTCATCGCTTTATACTATTAAGGGTGATGGAGCTACCAAAAGTTTTTTGATAGCTTCAGTTTCTGCTCAGAATAAGTCGTCATTCTCACTAGGGACAATCTCCTTTTTCTGTGGCCTCCTATTTCCTTATTAAAAGGATTACTACCAGCATAACATTAGATGTTAACAAGAGATTATTGGCTAGATAGCAATAGGTTTAACCTGATGTAAACATTGCATACACAGATCATACATATATAAAAATATATACATGTGTACAATTTTATGTAAAAGAATTTTAAGAAATTGTAAGAAAATGCTATGGCATATTGTAGCAATTTATTATGACTGCTTAGAAAGTGAAATTAATGTTTTTGTGCCTTTTTATGAGATTTTTTTTTTAAACAAACGATTCTTACAAATTAATTGTTTTATATTTTTTTAGCTGATTTTTTTTTTCTTTCCTTCCCCAAACTGTAATTTTCCTTCTCTCAGTGACACCAAGTCCAGTGAAAGGCAAAGGGAAAGTCGGTCGCCCCACAGCTTCAAAGGCTTCAAAGGAAAAGACTCCTTCTCCCAAAGAAGACGACGAAGAAGCAGAAAGTCCTCCAGAAAAGAAGATATCTGCGAGCCCCCCAATGGAGAAATCTGGAGATGAAGGATCTGAAGATGAAGCCCAGTCAGGGGAAGATTAAAAAGTGATGATGGTTTGGAGAGAGTCTATTAAGGAAAAAAAAAGGAAACCTACTTAAGATAGGACACGGTTTTGGCTATGGCTTGACTCATGGGCTTTCAGTGCTTTTTCATTTGTCAAAAAGAATCTCAATCTCTCTCTCTCCTTCCGTCTCTCTCCCTCCCCCTCTCTCTCACTCTCTTTCAGAGAAAACCATTGTATGTTGAAGTGTTTGAGTTGCCATTTTATTAGTCTTTTCTCTTTGCCGTCTCCCTTTCCCAATGAAAGCCATGTCAAATAATCACTGGAGTGACTGCTTCATCGTTTTATCTTTTAATGAAAGGTACACACAGTTGTAAAGCAATAAGATTGGATATGGACACTATGGAAACTGCTTTCTGCTTAAAGAATGGTGTCTTGAACAGTGATCAGCTAGAAAGGGTTAGTTAGAAATGATCTTTTCCTGTACTTTTGAAAAACCAGTTGTCATTTAACATGAGCTTATATGTCTTTATGCATAAGTGTGTAAATGTAAAAAAAAATCATGACTCTAAACTTACACTGGTGAGGGAGCTGATAACCATGAATTCCGGATTGCTAACTGAAAGTACTCACATTATTCCCCTAAGATATGGGAGGGATTGGGGTCCCTGATTTTGTTTGGGAATGTGGGTTTTCCTTTTTTTATTTTATATTTGTTATTCTCAAAAGAGACTCAGAGCCAGTGATCTTTTTATCTTACTACAGTCTTTAAGGAGCTTAAAAAAAAAAATGGGCCACCAAAATCAGAATCACTCTCAATTTCATATTTCATTGTCTGATAGTTCATATTTTTAAAATATATATGTATCCTGTTTTTTGGATAAAATTTTACCAAGAATCAAAAAGCTAAAAAGAGAAGAATTCCCTTGAATTTCAGTGACAAAATGAATCTGTGCACCGGAGTGCACTTCTTTTCAGACGGACGATGTTAGGGTTTTAAGAAAATAAACTTCCAGCTGTGTAAAGTTCAGTTACACAGGATTGAGATTTTTCCTGTGTGAATACAGAGCATTGAAATTCTTTTATGCTGTCAGTGTATGTTCAGGTCTATGAACTATGCCATTTTGATTTGGAGATAAAACATTTTCTTTTTGATCTCTCAATCTTCCCATTTCTTCATAGAGGCATGATAATGTTGACATACAACTTCTGCTGCTCCTTAGCACTCTTCTGTACATCCCCCAAGTCTCCCAGCTCTACTGTGGGATGCCATTTTCCTGGCTCTGTCTTCACTTTCTGACAGAGTGGGCGGTATGTTAAGTGATGCTTCTATACTGTGGAATTTAGTTTTGCTTCTTAGCTGGTCTAACCCCTCCTGACTGCTCATGTTTCTTAAAGCAAGGGCCTAGAGATTCAACAAGACTAGAGAACTGTATTTTAGGGTGCCCAATGTGCCATTGATAACTGACTACACATAGCCTTAGCAAACATCAGGAGATAAATAATGGGTTTGATCTTCCACATTCACAGAAACTGGGCTAATAGGAGCAATGTTTAGGGGTCCTATCATGTTTATTAAAAATTTAGTGAAATGTGATTTCTGCATTTTTTTTTCTTAAGCTAAATTTACTTTCTCAATATCCTACTTTTCTGGTTTTGTTTTTGAAGCATCAACATGTTTTATCTCAGACAATGTGGTTTTCTTATAGGTGTTCCTTAGGACAAAGGATTGTTTAAGAAGTTGTACTCTGGTTTTTAAGAACACTTTCGAAGACCATTCTTAGATCTCCTTTAAAAAAAAAAAAAGGCGACACAAACATTTTAATCCTACACTTGGTTAATGAATGAGTTTTAAACATGGCCAAACATAGAGACTTGAACATTAGTAGCAGATGTCTTACATGATGATGGAATTTATAGTTGTGAACTTTGTAATGGGGATGTTAAGGACTATTCTGTTTGCTTTAGTGGTCTTGCTCAGGTATCCATCTGTAAGAAAAGAGGCTTGAAATGAAAGCAGGAGAGTCAACATTTCCACCAGACATGTCTCCTTTTTAGGGGTATATATAACTCAGTCTTACATTCCTAGTAACATTTGGGCTTTTCTTAGATTATATTTCATGAAACTTTGAGGGTAGGTATCTTTTCAACTTTAGTCTCAATTTTTTTAAGCAGTCTTAATACATTAATCTGCTCTAACATCTGATTTTATCTGCCTGTAATTTAGAAATAATTGTGTCTTCTAAGTTCCTTGTATGATTGAGTTTCTTGTTTGGTGTCCCCTTTAAAACTAATTCATCAGATTGAAAAGTAGATTCTATTTACAGGCTGTACAGAAGGATCTCTGTCCTCAAGTGAGCACATAGGCTCTGAATGACCTTTGTTTTCTCCATTTCTTATTGGTGGTTCAAAAAACACTGGGTCTTCCCCTCAAATCATGCATGTGAATAGGACATTTAGTGGTGACTCAACTGGAAACAGGTGCTCAGCAGTCAGATTTAATAATGACATCAGGATGTGTTAACAGCTGTAAGCTGATAGTGACTGGCCATTGGCACCTCCCTTAGCTTAGCATTGGTCCCCTTTTTACTGGTGTGCCTATGGTGAAGTGGCAATAGCACTCACTGTCTTATTTTGCAGTGCTCAGGAAATGGGATGCTAGTTTGAAGGTGCTTGTCTATGTTATCTAAATTAGCTCAGCTAGGTTTACCTCTGTAACATAGATCTCAGCAGCTCTGCTGACTGACACTAAATTCTAGTTTGAAAGGCTCTTGTCAGCCTTGCTCCCCACCCAGAAATGGGAGCTTTTATGTTCTTTTAGTGGTGACTTGCTGCTGCTGCTGCTTTGAAATCCCTCCCGACCCCCAGTTCAGATGAGACTTGGGAGAGGGGGCCCAAAGGTTAAATTTTAATCTTAGCAATGACAGATTTGTCCCACTTGCCAGAACTCTTCTTCCTTTCATACCTGCACTGCATACTAATTTGATAAACTAATGAGTGCTTCTTCATTTAGGGAGGCAGTGAGAGTAGTTTTGGGTTTGTTTGGTGGGTTTCTTTGGCTTTTTTTGACAAAAGGAAATCATGATTTTGAAGAATGGTGGTTGAGTTTTCTTGAAGAAGCTATAATAATTTTCGTTTTCAAAATAACTGGTTTATCTCAGTTCAGTCTTCAATATTTGCTCTTGGTTCTGGTTGAAACAACATTTTGTTACAGGTAACAAGTTAAAAGTGGAATATGAGGTTATAGCAATATTTTGATATTTATGGATATAGACAACTCTTGGGAATATGATTTTACTCTGTAGCCGTTGGGAGTTTCTCCTTCCTCTACCGTTGAAGTGTTGAGATAGGAATGCCACCATGACAGGTGACACTTTTTAAAATAGCATACGCCCATGAATATTCAAGTAATAAGTGAATTCTTGACCTCCAGGTTTGGGGGTGGGGGAATAATGCTTTTCTTTAAACAAACTGGTTTAGGAACTGCTGTATTAGAAAGGCAAGAGCAGAACTGAATACCAGAAGCCATGGGGAAAGTTTGTTGCTGTGGAGTGAGTGCCAGTTTGAGCGGGTTCTTTTGTTTTTGTTTTGCCAATGTCACCAGTAGCTACACTGAAAAGAAAACATGCCCACCTAGGGCTTGGGGTGGGCAGTCTGAGCTGTGCCCTTCATGCTGTCTAGATGGAGGTGACAAGCAATATGCCTTTCCTGTCAAAAGGTAGGGGAAATGAAAGATTCTGGTTGCTCTTGAGGACATGTTCATCTTCTCTGGTGGAAGCTGAGTTTGCTTGAAAACAGAAAGCTAGTTGTTTTGAAAATAGAGAACTAGTTTGAGAGGATGTCAAGCTGGCAATAGCCAACTTTCTGTCTCAATCTAATTTTTCCCTTTGTCTTATAAAAATTATATGATTTCTGAATATTAAATCCATAAGTTTTGTTCAAAGCCTAATTCACAGTGGTGCTGACTGTAATAACCACTATTGAGGGGAAAAATCCCATATACTATCTTGCCATGCCAATGAGTAACTGAACTGGTAACATCTCTGTTTGAGCATGCTCTATGTGGCTGTAGAACCACTGTTGTGCAGACACTTTGTATATTGGGTAAGGGAGGGTTTTCTAGATTATGGGGGGAGGGTAAATTGGGAGTAAATTGGGATTATTTTTGTTGTTCCTTTTTTTGGTGGGGGGGTGGGTATAGCACTCAGTTTATGCCCTAAAAATAACGTGTATAAATGCCCTGAAGTGTTGTGTGGGTGTGGGTATGTCTGAGTGTGTGTTTGTATATGTCTGGCAGTTAAACCTTTGTCTTCTTTTTTCCTCCAGAAGTATTTGTTACAAGATTTGTAAATAAGAGCTCTACCTATTCTGTTTACCATGAACATGTTGCAGCAAACCTTACACACTTAATTCCTGCAAGATTTAAGACTTGCCAGGTTAAGCAGCAGCCAAGTTCTCAATAATTGTTTGCCTTGATTCATCTTTTAGAATTCATTTGCCGGCTCTAAAACTCCCAGTCTTCCTTGATTTTTGTCCTTAATCTTTCATGTTCTGAGCAGGAAGGGTCAAAGAGGAACAACCTGCTTGACTGTATTTTAGTCTATGGGTTAAGGCCCGGGCATCCCTTTTTTCCATACTGCAGTGTCATTAGATATATGATCAGACACCAGAGGGTTGGGCGTTCTTGCAATACCTTAACAATGCTGAATCTGCAGCATGGTACTAAGGAAGTTAAAGTTTGAATGTAACCACTTTATTTAAAAGTTTTTTCTTTAATTTAAATGAAATGGAGTTGAAGTGAACATGATTTTGTTGACCATGTTCGTGAATTATAGATGCAACATGCATTGGTAGAATCGTGTGATGGTCTTTTGTGATACTTAATTTTTACATATCCCAGTCTCTGTATGTATCTACATAGACAAAAAGAAAAACTCCTGCTTTGCTTTTATTGAAGGATTTCCAGGACTATGTGTCTGCTCCTGAACTTTGTTTTAACTATGTATCCTTTGCTTGTATTTTGTATTAAAAAAAAAAAAAAAAAAGGAAAAGAAGCCCTTATTGTTCAGCATGTTGGCTTTGTCCCCCCCCTTTTTTTTTCCTTTGGGGGACCTATGAAGCAAGTTATTCTTTTTTCTGTACCTTTTCTTTTGTAAACCTTTTTGGTTTGTTTTGTTTAAAAATGGCTTTATAAAAGGGCTTTTGTAACCCAGATGTGTGCTCTGTGTAATTCTTGTGCTATTTAAATCAAACACACTCTCCTTTGTGTGGTGGGGTACCTTGGCTCACCAGCTGGCAATCTAATGTGTGGATAGGTGCTGTTTCCCAAATTGTTTAGAGACTTCAGAGTGACCCCCTGTGTTGCCGAGAAAGGAACTTAACACTGTAGAGCATGGGATCCGGGGAATGAGGAACTAATTTCCTCATTGACTCGGGGAGGAGGTGTGTGAAAGAATTCCTAGTTCATTTTTCCTCCTAGCCAGTTACAAAGTGTGGAGGTTTTATTTCAGCAACCAGAATCTATTATAAGAGTGTTTCTTGGGTTTGCCAAGTACATTTCATACACTGTCAAATACCCACTAGGACTATACTAAATTGTCTTACAAGCTGCTGGATGTGGGAATCCGTTTCTGATGGAAAAGCGCTGTTGCCATGGCTAAAGAGCTATAATCCATACGACCTGTCCATGCATTGTTTAAAGGTTACTACTTGGATGGGGAACATGGCACATGTAGGAACTGGACTGAAACTAGTTATTTGGGCTTTTCTTTCCAACTCTCTTATTTATTTGCCTAGATAATCAAATATTTGCTTTAATAGTCAAATACTATAATTGAAGTACAAACTTGTGACCCTCATGACTGTACTTTGTTTATGCTCTCTGCGCATGCTCGTGTGTGTAAGTGTATTGCCTGCATGTATGTAAGTGCACCTGTGTCATGCAAAGCCCTCAGAGGTCAGAAGAGGGTGTCAGATCCCCTAAAACTGGAGTTACAGGTGGTTGTTAAGCCACTGTGTGTGTGTGCTGGGAGCCAAACAGAGGTCCTCAAAAGCAGCTAGTGCCTTATTCCCCCCACCCCCAACTTTATTTTTTTTATGTTTTGGTCCTTTTGAGACAGGGTCTCTCTGTAGCCCCAGCTAGCCTAGAACTTGCCATGTAGACCAGACTGGACTTGAATTCACAAAGATCTGCCTTGCCCAGCAAATTTTATTTTATTTTATTATTAAGACAGTGTCTCAATGCAGCACTGGCTGGCCTTGAACTCAGAGACCTCTCTGCTTCCTAAGAGCTGGGATTAGAGGTGTGTACCACCATGCCTGGTGAACTATTTTCTATATATATTGACCACTGAGACATCTCTTCAGACCCTAAACTTTATATTCTTTTTTTAAAATATTTTTATTTAATTTTTGAGATTTTCATACAAAATAATTTGATAGTATTTAGATTCCTTTCCCTATCTGCACCACCCCCACCCAATTTAATGTACTCCATTTTAGATATAATAAGGTCTGTAGAGTCTAATTTGTGCCCCCAAATGTCCTTCAGTGGGGTCTATCCATTGGACCCTGGTTAACTACGAGTCACATGTTTGAAAGAGACTGTCTCAGCCCTGCAGCAGCCATCTGTTGCCATAGTTTCCTTAAGTGCCATTAGAGCTTACCACTTCCTCATCCCTATACTGGGAAAACTTTATATTCTTAATAGAATTATAGTCCCCAGGTCAAAGTTGATTTCAATAAAAAAAAAAAAAAGGTTACACCTTTAATCACAGCTTTCAGGAAGCAGAGAGGCTGGTCGATGTCTGATTCCAATTCAAATCTGTGGATGTTTTTTGACATAACCAGATTTTGTTTCTGTGCAGAACTGAATATATAGTCAAGGGATTTCTCCCTTTCAGCGAGTGGAGTGGCACACCCCTTTAGTCCCAGCCCCTGACATGAAGGCCAGCCTGATCTACATAAGTTCCAGGCTAGCTAGGGCTACAAGGAAACCCTATCTCAAAGTCCTCCCTCCCCCCCAAAAAGATTCTTCCTCATTATTTTGATATCTCTCTCTCTCTCTCTCTCTCTCTCTCTCTCTCTCTCTCTCTCTCTCTCTCTCTCCTTTCTCTTCCAAAGCAAGTAATCCTGACTGTCCTGGAACTCACTATGTACTTGAGCTCTGCTGCATCAACCTCTTGGGTGCTGGGACCACAAGCTTGCACCATCATATCTGTTCAAAGGATTTCAGAAACTAAGAGAATAAATAGCATTTCGAGCTATTGTGAGTACTGGCTTCCAACCTGGTTCTACAGTAATATTAGTTTTGTAATCCTTTGTATTTTGCAAAGTTTGTATTTACATGCTACCCCATTAAGTTTTCACAAGAAACAAGATTGTTGTTTCTCCAGTACTGTAGAAAATAATCTGGTTGAAAGTGAGATGGGGTACTTAAAGGAAGGGCTTGAATCAGGTCTTCGTTTTTACGTTCTCACGGCTGTTATCCTATTGCTATTCTTTGGCATCTCTGAATATAGAGGAGCTTTCAAGTAATCCAAAGAATTACGTTAAAAATGCAATGCAAGGGCTAGGATTGTAGTTCAGTGGTGGAGCCCCTTAGGTTTAATTCCCAGCACTGAATAGAGAGAGAGAAAAAAATTGAAAACTTTCAATGAGGTATGACACCCCTATGTCTGCTATACACAAAGTCTCAAAATTATTTGAATACATTTGTTTTCTGGTTGTCTGAAGATGACTTGACAATAAGCATCTTGACTTCACAACAGTTGCCCTCTGCCAGTAGAGGGCAGTGTTTGTCAACCTGTTTAGGGCCATCCCTGTGCTTCCTGGTTCGATTTTAGAAGCTTTGCTCAGCATTCTGTATCTGCACACCCTACCACCTCCTTGTGTTATAGAAGTTTTATTGTCAATGTATCTACTGGTATATGCTGCAGCAATCTTCTGGATTTTAAGTGGGAAGTAGGATCTCTCAAGTTGTGCACATATGGTCTTGTATGCTATCTGTCCTGCCCTTCCAAGCTTTGTGGATAGCATCCTAAAGTGAATGTGCCTGTTTGAGCTCTCAAAACCAGGTTGTGAACTCTTGGCCCTATTTTAAAACAGGTTTTGCCTTTTGAAGTCGGCTTCCAGCTCTAAAGACTTGTTTTTTGTACAAGGAGCACTGACATGGATTCACACAACAAATATGGATCCTTGCTTTTGAGGAAATGTGGTCTTTTGTATTGCTCCTTGATCTTGATGGCTTTCTCCTACCCCTACCCCTACCCCCGCCCCCGCATCTCTTAACCCATTTTGACTTACTTTGACTGAGTCACCACTGGGAGAAATCTGTACTCCGAGGTGTGCTTCCTATTTCAATAGAGAAGTCCTGGACAAATATTGTGAAATGAATACTGTGTTAATTCTGAGGTCAGGAAGCCAGAGTTTCCATCCCAGTAAAGTAAATACTTACTTTAAAATAGGATAAAATGTTGGAAGTGATTGTTTGCCTGGACTTAGCACTCTAAGCTGGCACCCAGAAATAATGATTTGTTAAGAAAATTTAACTTACACCAGGCACAGCGGCACTCCCTTCATCCCAGCACTTGGGAAGCAGTAGGCAGAACTCTTCTGAGATCAAGGTCAGTAGTCATGGCTACATAGTGGGAACCTGTCTCAGAAAACCAAAAACCAAATAAGGAATAGGAAGAGCAAGGAAGTATGTGTGTGTAATTGGTAAGGTTTTAGCTTTTATGTTTTTTTATACGTGTGTGTACTTGGTAATGTTTTAACTATTAAAATATATATATATGTATATATGTGTGTGTGTATATATATATGCATGTATGCAGGTGTTCCTGGCTATAATAGATGAGGGCAGGTGAATTAAGTCATTGATCCAAGAAAATGATGGCTTAGATTTTAGGAAAAAACAACTACCAGTTTGGTAATCCTGGCTGATTGGGTAGATGGTAAGGGATGATTCTTACCCACAATGAGCTGAAAGTGTGTATTGATAACCAAAAATAGATAATCTATCTGAATAATACTGAGCACAGGAAAAAAAGTATGTTTTTACTTTCAAAGTAATTAAGATTGATGATCTAACAAAGCTCTTTTATAAGATATTAAATGTCTTTCAAAGACTCATTCTGTGCCATTTATAGTCATATAAATTCCAGGTTCCCTGTTTTAACTTTTTTTTACCTGCTTTTGACTTAATTTGCCTGTCTCTCTTTTCCTTCTCTTGTTTTTGTGAATGAACTGTTGGTTTCATGAGGTTAGTTTTTGAGGCAAGTACATTGTGTGAACCAGGTCACCCTGGAGGTAGATGGGAGCCAGCTGGGCTATAGAGAGCCACACAGTTGGCCTGAGTACAAGATAAACAGCATTTCCCTGTAAACCTGAAACAATGCAGAGCTTAGATTCCAAAGCTCTATTGTAGTAAATGTTGGTCTGGCTTCAGGTATGCAGGATATAGCCAGTATCTAGTTCAAGTGTGGGTATTGTCCTAGACTTGCATAATGGACCAGTGTTGGGCGTCAGCAAAGCAGGTCATCTCTTCTTGTGCCCTGCATTCCTTGGTCCTCTCCCCACCCACTCCCACGAAGCTGTAAAGCTTACTACTGGTAAGTACGTACGTACTACTCAAACTTCTCTAGAAGTCAGCACTGTTGCGCAGTCTGTAAGAAGTAGGTGCATGCTCTGGGAGACTTGAGTCTGAGTGGGGACACCAACAATGCCTGACAGCAGAAGCAGGAGTTCCTAGAATATGCATTTTCGGAACGGAAATATGACAGATATATTCGAGTCTCCAAATTGGAACCTGTGCTATAATGATCAATGTGTCATATTCCTGACAGAAGTAGGCTTAAGATAACAGCTTAGGACTCAGAATATGGGTATGTCTGGGATATTTTTATGGTTTATGAAACGAAAGCTCAAAATAGACAACTGGATTATCCCAGGGAATTGACTTGTGGTGCAGAAAACAATCAGGTTTTCAGGCTGCAGAGCTAAGGGTCCTGCAGTACACACTGTATCATGAAAAGTTTGTTTGATGTGACCCCCATTACTGTTCTCACCTTTGTGGCTTGCTTTGGAGAAGCTTTGTGGCTGGTTCTGATAAAGTCAGAAGATAAATTTACAGAAAGATCTTAGGCAAGTCACCCACCTGCCACCCACCTCTCCACCCCAAACCCCCTGCCCGTTTTTTCTTACATGATGAAAATAAGACTTTTTCTACTTCTAAGGGACATTGTGAGAGCAAGTGAGACTGGAAAATAAGCTCTGTATGCATAACATTGCAGTTGGCATTATAGACCCTCCAACTTCACAAAAGCAGCAATGCTATCTCCAAACAAGATACACTGAAGTCTATAAAGCCCCATTCCTGCAAACTGAAAGCCTTTAGCTTTGTCTCTGAAATGTAAATGAGTTATTTATTAGTAAGAAGACATTGCAAAAAGGTAATCTTTAACAGGCCCAAATAAGGGTGGTTTGAAAGGGAGAGAGAAAGGACAGTAACACCCAAGGTGGGCCCCTCCCCCCAGGGTAAGTACACGAAACTATCGGCTGGTGGTCATCTTTTCAGCTTATAGGAAAAAAATAATTTTATCTGGTGATAAAACCAGATAAAACCAAACCATATTCCTAGTTTTGGTGTATATTTCAAGTGGGAGAACATTCATTTGGATCTACAAAATTGTTCAGAAATATTTGTGAAGGACTGCAGGGGTGGGGGCGGAGGGCAAATATACCAGTAGTGAAGCACCCAGTGCTGTGTGAGGCCCTGGTATGTGAAATGACCATATTTTTGTGTTCCCTGTCTTTGGAATTTAAACCAGAAAGGAAGCCATGAAAGTGGATTCCTGGTCAATGGGAGAACCATCTAACTGATGATGTGCCGTGTTCTCAAATACTAAAGCCACACTAGAGATGTTTTTTGTGGGGCCCAGTCACAAGTCCCTTTTATGACTAATAGCATTTTGGCAGCTAAACCAGAGGCAAACTGCAAGATGGATGCCTTCCTCCCCCACAAGTTTTTCAATCTGCAGGGAACAAAGACCCAGTTTCAACAGATAGTGAAGAGTTTGATTTATGTCAATTGAGCAATGGTCAGCCTGTATAAATACTGAGTTGGTCAGGAACCTGTTATCTTGTAATGGACTCTTCCATCAGATCTTAACAAGCATCTTTCGTGCTTTTGGATAGATAAGATAATTCCTACTAGTCGGAAAAAGTCCCTCTTGTTGCCTTATCTTGCCGTTCTTTTGGCTTTTAGTCAGTTTTTCAGTTTTCTCTGCTCAGTTGCTATCACCGAGTTCCGTTACTGTGTGTGACACATGCTTCCTCATTAGACATTTTGGTCAAGTGTCAGTGTTTAAGGTCGTGAGAACTGAAATTTTGTTTCCCTTCAAAATGAGGTACTAAAAAACAATGTGAAAACTAGGGTAGTGTTCTTCCCCCAGGATTAGCCTTCATAAAATTCTTATAGACTGACTCTCAATACAAAGCACCTACCTTGAAGATCCCACAAAAAGTAAGAAGCACTGTTTCCCCGGTCCACTCACTTGACAGCTAGACGGCTCTGGTTCAGTGCAACCCTGTCTCAAGGCAATAGGGTGGACAGTGATTTCTACTGTGGCTTCACATGCATAGAGCGTCACACACATGCACTGAGTCCTGCCTGCTAGCAGACTTTCTACAGATTCACGCCTTGCTTAGATTTTTTTTTTTTTTGTCATTCTCCTTCTGGACAGACACATGGACAAACATCATTGCAAATCACAGATGTTGAGTGGTACACAGCATGCATATAGTGGCATCTTTAGTCTGGAGAGCTAAGTGGAGCTGTCGCCTTGTATTCTTTCCAAGACTGAGTCTTAGAAGTCACAGTAGCTCCTTTTTCATGCCTTCAGTCATTGACTACTGACCACAGATGCACAAAGTACAGGTAACATTTCTGTCCTTGATTTACAAAGGAAGAAACTGAGGTCTAGAGATGGCAAGTGTGCCTCCTGTCATATAGCCTCATACCACAACACTAAAGTCAACAGGGATCAATTGTAGTTTGGTTCTCTTTGCTTGCATCCCAGAATAGCTTCTAGTAGAAGCACCAGGTACAGTGGGTTAAGCAAAAGAAGAGAAGAGCAGTAGAGTAGTACAACTAGACGTGAAGTCAGCCTGCTTTAAGTTCTGCTCTCCACTCACCCGCCAGGGCCTTAAGACTCTTGACTTCTCTGAGTGCTGGTTTCTGCAGCTGTCCTCAACAGGGTTGTGGGGAACACACATGAATCACCTTGCAGGAGGCTCAAAGAAAGCTTTCCCCCGGGGAATGAGAGGTTAATAACGTATCTGGAGCAGAAGCAAGAGCCGTTGCTGAACCACAGTGCCATTCATTCTTGTACAGGGAAGTTATCTTTCTGACTGTTTTCTCTAAGGGTGGAATGGTGGCGTAATCTAGGTAAATAAGGGAAGGGAGTGCCAGCTGGAAGTCACAAAGCCAGGGACTCCACTCCCCACCCCCTCCCTGGGGCCTGTGGACACGCCTTGCTTCAGGCACTGTTGGTTATTGGTACTCATTCTTCCAATGATCTTATAAACAAGATACTTCCGTCTGTACATTTTGATAGTTACGGAATGATCCAGAGAGGGGCCTTTGTTGGAATGTGCTAGGATCGAGGAGGGTACAAGTCAGACCTACCTCCCTGTCGTCTCTTGGCTGGTCAGATCTTGCTGCTTGGGGGCCAGGAAGGCTGGCATGTGGGTTGGAATGACAGCTAGTTAGAATCTCCCAGTTACTCTGACAGTTTGTCAGTTGTTATGATCTCCTACCTGGACTTCCCTCTCCGGTGCTGGAGTGGAGGGTGAGGGTGGTCAGCTGAGGGAGTCCCAAAGCTCCCCCTTCTCTCTTGCTCCCCAGGACAATGGCTTGAGGCTGTATGAGTCTTCCATAGAAGACTAAACCTGGGAAGCCCCACGAGTCCCATTTTAAGTGCCTCCCGCTCCTTGTAGAAATTGCAGGGTGTAGTGGGAGGCCTGAGATGATGTCCATGCCTAGGGGTAGGCTCTCGAAGCCAGCCTAGAACAGCACTGTGGGCTGCTGGGCCTGGGAGCTGGGGTGGGCAGGAGAACTGATGGTATGTAGAAAGTGAGTGTGGTACATGATGCAGGCACACAAGGACCCCTAAAGAGTTGTTGCTTGTGGCTAGAGGGGGTCCTGTGCCCACCATCCAAAGGCCCTGCTGGTTCTGGGGTTTGAGGCAGCTCATTGTACATGCTGGCTGTAGATCTGGCCCTCTCCTTCAGCCAGGCCACTGATTGTAGCTGCACTCTTTCAGGACAGACAGGAATGACCATGTGAACCTAGCTACGCTCTTAATGTCGAGGACCTACTGTTTTATCATTTAGCTCTCCTGTTCCTTTTTTTAATGTGTCACCTTGAAAAGGGATGAAAGTGGTGGATAGATATGATAGAGTTTGAAGACAGAAAGATGTCTTCTCAGTGAGACCTGTGCTTTTGTATTTTTCTTTGAGAGGGAAAAAAATGGACTCAATCAAGAAGTTTTAATAGACAGGTAGTTTTGTGAGGGGAGTCTCTGCTTTGGGTTGTTAGTTTGCTTTTTTGATATAGGGTCTTGCTATGTAGTCCAGGCTGGCTCTTACACTTACTCTGCAGTCTAGGTTAGCTTTGAACTCTCCATCTTCCTGCTTCAGGCTCCCAAGTGCTGGGATTACAGTTTGGTTCCATCATTATTTTGAAATAGGGAAGGGTAGATTAGGACCACTCAACTTGAGCTGTCTGTTGGAGGCCATCCTGAGCAGCGCAGGGTGTAGCCCCTCCTGGCCCTCACTCACTAGCTGCTGGTGAGTGCCCACAGCGATATTCAAAAATGTCTCCAGATACCTAAATGTCCTCCAGAGCGACAACGCTGCCTCTAGTTGAAAATGATCAACCTAATGCTTTCCTGGGATTCCCCACAGCATTCGGTTTGAAGCTTTTTGTTCCAGGGGCCTCATTTGGGAGCCCAGGACAGAGCTGGCTGGTGTGAAGTTCAACCCACAGCCCCCACTTTCCATTACTAGCTCAGAGGAGCCCTTGGAAGCACTCTGCTTTCTACCTGGACTATTGCAGCCTACACAGCTGCCCAGGCCCTAAAGGCAAGGAACAGGAGGGTAGCAAGTTTGAAACCACTTACCATGCTGGAGTGGTCTCTTATCTGTGTCCTGCCACGGTGTGCTCCCAGTGAAACACTGCTGGAGGGTTGCCACATGTCCTGGGATACCTAGAGTGTCTTTGTATGGCCTGTATATGTGTAAAAGAGTGTCGGGGAAGAAAGGGCTGACCTCTGACCTCACCCCATCGTTAAGGGTCATGTCCACTCTTGTTTAACAAAAGGCAGGTTAACAAGAGAAAAATTCATTTATGTAATCAAAGTTTTATGTGACATTCAAGTCTTTAGATTGAAGATCCCCAAATCCAGGGAAAACTGCTCATTTTTATGTCCAGTTGAAGAAGGGACAGTCATGTAGACAAAGGGTATGTGATATTAGGACCCAGGACCCAGCAGGTTGGTTCAGCTGCTCCTTGACCTCTGTGCAGCAACAGAGCAGAGATCTTCTGGATTAGGGGTCTTGTGCCCTTGGTGAGACTTTCTTTGTGGCTGGCTCCTATATGGAGAGAGGGAGAAGGCTGGAGTAAGATTTTAGAGTAACAGGACTAGCTTTGGGGGAAGGGTCTTATTTCTATGGCCCACTTTGAGGAGGAGGAATTCTGATGCCTATAGTTTGCCTCCGCAGAAGATGAAGGGTGAGAGCTAGGGGCAGAGAACTACCCACTAAGGCCTCTGGAGTCTTCCTCTTGAGGTGCTGTTTTCTGAACCCCAACAAGAAACTCAGACTAGCACACTGAGGTGGTAGAAAGATGCTTTCCTTCTCTGGGGGCCTCCCATATACCTGGGAGATTTGCATGCTTCTTTAGTGAAAGGAAATTGTTTCTGGGTTGAATTGGGAATGCTCATCCCTGTTGCCCCTCCTCATGGGTACCCTGGAAAGGGCAGGAGAGAAAGCAGCTGCTCTTCCCTGTGCTTCCCCCACCCTCTCTGGGGCACCCAGCCCAGCCTGGGGATGGAGTCTGCTCCCTCCAGCCAGAAGCCTCCAAACCTGCCACTGAGCAGAGCTAGGACACGGAAGATTCCAGAGAGGCTAAGCAAAAGATGAGGTTACATGGTAGACATAGGCTGGGTGTCAGGAGGCCCCTGAACCGCGGCCCCTGCTGTGTACGGTTACTATGCACAGAGTGGAGCTGCTTCAAGCTTGGCTGGCGAGCAGGTGAGGTTGGCTGGAGTCCAAGGACAGGCCTACAGGATCTTCCTCTGCCCCCGGGCTTCCTTCAGTCAGTGTAGTCCCGGGCAGGTGGTTTTAGAAAACAGTCCCTATGGGAGCCATAGGTGAGGGGTCAGCTATGGAGGCAGGAAACAGCCGGGCACTGCTTCTCTAGAGCAGTCACTCCAGCAGCACCGGGCAGGAGGGGAACCTTAGGGACCGATGTGGGAGTGGCAGGGAGCTGGCAACGCAGGAAAGTAGCTCTGGGTCCCACCTGCTAAGCTTCCTCAGTCCTCTGATCCCAACCTCTAGGCTAGCTCTAGGGCTCTGTGTGCCTCCACCTCCCAGTTCTCTAGAAACAGGAGAGTATCAGCATTGACAGACAAAGGCAGAGAAAAGAAGAGGAGCATTTCTTCCCTGAGGGAAATCAGGACAGCGGCCATATTCTTCAAGTCTGTGTAGCAACTACTTTTCCTTCCATAAAAGAAACAGGGAGGGGCAGAGGCTGTGACACTGGGACACTTAAACCCTTCAGGAAAGATCCTCTTCTTTTTTTTTAACTGTGCTAGAAACAGAAGTAGGGCCTTAGTACATGCTAGGCAAGTACTTTACCGCTGAGCTATACCCCCAGCCAAACTTTTATTTTTTTCCCCAATTAAATATTTTACTATGGGGCTAGAGAGTAGTTCCTTTGGTAGAATGCTTGCCTTGCATGCACAGAGCCCTGGGTTCAATCCCAAGCACTGCTTAGCATAGTGGCACACACCTGTAATCCCAGCACTTGGGAGGTGGATGCAGGAAGATATGAAGTTCAAGGTCATCTTTAGCTATGTAGCAAGTTCAAAGTCAGCCTGGGCTACATGAGGCTCTGTCTCAAAAATAAATTGTTTTACTCAATTCCAGATTCTCTTGCAGTTAAAAATTTTGAGAACTGAGATTAACTCAGTAATAGAACATTTCCTCCATGCATGAGACCCCAAGACTGATCCCCAATACAAGGTATACAGGAAAAAAAAAAAAAAAACTTCTATAAAAACTCCATTTTACACTTCAGTTTGTAGGGCTATAATATCACAGCCAGGATATCAGCATTGATACATCCAACACTCCTATTCAGATTTTCCATTCGTGGTGTGTGTGTGTGTGTGTGTGTGTGTGTGTGTGTGTGTGTAGCGTCATGTGATTGAGTCACCTGTGTATATCCGAGTAGGCTATCAGAAGAATCTGGGTTCTGTTACACATTGCAAAGCTCCCCATGCTGCGCTCTTATTACCACATTGCCTGCTCTTCTCAGATCTCCATTTCTCAAGTTTTTGTTTCAAGATGTTTCATAGGGGCCAGGGAAATGTCTTAGTGGTTAGAGAAGTTGATGCTCTTCTCGAAGACCTGAGTTTGGATTCCAGCACCCACGTCAAATGGCTCACAACTACCTATATAACTCCAGTTCCAGGGACTCTGACTCCCTCTTCTGCCTTCCTTTGGCACCCGCACACAGACACACACACACACATATATACCTAAATCAAAATAAATCTTGAAAACAAAATGCTTCATGTGAATCTGGGTATGCTTGCCTCAGCACAGCTGCCTGCAGCTCCAGCCAGGTGGTGACAGGCATCAGTAGTCCATTCCTTCTTATTGCTAGTGTGTGGGTACCTGAGTTCGTTTACCCACTCACTTGTTGAAGGACTGTGTGTTGGGGGGACTAGACAGATAAGGTTGCTATGGATCTTCGTGTACCAGAACTGGTGGAACTAGGTTTCCACTCAGCTGCAGCACCACGCTGGGCACAGTGGCCCCTCAGTCACCGCTCCCTGGTAATGACTATGGAGAATGACTTCAGTGCCAGTGAGGGGAAGGCAAACGAGGAGAAATGATGGTGGATCATGGTGTTTGCCACAAACAATGAACAGAAATTGAGGCCCAGTCTGAAGAAGGGACTCATTCAAAGATGTGGACCATCATTAGCACAAGGTGATTAGGACTACAAGAGAACAAAATTATATATAGAGAGAGAAAGGTAGCATTTGACATTCATGGTAAAGTAAGAATAGGCTGCAGCAGGCCACAGGGCTGGAGGTGGGATCAGGGTTTGCCCCCACCCCCACATGTAACCCCTGCAAACCCCACCCCCACGCCTGCTTCTTTGCTGCACGTTCCAGGGAGGCAGTCAATCTCTCTGAGACTACTTCTTAATCTGTAATATGAAGATCAGATGTTTTTCATAAGAGTCAGAGAGTCAGAAGGAATAAATCAGATAGTGTATGTAAAGTCCTTGACTCACAGCAGGGGTCAGCTGAGCAGCTGTTAGTTTTCTTCCTGTGACTCGTAGATACTGGGGCAGGCTGATTGGCACAGTCTGGGGAAAGTGCTGCATGTAGAGGCCCAGAGAATGGAGGGGTTTTGGCAACAGATTGACTAGCCTGAGTAGTGAGCCTGGGTTTGTGCTGATACCTCTCTGGGTCCAAGTGATGGCCTCAAACCAGCGTAGAAATTTACAAATAGGGATTGGACACAGAGTCCAGCTACCCGTCACTTCCACCATCATCAATATGATCATCCCCACCATCATAATTAATTTTTCCCACTGAATGTATTGATACTTCTGCCTGCCAATTGCGTGACTTCTGAAGTAACCTCTGAAACTACATATTCTCCCCTGCCACTCCTCCATTTGCCCCTTTAAAGGACTCCTTTGGTGGAGAGTGAGACCCACACAATCTATTTTCTGGTCCTTTACCTGACCCCACTTCTGTCCCCTCTGCTCTGACTTGCTTTCTGAAACACCCGCCGAGCGAGCCGGTCCTGCCTCGGGCCTTGCCCCTGCCATTGCATCTCCCTAAATTTTCCCTCCTCACCCTCCCTGGAATGGGCTCCTCCTTGCTTCTCAGAATCAGCTCAAAAGTCACCCTTGGGCTGGAGAGATGGCTCAGCAGTTAAGAGCACTGACTGCTCTTGCAGAAGACCCAGATTTGATTATCAGCACCCACATAGCAGCTAACAACCATCTGTAACTCCAGTTCCGGGGGAATCTGATGCCCTCTTCCGACCTCTGAGGGCACTGAGTGACCTAGGTGTACTTACATACATGCAGGTATGTGTACACTCATACACATAAAAAAAGTCACCCTTGGGGATTTGTCCTCCGTGACCCCATCCCAGAGCTCTGTTCATCATCATCTTTGACTTTCTCGGCCATCTAAAATTCGGAGTGAGTCTGTATGGTTTCTTTTGGGATATATTATCTGAGACAGTGGGGACTTCATTTGTCCTGTTCCCCAGACTATAGAAGGGTCTAATAAATATGTTATTGGGTGACAAAAGAATCCCCTGAGCTTTCAGTGGGACTGGGAAAGGCCTGCAATGTGGGCAGAATGTGGACCTTAAAGACCAGGAGACCAGGTGCCCATCTACCCCGGACACTGACCAGGCCACCCCAGGCAGGTAGCTGGACTTCTTTGAATTAAACTTTCTTCATCTGTACAGTAGAAATTGCTACCTTGTGGCTTCACTAGAGTGTGGTAAGGACAAGTGAATTAATTATATGAAAGTATAAAATAGATACAGAATGAGCACTGGTTTCAAAATAAGTCCATGTGTTTATTCAAAGCATGAAGTAGCTTTGGTACTGCTGCCCCCACGGCTCTCATCTTCCGGCCTTTAATCAGCAATGTCATACTTTCCACTTACCGAAGAAAACTGGACACCCTGCCTGAGGCCAGGGCAGGGTGAGGGGACAGAAACCATCATCCACAGGCCAAGGCCCGGCTACTACTGAAGTTCTTTGGTCTGTGAGGGAAGAATTTTTTTTAACCATTCTTGGTTAGAGAAAAAAAATTAAAGGAAGTCAGGGCTGGGTGGGTAGTTCAGTGGTCGCGTCCTTGGTTCCACCTGCAGCATTGGAGAAAACATTACTTTCATGTATCATGAAAACTGTACAAAATTCTGCCCTCCTCCGTCCTCCTGGAGGCTGTGCCACATCCGCTCTGCAGCCTGTGGGAGACAGTCTGCCGACAGCCTGTTGAATTATTCTTAGAGTGGCTTCAGGAAGGTAGAAAGTCTGCTGTTAATAACAGGCCTCTTTCTCTCTCTCTGAGGAGTGTATAATAACCCTTCCTGTGGCACAGACGCCAGGACTGAGGGAGCCCAGGACATGGAAGAGACTGTTATGTGGCCTTGTGAGGGCAGAGTAGAGGTGCGCATTCACAGCTGCAGTGGAAAGGGACAAGAGTCAAAACGCACTCTAAGGCTCTGGTCTGGCCCAAGCCAGGACACCAAAGAACAGGATGTGAGGGTAAGACAGAGACTGTCCGCCTAGCAGGTGAGGATACAGTAACCACACTCCATTCAGACGCCTCTCCCAGCCCCATCTCCTTCCACTGTGCCTAGGGAGTCTGAGGGCCAGGCCCAAGCCCCACCGCTTTGCTTCCCTGAAAGCAGAAAAGGCCCCTTTCCGAAGATCATTCCGGGAGCAGAGACAGCATATGGTTGTGTCTCACTTAGAGGCGCTTTCCTTAGATGAAGACCTAGTCTGAAGAGAAAAGGGCAAGGCCTGGTTCTCCCACTAGAGGATCACCATCCAT
The DNA here is from genome assembly GCA_035773235.1 of Eospalax fontanierii. Classification (NCBI taxonomy): domain Eukaryota; kingdom Metazoa; phylum Chordata; class Mammalia; order Rodentia; family Spalacidae; genus Eospalax; species Eospalax fontanierii. The sequence goes on along the minus strand of CM069535.1, from coordinate 62,283,979 downwards.
GGCAAGTTACTCACTTCTCTGAGTTTACATTTCCACCCCATAATAACACCTGTCTCCCAAGGTCATTGTGAGAACCAAATGACATGCTGCATACCAAACTACTTTGAAAACTAGGAAGCGCAGGCAGGAGTATCCGTTTAATGAGCTCACACTGTCTGGGTGGACAAAGGACCCTGCCCATCACACCAAGGTGACATGGCCCCAACTTCTGTCCCCAAGAGGCTGGTGAGGTTAGGAACAGCCCCTCTGTGGTATACTAGCTAACACCGGTCTCCTCACCGGAGTCCCCATCAGCCCCCTAGGGCGGTATGTCAGCATCTCTGATAGGGCCCAACTTCCTGTTTCTGCCTGGCTGACTGTTAGATTGAGATAGGGCGGGCTTTGGCTTCCAGGAGCTGGGTGCCTGCTTTTCAGGGCTGGGCAGGGGGCGATGCTGTGAATGCATGGGCTGCAGTGGGCACCCTTCCCTCTTTGATCTTTGAAAGACTGTGGACGGTCTAGAAATGCTCATGTAACTCAGGCAAGTCACCTACAGACCAAGAGTGTACCTTCACCCTGTAAGGCAAAACAGACACCTCTGTCCCATCTTTCAGAGTAGCAAGGGACCATAGAAAGTGGTGCCTGGGCACTCTGAACAGGTGCCATGTACACAAGCATTGCTATCTTTCACAGGTAGAGGCAGGGATGGGAGTCAGCTGCCAGCTGCCAGTAAGGGGCTGGGAACAGGGACACACACACCCATCCCATCTTCCAAAAGAACCCGCCCCCACTAGCAAATTCAGGTCATTAACTCAGAGTTTATGGCTAGTAGGGCCAAGCTGGGAGGCCGACTCAAGTCAACCTGGCCTTGAACCCCGGGCATCAGGCACCGCCAAGTTTGGAGGATGCCTATCTTGAATGTGGGTATAAGATTAACCTGGGGTGAGGAAAGAGGAATCAGCTGGAGGAGGTGAAGCAGGAGGTGGAGGACCCAATGCCTGCTGTGCACATTCTGGCCTCGGCATCCTCTTGGTGTTTCTGGAAGCCCAGCTTTCTATGACTATTGATGTTGTCCATGTGTGGGGTTGGCAGCTGTGTGGAACCTGTTATCTCTCACTGAACTAAGGTGGCTGTCCCGACCCCAACACTGCTTCTCCTCCTTTGGAGCCTATGAACCTACTCAGACACCTGGACCAAAGGACTGGGGATGGGCTGTGCAAAGGCAGTGTGCACCCTGCGGCTGGAGGCTGCTCAGAACCTGGTTATTAATGACTCGCTCTCTTGTTATCTCCAGCATTGCATCAGCACCGTGAGAATGGCTTTATAGGCACTTAACTTGGTATCAGCCCCCCGGCTCCCCCGGACACACACACACAGGACTTGCTGTGGTAGCAATTACTGCTAAAGCCATGCTAGCCCACAGCTCCTGGCCCTTGCCAGCCATTCCCTCCAAAGTAGGAAACAGCTGCTCAGATAGCAGAATTCCCAGCATTACCCCTGAGCTGGGGATGGTCATAGACCATCTCACCTACTTGTTACCCTGGGATTAACCTGCACTGGACTCAGCTTGGACACTTACCGGAGAGAGGTTAGATTTTATAGCTTGTTCAGTTACCACAGAAAGTTCTTCTGCCAGCCTGACTCTCATCCTTCTTGCTGTGATTCTAATATTTTCCTAATTTTTGTCCCCCTTTAGCACACTGCTTGAGCAAATGCCATGGAAACATTAATGACTGTATATGACTTCCCATTCTTTAATTCAGGCAATGCAACCCTACAGCAGAGAACAGCAATGAGAGCCCAAGGCCTCGCCTCACACCCTCCTGCCCCTTGCTTGACCCCTCTGCATTCTTCACTCTAAAGACTGAAGCCACAGCCGCCAAACCAGACCCCTCTGTGCTCCTCAGCTGCTGCAGGTTCTGTCTGGGCTTGCTGTGGTCACATGGCTAGATAGAGAGTTGTCACTGGGGCCCCCTGAGACAGCCCCCCTACTGTGGGGCTTTCTAGGCTCATCCAAGTAAGGAACCCTGGGCTCTCACTGTCCTCAGCTCTGCCGCCTTGGGTAGGTTACTTCCCCTCAGCTCCCCCGACTGTAAATGTGATATGTCCCCACTTGAGACACACCTGTGAGAACCAAACCCAGGATGTCTTGGGATGCACTTGTGAGCCGGGATGCACACACTGCACAGGACTGAATGGTCATCACACCCCTTCCCTGGCATCCCGGAAGCCCAGCCCCTCCACACTCTGCCCACTTTCCATGACCAGCCCTCTGAACCATTTCTCCCTCAGGCCTTTGGCACAGACCCTGCGGAGCTTGCAGTTGTGGACACAGGGCTGTGGCTTGTCCTGACACTGTTTTTAGCCTCCTGGAGCCTGCTATAATGTGTGTGTGTGTGTGTGTGTGTGTGTGTGTGTGTGTAGTGCATTGCCTGCATGTGTGTAAGTACACCCATGTTGTGAAATGCCCGAGGAGGTCATAAGAAAGTATTGGATCCCCTGGAACTGGAGTGGATGGTTGTTAGCTGCCATGTGGGTATTGAACCCGGGTCCTCTGCAAGAGCAGCCAGTGCTGCTCTTAACCACTAAGCCATCTCTCCAGCCCCAGGGCCAGCTGTTATCCCCATGGGGGCAGAAACTGTCCCAGGTGTTCACCTCAGTATGGCATCAAGTTTAGAATTCTGTACCAAAGACAGAATGGAGTGCTTGCTTTGAGCAGCAGCTCTAAAAATGTAATAGAGCCCTCAATCCTGCCCCAAAGCTCTTTCCATCTGACCTGTGCAGGCACTGTGACCTAACTCTACACAAGCCTGATTCCTACTTCTTAGTTAACAAATGGTAATGAGAAATGATGGGTCAGGTATGTAGTGAGTGGCACTAGTCTGTATGACACCAGAACCCATACCTGTCCTTCTGTAGCAGCCTCCGGGTGGCTGTGACTCTCTGGCAAAAGACTTCCATTTTCATGGGGGAGTGGAGCTGCAGAGTTCTGGTGCCTTTGGCTGTTCCCTATTCTTCAGTTGCACTGGCAGTTAGCCCGCAATGCAAGCAACAGTGTAAACTTGATTAGAATCCCAGCATTCATGAAGTTGCAGCCGTGTCCCTGGTGGACCTGCGGCTGCTGTCACAGGGCTGGATGCAGGGCTGACTCTGGGGAGTCACAGGTACATAAAGGATCACTTTCCCCCAGGGGAGTGCTTTATGTGCTTCCATCTCACAGACTTGAGTTAGTTCTACCAAGTGTCTAACCCTAATCCCAATGCAAGTATCTAACCTCAGTTCAAGGCTTCTATAAGAAGAGGCATGTTGGGCTGGGTTGTGGAGACAGAACATGTGAAGTCCTGGGTTCCAGAGAGAGAGAGAGAAAGGAGGAGGAAGAAGGGGGGGGAGCTACAGTTGATCACCCTCACTCCTGGTGCCTCAGAGCTCCAGTGTCCCCATCAACCCAGACCTCAGTGCTCTCTCTTTCTCTCTCCTTATTGAATCTATGCCTAGGGTGGCAACTGGATTCTCTCAGCCTGGACAGGGAAGGAAGAAGCAGCCTCAGCAAGGATGTCTGAATGTAGAAGACAGGTCCTTCATGAGAGCGAGGCATCCTGCAGAACCTGCCTTAAGAGCAGGCCTGTTGCTGTGGTCCCTGTTTGGAGTATTCAGATTGGTGTGTCTCTAGCTATGTGGTGAGAGGCTCATTTGTCAATAACTCCAAGGCTCTGTGGCCTGTGACAGCAGTCAGGGTGGAGCATGGTGACCCCAAGACCTAGAGGCCACAATCATTCTCAGCCTGGCTGTGAGAAGAAAGATGAGCCATCTGGTTCTTTCCCTGCTTTCGATTTCTTCTTTTGCCCTCACAACATCCTGAAGCTCAGCGTGCTTAGTGCTGGGAGGCTGGTCCAGCCAAGCTGGGACTTCTAGGTTGTTCTTCATTCACCTGTGCACAGTGCTCCTCCTGGTGTCTTCCCCCACACCATGGAGCCCTTGCTGGTAGACTGTTGCTCAGCATTTGCTCTCTTGTCTCTGACCTGCTCAGCACTAAAGCCCCTTGGACATAGGCTGCAGAGGCAGCCACGTGCTGACCACTCATTTCTTCTTTCTCCTCCCTTCATTTCACTTTGTTCTTGCTCTTTAAAAATAATGTTTATTGGGCCAACGAGATGGCTCAAATCGTAAAACTGCCTGCTGCCAAGCCTAAAAATCCGAGTTCCATCTCTGGAACCCACATGATGGAAGGACAGAACTGACTCCTACAAACTGGTCTCTGACTTGCACACACACACAGTGAGTACTGTGGCACGTGTGCACACACAAACACAATAAACAAATAAATAATAAATAAATAAATGTAAGAAAAAAAATGTTGATCAAGCTGGGCCTGGTGGCCCATACCAGTAATGTTAGCATTCAAGAGGATGAAGCAGAAGAATTTCAAGGCCAGGTTCAAGGCCAACCTGGAATATAGAGAAAGTTCCTGTCTTAAAAGACAAACAACAACAACAACAAAAACAAAATACATAAACAAATAAATACATAAACAAATTTTTTAAATCCAGGCATGGCAGTGTGTGCCTGTAATCTCAGAGCTGGAAAGCAGAAATGACAGGTTCCTAGGGGCTCACGGGTCAGACAAGTCTCCTCAATTGGTAAGCTCTAGATTCAGTGAAAGACACTATCTCAAAAAATAAGGTGAAAGCTGGGAGTGGTGGTGCATACCTTTAATCCCAGCACTCAGGAGGCAGAGGCAGGTGGATCTCTGTGAGTTCAAGACCAGCCTGGTCTACATAGTGAGTTCCAGGCCAGCTAGGGCTACAGGAAGAGCCTATCTAAAAAATAAAATAAAATAATAAATAATAAGGTGGAGAGCTGTAAAGAAAGACTGTTAAGCTTAAGCATACCCACCTGTACGCACAGATGCATACATACCACACACATGCACACACATGCATGTATACACAGAAACACAAATTTAAAAAGGACAAAAGTAGAGATACTAAGAAGTCCCTGTCATCTTTATGTCAAAAAGGTTCTCTACTCAAGAAAAACCTTTATGACTAAATTTTTTAAAAATTATATTTATTATTTTTATGTGTATGAGTATTGCCTGGATGTAAGTGCACCCAGAGTGCAATGCCCATGGAGGTGAGAAAACGCATCGGATTCCTGGAGCGGGTCCTCTGCAAGAGCAGCCAGTGCTCGTAACTGCCGAGCCATCTCTCCAGTCCCTAACATTTTTTAAAGATTTATTATTATTTTTTTTTATTATTTTTTGAAACAGCCCTGAATGGCTTGGAACTCACAGAGTTCTGCCTACCTCTGCCTCCAGAGTGATGGTATTTTTATTATTTTTATGTGTATGCCATGTGTGTGTGTTCAATATTATTTTTATATGTATGGCATGTGCTTTCTTATGTATATATAATTATTTTAAAGCCTTTTTATCTTGGAGTAATTGTAGATTGCAAAGATAACACTGAATTCTTAATACACTGCTTGACCAGTTTTCTCTCATGACCAGTTTTCCCCATCGTTAACTTCTTATATAAACACAGCACAATGACAACAACGGAGAAATTAATACTAGTGGAATGTTTACTAAAATAAGATTTTATTCAGATTCCATTCTTTCTATTGATATTCTTTTTCTGTTTCAAGATCCAATCATGTGGATATGCATACTTTTATATATATATATATATGTATATATATATATATATATATATATATATATACATATAATTGTGCATACTATTTTGTAACCAGCTCTTCTCACTTGGTAACGTATCATAATCATAATTACAATTCTTCTATGTCTTTTTTGTCCCCTTTGCTGGGATGGAACCCAGGACCACACTAAACACAACTTCTACCACTGAGTTACACCTCTGCTTCCTTAATCTTGCTAAGTAGCCCAGGCTGCCTCAAATTCATGATCCTCCTGCTTCTGCCTACGGGATTCTGGGATTGCCGGCACCCACCGCCAGGCCTGGCTCTATGTCATCATTTTAATGGTAGCAGAGCATCTCATCATGTGGACACCCAACGATTTGCTGGGCCAGTGACTTATTATTCTACACTTAGTTTCTAGCTTCTCTCTATTATGAAGAATGATGAGATGTATTTCTCATATACATATCTCTGGTTATTCTGTTGTAAGAAAAATCCCAGGAATAAAACTGCTGTGTCCAGGGAACCCATTCCTCCTTCCAAATCCACAGCATGTGGATTAAGTCCTTCTGCTTAAAGTGACTCAGCCCAGGGCATGCAGGAGAAGGAGCAAAGAGATGGTGAAATGGCCACAACTCTTGCTTGGATGATGCAGATGGTGAGAAGAGAGAAAACATCAAAGGAACTCCAGGTCCTTCCTAGATTCTCTGCCTTCTGCAAGGACCACCACTCCCAGCTGGGTATCTTATCTCCCTAGAAATGAGGCTGCTTGCTCTGAGCCCAAGGATAATGGGGAGAAGATGGGGTGGGGGTTGGGCAGAAGTTGCTAATGCATTTTGCCAGCATCTTTGGTTTCTCCAATATCCAGCCAGACTATTAGCAGTTCCCCAAGGATGGCCTTGCTCCTCACATCATCCCCCATTTCCTATAAATGGCAAGTGGCTAGGGAGTAGAGTTTTAGTGTGTGTGATGGGGGAGGGAGAGGAGAAGGGTCACGATGGATTTGCTGTAGTTGATGTACTGGGAAAATGAGGCACAGAAGTTATTTGCCCAGAAGGACACAGCATGGTGAGAAGTACGGGCGTGAAGACTTTCTCCAAGCTCTGAAGCTGAGGGTCAGGCTAGAAGAAGGACTGCTGCCGCTGTCTTGTTTCTGTAGTAGGAGACTGTGGTTGAGGAGTTGGGGGAAAGGAATCAAACTGAGAAATGCCACAGTTTATCTTAAAGTGGGACTCATGTCTTGGGTTGTCATAAGAACTGAGTGAGCTAATGTACAAAAAACATTTAGAAATAATTCCTGGTGGACAGGAGAGATGGTTAAGAGCACTTCCTGCTCTTGCAGAGGAGCAGGGTTTGGTTCCCACCACCCATATGGCAGCTCACAATCATCTATAACTGTAGTTCCAGAGGATCTGACACTCTCTTCTGGCCTCCATGGACACTGCACATTCATGGTGTACTTACATATTTGCAGGCAAAACACTTATATACATAAAATAGGAAGAAACAAAGAAATATGTAAATAAAATATATTTTTTTAAAAAAACAAAGAAATAGTTCTTAGCACAACCAGCAAAGGTTAACTAATGTTATTTTGGTAGAAAACTGCATTGGAAGAGGGAGGGACTTCAGAGCAGGGTGGCCTCAAGCATGAAGTGCATTCATGTGGCCTAGAAAGGAGTGATTGCCTTGGCTGGGGACAGTATCTGGGGGCGTTGTTCAGGTGGCAGCCTGCTGGGCAGGGTCCAGGATCTCACACTACACTGTCTGCTCACTCTCTGGAGTCCCCTTTTTCTTCCCTGTAGCACCAGGCATAGGCCACATAGGCCTCTGACAAAGGAGCAAGGCACAGAGAGGCAGAGGACTCAGGGTCCTCTGAGGTGGGACAACACTCCTCTCAGTGTTCTTTCTCAAGCCTGGAAACTACCACTGTCCGGGCTCTGTAATTTTCCACCTGACCTGCCATTCCCCCTGACTCCTACCCTTTTTCCTAGGGCAGAGGGGACATCAGATCAGGCACTAGAACTCCACCCTGGTCTTTCTGCTGGCCACAAATGTGTATGCCAAAAATGTTGGAAAGCCAGGGCCGCAGCTAGGGCTGGAGTGCGTGTGCTCTGAGCGAGGCCGTGCTGAGGGGGCTTTCAACTTAAACTTAGTAACAGAGAAAGCAGACTCCTGACATTTTTCTCCTCTGCTTGCTGTTCCTACTCCCTTTCCCACTACGGCACTTCTCCCTACGTCTTCCCTATTTCTTTTTTCTGTTCCACCTCCATCCTCCCACCTGGATGTGCCTTTAAGGATCATCTAGCTAGTTGCATCTTCTAAGAGAATCCAGAATATGGAAGGGGCTTTCTCCTCTGGCACACAGCTAGTTAACACTAAGCCAGCACTGCAACCCAGCATCAAAATGCTCAGTCCAGACCTAAAGCTAACCAGGTCCTCCCCCCTCAAAAGGCATCTCTTGGGACTTTTAGTGCAGATAGATGGGTTGAGATCTTCAGGAATACCTGCTTCAACTTAAGACCTCTACAGAGTATGGTGTAGTATTTGTGTATAAACCTTACACACATCCTGCTGTAAACATCAGCTCACTGATAGATTGTGTATACTTAAGATGATGATGTAAATGCTCACACAGGTAAGTACTTGCTATACTGTATTGTTTAAAGAATAATGACAAGAAAAAAAAAATCTGTTCCCATTCATACTGAGGCAACCAAAATTATCCTCAGCCTAACATATAAGAAACATCAGCAACATAATACGTTTCCCTAATATTTTCATGGTTAGTTGGGTCTGCCATGTACTACACAAATCTGCAGATATCCTTAACCTGAATTTCTCTCCACCGAATAAAATTCCATAGAAAGAAGTGACACAAAGGCCTCCAACCCCGGCCGGCTGGTTGGACTAGGATTCCAGTGATCTGCCTCCCCCTTGCACTGTGCTCTTGCTCGTTAAGTGGAAACCTTGACAGAGAACAAAAAATTTTAGTGGCAACTTTTATCATCTCTCCTTCCCCATACACAACCTTAAGTGGAAAACAACACCCACAACAACTGGAGTTTGGCTCTGAGTTAGCTGTCTGAAAGCGTCGGATAATAACCAACAGCAACTCGCAGAATGAGACAGATTCTTTCAGGGTAGGTGGGTTGCAGCTGTGCCTGGACAGCAGGATGTCCAGAAGAGCCCGCGCGGGCTGCGGCCTCAGTCCCGCTCCGGGCCGGAGGGGAGGTACCCGGTGGAGCAGGGCGGTTTTTACCTAGATATATCAGTGGTGAGCGGCAGAGGGGGTGGTGCACGGCTCAGGTAACGACAGGGCAGCCTGGGGGCCACGCGCGGGCCACCCGGCCGGCCGCGGCCCGAAGAAGACTGCTTCCCACCCCCTGCTTTCTTCCCTTGGGTACCGGCCCCACCCCTCCATCCCCTCCATCCCCTCCCCTCCCCGCACCCCCACCTCCGACCCGCCTCGCCCCGCCCCCTCCCGCATCCCCAGCGCGCATGCTCTCTCCCCCCGCCGAGTAACCTGGAGATTTAAAAGCCGCTGCCTGGCGCGCGTGGGGGAAGCCGGGGTCCGAGCTCCCGCGCGCCCGCCCAGGTGACAGCCGCGCGCCGGGCCAGGTAGGGAGGGGCCGGGCGGAGAGGCGCGCGCGGTGCCGGCGTCCTGCGCCCGGGGGGGTCGGCCGCGGCGCCCGGCCCTGGGAGCCGCGGGTCCGGCGGAGGGCGCGGCAGCGGGCGGAGGCTGCCCGGTGGCCGGGAGGGAGCCGCGCCGCGCGGCGCTGCTGCGCTCCCCGGCCGGCCGCGGTGGGCGGGAGTCCCGGGCCAGGCCGGGGCGGGCCGCTCGCTCCGGCCGCTGCTCCCTCGCCAGAGTTTTCTTTGGAAAGTTGCATTTATTTCTTCCCTTGTCTGGGCTTCGCCCAAAAGGGGCCGATGAGTCACCGCGGCGCTCACGCTCCGCACTTCGGGGAGCCGGGAGAGGGGTCTCCCGTGGGCTCCGCGGCAGGAGCCCGGGGCAGAGGGGCAGAGGGGAGACGCACCTCCGCTGACTGGAATTGGGCAGGCTTTCGGCAGAGTTGAGGCGGGAGGTTGAGAGGAGAGAGAACTCCCATGCTCTGGGGTCCTGTGGGGAAGAGAACACTCCCATGCCTTAGGGAGTAAGTGGGATATAACTTGGTCTCGGGCCCTTTTGTGGGATCCATTTCACCCCCTCATCCGGGCGAGGAAAGCCAGGAACCTGCAGGTTCAGCCCTCCCCAGTCTCCCGCTCCCGGCAGGCCTTGGAACCCAGTGACTTGTTCTTTCCCTTGACCTCCGACTCAGCCCGCTTCTTCCCGACACGCACTTGACTTGTTATTCGCCGGGGTACCCGGGTGCTTCCTCTTCCCCAGAGGCCGCAGTTAGAGGTACTAGGGTTTTGGCTGGGTGGGTACCGATGAGAACCTGCGGTTCAGCTGTGATAGACCTTTCTCAGGTGAGCTGAACTTTGAATAGCCCAGTTGTTGCCTTGATGCCCGGTGTCTGCAGCCGCAGCCGGACATTGCCATAGACGTGGCTCACGGGAACTTTTACTGGACTCTAAAAGCTTTATCCAGGAGTAGGCTTGAGGCTCCTGGGGTTTCTGACTCGACTTCCAGATCCTTTCTCAGACTGGGCTCATGGTGCTCAAGGCTTGGGGAACAGGTGTCATAAAAGGGCAGCTAAGAGGGCCCAGCAGCTGAAGCTGGATGGGAAGCTGGGGAACTTCACAGAGCACCAGGTCTTGGGGAGTAAGTCCCACATAATTTTAGGCCTCTGGCCCTTCTGTTGGATCCATTTCATACTCTCATTCCTTCCTTATCTCCCCCTCTTCCCCAAGCTGTCCTGGAAGCAGGACTGTTCCAAAAGAAAATGGAGCTTGACTCAGCCTAATGAGTCTGAAGATAAAAATACAGCTGTGGATGAATGTACAGCTGTGAACATGTGGGCCCCAGTTAGAGTGTGTGCCAGGGGGAGTTTTCCTATGCACTGTTGGAGTGTAGGGTGAAATCCCCTGCCCTTCCTGGTTCACTGAGTGCACTAGGAGGAGTAGGAGGAAGGTTCCTGGGTGGTCTGTCTAGGTTCTGAAAGCTTCTGGGTTGTGGTAGGAAGTGTGCAGGTCCCTAGCAGTAATTGAACCTAGGCAGAGCTCTGAAGAGACAAAGGCAGAAAAAATGGAACGGGGTGGTCTGAGTGGGAACGAGGGGGACATGGGACGTTAGATTGACTTTTCTGGACCATTAAAACCTTTTAGCACATCAGGAATAAAAATGCAAACTGTCAGAAAGATAGGCTTTTATATTGCATTCACTGTGATCCACAAGCTATGTTCCATTAATCTGACAGGTAGTTTTAATTTGTCAAGCCTCAGTAGACTGGCTGCAACAATGGGTATGATGTTGGGCATGGTGGCACTCACCTTTAGTCCCAGCACTGGCCTTGAACTCACAAAGATCTGCCTGTCTGTGCCTCCCCAATGCTGGGATCGATCAAAGGCATACCCCACTGCATCTGTTTTTTGAGACATGGTCTGTACAGCTTGGGCTGGCCTTGAGTTCATAATCTTGGCCTCCTGAGTGCTGGGATTATAGCTCTGCTCTTATTGGGGGGGGGGGCAAGAAGAGAAGAAAAGAAAGGAAGATAGGAAGGAAGAAAGGAAGGTGCTGTTCTAGATTTATGTCTTTGGGGCAGGGTCTTTTGGACTTTGGGGAGTCTGTTCAAGTAGTTCAGGAACCTGACTCTGGGAAAATGGATTGAATCCCATTTCCTCTTGAGTAAGTTATTGAACCTCCCTAAGCTTCCACTTTCTTTCCTCTGTGAACTGACTATAATCATACCTGCCTTCCAGTGTTTCAAGGTTAAATGAACTGCTGTAGGTTTAATTTCTGGTCTATCAAGCTGTTTATAAAAAGTTTGATAAACATCAACTGCTGTTAATTGGTGACAGTGGGGCAATTATTGTGAATTAACTTAGAAACCATATGTAAGTGACAAGTCACACATGTGCAGTTGACTCATGGTCCAGTGCAAAGAACAAACCAAGACTGGTTGGACATCTTCATCTCTTCCTTTCAACATCTGTCCTATTTTGTGATTAGTCTGGAAAGCTCCTGCCTGCCGTCTTCCCAAGATTGTACTCACAGACTGGAAGTGGGCACTGGGAAGTGAAGAAGTTGAATTTATATCCTGAAAGGTTAAGAGCCTTCTATGCAGAAAGGGTACTTGTTATTTTTAGGAAGACTGTGGGGAGGGTGTCCTGAAGTGGGGACTCTTCTGTCTTCCTTTTTCAGCCTTGAGTACACTCTTTCCTACTAATCTTTGAATGCCCAGAGAAAGCCCAGCCTACCTTACAAGGCACGAGTTCTACCATGAGTTACGTCCCCAGTCCTCTCAGCCTAACTTCCATTGAACAGCCAGTGGCCCTGTTTGCTGGACAGTGCACGTGGAGGCTGAACCAGTTGGTACCAGGCCCAGTGTCTCGAATGTTGATGCCATTTGACTCCCAGCAACAGAGCTGGAGTGCTGAGCTTTGTCCACTGTATTTTAAATATTGCTGCTTTGTGGGGAGGGGCTAGTGACAGTCATCTCAGAGTGGCCCTACACCTGGCCAGAATTACCTCTTTAATCCATCTTCTGCTATACGCTCTGTATTTCCTCCTCCTCCCCTAAATGTCTGGGGGACTTCTTATTTTTAAGGTTGGAAATGCCCCCTCCCATCATTGGCCTTGGTTCCTTTGACGGCAAAATGGAACTGCTATTCACCCCGCAAGGCTATGGTGAGAATTAGATGTGTTCTGTATGTTAGCAAAGTCTGACAAACCAGGTACTTGATAGATGTTTGTTCCTTTAATTCTGGAGGTCAGTCATGTTCTCTGGGGTGCTAAATCAGCATAAAGAAGGTAGGAAACAAGTCCTGTTTCGATACCCACTGTTTTTTGGTTATCAAATCCAGGCCAGACTTAATGCCCAGCCAGATGAGGTGCCCTTAGGGAACAGCAAGCCCCCAACAGTGGTTCCTCTCCCCTGAGGGCTGTCAGTAACCCCCCACCACACACACACTCCAAAGTTTCTAATCATGAGTATACTTTGAGCTAGCAAATAGTGTCCAAGTTAGGCCTGTCTGTAGGGATGTAGCAATGGATTCTCCCTCTTGGTTCCTGTTACTGGAGACCTGTGCACCCAGATACCTTGAGTGTAGCCCTGACTGAATTCTAGGCTCCCTGTTCAATTAGAAACATTCCTACCTTAAACGGCTCCTTAGATGCCCAGTGCTTGGGCGGAGCATGTGCTTCAGCTGTCTGGAAACCAAAGGGCTAGAGGGGGAAGGTACCATGGGGAAGGACTGTTCACCAAGGACTGAGGACCAAGTACAGCATCTAGTGCAGCAGAGAACTGGGGGAGAGAGGGATACTTGACAATCTTGGAGTTCAAGGAGCCCTGGAAGGAGGTGTGGGACAAACTGCTGGACAGGGTTCAGGTAAAGGGCAGAGGCGGTTCAGGAAGGGGCAGTAACTGGAAGCAAAAGCCAGCCAAGTGCTGATGAATTCCCCTATCTTAGGCCCAAGGAGGTGTGACCATTCATCTAGAACACACAGGTCTGAGAGCCGGATCTGAGATCAGAACCTAGTTGTGTGGCTTTGGTTCTCATGTTCCTTCCTGTATACCTCACTGGAGAGGGGCCAACAGGAGGAGTAGATGTGCTTGGAAATATCAGACTCCAGGGTCTGTCTGCCTTTTCTGGGTAGCTTCTGCTTAGCCTTCATGGCTCAGATGTGAGTCCACTTCCGTTAGGGAACCTTGAGCATGCCCCCACTGTGGCCGTATCCCTCCGACCCCCGTGGACCTGTGTCTTGGCACCTGTGCCACCTCACTGCGCATGGATCGCATTTTATTGAATTTCTGTTTTCTGTTAAGCTGCAAACAATTATTTCTCTACTCACAGCACTTTCGTGGAGGTGGGGATGACTGGTAAATAATTGGCTCAGTGAGAGCTGGGTGAATGGGTTTCAGTGCTTTTTGACATTTCTTTAGGGGTTTTTAGTTTGTACACTGAGGTATATACTTCCTCTAGGGTGAGCCAACTCTGGCTCCTTAATAAAGAGTCCTTTGGGGGCTTATTTTCACCTTGCTCACCTGGGTGGTGTAAAACCCAGGGCCTTGTGTAGGCTATGAAAGTACTTTATGTGTTTCCTTCTTTTTTTGTGGCAGAGCCCTGGCTCACCTGGAACTCACTATATAGAACAGGTTGGTTTGAAATAGCTGATATCTGCCTGCCTCTGCCTCCTGAGTGCTGGGATTAAAGACAGGTGCCACCATACCCTGCTAATTTTGTTTTGCTTTTTTTCTTTTGAGACAGGGCCTTGCTATGTCGTCCGGGCTGGTCTCAAATCTGTAGATAGTCCTCCTGCTTCAGCCTCCTGAGTACTGGGATTACAGGTCTGTGCCCTGTTTTTGAGACCATTGTCCATAGAACTGACTGACCAGAGCCCTCTCATTATAAATAGGTTGGTCACAGACCTGAGTGTGCCAGGGAAGAAAGAGTCCCAGAGACCACCAGATTCGCAGCCCTAGGGGAGGGGCAGGTAGAGCTGGGACAACATAGGGCTTTCTGCTCAGCCGTGGGTTTGACCCATATGCTTAGTCCCTCTCTTCTTTCCTGTGTACCTCACCTTCAGAGAGGGAGGCCGGGCTAAGGGAGAGGACCTAGATTGGCTATGCACGCATGGGAAGAGCTGCCCAGGCTGGCCTGACTGGCAGGTGTCAAGTTCACTGGGAGGAAGGCTATTCAGGTTTCACTTTCCAAAGGCTCTGAAAGAGTAGGTAAAGAAATTTCCTGCTGACCTGTGGACTCTGTAAGACCCCTCTTGCCTCCTTGGTCCTTCCTCGCCTCTCATTGTGGACCACAGGATTTTTTTTTTTTTTTTTTTTTTTTGGCATTCTGCATTTATTGTGCCCAGGAAGAGAAAGAATTTAGTTACTAATTTCTGTTAAGAACAGAGTTCAGCTCTAGGAGGGAAGAGGGCAGTTCTGCCCTGATGTCCTGCTTACTCCGCTGCGTTTCAGGTGACTGCTGACCTTGGCACAGTGCTGGCACCTGAGCAGTGTGTGGGCAGGTCGGATGGGGTAAGTGCAGCTGGGGAGCCCTTCCCTTGGCTCTCCCTGACTCATTGGTAGAAGACTGGCTATGACAACTCCCTAGTACCCTGTGACCTTGTCAGTGGGTGGGCACCTGTCCATGAGAACACCCTACCTGAGGCCCTGAACACGTGCAAGATCGCCTAACTGTACACCTGAAAAGGACTTTAGATTTCAGCTACACTGGCTCTTATATTTTACAGGTGTAGAAATGAGTCCTAGGGCTGTGAGATCAAGCTATCAATATTGCTGAAATAGTTCTACATCCTCCTGGCTCCCAGTTCAGTGTTTTCCAGAATTTTTGAATGGTTGCTAATTTCCTGTTTTTATTTGTACAACCTTGGAATGTTACTTAAGACTGAAGCTTTTAATCCTTGTGAAATAAGAATATTAAATACCAGCTCTGTAGAGTAGTATGAATTGTATGCCTTATTAAGAGGTCTTTCAAGTGCCTGACGTACTAAACCAGCCCTGGGTGGTTGATAGGGTTAGCTACTGGGCATCATTGTCTTCCAGTCACAGCCCTGCAGCAGCCTTCCCTCTGCCCAAAAATCTATGGCAGTGACCTCTGCTCACCTGTTGGGGCCAGCACCTGGGAGGCGTTTACATTCTTGGCATTCCTCTTGCCACTGGGGGCTGCTGGGATCTGGAAGAGGCCCGGTGGATAGGGAGAGGGACGCTGATGCTGAGAAGAAAGGCGGGCCCTGTCAACCACTACTGTTGGGAAAGGAGAAAGCCTCTCCCAGCCTTGTCATGACCCCCCCCCCCCCCCGCCCAGATCTTCATGTCATTTTTCTCAAGCACATGGCTGTGAAGTTGTTTTTGTTTAATAAACGGTGCTAAGTATGGAATCAAGGATTGTTGACGTGCTAGGGAAGCACTCTACCACTGAACTGTAACTCCAACCTAAAGTTAGTGATAGGACTTCCCCTTGTAAAATCAATCAGTTAGTTGTACTGGTATTGTCTAGTGGTTGGCGAAGTTAACTGATTGGGGGAGGACCTGGCATGCATGTGGAAGCCATCCAGGCTAACGGTAGTTATTAACTGGTAGTGAGGAAACTGAGGCTTGGGAAGTTGAATAACAAACCCATGCAGTTAGAAGTGGTGGACCTGCGTCACACCCATGTCCTGCTGACCCCCACAGCTGGGTCACTGTGGAACCTGCCAGGAGCCAGGATGTCCTTGTTCAGGTTTACAGACCCTAGGGTGGAAAAAGCTCCTGGGGGAAGAAGGCTGCCTGTCCTGGTATGGAGGGCACCCGCATTGTGACCTTGGTGGCAGCTGTTGTCAGGAGTGAAGTCTGGTTGGGAGGATCAGGTGCCTGGAAACAAAATGCACGTGTATTGACTGTCACTAGGGCATGGCCAGGTGCCATGGTGGGATGCTTCACTTCAGCTCTGGCTGGCCAGGACTGATTGGCTGGCCAAGGTGAGGGTCAGACCGGCCCTCTGGGGTTGTCACTGGATTGGAGAGGGGAGGGGAGATCAGTGCTGTTGTCCCTTTCCCTCCCCTTCCCTGAATCCATTGCATTTGTTTCCTTCTGAAGCTGCACGGGGCTCTCAGACACCACAACAAAAGCAACTTTCCTCCAAGCCACTGCCACCTGTTGGGTTTTCACACATTGAGAGCGAGTAGGGGGAGGGAGCGGTTGCCCTTTTCCCAGTGTCTGTGGAGTGCCCCCTCTCCCCCCCTCCAGAGCCTGGGATTCTCTTTGCAGCCCCTGTGACAGCGCTCTGAAGCGGGAGGAGGTGGGGGGACCAGTGGCAGCTGGAAGGGGAACTGAGTGGGAACGGCCAGTGCTGGCAGCGGGGAGAGTTTGATGGATTACTCTGCAGGCCCAGAGGTTTCTCCCTAATCCCCCTTTGTGTCCCGGCCTGCAGCCCCTCACTCTCTCTGACAAGCTGCTAAGCAGAAGGCTTCCCGTCTGAGGGAAGAAAAGGCGGCTCAGCAGGGTGAACTCTAAATCCCTGGCCTCCTAGCCCTGTGGGAGGCAGGAGCTGGGGAACCTGCCTAGGGTGGGGCTGGGTCCCCCTCCTCACTGCTCAGCCCTTGTTCTTTGTTAGGGTTCCCTCAAAGTGGAGAGCTTAGTGCCTGGGAGCTGTGAGGTTGTGTTGTGCAGTCACTGTGGGGTTTTTCTTGAGTGGGACAGGGAAAACGATGACCCTCACTGTTTGGAAATAACTGGGCCCAAAGAGTCAAAGCCAGAATAGTAGGTTGGAAGACGGCAAAGCCCAGGGATCCCATGCCACATCTCGCCCCTCAGTATCCCAGGTAGGAATTTGCACAGCACCTGTATAAGACCGAAAGGGTTCTGAAAGAGTAGAATCAGTGCTTGGACCCATGTTTTCAGGTCTCCTGGTTGGCCTATGCCAAGCAGTTCTAAGGTGTCCCTAGATTTCCTCGTGAAGTTACCATGAGAGCACAGTTCATTTGGGGAGGGCAGTGGCCAAGTTTATGGGCTCAGGGCACTGGTCCCCTGGACTGAGACAAGGCAATGTGAAGTAGTGCTGCTGCACTGGGAAACTCAGACTCCAGAGGTCATCCTCGCAGCTGCCAGCCTACAGGTTTGTCCCGGCCTGGAGAAAAGTGCTGGGTCCAGTCTAGTTTGGAGGAGCAGGGGTCCGCACCCTCTATATCTGACCTGACCTGGAGTGGAGCCACCGAGGTTGACCTGGGGTGATCCTCCCCCTTCTTGATGCTAGACTGTCTACCAGATTTCTCTCTGGGAAGGACAGTGCATGGCACTGAAGTGTGGAGGAGTATATTTGGAGCTTCCAGAGGAACCCAGCCTATGAGAAAGCAGCCAGTCTTTGTGAGTGTGAAGGGAGGACACCGGGTTGCTGGGCCTGTGGGGTCAGGGTGGGGGGATGAGGCCGTTTGATGTGCCTTGGGCGGGTGTGGGGACTCTGGCATGCATAAAGAAGTCTTAGAATTGCTGTCTGACAGTGGCTGGGCGGGGCCTGTCCCCAGTTTCTGCTAGCTGTGGCCTCTGTGAGCAAAGGGTATCCCCCGCCACCTCAGCCATGCGAGGTGGCAGGAGCCCCTTTGAAGCCCTCAAAGGCCTCTTTATGCAGCCTCTGACCCTCCCTTCCCTTAGGGAGCCATGAAGGAGTGGGCTCACTTGGGTCACTTTCCTATGCTGCTTCCACTGAGTCTTTTGAGACTTTTGAGTTTTGGACAAAGTTTAGGCCAAGAGTGTTCCTGTGACTGTTTCATTTCCTTAAGCTGCCTGCTGGGGTCCAGTGTAAAGTGGAGGCATTGGGGCCAGTAGGATTTATCTGGGCCACCTAGTACCTTTGAACCAGAGTTAGCCCTGCTGGGCTTCTAGCTAGGCCTATTTTAGGTGTGTTGGGGAGGAAGGAGGACTTGAGTTTTTTTCTGTCCTTTACACACCCACCTCTGCCCTCATCCATCCTTTTTTTTGGGGGGGGGTACATATTTTCCAGGTCCCAAGTCTTGCTGAGGCACATATCAAAGAGTTGCTTGGCCTGAGGCCTACATCTTAAAATTCACAGAATTGAATAGAGTCCAGGTTCACTGACTCCCTTATTTCCCCAGCCTCTGCCTTTCTACATTTCAGCTCCATTCCCTACAGGGGTGAGGAAAGGTGGTTGAGGCTAGAACTCTGTGAAAGGTTCCAGAGGTTTTTGGTTTTCTCTGGTTTTCTAGCTGTCCATCATCAGGACCCAGAGAGAAGGGGAGAAATTTGGAGCTTGAGAAGAACTTCCCGTGAGGCTGCTCATGCCTGACCTACCAGGAGGTCAGCCCTCCTTTGGCTTCCTCTTCTTGCCCCTCCTCTCCAGGTGAACATCTGCAGCTGACTGTTAGGGTTGATCTTCTCTTTGCCAGATGGACCAAGTGCTCCAGGAGTAATGGGGAAGGAGAATTTGAATCCAAGAGTCTCTAAGACTGGGAAGAATTAGACCCTGTGTTCTGACTGCATTCCTATTCCAGGATAACAGGGGAGGTCCTAGAATGGAAGGGGCAGCCGTGATCTATCTGTCCCTTTCCAGCTTTGATGAGAACTTGCCCCAGAGCTGCTGTCAGGAGTGGAGGCCAGGAAAATAGTACTGGGTCTTCGTACCCAGGGCAAAAGGCTCTATGGGGAATTCTGTCAGTTGGGGTCAGTGCATGGGAATCTTCTGTAGCCTTGGCCCTCCTGAAGACCTAGGGCAGACTCAGCAGGAAGGAAATTAGGGGGATGGGGAATTGGGAAAAGGAAGTGGGGTTTTGTAGGGAGTGTTCACGTTCATTTTGGTTTGGAGTTCCTTGGGTCAGAAAAGTTGGGTTATCAAGAGTATCTGGACCCCCAGGCACAGTAGCTCTGAAAAGAGGGAGGATGGGCCCTGCAGCCGAAGTCCAGAGGGGCTAGGAGCCCACCTGCTTCACTCTCTTACTGAATTGTTCCTCTGGTTCAGACCCCATTTACCAGGTAGAGACTCTCAAGCAGATAGAAGCACCCCAGTTCAGAAGCTGCCTGAGCTGTAAGAGGATGAGGGATATGCTCTTGTTCCCCTTCTCCTGTGGTCTAAGAGTGGTCCCACAGTGCCTGGGGGACTGAAGGAGGAACTGCCTTTAGGGAGGGAAGGCAGGTGGAGTGCAGGCCTTGGAGAATGAGGGCAGGCTCTGGGTGAGGCTGAGTCTGACAAAGTCTCTGTTTGCTCAGGGAGGACCCGGTCTCTTAAACCCAGTGCAGGTGAATGCCCAAGTTCCTCCCAGACTGAGAGTGGGGAGTGGAATGGCTAGAAGTCTTTTGCCCTAGAACCCAGCAGCCCTTCAGGCTGGGGAGGTTCCCTTCTAGACCACTGGGAAAGAGGAAAGGGATCACATTGAATCCATGGTAGCCCAGCTAAAACTGACGTCTGGTCCAATACCTCCATTTGAAACTGTGTAGCTCGGTATATTATCTTCTCATGCCTGCCCCTTCTCAAGGTTTCAGGACTTAGGGGTGGTGGCTGCCAGTTGCCCAGCTTTTATCTCAAGTCTCTTACTTCCTGATGTTCCAGGAAGGACAGGACAGGTCTAGGAAGGAGTGGAGAGACGGTACTCAGGATAGATGGTGCTGATCTCTCTGAAGCACAGCTTAGCACCTACTGTATGCTCTGTGGCACACAGGGCTCCATGGGGCCTAGTGTTAGTAGAGAAAAGTTCAAGTGCCTTTTGTCATGAGATGGTAAACTGAGCCTAGAGGATGTCTGAAGGGAGAAGACTAGAGCCAGCTCTCAGTGACCATGTCCCCCAGCCTCCAGTAGCTGCTCCTCAGTGGCATTTATGGGGTGAATTGAAGGAGGAAAGGGAAGGAACTGCAGTTGGGAGTAATAGCAAGCTCTGTCTCCTGCTTCTGTTTTGGGATAAATAGCAGGTTAGCAGCCTTTTACCTTTTCTTACCAAAACCTGCCCTCAGTCCCTCAGTCTTTCAATACTCCTCGATGGCTAACTTGAAATTTTCCCTCTTTCAGTCTTTTAAAAACGTTTTACCAAGCCAGGCATGGTGGTGCATGCCTTTAATCTCAGCACCTGGAGGCAACACAGATGGCAGGTGGATCTCTGTAAGATCGAGGCCAGTAGCATAGTAAGTTCAGGCTAGCTGGGACTACAGGGAGACTGTCTCAAAAGAAGTTTTAATTAATGGAATTAATTAATTTTGTTTGGAATTGTATGTGCATGTTCATATGTGTGAGTGCAAAGGCTAGAGATCAGCATCAAGTGTCTTCCTCTGTTACTCTCCTCTGTATTTTTTGAGATAAGTCTTTCCTGAAGCTACAGCTCACTGATTAAGCTAGGTAACCCTGGGATTTCCTGTTTCTACCTCCCTGCTCTGGGATTACAGTCATACGTGGCCATACAGTTTTTACATGGGCGATGGGGATCCAAACTCAGTCCTCATGTTTGCACAGCAAGCACTTTACCCACTAAGTTATCTCCCCAGCCTCAGAACTGTTACTTTTAATGAGGAAAATTGAACAACACAGCTTGGGGAGTTGGAGAGAAAAGCAAATAGATTAGGCTCAGTAGAGAGTGTCCAGGGCCATCTTGGTAGCCAGGCCTGGGTTTGTTCACAAGGGCAATTGCAAAGATGCTTCAAAACAGAGAGTAAATGACATCTGTTTTGCTTCAGGGTCTGCTAAAGTTTAAACATCATATTTCCCTTATGTCAATGCTAGGTTAATTTTTATGTATGTGTTTTGCCTGCATGTATGTAAAAGCACCATGTGTATGCAATGCCTGCAGAGGCCAGAAGAGGGCATCAGTTATGGGCATTTGTTAGCCACCATGTGGATGCTGGATGCTGAACCTGGGTCCTTTGCAAGAGCAGCCAGTGCTTTTAACTGCTGAGCCATCTCTCCGACCTCCTTGGCTAATGTTAATATGTGCTTCTCAACTGGGCAGCTGGGTGAGGGATACCTGAAAATAAAAGATTTCAGAAAATCCTGAGCAAATCCTGGAGACCTGCTACCCAGGACTCAACTCTCCATGCATCTGAGATTATCTTGCTCTTCTAGGATCTGACTGATGAGATGTATCCCTACGAAGGCATTACATGTGTTTAGCATGGGCTGAGATGCTGAACCTCCACTCGAGGGCTGGTAGAAATGGGAGCCTGCATGAATCCTAGGCAGTTGACGGCAGCAAGGAGGAGAGGCCGTGGCAGGACTGAGCCAGTGCACCTGTGGAGTGTGTGATGGCCTCGGGAGCCCTACCTGTCCTGCCTGTCATGATCCAGAGGCTGTGGGCCAGCCGTCTGCTGCGGCATCGGAAAGCCCAGCTCCTACTGGTCAACCTGCTGACCTTTGGCCTGGAGGTGTGCCTGGCTGCTGGCATTACCTATGTGCCACCCCTTCTGCTGGAAGTGGGGGTAGAGGAGAAGTTCATGACCATGGTGTTAGGTGAGTCATTCCGCCTTCCCTTCCCCCATTCTAGTCTGTGTACCTGGACTGTAGGCAGCAGTTCTGCCTGGGAGCTTCTCTTCGGGGTGGTGGTGTCTGCTGTTCCCGTGCCTGGTGGGGAGGTATTTCCTACAACCCTTGGGATGATCTACTTTCCAGACAAGGAGAAAGGCTTAGGAGAGGTAGGCTTGTCTCGGCCTAGGTTGTATGTCTGTTGGTCAGTAGAACTGGTTCATCAGGGTCTTCCAACTAGAGCTCTTTTTCATGCCCGCTACAGACCAGGTGGTGTGGGCCTCCGATGCTGCAGATGTACCCCTCAAAAGCCACAGAAGACAAGAGGTTACCCTTGTGACTCTCCTCCCATAGGAGGCGGGCTCCTTGTGAGGATACAGACTCTAGAGAGTCTGGCTGCCTGTTGAAATGCTGCTCTGACCCTCACCAGACCTGTGTCTTTGCATAAGCATCACTTCTTAGGTGCTGTTCACCACTGTTTCCTCATGTGAGAGGAGCAGAGTTCCTGGCAAGACTGAGGGCAGGGTCTTGCCTCAGTGACTTGTTTTCATCCTTCTTAAGGAGCTCTCTTTTCCCCTTGCCCCTTTGTCCTGACCACTGACTTGTGTTTTTCCTTCTTGCAGGCATTGGTCCAGTGCTGGGCCTGGTCTCTGTCCCGCTCCTAGGCTCAGCCAGTGACCAGTGGCGTGGGCGCTATGGCCGCCGGAGGCCCTTCATCTGGGCCCTGTCCCTTGGCGTCTTGCTGAGCCTCTTTCTCATTCCAAGGGCTGGCTGGCTGGCAGGGCTGCTGTGCCCTGACACCAGGCCTTTGGAGTTGGCCCTACTGATTCTGGGAGTGGGGCTGCTGGACTTCTGTGGCCAGGTGTGCTTTACTCCCCTGGAGGCCTTACTCTCTGATCTTTTCCGGGACCCGGACCACTGCCGCCAGGCCTTCTCTGTCTATGCCTTCATGATCAGCCTCGGGGGCTGCCTGGGCTACCTCTTACCCGCCATTGACTGGGATGGCAGCGCTCTGGCCCCCTATCTAGGCACCCAGGAAGAGTGCCTCTTTGGCCTCCTCACCCTCATCTTTCTCACTTGCATGGTAGCCACTCTGTTCGTGGCTGAGGAAGCCGTGTTGGGCCCACCGGAGCCAGGAGAAGGACTGTCAGTCCCCTCTCTGTCACTCCGCTGCTGTCCATGCCACGTCCGCCTGGCTCTCCAGAACCTGGGTGCCCTCTTCCCCCGGCTGCACCAACTGTGCTGCCGCATGCCTCATACCCTGCGCCGGCTCTTTGTGGCTGAGCTGTGTAGCTGGATGGCACTCATGACTTTCACACTGTTTTACACGGACTTCGTGGGAGAGGGCCTGTACCAGGGTGTTCCCAGAGCCGAGCCAGGCACGGAGGCCCGGAGACACTATGATGAAGGTAAGGCTTCAGCACCAGTGGGCACTGCAGTGCAGAGGACATGTGCCCGAGTTGGGAGGTGTTGACTGTGTATCCTGGGTCCCAGCCCCCTGGTCCCCACCCGCATTCCCACCCCATCTATGTGCAGCAGCTCCCCCTTGTTCTCAGCAGGGCCTCGGGCTGCTTGAGGTCAGTCAGGACGAAAGGTGGAGCTTAGAGCCGTAGGGAGTGAAGTCTCTAGGCTGGAGGTCAGGTCTGTGTGGCACCAGCTCCCTGTGGCTTTCCCTGTACCTCACTGACCCAGTTCAGGCATTTCTCAAAGCCACCTCAAAGCCTGTGGAGCTATCTTGTACTCTTTCTTACCAGCCCCCCATCCAAGCCCTTCAAGTGCCCCCCCTCCTGGTCCCAAAGCTGAGGCAGCTTGCACCTCTTCCTTCGAATATCTTCCTCTGCCCTTAGCCAACAGCTCTGGCCACATTTACTGAGGGGCAACAAATCCTGTTGTTGTAGGTAGGGTGGGGAGGGCCCTGAGAAGCAGGTACCCATGATCCCTGGTCTCTGGCTCCCCTAGATTTTATAAGGTCCTTATCTTGCTTCTTCTCCACTCCCAGGCATTCGAATGGGCAGCCTGGGGCTCTTCCTACAGTGCGCCATCTCCCTGCTCTTCTCCCTGGTCATGGACCGGCTGGTGCAACGGTTTGGCACACGGGCAGTCTATCTGGCCAGCGTGGTGGCCTTCCCCGTGGCTGCTGGTGCCACATGCCTGTCCCACAGCGTGGCCGTAGTGACAGCTTCAGCCGCCCTCACTGGGTTCACCTTCTCAGCCCTGCAGATCCTGCCTTACACACTGGCCTCTCTCTACCACCGTGAGAAGCAGGTACTCCCATTGGCCAGGTTACAGTGGGGTGAGTCTGAGCTGTCCAGAACCTGGTGTCTGACCAGAGGCATTGGAGAAGACTTGACTTTCTCTGACTAGAGAGGATTTCAGCTGGAGCCAGAGGCTGCTGCTGTGGAAGAAGTGTAGATTAGATTCTGGGAATAACTTCCTGGCTTTGGGACTAGAAAGCACTTGATTACACTGATTACAGGAAATGTAAAGTCCTTCACTAGGAATCCTGGAGAGTCAGCGGAAGGAAGCCCTTCTTTCTGTAATATTGTACCCACAGGCAGGGTATGGGTTGGGTGGCTTCCCCGGCACCTGGCCACAGCAGATGGCAGTGGAAGTAGTCTGGCCTTTCAGGGAGAGTCAATATTGCCACCCATCTGTGTCCTGCTTGCTTCTAGATGAGGAAGGCTTCCTCTGACCTCTTCTCTTTCTAGTTTCTTTTCCTCCTTCCCTCCCTCCCTCCCTCCCTCCGTCTCTCCCTCCCTCTGCTGTCCTCCTCTGCTTCCACCTCCTTCCTTACCTTCTCAGTGGATATCTGAGCCTGACCTACTGATTTTTGTTTGGACACTAAGTTGGGGCCCCCTTCCTGTTCAGCTCACGATAACCAGCTCCTGCAGGAGGCCTTCTTCCTTGGAAAGCCTCTTGACCTAGACAGCATGGTTCTTGTCCCCTGCACTGTCTTCCCTGAATTTGTGGGCCTAGATGTAGAACTCTGCCTTACGGGGCACAAGTTATGTGGCCTAACAGGGGGAGCACAGGCCTGCCCTTCTAGAGCTCTGAGTTAGGAAGGGCCTTGCCTGGCCTAAAAGACAGGAGGAGGACAGCAGAGAAATTCACAGCTAGGAGACTGGTGTGCTTAGCCATAACTGCAGGGGCGGTAGGTTTGAGGAGTGGGAGCCTGGTCCCTGAGGCCTCTATTGACTCTCAAGGAGCTCTGGACTACGGGTTGAGATCTGGTATCCAGAGACCAGGCATGAGTACATGTGACTATGCCAGGACTAGTTCTCTTTTCTGTACTGAGGGGCATGTCTGTCCCCAGGGACCTCTCTAGGCTGTAGTCTTACTCGTCTTTTCCTGGTAGGCAGGAAGAAAGGGTCTCAGGAGGGCCATTTCCAGCAGCAGTTGAGGACAGTCCTGGCCCTGCCTTTCCACCTATTGAGCTGTGCAATGAGTTGATAAATTGTGGGCTTCCCTGTGACACCTTGGACCTCTGAAGAAATTCTCGCTCGGTAGTCTCCTGTGCTAGACCCTGCCTGGCACAAGGACTAATGTGAGATAAGAAGACCCAGGCCACTGTGGCTGGGATGAGAGGGTCAGGCACACATGCTCTCTCCAGTCTCAGGCAGCCTATAGGAAGGAACTGAAAAGCTTCAGGGTCAGGCAGCTAGACTGTGAGGCCACTGAGAAGGTTTTTCTGCTGCTCCTTCCTTCTGCAGGCTCAATTCCTTGTTCCTGCCTGGCCCAAGGCCAGGACAGAGACTGCACCTTGAGCAGCATCTCCATTTCAGGTCTGGACCTCAAAGAGACAGGGCAATGAAGAGCTCCCTCTGGAGGGAAGGGCAGATGGATGTGCAAGGGGTTGGATAGAGTGTGGGATTCGGGTCCTCAGAAGTGCCCCCTTGGGTTTTGCTCTTTTTATATCTTCTGTCCTGTCTCATTCTTCCTATCTTTTCCCCTTTCCAGGGGGGCTCTGCCTTTTTATCAATGTGCAGAACTGAATTTGTCAACTTCTCACCTATTTTTAGAAAAATTAGAGGAGGCTTAGACTTCATATTTCCAATTTGCACCCCCTTGGCCTCACCATCCTTCTCCCACTCCTGGGGTGGGGGTCCTGCTTAGATCCACACCAAGTAGGATGTTCTCAGTTTGAGGCCATGAACAGTGAAGACCCGTTCTCAATATCTAAGGATCCCCAGGCCTGGATACATACCTGTGTTTGTTCTCTTTTTGCTCCCTACCCTCAGGTGTTCCTGCCCAAATACCGAGGGGATGCTACAGGTAGTGGCAGTGAGGACAGCCAGATGACCAGCTTCCTACCAGGTCCTAAGTCAGGAGCTCCCTTCCCCAATGGACACGTGGGCCCTGGCAGCAGCAGCTTGCTGGTGCCTCCGCCTGCCCTCTGTGGGGCCTCTGCCTGTGATGTCTCCTTGCGAGTGGTGGTGGGTGAGCCACCGGAGCCCAGGGTTGTTACTGGCCGGGGCATCTGCCTGGATCTTGCCATCCTGGACAGCGCCTTCCTGCTGTCCCAGGTGGCTCCATCCTTGTTCATGGGGTCCATTGTCCAGCTGAGCCAGTCTGTCACTGCCTATATGATATCAGCTGCAGGCTTGGGGCTGGTTGCCATTTACTTTGCTACACAGGTAGTATTTGACAAAAACGACTTGGCCAGATACTCAGTGTAGAATGCTTGTAATGCGTTGAAGAGAGGGTCTGCCTCATGGGGCTCTGCCCCCTGTAGGGCTGCTACAGTGGTCTTTCCAGTTCTGTTGCTGCCAAAGTGGTGTAGGTCTCTGCTGCCACCCTAAGGCAATGAGAGGCATAACTGCACAGATAAGACCTGGGGCTTTCCACTCTGGCTTCAGAGTCTGGCTGGCCCACTGCAGCTTCCCACATAGATGTCAGTCTGGAGTTCTGCAGCCAGACAAATGCAGGACGTGCAGGTGCATTACCAAGGCTCAGGGTTAACAGCTAACCTCCTGGTTGAGATATCCAGAGAAGGGATTTGGGGACATGAATAAACCCCTCCCAAGCCCTTCTGTCCTTCAGATCCCCACTCCCCGACACTGTTGCTCTTGCATGGGAGTTTCTGGTAGGAAACTCCTCCACAGGATTTGACAGGATGGAAGCTGGGAGGAAGAACCCTAATGGGCAGGTGAGCCCATCCCCATGATCCATAGCACTGCCTTTCTGTGAGCTCTACCCCCAGCCCTTTTCAGGACATGGCTTGTTGGTCCTTGTGTTGCCATCATGGAGATACAGGCCTTTAAATATTTAATTTATTTATTTAACAAACTAGAAGAAAATTCCTAGCCTTTTTATGTTGTGCCTAGAAGTTGCGTAGGCTGGGATCCCCGATAACTGGTTCCCCTGAAATAGCTGGTCATTGCTCTGGACATTGCCAGCATCTTCTGAGGTGGTGGATATAGCCCACCAGACTGCCTAGTCCAGTACCTTGAACAGTCTGCTGACCCAGTTGAAAGCCCCGATAGCCTTAGCTATCCCTCAGGTGTTGAGGGAAAGCAGAGGAGGCTCCAGTCCCTGCAGTCTACCAAATCCGGGTTTTCTCCTGGCCCAGCCTTCTCCCCTCTGCTCCCTGTGGACTGGGCCCGTGGAAACATGGCTCTTCTTTCCCCTCCACCCTGACTCTCTCCACTGGCTCCATGACCTCTTTGGGGGGCTTTGTAGGACCAGAAGCACACATAAGTGTGGTTCCTCGGGCCCTGGGCATGTCTGTCACAGTTGGGGAATCTCACACACACTCAGGAGCACTCCCTGCCAGAGCCAAGGAGCTGTTGTCTCTTGGGGAAAGGGGGTTTCAGTGCTGATTGCAATAATGTTATTTCTTATTTATTTAGCAGAGTAAATATTTTATACTGTATGTGAGAAATCAGAGTATAATGTTTATGGTGATGAAATTAAAAGCTTCTTATGTGTTTAAGTGGTGTGTTTGTCTTTTTTAAGAGGGAAGAAGTATATCTTTAAAATCAGCCTCTCAGCCTGTTCTCCTGGACAGCTTTGGCAGCCTCACTTCCCGCTGTCTGCCAGCAGATGGAGTCATGGGCCATCACTCACCCTAATACCTGGGACTGGAGGACAGGGACCAGAAGAAAGGGCAACAAAGTGCAGTTTATTTCCCAAAGGACTCACAGTGGAACAACCACAGCAAGAACACGGGGAACACGGCTCACAAGTGGGGCAGGATTTCAGCAACACTACCTTGGCCTCATCAGTTCATCTCACCATCTCCCCGACCTCTCCAAGCTTGACTGGCCTTGCCCCTTACATTCCAGAGTGGTCAGTGCAGTTAATGCTTGTGCCGGGGATCATTTTACAAGTGTTTTGCCTGCAAGTGCTCTATCACTGAGCTACATCCCCAGCCTGAAGATTCTTGTCCTTGAGCCCCCTTTTCCCCTGTAAGGTGTGAGTAAGACAGAGAAGCTTAATTAGATTCAGAATTAATTTTGGCAAGACGGCATCACAGGTAGAGCCGTGTCCTAGTTGTGGCATATAATTTCTTGCCACCCCAGTGTTTTGGTGTTAATGTTGGTTAGTGAGTTCAGGTGGTATCAGCTGAAGACTTGGGTTACAGTTTCCTATAAGCCTCCTAGCTAAGCTATTGCTGATTCTTGCTTAGCTTTCATTTCACTAGATGTAAAATTACAGTTTTCAACCACTGTTTTTCCCTCCCTACTCCACCTCATATTATGTGTAGTTTTAAAAAATACATTTTAATTATTTTTGTGTGTATGAGTGTTTTGCCTGCATTCAAATGCAACATATGCTTGCAAAGCCCTCAGAGGCCAGGAGAGGGTGTCAAGTACCCTGAAACTGGAGTTAGGGACAGTCTTTGAGCTTAGGGCTCTCTTTTAGGTCTTTTCAGTGATCAGAGATAAAGAAATGCTTATTTTTCAGAAACAAATACTACAGTGATAATAGTAATATTATTGCTAACAATACTGGATTTCATATTTTTTAAGTATCTTATTACTTTTTGTCTTGAGGGGGGGCAAGTACTCTCATGTCACAGTATGTGGGTGAAAGCCAGAGGACAACTTACAGTATTTCATTCTCTCCTACCATGAACTTAGGTCATCAACTTGGTGGCAGGTATCTTTACTCGATGAACCATATTACTGGTCCCACTTAAGATTGCTTGCTTGCATTTTTTTTTTTTTTTTTGAGACAGTCTCACTCTGTAGTCCTGGCTGGCCTGGAAGTTGCCATACAGGCCAGGATGGCCTGGAATTCACAAAGATCTACCTTCCAAGTGCTGGGATTAAAACCATGGGCCACCACATCTGGCCCAAAGTAAGAGGGGTGTGTGGTGTGTGCGTGTGTGTGTGTGTGTGAGTGGTTTTTTACTTTAAGACTCTCTCTAATTAGGAATGTGTAAAGAATTCCATGGGCATTGCATGACACGGTATGACATGGGTACACAAACCAAAATTTTTTTTCTGTTTTAAGTTTCAGGATGTCCTGAAACTTACTGTGTTGACCGGGCTGGCCTTGAATTTACAGAGATCTGCCCTAGAAATGTTTTAAAACTGTTGTCTTTTTTTTTTTTTTTTTTTTTTTTTTTTTTTGAGGAAAGTCTAGCTGCAGCCCTAGCTGTCCTGGAACTCACTAGGTAGACCAGGCTGGCCTTGAGATCACAGAGATCAGCTTGCCTCTGCTTCCAAGTGCCGGGATTAAAAAGTCCTGTGCCACCATACCCAGTAAAAACTTTAAAAATTATTTTTATGTTTATGAGTGTATTGCCTGCATGTGTGTAAGTGTACCTGAGTCATGTCGTACAATGCCCACAGAAGTCAGAAGACACCATTGGATCCCCTGGAACTGGAGTTATGGATGATTGTTAGCTGCTATATTGGTGCTGGGATTCAAACCCAGGTCCTCTACTAGAGCAACCAGTGCTCTCAACCACTGGGCCATCTCTCCAGCCGCTTATTTTAAAACTTTATCGAAAGCAGGTAAAGGATAGCGGGTTGGATGCTGTTCTGCAGCCTTCAGTTCCAGCTCTCAGCCTGTGAGTGCTTGTTTCACCCACTTCTCCATGTGACCTGGAAGCAAATCAGACATCATATTTCATTCAGAAGTATCTCAGAGTGTATCTCTAAAAGTGAGGACTTTAAAAAGTTACTCAGAAGGCTGGACTTGGTGGTCCATGCCATTGATCCCCGCACTCCAGAGGCAGAGGCAGGCAGATTTCTGTGAGATTATCAGCCCAACCTGGTCTAAAAAACAAAACAAAGCAAAAAAAAAAAAAACATGAAAAACAATTTTTTTAATAATGAGACCTAAGTAAATTGATTATGTTGCAATGGGTTAATTAAATCTCTTGTAATCCTTGGGTATCTCAGATTTTTTTTTTCTTAAAAGTTTGTTAAATAAAAACTGGGTGGCTTGCACTGGAGACCATCTGTATGTCCATGGTGATACATATTATTTTTTTCAGAATTTTTTGAGACAGTCTTATGTAGCCCAGGCTGGATTCAGACTTGATTTGTAGATAAGGATGATCCTGAACTTTAAAAAAAAATGTATTTATTTATTGTGTGTGTGTATGTGTGCACATGCATACCACCATGGCACAAGTATGGAGATCAGAGGACCAGCAGTGGGAGTCAGCTCTCTCCTCACACGATATAGGCCTGGGGAATTGAACTCGGGTCATTAGGCTTTGCGGCAGGTGCCTTTAACAACTGAGCTCTCCACCAGCCTGACCACGAACTTCTGATCCTCCTTTGTCCATCTTTTGAGAGCTGGCATTACAGCTATGTGCCAGCACATCCAGTTCATGCAGTGCTGGAACTGAATCCAGAGCTTTATACATGGTAGGCAAACATTCTACCAACTGAGCTACATCCCCAACCCCTATAAGTTTTTATTGTCCTTGTGTTATCTGCAAACTGGTGTTTAAAGTTAGAGGCTAGATGAGATTTGGTTTTTATAAGAACACTGAATAGATTTCAGTGTCTGCATAAAAGAAGCACATATTGTTTGAACTACAAACCCAGCTGGTTTTGATGTTAACAATCACTGACATCTTTACTTAGAATTATTGTTTGAATATTCCTTATCCCTTATCCAATATTCTTAGGACTATAAGTGTTTCTCTGGTTTTTTGTTTTTTTTTTTTTTTTTTTTTTTTTTTTTTGGTCTTTTTGAGACAGGGTCTCCCTAGAGCCCCAACTGGCCTGGAACTCACTATGGAGACTAGGCTGGCCTTGAACTCACAGAGATCTGCCTGCCTCTGCCTCCCTCTGCTGGGATTAAGGGTGTGTACCACCATAGTTTCAGAGCCGGCCCCAGCCTTGGCTTTCTTGTCAGCACCAGGGGCCCAGCGCTCCCTTGTAGGTGTCTCTGTTGGCCTCCACGCTTGTGAATCTTTCGGGTTGCTCACCCTCTGGACCTTTAGGCCAAGGCCTGCTAGTCTCAGGACAGCCGCAGAGCAGGGTGGCAAGCATGACCCCAGAAGGCAGATGGAGGTAATCCTGGAGATACTGAATGCTCTCACTGATACCAGTAGAAATGTCTCCAGGCAAACTGTTCTTTAACATAGCCTCGAGACTTGGGAGGCTCCTCTGCCTCCATGACGTGAAGATTGGGCACCTTCTTGTCTGCAAGCTATGGGTGTTTGGGCATATGAATATCCTTCTTGGCTGCCGTCATGTCCTTAAAAAGGAGTTCATAGATGTCAATCCGGTTCTTGTTGGGCATCAATGTCATGGCAGCTACAACGTTTGAGGCTAAGGCTGGAAAGGCAAGCATTGAGATTTTTAGTTGAGGCATGCACAGCCCATGTTTAGCAGGAGCAGGAAAAGATTAACATCTATTCTTTTTTCAAAAAGTGCTGGGCTCCCTCCTTGTGTCTACTGCTTAGAAAAATGAACTATTCCCCAGTATCCCGTAACAATATCAAGTCTTCCTCTTTTCACGTTTTTTGTTGTTGTTGCTTTTGCTTTGCTTTCTGCCATGATCTGACATTCAAGCTCATCACTCAGTACTAGATTAAGCTAATTCTTCTAACAATCTTTGCATTGGTGACTGTAATTTCCATCAGGACCACAAATGCCATTGTGATATTGGGGATGTTTGTTATCACTGAGTTGGCCACTAGTTTGGGGACTTTTCAGTCCCCAAACAAAGCTAAAAAATTTTTAGCTTTGGGTCTCCCTGTAGCCCCAGCTATCCTGGTACTCGCTATATAGACCAGGCTGGCCTTGAATTTGTAGAGATCCACCAGCCTCTGCCTCCCAAGCACTGGGATTAAAAGCATGCAGCACCACGCCCAGCATCTAAAACGTTTTTTTGTTTGTTTGTTCAAGATATGTTCTTCCTGCGCAGCCAAGCTGATCTTGAATTTCTAGTCCTCCTGCTCCTACCTGCTAAGTTGCTGGAATTACAGGTGTAAGCCATGATGCTGGCTAAAATGTATGCTAAAAATTTTCTTTTTGGTAGAATGGAGGATTGAACCTAGGGTCTTTCACATGCTAGGCCAGCACTCTACCACTGGAGCCCTTAGAAATATTTTATTAGCATAAATATATTGTGAGTTCATATTGATACTTCTGATTCAAGTTCAAGATTATAGTTCTCATTCTGCCTCATTTCTGTCACATTGACACAGCTGAAGGTCTGGCCCAGAGACTTTGGGTGCATGTGTCTGCGTGCATAAGTGTGTGGGTGTGGTAAGGATAGTGTGAGAAGGAAAAGACCACTAGTCAGTTTTCTGTGGCATTGGGTAGTGATTTCCTCCATAAAACCTATCTTGTAGGGAAGCTGGGTGAACAGTGGGATGTTTTAGGTGAAACAACTCCATCCTGCAGGGAAAGACCTTTAAGCTCAATAAATGAACAGTTCAACAACTTCAGGATGCCCCTGATATTGACCAAGTTCACTAGACCCTCTCTCCCTGTATTAGTTACTTAACTGTTGCTGTGATAAAACACCATTTCCAAGGCAACTTATAGGAGGAAGTTTATTTGGCTTATGGTTCAGAGGGTTAGTGTATGGTTCAGAGGAAGCTTGGTAGTAGAGGTGGCCAGAGCAGAAAGTGGAGTGATCACATCTTCAAGCAGTCACAGGAAGCTGAGAGTGGCAAGAAGAACCCTCTAAACCAACCCCAGTGATGAGCTTCCTCCAGCAAGGCCACATGTACTAAGACTTCCCAAAGCAGTGCCACCAACTGGGGACGAGATGTCCAAACACTTGGAGCCTGTGGGGACATTCTTGTTCAACTACCACACTCCATTCTCTGGCCCCCCTAGGCTCATCAACATATAAAATGTAAAATGTATTCAGTCCACTGTCAAAAGTCCCCATAGTCTTTACCAGTTTCAATACTGTTCAAAGTCCAGGGTCCAAAGGCTCTTCTGAGACTCAAGACAATCTCTTAACTGTAAGCCCTTGTAAAATCAAGAGACAAATTACATACTTCCAACATACAATGGAACCAAATACACATTCCCATTCCACAAGGGAGGAATGGGGGCATGCTGAGGAAACACCATACAAAAACAAGACTGAAAACCAGCAGGGCAGACACCATATCCAGTAGCTCCATGTCTGACTTCTGGGACTTGACTTCCAAAGGGCTTAGGTGACTCAGCCTCTCCAGCTTTGCTGTGTGTAACAGACATCTCTCTCTCTCTTGGACTGATGCCATTCCCTGTATGCAGCTCTCCTTGGTAGATGTCTCATGGCTCTAGCAGCTCCAGCATCTTGGGGTTTCCACTGCCAACCAGGCTTCACCTTCACAGCTTCATGCTCTGGACTGTCAGGGCCTTCTTCATGCGGATACACCTGCTGCATGCTGCCTGGCCTGAGTGGCTCTCTGAAACCATGGAGGAGGAAGTGATGATCCCTTCCTTCATTTTTATATCTTTCATGCCTCTGAAGCCAGGACCAAGTGAATGACACTGCCAAGTTTGACTGCCAGCCTGGGATGGACCCTGACCTGCTTCATCCTCATTAGCAACTTTCCTATGCTGTGGTTTTTCTAGGAGCAGAAAACTCCAGCATTTTCATTTCACAAGTTGGAGGCTTATCTAGGTGTGGTCCTGCCCTGAAGGTACTCTTTCCATTGTTTAAGTAAAAAATTTCTTGGCCTCCCCTTAATGGCTCCGCATCAAGAGAACCTCTCCTTCAGCACATGCCTTGGTTCCATTGTTTATCTTCCTAGTACTATTTTTCAATCCAAAATGCACGTTCCATATTTCTTTCTGCTCCT
The DNA here is from genome assembly GCA_035773235.1 of Eospalax fontanierii. Taxonomy (NCBI): domain Eukaryota; kingdom Metazoa; phylum Chordata; class Mammalia; order Rodentia; family Spalacidae; genus Eospalax; species Eospalax fontanierii. The sequence goes on along the minus strand of CM069535.1, from coordinate 62,250,066 downwards.
CTTGCTCTTTTTCATCGTAGATCTCTATAATATTCACCATTATAAGCATGCCACTGATTCGACTTTAAGCTATCTTGAAATTTCCTCCACCAAAGAAATTAGTCCATTACTTTTCAACTTAGTCTCAGGAAAGCTCTTAGGCTGGGGGTGGGCTATAGCCAGATGCTTTGCCAAAATATCCCAGTTGCTGCTTAAGTCCTTATTTCCCTCTGGAAAATGGACTTTGCTCTCAGTACTACTTTTTTCCAGGTTCCTTCTAGAATGGACTATTAAGCTCTACTTACAGCATTCAAGTACTTTTCTAGTCCAGACTTCCAAAGTCCTCCACATTCTTCCAAAAATGCTCATGGTCAGTTTCTTCACTCTCTGGTACCATCTTCTATACTGCTTAATTTTCTGTTGCTGTGATAAAACACCATGACCAATATTCCACTCCTGGAACCAATTTTGGTCCTAGTTTGCTTCTATTATTGTGATAAAAGCACTGACCAAAACCAGTCTGGGAAGGAAAGGGTTTATTTCATTTTCAGCTTACAGTTCTTTATGGAGGGAAACAAAGGCAAGAGCTCAGGACAGAAGTTGGTACCAGAGAGTGGGATATTGCTGTGATGGACCTGATCATATGTGTCTGAGAGGCAGTATTTGGACCTTTGGACCTGAAAAGTGCTTGGAGCTCAAGTGAGATGGTCTGTAGAATACTGAAAGATAATACTGAAAGAGGTGTAGAAGATGAAAGCCTGGCTTGTGAAGGTTCAAAGGGAAGCAAAGACTCTATCAGGGGTATTTGTGTAATATATTCTGAATTAAGAATTTTTGGAAGTGAAACCTCTTGTATAATCATTGCTGGTCAGTTAGAGCTGAAAATCAGTTATGAGTAATGAGATCAGCATCATTGAGTAAAATCTCTTGGAAAGTATTCCCTCAGGATCAGCATGTAGAAGCTGTGGTCCAGAGGGGGATCAAGGCTCTATTTCAAACTGGAAGTGGGACTTGGTAATGTGTAAGAGTCTCCCACATGGTACTGGTTTTCAAAGCATCAAGGGGTCATGGAGAGGATCTGAGACTTGGCATTGTGTGAACCCAGAAGAGGCCCTTGGTGAAGGTGCAGCCTCAGTTACAATGGAGACCCCAGCATATTGGTGATGCCAGGACCATGAGATGACCACCAAGGGCAGCAGCAGGTATGGAGTGGAGCCCACCTGAGCCTATGAGACAAACCATGTGTGCTGTGGATGGCAGAGCCAGAGAAATGGAGCTTCCCAACCCCTTTGGAGCCCAGAAGATTATGAATGAGTTTCAGATGTCCAACATTGAACTGAATTGCTGGACTTTGGTTTTACTTAAGTGTTCCCAGTTTTTCTCTTTTGAAATAAAATAGTATATAACTTGTTTTTGATTTTACAGGAGCCCACAGTTAAGAGACTTTTAAAAGTGACCTTGAACTTTTGAAATGTTTGAATTTTTAAAGGACTTTGAAGTCCTACTGTTTTATATGTAATATTAATATTAACATGAACTTTTGGGGATAAGAAATGGAAAGGTTGTGTTTAATAATGATGTGTTTGTGTTCAAGCTGACAAGGGGTCAGTTGTGCAGGATAGCTTCAGTTTTCAACTTGACATACCTGGGTAGAAGGAACCTCAACTGAGGAATGTCCTTCATCGGATTGGCCTTTGTGGTATTTTCTTGATTATTGAGTAACTTGGTCTCATCCCACTGTAGGTGGTGTCATCTCTGGGCAGGTAGTCCTTTGTTGTATAAAAGCAGGCTCAGCACAGGCTAGGGAAACAACCCAGTAAGCAGTGTTCCTCAATGGTCTGTACTTCAGTTCCTGCCCTGAACTCCTGTCTTGGTTTCCCTCCATGATGAATTATAAGCTGTAAGTGAAATAAACTCTTTCCTCCCCAAGTTGGGTTTTTAAAATTTTATTTATTTATTTATTTTTATTATTTTTATTTTATGTGTAGAAGTGTATTGCTTGCATGTGGGTAGGTGCACCTGTGTTATGCAGTGCCCACAAAGGTCAGAAAAGGTGTCAGATCTCCTGGAACTGTAGTTAAAGGCAGGTTGTTAGCTGCCATGTGGGTGCTGGGAATTGAACCCCAGTCCTCTCTAAGAGCAGCCAATGCTCTTAACTACTGAGCCAACTCTCCAGCCCCCTCCCCTCTCCTGTCCAAGTTGGTTTTTGTTGGTGTTTTTATCACAGCAATAGAAGCAAACTAGGACACTCTCCAAGCATATATAAGGCCCCAAGGACAGCTGAGAGACATTCTCAGACAAGCCAAGCTGAGTAGTAGGCTCTTGGGCCACCTGAACTGCCTAGAAAGGACACTCTTCATGCTGCTGGGCTGCCTGTGCAGTGTGCTCCAGGTTTCCTGCTCTCATAAGCTGCCACCCATGCTGGGACGGACTTTAGCCACGTAGCTGTTTTTGAGTCATTTCTACTCCTGTAAGAAACCCCTCACACATACTCCTGTAACCCAAATAAAACTCATTGGTTCACCAAGTTGGACTTTGGTGGTACCCTTACTTTGGGTCTGGCATTGTTCTCTATCTGGGTTGGGTACACATTTGTCTCCCCAGGAATAGTGTCATACAGCATGTGGCTAGGTCACTGGCTTGGAACCTGGCCCCCAGATGCTATTGATTTGTTCTTCCTTGGAATCTTCTTCCCTTCTAGAAACTGTCTAGATCTGAACCTCAACAGGGTCTTCAAAGGACACTTGAGAATCTTACAAAGCAGGAGGCTTAGGCTCAGAGTAGCATTTCTAGTCCAGGTTTTAAATAATTGGAACCTGCTAACTGGTCCTTCCTGAAGATTTAAAGTACATTCCTCATATAATATATACCACCTCCCAATCATGAGAAGTAGGAAAGGCAGTTAAACAGAAGTGGTACTGTGGAAACCAGGTAGGAATTTGCCTCACACGTGAGCCAACTAGCATGCCCCTTGATGCTCCAAGGCTGTGCAAGCTGGCTCTCGCCAGGGAACAATTCATGTGGTTAGAGAGGAAGAAGCAGGGATGACTATGTAGGCAGATCGTATGTAGCAGATGTAGACTGAGCTGAGCATTCAGAGGAGGAGAGAGTGGGATTTCCTGTGGTCAAGGGAGGAGGAAGGTTCAAACTGACAGCTCCCTGTGCCTGTGGGCGCTGGGGACCCCCAGTCTCTCAAAGATACGACCAAGAGACCTGGGGGAGCAGAGAGAGGGGGCTGGGGAAGGGATGGGTGGGTGGCGTCCCATCCTTCATACACACCATGTCGTTTTTGACCTTGTGGCCCTCCCTGCATGGTCTCAGGTTATTCTTTATGCCACTGTGGGAAAAGACCTTGGTTGCCAGGGTCAGGGTTGGATTACAGCAGCCTGGTATGTCTGTAACTCTTGGCTGAAGGACTGTTTAGAGCTGTGACTTTCAGATATCTAGCAGTTACCAGGTTGCCCTGTATATTCCGAGGCAGTTTGCTACACCCTGGAACAATACTGAACCTCAGTCTGCTTGTTACTGGAACGTGGCCTTGGGCACATAACATTTGCTGTGTATATTCATGGGGCCTTAGCAGATTGTCTAAACTTCACTTCTGTAGACTGCAACATTTATTAAATTGCCTTTTTCACTTCCTATGCACTCCTCTGTGAGCCCCAGGTTGGTCGGTGGCAGTTCAGGTGGAGTTGTCACAGAGATGGAACACCTGCCTGTTTCCAGAGGCATCTGGATTCTGGAGAGCATCTGCCACAGACCAGAGTCCACAGATGTCTCAGTATTTTACTGCAGTAATGTGCAACCAGTATAGATGGTATGTTTGCATGGAGGTGACCCTTCAGGAGGTGACTCAGTCATGAGGGTAAAACACTTCTGAGTAGGATTAGAGGCCCACAAGCCAGGCACAGTGACACATGACTTTAATCCCAGCACTTGGGAGGTATGTATACATAGGAAGATAGCTCCAGGCTAACCTTAGCTATGCAGCAAGACCCTGATTCTGTATCCCTATATCTTTCTTGTGGGTTATCCCATGGCTGATTGCTCCACACTCATTCAGGCTGGTGTAGGACTCTTACAGACTCAAACCGTTTCTCTTCTCTCCCTCCTCTTCCTCCTCCTCTTCTTCCTCTTTTTGAGCTTTGTATTCCAGGCTCAAATTCAAAATGCAGCCCCAAATAACCTTGGACTCTTACTTCTCCTGCCTCCACCCTTCAAGTGCTGAGATTATAGGCAAGCATCGCCATAACTGGCTAGACTCACTCTTCTGCATATAAGCAAGCCAGATGCTGCTCATATGGCTCCATCCTCCTCTTTGACTCACCAACCCCTGCTTCCCTAACTCAGTCTCTACTCTAGGCACACGAGCTGCTTCCTGCTTCTCAAGCAAATTTTGCTCGTTGGAACCTCAGTGTGAAGTAGCTGAAGAAACTGGGCCCATCTTGACTCCAGTTTGGGCCTGCTCTGGCATTTCTCCCAGTCACTACCATTCCCTAGACAACTGCAAAACATCCAGGACTTTTCCCTGCCCTGACCTAGCACAGAGGAATAATAAAAAATAGGTCCAAGATATATAATAAAAACAATTTCTATGTCTAACCAAAATAGTTACTGTAGCAAGGTCTCTCTGACCTCCATCTAGCTCAACTGTCTGTGGTTTTGTGGGTTTTGCTGTTATAAACCTCTACCCTGAGCTTCACACTGAGCGACTTTTCTGAGGCACTAGCCACTCTCAGCCGCGTGCTAATCAGTAAAGAGCTCCTTTCCCTTTGAATTGACTTGTGATGGTCTTTAATTCTCTTTTCTGGTTATAACAAGTGCCTTTACACTGACTGCATTGCTATCATGGAAAGGCCCTGCTTCTCCTCTGCCTCCAGACATCAAACATTCTCCAAACTCCCCGAAGTTGGTTGCTCCCTCCCCTATCCTCCCGTAGCATACCATAACTATGGTATTCATGAACATTAAGGAGAAACTTATTTGACTTCATCTTATTTATTTATTTATTTATTTATTTTTGAGGCAGTTTCTCCCTGTAGCCTCAGCTGGCCTGGAACTCACTATGTAGACCAGGCTGGCCTTGATCTCACAGAGATCCGCCTGCCTCTGCCTCCCAAGTGCTGAGATTAAAAGTGCGCACCACCGCACCTGGCGATCGTCTACTTTTAACATGGAACATGTATTCACCACCACTGTGTGACGGGGTGAAGACAAGGATGTAGCCCTTACCCTCCCGGAGGGCTCACAGACACCACTGCAAATGTGTGACGGGGGACACTGGCCGCGCAGGACCGGCGGGATGCATAAAGGGTCCTCGGCCCAGCGTGAGATGGAGGTTATGGGAGATCAGGAGAACTTCCGGAGCGAAATGGTGCTAAAGCGAGACTTGAAACCCAGACAAGACTCTGTCCTCCGCTCCCCTCCCCGAAGGTCTTCTAGTGGAAAGGCGACATCCTCACCACTGCTGTGTTGCTCGTATCTGCTCTGTATTTACACACAGGAGAGTCTTAATATGTTCATGTGCTTGCTTAAATATATGATTGGGTAAGCACAATGAACGGACAGGTGAGATGCTGAGCAAGAAGGCAGCCTCAGCCTGACACTTCTATTAGCTTCGCAGACTGAGGTAGAAGCTGCCTTGGCCTTTGCATGACACATAGCTTACTGTAAACTTTCCCGACCTTTAGACTGTTCAGGAATTCAGTGGCTGCCAAATCCACTAGACCCCCAGTATACTTCTGTAACTGCAAGTAGCAATGAACTCATATAGTATATACTATGTTTTTCACTATATATGTAAATGTATGAAAAAGTTTAATTCATAAATTTGTCAGTGAGTCCCTAATATCAACTAATAATAAAGGACAGTTATAACCACGTCCTGTAATAAAACTCATATAAATGTGGTCTCAGCTTCCACAGGTAGTGAGTATATATTTTTGGACATTCTGGACAAAGGGGTGGCTTGTGATTCAGGTGGGACAGAGCAGGACAACATAAGACTTCATTATACCTTTAGGAAATGCAGTTAAAATCTTATGAATGTCTATTTCTAGAATTTTCCATCCATATATCTGAATTATATTTGACTATGGGTAACAAACCACAGAAAGCGAAACCAGGGAGAAGGGGGAACTATTGGACTGTGGAAGTGATAAGTGGTTTTAAAATGAGTTTGCGGCTTTTGTTTGGTGTATTACAAAAATAATTGTCTAATTTATAAGTATTTATGAATTGTATGGGAAATATTTTCCTAAAACTGACTTAATTTTTTTCCTTTAACATTAAAAAATATTCTATTTATTATTTTTATTTTGTGTGTATGAGTGTATTGCCTGCATGTGTGTAAGTCCATCTGTGTCATACAATGCCTACAGAGGTCAGAAGAAGGTGCTGGATCCCCTGGAACTGGACTTATGGACAGTTGTTAGCTGCCATGTGGGTGCTGGGACTAGAACATATGTCCTCTGCAAGAGCAGGTGGTGTTCTTAACCGCTGAGCCATCTCTAAAGCCTCAATTTTTTCTTAATATAAAAAAATTAAAGGTTGTGAAAGGTGATAGTCATAAGAGATGAGCAGGGCTAAGGAGAAGAAGTCAGTCAGATACCATAGATGGCCTTGACCTTGCATCGAGGAGTTCCAGGGCTTACCTGACTGACAGCTCTCTTGTTCATAGTCAGGATCAAGACCTACTCTAAGAATATGATGGTGTGCTGGGAAGATGGCTCAGTGGGTTCAAGCATGAGGACCTGAGTTTGAGTCTCCAGCACTCTTGTGGAAAGCCAACCATGGCTGCATGTGCCTATAACTCTAGCATTGGGAGACAGAGACAAGAAGCTTACTAGAGTTTGAGGGCCGGCCAGCCTATCCTAAATGATGAACTTGCAGTTCAGTGAGGGACCCTGTCTCAAAGCAATAATGCAAACAGTGGTGGGGAAGATATCTGATCTCCTGTCTCTGCCTATGCATATAGGGGGCACAGGCACTCACATCTGCAGACTCATGTGCATGCACCATACACAACACATTACACATAGACACAGAAGAATATGATGGTTAATTTTATGTGTCAGTTGGACAGAGTAACCAGATATTTGGTAAAAGCAATATTCTGAGTGTTTTAGTGAGGGTATTTGGACTGGGCCTAACACTTATGTGCTGGCTAAGTTCAGCAGATTGCCCTTCCTAATGTAGGTGGGCCTCACAGTTAAAAGTCTGGATAGAACACAAGGGCTGAGCTGAAGGTAAAGGAATTCCTTCTGCCTGATGCCTTGAGCTGATTGCTGACATGTTGAGTCTTGAGTTGGGGAACTCCACTGGAACTGTACCATTGGTTGTCCTGGGACCCCAACTTGGACAAATGTTGAAGATTTGGGAATTTGGCAGGCTTCATAAGTTTTTGATCCACTCTGTGTGTGTCATGTGTGTCTGTAGTATGCATGCATATGTGTTTCTGTATGCATATGTGCATGTGATGGACAGAGGTCAATATCAGGTGTCTTCCTACTTATAGTTCTCCATCTTAAGTTTTTGTTCTTTTTTTAAGAAAAGATTTATTTATTTTTATTTTATGTATATGAATGTTTTCCTTGCATTCAAGTAAGTGTACCATGTGCTTGTAATATCTGTGGAGGCTAGAAGAGGGCATTGGATCCCCTGGAACTGGAGGTAAGGAGTTGTGAGCCACCACATAAGTGCTAGGAACTGCTCCTGGGTCCTCTGCAAGAGTAGCAAGTGCTCTTAAGTACTGAACCGTCTCTTCAGTCCTCTATCTTATATTGTGAGACAGTGTCTCTCTCTGAACCTGGAACTCATTGATTTGGCTGGACTGGATGGCCACTGAGCTCCAGGAATCCACCTGTCTCTGCCTGCTTCACAATGCTGGAGTTACAGATGTGTACCACAACATGCTGATTTTATGCTGCTACTGGGAATCTGAACTCAGTCTTCATGCTTGCATGACAGTCATATTAACAAGCCATCTTCCCAGTCCCCTAATGATCTAAGTTTATTGTAAACTTTCTTCCCTCCTTCCCCTTTCTTTCCCTCCCTTCTCCCTTCCCTTTCTCTTTTCCTTTCCTGTCCTTTTATATTTTATTTTATTTTTAATCCCCTGCTGGCCTAGAACTCACTACAAAGACCGGGTTGACCTCAAACTCATAGATGTCCACTTGCCTCTGCCTCCTAAATACTGGGATTAAAGGCATGCACTATCATGGAAATTTCTAGACACACACACACACACACACACACACTATTGGTTCTGTTTCTTTGAAGAACTCTGATTAATATCATGAGACATAGCTGTACAGGGAGGAGGTACAGGGCAGGGTGAAGGAATGCACAGAAGGCCCCTTCATACGTTCACTAACATCATATAAGCTGCAAACGCGTAGATGCTAAAGCTAGGGACCAAACCCCACCTTAGTTAGAGATGCTCGGTCCACCAGCCTCACCTTTCTCTTCGTTGAGACCCTACTCAGAAAGAAGACTTCCAATGCCAGTATCCTTGAAAAATAGTGCACACTGGCATACTTTTTACAGAAACTTAAACAATTTAATGAAATGTTTTCTAAAGAGCTTCATCTCCTGTCCCTGTGTCTTCCCCTCCGACCCTCCCATGCCAAGCACTGAACCCAAAACTTCACACACAGGAGACAAATTCTTCCCACTGAGCAACGCCTCCACCCACAAAGAGTCATTTTGGTGATGGAGGACAGGTGCACTGGAGAAATAGGACAGTGTGTGTGCTCAGTGATCTCTGCAGTGGGTTTCAGGAGGCACACATGCAAACTCCATGCAGCACAGTGCTTTCTTGAAAGGGAAGGGAAGAGGCGCCTGTGACCCTGGAGGCTGGGCTGGGAACTGCAGAGATCACAACCCCACCTCCTTATTCTCTGGTGCGCTGGCCTGTGTTTTCTGCTCTGCTGGGAAGCTTCACTGTGTGCATCTGGGGGATGGATGACTGTAACAGACTGAAAGCTTAGTTCAGGAAATTTTGAAAATAGACTTCTTGCCTTAGTACTTGCCTCATTTAAAAAACAACATTTTGAGGGCTGGGGATGACTCAGTTGGCAGAGTTTGAGAACTAGAAGGCTATTATGGGAGAAGTTACTATTTTATCATTTGTGCATGACTTTAAAAAATTAGGCAGAACTAGCTGAGTCTGCTAGCTCAAGCCTATAATCCCAACTGCTCAGGAGGCCAAGGCAGGAGAATTGTAAATTCAAGGTCAACCTGAGCAATTTAGTGGAGTGAAATAGATTAGGGATATAGCTCAGTGGTAGAGCATTTGGTAGCAGTCATGAGGCCCTATGTTCAAAACCCAGTACTGAGAAACAATCTAGGCAGAATAAGCAGATGTGCTGTAAGAGTGGGCCTTGATTTGTATGTTCAGCCTTCAGAAGGAAAAGTGATTTCTTCCTTTATCTTTGCATATATAATGATAGTATATTCCTGCTTAACTGATACATAAAATTCTAACACTTATCACAATATTTCTTTTTTAAATACGCATTTATTATTGTGTGTGCATGTGTCTCTATGTGCACGATGGGAGGGTGCATGTACCACAGCACATATGTAGTGCTCAAAGGACAACTTTGTGGAGTCAGTTCTCTCCTTCCACTTTAATGTGGGTTTTGTGGATTGAACTCAGGTCCTCAGCTTCTACTTGAAACTGGAGTTGAAGAAGCAGTGGGCATGCCAGTGATCCCAGCACTTTGGAGGTGGAGGCAGAAGGATTGTGAGCTCAAGATCTGTCTGGAATACATAGTGGGATCCTGTCTCAAAAGGCCAAGAAAAAAAGCCAGATGTGGTAATACACAAGTGTATTACCCTGCATCTGGGATACGAAGACAGGAGGATTAAGATCATACTTGGCTATGCACAAAGTTAAATGTCAGTCTTGAGTACATGTGACTTTTTCCAAACAAAAAACAGCCATAAGAAGGCAAGAAGGCAACAGGCACATTTAAAGAGCTGTGTAGCCCCTCCCCAAGTGTTCTAGTTTGCCTTCAATTGCTCTGACAAAATACTCTGACCAATACCAACTTGGGGAGGAAAGGGTTTATTTCACTTTAGATCTCCCAGTTCACACAGTTCATCCGGGAGCCCAAAGTAGGAACTCAGGGCAGAAACCTGGAGGCAGTAGGTGGAGCACAGGTCATGGAGGAACGTTGCTTACTGGCTTGCTCACCTGGCCCATGTTCAGCCGGCTTTCTTATACAATAGACAACAACCTTCCCAGGGATGACACTGCCCACAGTGGTTTGGGCCCTCCCACAGCACTCAATAATCAAGAAAATACCCCACATAAATGGCCATAGACCAGCCCAATGGAGGCAATTCCCCAACTGAGGCTCCTTCAACCCAGGTGCGTCAAGTTGACACTAAAGCTATCCAGCACACCAAATATTGAAAATCAAACTCTAAAATCAGTATATATGAAACAAGCTTATGGAAAGCTTGTGCCTCACAAGTCATAGCTGGAAAGAGGTGGCAAAGTTTGGCCAGAACTTTAGAAAACTATCTAAAGATAGCTTAATGGGTTAGGAAGTTGCAGGTAAAGGTGTTTGACGCCCAGACTGATGGCCTGAGTTTGAGTCCTGAGACTCTCTAAAGTTGTCCTCGGAACTCCACATGCATGTCATGTCATGTGTTCAGACATTCTCCTACACAATAGATAGATGCTTTAAGATTCGTTTAAAGTTAAGATGGTTTGAGAGACCTTGTCCCAGAAAGATGGTCATTAGGAAACAGCAAGATGGGGCTAGGATAAACCCCACATATCCAGGAGAAGGACTGTCCTGTGCTAGCAGATGCAGTCCTGTGTAGTTCATGTGTCATGTGACTCACCTCCAACTCCCTCTGCCCAAGCAATGCCCATCCTTCAGCCTCTGGCTTTGCTAACTTCTTACAGGTGAGGAATGTGACAGGACCTCTCTCAGCACTTATCCTAATGCTGTATTGTTTGCTTGTCAGTCTGTTACTCTATTCTGAAAGTCATCTCTTTTGGCTCAGTGTCTGCTTACAAGAGAACTCCAGAAATGTTTCTTTTTAATACATAAATATCTGTATTAGTTACTGTTATTAAATTTTCTCTTTGGGAGAGGCAGACCAACTTAATCTGCCTCTCTCTCCTGCCCTGCAAGCCAAAAAAGTCTCCCCAGGCCTCACAACAAACACACAAATTTCTCCACTCACAGTTAAACAGATTCTAGCTAGTTTACTTGGGCTTACTAACAGAGCAATGGGTAAGGGGTTACTTACAGAACATGGGCGCCCACCCTCCCCTCCGAAAGTTCCATTAGTAAATCCACGTGGCTGGAATGCTGGAGCCCACCGGCAGAAATCGAACCATACCTGAATTGGGGAGTGAGGATTGAGAAAGACAGAGAGAGAGAGAGAGAAGACAAAAGACAGACTCTGGAGGCCTCCCAGTCAATACTGAGGCCTCCGACTTTATTTTGCTCAGGAACAATACAACCATCATTTACATATGTGGGATTATTCAAAACACCTACATCTACTTAACAAAAGGTGCTAAGCCTAGGATTTAAGATAAGCTGTCCTCTTGGTGATTAAATCAGACCTTCCTACAAGGATTTACAGGATCTTCAGCCTTGAGTTTACAGGATTTTCAGCCTTGGGCCTAAAATAATCTCTCCTTCCGGTGAATAAATCATTCACATAGCAAAACGCCCTAATCCCACAGCACTTCTGGGAACAGCAAGACTGATCCCTGCTTGATCCTAAACTAGGGCAAAGTTCAAGGCAGTCAAATGGCTCTGGACACTGGAATATTGCAACTTCCAGGTGAACAGATCCAAATGGCCCATGGGGGAGGGGAGAAAAGGGTCGGCCTCCTGGTACCCCCAGTTTAAATACTTTTAGCGCCTCCCCTTCTCACATCCAAGGCCAATAGACAGGGTGGGTGGGGCATAGGACTTTCCCAGCTCCTCGTCTGTCCGCTCAAGGTGGTCCTGGGTGATACCATTCTGGGAGGTGTTTGTCCACCTTTTCCCTCGGAGAATCAATCCACTCTATAGTTACTTTCTTGTTCCTGTAACAATCCTGACAAACAACTTGTGCTGCTTAGTTTTTTGTTAACGTGACAAAAACTGGAGTCCCTAGGAAAGAGGGAATCTCAATTGGGGAATTTCCTCCATCAAACTGGTCTGTGGGACATTTTCTGGATGGATAATTGATGTAAGAGGGTCCAGCCCATTTGGCAGATGGTCTGCACTGTATCTGAAAGGTAGCTGAGCAAGCCAGGGGAGTAAGCCAGTAAGCAGCATCCTTCATGGTCTTTGCTTCAGTTCTTATCCTGACTTCCTCTGTGTAGACTATAAAGTAAAAGATGAAATAAACTCTTTCCTCCTATAAAGTCATTTTTGGTCAGTGTTATCACAGCAACAGAGAAAGAAAACTAAAACAGAAAAGTAACTAGGAAAGAAATAAATAACGGTAAGGTGTTGTGTGTTCTGTTTTGTTTATCGAAGATTGTAGAATCATTTGGAGCTTTGAGCTGGAAGTATGCTCGGAGCATAATGAGCTACTGTTGTGGAAACCTAGAATATAATGTTAAGAGCAATGCAGATGATGGAGACATAGCTTGTGAAGTTTTAGAGGGAAGCAAAGAATCTATCAGTGCTATTTATGAGATATTTATTCCATATTAAGAACCTGTGGCTTGGGGCTGAAGAGATGGCTCAGCAGTTAAGAAAACTAGATGCTCTTGCAGAGGACCCTGATTCAGTTCCCAGCACCCACATGGCAACTAACAATTGTCTGTAACTGCAATTCCAGGGGATCTGATGCCCTCTTCTGGACTCCATAGGCATTACATGACACTAATGCACATACATTTAGGCAAAACATTCATATACATATAAATAAATAAATAAATTTTAATTAATTAATTAATTAAAAAGGAATCTGTGATTTGTGGTTAGCTTAGGCTGAAGAATTAATTGTGTCAGCTGTGATTAACAAGACATGAGTTCCACTGAAGTGAAATCTTTGCCCTAATAGGACAATCTATGCTGGTCAGCTGGGCTGAAAAATCAGCTATGCCCAGCATCATTGAGGTGAAGTCTGAGAAGCATTTCTTCAGAGTAGCACACAGAAGCTGTGGTCTAGATGGCAGAGCAAGGCTGCATCTCAAGCTATAAGCCAAATGTGGCAATGTGTAAGAGTCTCACACATGGTACTGGGCATGAAGGGGTCACAGAGAACAACTGAGTCTTGGCACCATGAAAGGCCAGGAGATGTCATTGATGAAGGTGCAGCCTCAGTTGTATTGGAAACCCCAGGATTGAAAGTGTCATGGAGAGAAGCTGAGGCTTGGTACCATGTGGCAGGGTTGGAGTCCTTGCCAAGGCCAGGAAAGGCCACTTGTAAAGGCAGAGCCTCAGTTGCAGAGGAGGCTATAGGATACTGGAGACGTCAGAACTGTGGGATGACCGCCATGGACAATGGTGGGTGTGGAGCCATTCTGAATTTAAGAGACAAGCTATGTGTGTTGTGGATGGCAGAGCAGAAACGAAACTGCTCAAGATCTTTGGAGCCCAGAGATTGTGAGTGAGTCCCAGATGGCAGATATTGAACTATAAGATTTGGAGCTACACTGCTGGAATTTGTCTTTGCTTAAGTGTCATTGTTTTTATGTCCCGGTTCTTCCCTCTTGGAGTAAGAAAAGTTATAATGTATTTTTTATTTTACAGACTCCACAATCAAGAGACTGGATTTTTAGAGACACTGAGCTTTTAAAGCATTGAAATTTTTTATTTAAAATATTATTTCATTTTTATTTGTATAAGTATATTGCCTGCACGTATGTGAGTGGTCCCATGTCATGCCTATGGAGATCAGAAGAAGGCATTGGATCTTCTGGAACTGGAGTTATGGACAGTTGTTAGCTACCATGTGGGTGCTGGGAACTGAACCAGAGTCGTCTGCAAGAACAGCCAGTGCTCTTAACCACTGAGTCATCACTCTAACTCCAAGTACTGAAATTTTTAAGACGGTCGGACTTAAGTTGGACTGTGTTTTATATTATGATATGTAGGGCCCTAAGAAATCCCAATTGACCAGCCGGCACCACATGGCCTGGACAAAATGGCTCTGAGAGGAAATGAAACAAAGGCGGACCAGAGGAAACAGATACCTAACATGATAATTAGGTGAATTAGGGCCATAAATGCCATTGGAGAAGAATTACTTCTTCCCTCGTGGACAGCGTGTGGACCACTGTAGCCTCTATGTAAAGTGAAAGCATGATCCGACTGACCTTTAAAATGATTGGTGGAGGGGTTGGCGCCATATACTAATGGATGTGGGTTTTGCCTTTATATTGTGTGCACTGGTTTCAATAAATAGCTTCCTGCTTGACATGGACCCCAGCTATGTCTGGTTTACTCCGGGGAAAAACGGAGAGGCAAGCCGCACACCAGTCCCCCACTTCAGGCAGACCTGCGCACCTGCCCTTCCCTTGGCTCTCTGCCCCCGCCAGCCAGGGACCAGAGTAATCTGCAAACACTGGAACCTTTCTGCCCTGGTGCACGACAGAGCTGGTGACCCCGACGTGACCTGCCAAGGGACAGTCAGTTGTGGGATGGGTGAGACCCCACAATGGGTAACACGACCTCTTCCAAGGAGGAACCAGCCCTCAAAGCCCTACGGTTAATGCTTAAAAGCAGAGGGCTCAAAATCTCTGATTCTGCCATGGCCTTGGTCTGGGAGGACGTCATCATCCTGGCCCCCCCAGGTTGCCACAGACAATTTATTCCAGTCCCAGACTTGGGAGTGGGTGGAGAAGTTAGCCCGTGCTTGGGAGGTACATACGGGGAGGGAGCCTCCCTTAGGATTTTACCCCACCGTGAGTGCCCTGAGAATGATGTTTGGGCTGGGGCCCCCAGACATGGGACACCCGATCTCCAGAGAGTGGAGGAGAAAGCTAATTCATGTAAAGATGGCGCTGAGGCTGCTGGACCCTGCGCCCAGGTAGACATCAGCATCTCCGCCAAGGCGGAAGCCCAATCGGGCAAAAGACAGTCCTCTCCTAGACCAAAATCCCCTTAAGTGGAACCCCCGCCCCCACTGACTCTATGGTCTTGGAAAGGAATCTCTTTACACCCCTTTCTTGAGAGACTTGGGCAGAGGACCCCCAGAGAGAGATGATAGAGGTTTACAAGGACAAGATGGCGCAGAGAGCCCCACATGTGCGGAAGCATATTTTAGCCACCCTATTGTCCCCTGGGGCCGATTCAGCTGACCCAGCACTGAAGAATCCGCCCCAGGCATATTCAGTGAATCTGGTCCTGGGACCCAACAGGCCTGTGGAATGGTACCCCTGGGACGCCAAAGATCTAAAAGAGCTCAGAAGGGCGGTGGCAGAGGACGGGCCCAACTCCCTGTGGGCCCTGGCCCACCTTCAAGAGGTAGCTTACCATCCATGTGTGCCCAAGGATTGGATGGACCTGGCCAAAGCAGTTCTCCCCAGTGCAATGTTCATCAAATGGTTAGCCTTCTACAAAGAGGAATGTAGGACCCGGGTGGAGGCCAATCGGGTGGCCAATCCCCCAATACCTATCAACTACCCTATGCTAGCAGGGACAGGGGAGGCATATTCCACTGTGGTCCAGCAAGCAGTTATCCCAGGCCCTTACAGAGACCAGTTTAGACAGGCGGTATGGTGGCCTGGACCAAGTTGGAGGAAGGCCCCATGGAGTCTCCCATTGCAGGGGTTCGACAGAAACCTGGGGAGCCTTTACCCGAGTTTATAGGTAGGGTCCAACAAAGTATCCACCGGAAGCTCCCGCCTGGCCCACTAAGGGAACAGTTTATTAGACTTCTAGTATGGGAAGGGACGAATCGGGATCACGAAACAGCTTGCACTGGTATGAAGGAGGGGTCATTAAGCCAGTGGGTGGTGGCAACCCAGGATGTGGGCACCTCGGAGCACCAAACCCAAGCCCTCACTCAGGCCCTAGGGGGCCCAAATGGCATCGTTCACAGAGGCAGTCACTCAAGCTATGATGGCCGTCACCCATAATGCCCAGGGCAAACCCCAACCCCTAACAAGGGCAAATGTTTCAAGTGCGGTCAGGAAGGACACTTTAAAAAAGAATGCCCTCAGAACATGGTCCCCCTGGCGGGGGTGGGGGGTCGCACCCCAATTCTGTATGTCCCAAATGTAGAAAAGGCTTTCCTTGGAAAAGAGATTGTCACTCCAAATTTGATATGGATGGCAAACCTTTAAACTAATTCAGGGGCAACCCTCAGCCCCGCCTAAAAAAGAGGGTGCCCCACAAAAGGAGAAAGGGGTTATCCGCCCCACTGCTCATGGACGCTCCCAAGCTGAGGTACAGTGGACTGTCCCTCTGTACGAGGGACTTAGAACAAAAATGGACATCTTCATTCAGGGGAAGAGGTTCAGATGCCTTTTAGACACCAGGGCTGATCGAACAGTGCTGAGGAAAGAGAAAGTACCCCCCAGCTGGCACTTGGTACCTGGGCCAGGGGTAATGGGACTGTGGGGGGGACCCTATCAGAAGAAGTTCTGGGCTGGCTTGAATGGAAAGATGCAGATGGGGCCAGAGGAGAAGTATGCCCTCTTATAGTCCCAGGGCTAGTCCAACCTGCTTGGGCAAGATGTGCTAAGGAAGATGCAAGCTGTGCTAACCACAGACAATAAGGCCATCTATGATGATATCATAGATGATGAAGAGTCTAACTGACTCCCAGAACCCCCGGAGGGGGCAAATGAAGATGAGTTTTTTAACCTCCACAATTATCGGGGGGAGCCCTGCAAAACACCACAGGTTCACTCCCAATCCTAAAGGCCACTGCCCCCAAGTTCCCACCATCAAATGGGCACCTGGCCCACCGATAAGGGTAGAGCGATGGCCTCTTCCACTTGAAAAACTCCAGGCATTGCGACACCTCGTAACAGAATAGCTTAAGCAAGGGCATATCCAGCCCTCCTTGGAACACCCCGTGTTTGTAATAAAGAAAGCATTGGAAAAATGGAGACTAATACAAGATTTAAGAAAGGTTAATGAGAAAATGATTCTATTGGGTACCCCCCTTAGAGGGATACCTTGGATACCTGTCATTCTCTCTAATTTATATTTGGCAACTATTGACTTGAAAGATTGTTTCTTCTCAATACCATTACGAGAAGCAGATTGTGAAAAATTTCAGGGTCCGGATGATAGATACGAATGGATGGTATTGCCCCAAGGCATGGCTAATAGCCTGGCTATTTGTCAGACCTATTTAAAGGCCCTGTTACAGCCTATTGTTGCCAAGTTTGATGCTACGGTATATATTTATATGGATGATATTATTATGGGGATGCCCACACCCCCCGAATTGGATGAATTGCTTAAAAATATACTGCAACAATTAAGGAATAAGAAGTTTGAAGTAGCCCCAAACAAAGTTCAACTGATACCCCTCATGAAGATATTGGGCACCCTATTAGCTTTGGATGGTATAAGCCCGCTAAAGCCTCAATTAAGCTTCCATAAGCCCCTCAAACTTGTAGACCTCCAAAAATTGCTAGGAGAAATAAATTGGGTAAGAGCCTGGATACCAATCTCCACAGAAAAACTCGAGCCCCTGTTTCAATTACTGATAGACAGCCGACAGACTTAATTAAACTTGACACCCAACACCTCCAGGTGCTTCAACAGGTTCAGGATGCCTTGGATCAGGCCGAATTGGCCAGATATGATCTTCAGGTGCCCTTAGAGCTATGGACCCTCCCTGGAGAGACCCTGATGACAGCCGCCTTAGTGCAGACGGGATAGCTGGTGCAATGGATCCATGCTTCTCTGGGGGTAACTCCCAGGGTTTTCTCACCAATGGACCAACTAGCAGACTTAATTCAAAAGGGGAGGGATCTAGCAACCAGACATTATGGGAAGGACCCAAATAGGATTGTAATTCCTTACAGGCTTAAAGACCTAGAATGGATCCAAAGACAACAGCCATGCAGCATTAGCACTAGAAGGATTCAGGGGAGATCTAGATTGCCACTATGGCCCCCACAGGTGGGTTACTCTTTTTCAAACCTTGTCATGGAAGACTCCAAAAATATTTGTCAGGGACCCCTTGCCATCAGCACCCCTGGTCTTCACTGATGGAGGAAAATATGGCTCTGCGGTAATAGTATACTCCAAGGAGACAGATGGACTGAGGCGATTTGTACATACCTGTGAAGGCTCAGCCCAATTTAAAGAGCTCATGGCTATCGTCTTGGCTCTAACTAAAGTAGATCAACCTATGAATCTTTTTTCTGATAGCCTATATGTAGTAAATCTCCTTCCAGGGCTCCTGGACTCTCATATCCACTTGGATGCAAACCTTATTACTCCCTTGATGGTCCAAGCAAGGACTCTTCTGTTGGAAAGGAAAAACCCCATTTTTTTGCAGCATCATAGGGGACATCAAAGCCTACCTGGGTTTTTGTCCCAAGGGAATGCTGAGGCTGATAAAATGGCCTCACCCAAGTTCTAGTAACTGGGTTAGAGAGTGCCCAAAGCCTACGTGATCTTATTCATATTAATTGGAAAGGACTTCATAAAAAATTTCCCCAGATCCCTATTAAAGACTTAAAGAGAATTGTGCACACTTGCAAATCTTGTCAGCCTTTCTTACAAGTCCCACCGTTACAACAACCAGGTAAATCCCCGGAGCTTAAAACCCAATGTTTTATGGCAAACAGATGTTACTTACACATTATGCGCCTTTTGGTAAACTGAAATATATTTTTGTGTCCATTGACACATTCTCCAACACCTGTTGGGCTACTTGCCCACTCAGGAGAAAAGGCCAAACATGCTCAATCCCACTTTCTTCAATGTTTTGCCACTTTAGGCCTACCCCCCAAAATAAAAACTGATAATGGACTGTGTTTTATTAGTAAAAGCCTACAGGACTTCTTTTCCCTCTGGGGAATCCAACATATCACTGGTATTCCTCACAACCCACAGGGACAAGCCATTGTAGAGAGCAATCACCAAAACATTAAAGTACAATTACAAAAACAAAAAGGGGGAATAGAGAGCCTGGGACCCCATGTTCAGCTCCAACTAGCATTGTTTACCATTAATATTTTAAATTTTCAAAAATCTGAAATGGAACCTAAATTTGTGAGACGGAGTAAACAAGAACAGTGAGCTGAGGTACAGGTACACTGGAAGGACCCTTTAACAGGTCAATGGAGAGGCCCAGACCCCTTACTTACCCTGGGAAGGGGATTTGGCTGTGTGTTCCCAATGGATGAACCACAGCCTTTTTGGATCCTGGCCAGAAATTTGAAATATTACAATCCCCGAAAGTAGCCAGGCTTTGCCTTACAGGTTGATGGAGAAATGGAGGATCTTAATGGCCTTGATGGTCTGGGCTACCATTTTAGCCATCTTTCTTTGGATAATTTACCTGATAATCCTCGAAGGGATCCAGTTATGGAGGGAATACAGCATCACATACCTAACTTAACTAAGCTGACCAATAAACAGAAGAAGAAGCAATGGTGGCTGGCCCACTTACAACTGGGGAGACCAAGAAGGACAAGGAAAAGGAAAAAGAGAACTAAAACCCCTTGACCCAGGTGGTAAAACCCCCTGAGGCCTATGTTTCGTTTTCTGCTTTCTTCTTTCGCAGGTTGCCATGGCCTTTAAAGTCCTGCAATGGATGCTCTTCATACTGCTGAAACTGCTACAAGAATGTAGTTTCCAGTCCTTGCATGCGCCTGCCAACGTAATATGGATTGGCCTGCCGCTCGGGTGACCAACCGTACCACACCCTTCACTTGGTGGCCAGACCTGATGGTGGACCTGTGCGACCTGGCCCGCGGATCCTGGGACATAGGAGACTGGACCACAAGTGACGGCCGACCTGAATGTGATGACCCCCACCTCCACGGACAGACAATGCAAAGGATTGTTGCAAGGTTATTATGATACAGGGTGTGGCCATCCAATTGGCCGGTTTAATCTTAATTTTACTCCCTTTTACGTGTGCCCTGGATTTAATTGCACCAGCAGTAAAATAAGAACTTATGGGGGGTGTTTACTGAATTCTTATGCGCTGCCTGGGGATGTGAAGAAACTGGCACAGTGTATTGGAAGAAAAACCAAAAACCTCCACCTCACTCACTCATTCAAGTGTCGACAAGACCTTGAGAGGGGAACACAGGTAACCAACGTCAAACCAAATTTAACTGTAACACATTGAATATTTCCTTCACCTCACAGGGATGTAAATTTAAACAATGGGATCAAGAGGTAATGTGGGGACTTCGGTTATATCAAACTGGATATGATAATGGGGTGCTGTTTACCATCACTCAAAAGGTGGAACGATGATATTAATGTGAAACATTGGGAATACGCAAGGAAGGAAAGATTATGGTTTAATAGTGTTTCTGTGTCAAGTTGACAAAGGGTCAGTTGTGTTGACTAGCTTTTGTCAACTTATAAACTAGAGTCATCTGGAAAGAGGGAACTCAAATGAGGAATTTCCTCCATTAGTCTGGCCCGTGGGCATGTCTTTGGGGCATTTTCTTGATTGTTAATTGGTACTGCCTACTGTAGGTGGTACTATCCCTGGAGAAGAGGCCCGGGCTCTAATGAAAGCTGAGCAAGTCAGTAAGCAGTGTTCCCCATCGTCTCTGCTTCAGTTCCTGCCTTCAGTTCCTGCCCTGGCTTCCTCTGTTGTGCACTATATATTGTAATATGAACTAAGCCTTTCCTCTTCAAAGTTTTTCTTAGTCAGTGTTTTATCACAGCAATAGAGAAAGCAAACTGGAATAGAAAATAAACTAGGATACAAGACAGGAAAGATTTATTCTCCCAGTTTCTGGGGATTTCAAGTCATCATCTCAGGGAAGAAATAGTGGAATGGCTCTGAGCCAGGAGCTGGCTATCAGCTTGAACAATCCACCCCTCATAACCCACTTGTCCCAGGTAGGTCCCACCTGCTAAAGGTTCTATAGCCTCCCAAACAGTGCCGCAACTTGGGGAACATGCTTTCAATACACAAATCTGTGGAGGACTTTCAGCCTCAACATGGAAGGAACAATTACGTGTAACTGAGAGGACGTGGGCAGGGGAGGAGGAGAAGATGGAACATTTGAGAGTTGGGTGAGATTCTTCATTCAGTGCTTACTGTATTTTGTGTGAGCACTGGATGCAATGTTTGCTTTCTAGGACTCCTTGGGAAGTCAAAGGCTTCCCTGCTAAGGGAGCATATAAACAAAAGGCTGGAGAAGTGCTCCTTATGTTTGAGAGTCCAGACTGAATAAAGTAAGGACAGGGAGGAAAAACAAGCCAGACAGAAAAGGTCATGACCTAAGAACAGTAGAGAGTTATGTGGCCTTTAAACTCTAAACTCAGGGGTTTGTCAAGCTTTGGACTTTATCCCAGGAGCAGTGGAGGATACTCTTTTGTTTCTTGCTTGTTTGTCTGAGATAGAGTCTCCCTACAATTCCAGATGGCCTCAATCTCACAAAGATTCTTCTGCCTCTGCCTCCTGCATGCTGGAACCAGCCGCCATGCAGAGGATGCTCTTATTTGAGACAGTTTGGCTGTATATCCCAGGCTGGGAGATGTATAAATGCACTTTTTGCATTCAGTGCCCACAGAGGCCAGAAGAGGGTGTCAGACCCCCCTTGGAACTGGAACTACAGACAGTTGTTAGCTGTCATGGGGATGCTAACAAGAACCCAGATCTTCTTCAGAGGTAGCAAGTGCTCTTATCTGCTGATCCCCCACTGGATATTCTATCTTGGGGCAGAGGGTGCTAGACAGGGTCTCCCTGTAGCCCCAGTTGGTCTGGAAATTATTATGTAAACCAGGCTGGCCTGGATTTCACAGAGATCCACCTGCCCTTGCCTAAAAAGTACTGGGATTATAGGTGTAGGCCACCACACTTGGCTCCCACAGGATATTATTAAACCCATGAATGACACATGAAGTGTTTTTTACTTATGAGCTGTAGCAGGAAGATCTCAAGGTCAGTTCAAAGCCAGTCTGGGATACTTAATGTGACCCTGTTTCAAAAGAAAAATTCCTTGTGGAAATGACAACAAAAGACCTGGGGACACACAGAGGAATGGACAGATGTGAGATATTCCAGAGCCACATACATCAAGTCATAGTGACAAGTTTTCTGTGGGGTGTGAGGAAGGGGGAGTTCTTAGGGATACTGAGGTAACTGGGTAATGCTTCTGATGAAACTGGAGAGGGTGACCTGATTGGTGAGGGGGGTAAAGGTAATGGGTGTACAGTTGAGGACACTCAGGAGTCCTGTAAGAAATGGATATCTGGATCCAGAATTTACTGGAGAAGCTGAAGTCAGAGTTTATGTTAGGGGAAGATCATTAGCATTTTGGTGATGAAGGATTGAGACAACAGGTTCCCTCATGGGGAATATGTGGAGGCACAACAGGCTAAGATGGAACCTTGAAGCAAAAGTAGAACTCATTCTGCACCCCTGGTGGAAGCAGAAGCCCAAGAAAGAGGGACTGCTAGGAAGACGGGAGAGTGAGGAAGGCAGAGAGGAGCGACTGTCCATGGAGGCCTGCTCTTGTCGGGGGATGTCTAACAAGAAGAGACATCTACAGTGGTCTTTCTTCTCCCCTTCCCTCCCCTGCTCTTCTTCTCTTCTTTTTTCCCCCCTGAGCAAGACAGGGGCCTCACTGTGTAGTACTAGTTGGCTTGGCAGTCGCTATGTAGAAGAGGCTGGACTGGAACTCACAGTGATTCGCCTCAAGGCCAAAGACCACTGACATGGTAGAAAATTCACAAGGGTCCTTGGCAGAGTTAAGAAGTAAAAAAAAGCCAGGTGTGCTGGCACACGCCTTTAATCCCAGCATTTAGGAGGCAGAGGCTAGCGAATCTCTGTGAGTTCCAGGCCAGCTGGGGCTACGGAGAGACCCTGTCTCAAAAAAAAAAGGTAAAGAAAGAAAAATAGGCATAGGAAGAAAAGAAAGATTTTAAATGTCAGAAAGGAGGGACTGGGAGGAAAAGGAAGCAGAGACAAGTGTCCACAGGGTAGGGGAAAGAGCCAAATCCAGACAAAATCTACCAGAAATCTGTGCTCCATGAAGCCTTGACTTTGAATTCTTTTCCACTATGGAAAAAACTGCTCTTCACATCACAGTTGCATTTTCTAAGAAACTGAAAGAAGGAAGAATTAAAAAGAAAAACAATTTCCCGCTTTACAGACTTAGCTTAGCATTCAGATGTTCTTCCCCTTGAAGTGAGAAGGAAGCTCTGGCTGTGTCACTGCTGAAATAGGTGCAAAGTCACAAGCTAAGCTCTCTAGCCTAGCAGAACTAATCTTGTTTTGCTTCTGGATATAGAAAGGAAGTGGAGAAAGGCAATATTCTGCATTTCTGATCTAGCAGCAAGCCTTGCAAACACAATGTCTTTCAGGAAATGTTCCTTAATGCAGTGCGAGGTGGTGACTTTCCTCTCTCCAGCCCCTCCATTTCTTACCCTGCTGGTGACCGTAATGCTAACCTGTTCAAAGCTGTGTTTGCCCTTTTGTCTGCTGTGGATTCTCAACTGTATCCTTTGCCTATGTCAGAAGGATTAAGAGAGAATGCAAAAGAGCACTGAAAACAGCAGAAATCATGGGTGGTTCCTTAGGGTGTCAGTATTGTCGGTCGTTGAGCTCAGACTATGCCCTATTCTTTAAAACATTTTTTTTTTATGTATATGAGTGTTTTGCCTACATGTATGTATATAAGTGCACAACATGCCTGTAATGCCTGCGAAGGCCAGAAGAGGGCATTGGCTCCCTTGAAACTGGAGTTACAGATGACTGTTAGTGCTGTGTAGGTGCTGGAAACTGAATCCCAGTCCTCTGCAAGAGCAGCCAGTGCTCCTAACTGCTAAGCCATGTCCCTAGCCCCATTATACATTATTCTAAATTACTCCATATTGTATAAAAGAGTATTTTTCAGGCTATGCATACGAGACTCCATTTTATAGCAATTTTGACTCTGTTTTGCAGAAGAAGGGGAACTGCAGCCCTTGGCATATTAACATCATACAAAGAAATCAGCCTCCAAACTTATCAGACACAATAAATCAAGGAAAGATTGTAACTACCTCAATGTGGACTCCACAAAGTAATGGACACCTGACTTCTGATGGCATGGCTCCATACCAACCTATGGTCTGAGACCTGGTATATGCAGGCCACCTGGGCTGGATGCTCTGCTATCAGTGTGGTCTACTTTTTTGTTTCGTTTTCTGAGACAGGGTCTTTCTGTAGCCCCAGATGGCCTGGAACTCACTACATAGACCAGGCTGGCCTCAATCTCCCAGAGATCTGTCTGACTGGGATCTGTTGACATTAGAGTCGTGCACCACCACATCCACTGATGCAGCCCACTGGACTGCCTGCCTGTCCTGTTTGCCAGTCTGGATCTGGACCAGACCTCCCCAGTCCCCATTTCCTGCTCAGGATCTGGTTTGTCTTCCACCTCACAGCTGAACTCTGTAGCTGAACTCTCAAACTTGACTCCTTCCTGGCACTGAGTTGGTTCCTTATCTGATCAATACAGACTTTAGCCCACTTCTGAAACTTCTTGAACTTTGCTGCAGCCTCTTTAATTTGTATTCACTCTGAAACCCATATACATGAATGTAGATATATTTACTGTACACTGTATAATATGAAAGTTAATATTAGTAATTAAGACTGGAATAAAGAATCTGAATTTGAATGCCTTGGAAGGCTACCAAGGTAGGCAGATTGTATGACAAATTGCTGTAATTGACACCACTAAACCTTTGAATTTATTGTTATTCAATAAATTTTGACATTGTGGAAAGACACAGACCTGTTTGTCTGTTTCTGGCATAGCGCCCTAATGATACCAGCCCAAGAAGTAAAATTCCTGGAAAAAAGAACCAATCCAATCTTCTGTGGTAACAGCATAATATTCTATCTTGATGGCTCCCAAATTAAACTTTGCAGCCAATGCTTTTAAGATACACAAAAGAAAACCCTTCCTTTTATTTTAAATAGATAAAGAGTTGCTCCCATCACCCAGGATCTTTAACTGTGACCCAAGAGTGGAATTCATGAGTTTTTAATCAATTAATGAGGGTCGGGCATGGTGGCATATGCCTTTAATCCCAGTACTCGGGAGGTGAAGCCAGCCTGGTCTATACAGTGAGTTCTGGGGCAGTCAAAGCTATACAGTGAGGCCCTGTCTACAACAAAAGGATCATCTTTTCCATGGCACAATTACAAAGAGAGTGGTAAGTTCCCTTTTCCATATCAATTTTTATAAGCCCATAAAGGTGTATTTATCAGAATAATAAAAGTATTTTGTGTTAAAAGTGTTAGTGGAGGAAGAAGGAAGCAGACTAGGGGTAGAGACCAAGATTCAAATTATATGATGTTATAGTTTAAGCCATATTTGTGAGGCAATTAACTTAGGTCATTGCTATGCATGAGGCATATAACTGTGGTAACTCATGTCTTGTCAAGTCCTCTGCAAATGATGTGGGCTGGACAATGATGTGAGCTCACTACATAGTCTAGAGGCCATAATACATCGGTCAAGGATCTTTCTATGAGTTTATTACTATGAACCCTGAATATTCTGAGTCATCTTATTGAGGAAGAAACTTCTTTGCCCAGAATAATAGTTTGGGTGAAAGAGATCCCCAACCATCATTTTGTTGGTTATACTTGGCAAAGTTCTGGCTCTGACTATGGAGTCTGCAAATGCCACCAGGTTCAACTTACAACTAGCTAGCATTTTATTAAATTTTGTTTTGTGTTTTGAGACAGGGTGTCCCTGTAGCTCCAGCTGGCCTGGAACTACTTACTACGTAGACCAGGCTGGCCTTGGTCTCATAGAGATCCACCTCCTGAGTGCTGAGATAAAAGATTTCCACCATGCTGGTCTCCAACATTTTATTTTCAGTGATAACTTTTCTTCAGAGATTTCAAACACACGCAGAGAATACAATATCTATAAAGTTATTTAGTAAGAGTGGAAAGCATAATTTGATTAACCAGCTTTTCTGTTTACTCAATCCCCACAGCCAGGAACTGAAAAGTATGAGTCTTTCCTTTCTTCTTCCCTTCCTCCTTCCCTTTCTTTTTCAGGGTCTCATGGTACTTAGGCTGCCCTCAAACTTATGTAGTTGAAGCTGGCCTTGAACTCCCAAGTGCTGGGATTACAGGTGTGCACTACTGTACCCAGCTCCTCACTTCTCCATGTTTAAGGACATTGAAAGTGAGATCCAGAAAGGACATCACAAAGGTTCTCTCTGGAAGATCAAATTCTAGTTTAGGGAGATTCAAAGACTGTGACCAGAAATCCCCCATCTTTACTTCTGTACTTAAGTCATGATGAAATTCACGTGCTTTGAGCTTCTCTCCTGGTGGTATTGGGACTCCTTCCCACTTAAAGTCAGTCTCTTTAAGTCACAAGTTACAAGATTGCCTGAAAGACATAGCATGTGAGATGACTTCATGCTTACTCTTGTCAGACAGAACCTAGGAAACATTTCTTTACAAAAAAAAAATTAGGAAACTAATGACAGGGCAATGAAGTAGAAGGGAGTGAAGAGAAGTTGTCTGGAGAAGAAATAATTCTGACTAGGTGTCACTGGGCTAGGAAATATAAACCATGGAGATAGGTCACTAAGCTTGGATGAATGTAATGGCAAACAATTTAGGAATGATGGTCAAGAGGGAAACATTTAAATATTCTAATAAGATCTATACATTTGAAGTGAGTTGGCCCTGAGTAGCTAAGGCTAAGACTGGACAACACTCTATTGAGGAAAATGACCAAAACAAATAACAAAACGGTAGTATTTTGAGTTGACCAATAACCATGGGATTTCAGAGAAGCAGACCCATCTATCTTGTGATGAACTGTGAGATTCTGTATTTACAGATTCTCAAGTGGGAAAACCAGGTGCATTAATGCATTCCCCCAACCCCCAGTTCTCTAACTGGAAAAATCACTTTTCTCCCAGCATCTCTGCTGTCAACATGTACTGTATTTAAAAAAAAAAAAAGTCAATTTAAAAGCAGACATACTTGCTATGACTAACATCAGAGCTCTCAAAGAAGGCTCTTTTCCAAAAATACACTGTAAT
This sequence comes from Eospalax fontanierii, assembly GCA_035773235.1. Lineage (NCBI taxonomy): Eukaryota > Metazoa > Chordata > Mammalia > Rodentia > Spalacidae > Eospalax > Eospalax fontanierii. The sequence goes on along the minus strand of CM069535.1, from coordinate 62,222,926 downwards.
TGACAATGCTATAAACTCAGTGTAACGGGGCTATGACACAACTTCTGGCTTGAGACTGAACCACAAGTTTCCTGCTAGTCTAGGTGTAACAGGAACATTTGCAGATCTTCACTGTTTTCTAAGTGAAGTAGGTATATTTAAACAGTCTTCCTTAATAATTCCTTTTATCTTAGTTTCTAAGCAGTTGTTGCAGGAGAAAAAAAAGGGGGGGATCAAGATGGCTAGTGCATGTTCCTTTAACACACGTGTGCACGTGCACACTCACACACACCATTGCCTATCCTAGTACTAGAGAAAGAACTCAAGGCCTCAAGGTCAAGCACATGCTCTATGTGCTAGTTTTTGTCAACTTGACACTAACTAGCATCACCTAGGAAGAGTGAACCTCAATTGAGGAATTTACTTCATCAAACTGGCTTACAGGTGTGTCCATGAGGGATTTTCTTAATAATTAATTGATGTGGGAGGGTCCAACCTACTGTGGGTGGTGCCATCCCTGGATAGGTGAGCCTGGGCTGTGTAAAAGAATGGCTGAGCAAGCCAGAGGGAAGCAAGCTAGTAAGCAGTATCCCTTCATGGTCCCTGTTTCTACTCTTGTCTCTAGGTTCATGCCCTGGCTTCCCTCGATGAGGGACTGTCACTTGGAAGTGTAAAATGAAACAAATCCTTTCCTCTCCAAATAAATAATTTTGTTTTTTATCTTTTTGAGGCACCGTGTCCCTTAGCCCCAGCTGGCCTTAAACTCACAGAAATCTGCTTGTCTCTAAATCTCAAGTGCTGGGGCTAAAGGTGTGTGCCACAATGTCAGGCAAAAATAAGTATTTTTTAAAAGAATTATAGAGAGGTGGTGAGGTGGCTTAGTGAGTAAAGATGCCTGCTGCTGCCAAGCCTGACCATCTAAATTGGATCACTGAGACCCACGTGGTGGAGGTAACCAACCACTTTATATTTGAAGTTCCACTCCACAGGAGTGCCTAGTACTGTCAATTTGGCAAAGATCCAAAACTTCTTTTTGCCATGACTCACAACTGGTCAAAGTGCAGAGAGCAAGGGTCTGTGGAGTGTTGGGCACTAAATGGGGCATCTGTATAACACCTCTACCCGGAAGGCTCAGTAACATTAAGGATGAGGGGGTGGAAAGACCAAGAGCCAGAGGTTGGTGCGGACTGGAGTGAGAGTGTCATGACAGGGCTGTTGCACACATGAACTACTCAGCCGTGGTTGCCTGCACAAGATCAAGCTAGCCAACATTCCAGTATGAATGGGGGAGGAGCTCATGAGCCTTTACCCCAGGTCGAGGAGCTTGTAACAAGCCCGTAGCTACTGGGAGTGGGAAGGGAGTCAGTTTTCTTTAGGAGTGTAGACTGAGTTACACATTTCAGTGTCAGTCTGAGCTACAGAGCCATCTCAAAAAGCCTAATGAACAAGACATTGTTTTCCCGGAGGAGATAGGAGACAAGGAATCGAGTGCAGTCCAAGTAAGCCTGGAAACGCAGTCATGCCCCGAACTTGTGAATATGGTGGTCTAGGTTTTCTCGGTCCACTTTACAGACGCGCTTGTGTTTTGGAGAGCTTAAGAAAAGTTCCTCTGGGCTTCGAACTAGCGATGGATAAACCGGAAGGCTTTTCCCACACCGTCAGGCCGCAGACGACGGTCAGTGGTTTCAAGTGTGGGTGATGGCTGCGGGGCTACAGGCGTCTCAAGGGACGGAGCGCCGAATAAACTGCACTGCCCAGGGGCTCAGAGAAGGCTCCAGCAGCCCGAGGCCACGCCGTGCGCCAGCGGGAAGGGACCAATACCCGGACGAGCTGAAACGCAGAAACGCGAGGGAAGACACCCCAAGAACGCACTCGTTGCGGGTACTCGAGAATTCCGCACCCCCGCCTCCACTCCGCTTCCGAACGTTCTCCGTTCGGCTCCTCCTCCCGGAAGTGACGCGCACGACCGCGGCGTCGGGGAGGGGCCCCGGTGCTGCCGGGGGGTTCGAGAGTGGCGGCGGCCGCTGAGCGACGGCGCAGGCCGGGCCGCGGTGAGAAACGCCCCGAGCGCGTGCCCGGAGGGTGACGGCGGGACCAGCCGCATTGCCACCCTGCCGCGCGTGCGGGGGCGGAGGGTGGGGCTCAAGGCCCGCGGCGGCGGGAGATGCGGGCGGCTGCAGGCACGCGGCGGGCTCGGCTCGGCCGCCGCTGCCTTCTCCGGTGTCGGTGCGAGCGTCGCCGTGGCTACCGCGCAGTCCTTGGCTTGCCCGCGTGAGGAGCACCTGGTAGCCGAGGCGAGCACCGCGTTCTAGGTCGTGAAGGATCTGCGCACACCACCTGGTGAGCGGCGCACCCACGCCCCGTCGTGGTCTGGCACCTCCGCCCCTCAGCCTGGAGCGGCGGGGGCCGCGGGCGCGGCAGGAAGTGCGCCCGGAGGGAGGGACCTGCCCATGTGGGCGGCCGGGGGCGGGACTTCTAGGGGGCGGGGCTTGGCCTTGAGGGCCGATGGGGGGCTTCGCGGGCGCGTAGGTGCGTGCGGGAAGCGCTCCCTTCGCCAGGCAGTGGTGCGTCCTTTGGGCGGAAGGTGGCAGTGGGTTCTGTGGCCTTCGTGGGACGGAGGGTAGCAGTTGAGACCCTGAGGTGGCAGGAAGTTGGAAAGTGAAAGTGCAGTTGTGGAGAGCGTCGGGCGCCGGGAGGTGGGCTGATCCGCGCACTGTGCGTCCTGGGCGCGCGGCCGCGGGGTTTCCTCCGTTTCCCGGAGCGGTCCATCCGGTGTCAGGTTTCTTTCTTTTCTGCTTTTCCGCCACATTCTGTTCTTTTATTTTCCGCTCACGTACAAGAATGGCGAGCTCTTCCTAGGAAAAGCACTTGGAAACATTTTTTGCTTGTGGAATATGAGGCTTCGGTAGAAAATAATGAGAATTGTTGACTGAAGTCAGAAGTCATTTGGCTTTTTCTCAAGCCGGCGCAGTTTGAAGGTTTGGGCGTTTAGGGTTCAGGGTGTCGATTTGGGGCCGATCCCACCTCCTTCGCCCGGCATACAAAACCTGTGCTTCTTGTGTTTACGGCTGGCAAAGTTGTTTCTGTTAAAATTATGTTATTCAGCTTTTTCTCCTCTAGGAACGCTCTCTTCTTTGATTTTATTTAGAAATCAAAACTGCGCAAGTGAGCCAGGTGCACATTTTTAATCCCAGCACTCAGGAGGCAGAGAATGGCAGATCTCCGAGATCGAGGCCAACCAGGCCCACATAGCAAATTCCAGGCCAACTGGGGCTACAGGAAGACCCTGTCTTTCAAGTGGAGTTCGTTATTTCTTTGGGAAATACTGTTAAGTTTTTGGGTGCCATTATATATTTGGAACTGGGAGTGGTATTCAGTCACCAGCATTAAAAACATACATGCCGGCCATAGTGCACGCCTTCGATCCCAGCACAAGGGATGCCAAGACTGGTGGATGGATCTCCAACATCAGCCTGGTCTACTTATTGAGCTCCAAGCCACTTGGGCTTACAGGGAGATCCCATCACATACAAACAAAAAGTGTCCATTTGGAACTGGTGAGATGGGTCAGTGGGTAAAGGCACTGTTGCAGAGCCTGACACCCTGAATTCACTCCCCAGGACCCACATAGTAAGAGAGAACCATTTCTTGGAAGTGGTCCCCCTGACCTCCACATGCATACTGTGATACGCTTGTGTGCTCTCCTGCAAATTTCAAGAGATTATTTTTTAAGTGTACATTTAATATTCCCAGTACATCATATGGAATTCTCAAAGGAAAACATTATACCAAAAAAATTTTCTCTTCGTGTAGGATCCTGTGGCTGTTGCCTTTTCTTCCTTCTCATGCTATCAAATCCAGGATCTGCAGCACGTGGACAAGTATTTCACCAACCCAACACTCCTCTCCATGCTCCATATTTTTGCTCCCTTGGTCCCGTGGAGAAAGGGGAGCAGCGATTTTTATTGCGTAGATGCAATATTGACATTAAGCCTGGGCCGTGCTCCACTATTGGGCTCCTCCCCAGCCCTCTCTGTCAGTGTAGCATGGGCATTGGGCTTTGGAATGTTAGAGTCAACTACCTTTTCAGCATTTGACCTGTCAAAAATTAAATTACTTCATTTGAATCAGTTTAACCTTCCATCATACTAAGAAACGTTTAAAACTGTGATTGTTAGAATTCCACTCCCTCTGTGTGTATGTCTGTCTTCCTGCCTGTCTGATTATATAGCCCAGGCTGACCTCAAACTCACAGACCTCTGCTTCATTCTCATGAGTGCCAGGATTATAGGCATGTACCTGGCCTGTCTCACTTCTACAGTTTAAAAAGAATATTTTGGTTTTTATTTTTAAGTATGTGTGTGTGTATGTTTGTATCTGCATCCGGGAGTGCAAGTGCACTCAGGCCAGATGTGTAGGATCCCCCAGGAGCTGCATTTATAGGTGGCTATAAGCTAGCTGCCCCATATGGTAGCTGGGAATTAAACTCAGGACCTCTGAAAGAGCAGTAACAAGTGCTCTTAACTGCTGAGCCATCTCTCCAGCCCCTTCTACAATTTTAATAATTGTCTTCTGGAATATTTTCCTTTTAGTTTTTTAGCCAGGATCCTATGTAGCCCAGGCTCACCTTGAACTTGAACTTGAACTGGCTGTGTAGTTGAGGATGACTGAACTCCTGATCCTCTTGCCTCTGCTTCCCAGTGCTGGAATCACAGGCACTGCTTTAGTTTTTATTTTATTATATATATTTAAAGAGAGTGTCTGTTATGTCACCCTGACTTTCCTGGAACTTGCTTTGTAGACCAGGCTAGCCTGAAACTCACAAAAGCTCTGCCTGCCTCTGCCTTCCCAAGTGCTGAGATTAAGGGTGTGTGCCACTGTGCCCAGCCCTAGTTCTCTTATAGCTGAGGAAATCATTGATGTTTATAATTAATCCCACACCTTTAGAAACCAAAGTGAAGTTTCTGCTGTGTACCCAGGAGTCCATTATTTTTTGAAAGAATAACCTGGTATCAAAATTGAATTACTGGTTGAGGGTGTAGCTCAGTAGCAGAGGCCATGTGTTTGAGACCCTGGGTTTGATCTCTAGCACCACAAATTCCTGTTTTGTTTTTTTGTTGTTGTTGTTGAGACATAGTCTCATTTAGCCTAGGCTAGCCTTTAGCTCTTGATCCTTTATCCCATGTGTTGAAATTATAGGGGTCCACTACCCTGCCCAGCTGAATTAAAAAAAAAAAAAAAAAAAGCATCCACTGAAGATGCCTGTTTTATATCTTTGTTCAGTTTGTGTGTGTGTGTGTGTGTGTGTGTATGTGATGTTTATGTGCCCTAGACTGGCCTCAAAGTCGATATTCCTGTATTGGCCTTCAAGTGTTGACATTATGGGTATGTTGCTACTATTTTTTCTCCCTTTGTAAACTTTTTCTTACATACTTTTAAATTTGTTTATTTTTATTTTATGTGTATGAGTGTTTTGTGTGCATGTAAGTACAACATGCATTGTCCTCGAAGACCAGAGGAGGGCGTCAGATCCCCTGGACCTGGAGTTATGGACGGTTGTTAGCTGTCAATGGGTGTTGGAAACAAACCCAGATCCTTTGTAAGAGCAGCCAGTGCTTTTAACTGCTGAGCCATCTCTCTAGCCCCCCTGTAAACATTCTTGATGTGAAGGTAATGTCTGGAAATATCTTTGTTCTTTGGTTAAGCTCCCAGTAGGGAGTAGTTTTGACAGACATGAACTAGCAAATACCTAAGTGAGAAAACTAAGTAATAAAAGGTAACTTGCCATGTGAATAGATGTCATTGGGAAAAAAAAGTGTGTTTGGTAAGCTCAGAAAAATGACAGGGACCCTCCCCTCCCCTGCCACAGTAAATGGAGGTAATAGCCACTGTTTAGCTCTGCTTAAGTGAGGTCACGGCAAGTGAAACTTTTGGAAGCTCTTGGCTGGTGGATTGTTTCCACTTGTGTCTGCTGGCCATGTGGCTGTTTCATCTTATGTAAAGGAGGTTGTTTTGTGAATAGAGTGTCTGCTTGATGAAGGAGCCTGGGATTCATGCCTCAGTTTCTCCATGAACTCTGCCTGTGGGGGGAACCTCTTTTCTCTAGTCTTATTTTCCCATATCTTCTTTTAGATGACAGTATCTGTACAGACAGGGACAAAACTAACTGGTAACTGGACAGATGACTGGAGGGTATTTTCATGACTGAGAGAAGTTATAGAAACCCAGACATTTTCCTAGTTGACCCTCATTGATCTGTCTTCTATGAGTCATGCATTTTTAGACTTAGTTTTCTTATGTGTAGATTTTGTAATGTTTGTTGTGTTAGATTCATTTGTTTTAAACACCTTCCTTGAAATAGAACTCACATCACCTAGTGAGAGTTGAGTGCCTTTTAGTATATGAAGAGTTGAATCACCACAAGTTCAGTTTAGAATGTTGTCAGTCACTCAAAAAGAAACCATATAGTCATGAACTCTCACTCCATTGTCCTTGCTCCCTCTTCCATCTCCCACTTCTCCCCTCCCTCTGTCACACTGGTCTTTGTTGCATGGCCTATTCTGAGCATTTCATGTGAATGGAGCCAAACACTGTGTGGCCTTTTCACTTGTGTTAAAACTTTCAGGGTTTATCTGTGTCATATCAGCATTTGGTTCTTTTTTTTGAAAAATTTATTATTTGTCTGTGTCTGTGTGTGTGCACGTAGGTGTGCTCCATGGTACATGTGGAAGCCAGAGGACAACTTTTCAAGAGTCAGTTCCTTTCTTCCACTGTGGGTTCTTGGGATCCAAATCCCAAGCAAGCACTTTACATGCTAAACCATCTTTCAGGCTCTTTTTTGTTTTTGTTTTTGTTTTTGTTTTTGAACTTTACCTTTGCACGTGTAGGCCATTGTGGGCGTGTAAGTCAGAGGACAGCCTTGGGTGTCAATCCTCACTTGTTTGAGACAGGGATGCTTTGTTGTTTTGCTGCTGCATACTCTAGGCTAGCTGACTCAGGAGTGTCTGGGGATTCTCCCGTCTCTGCCTCCCATCTTGGGATGGGATCACTGGGATTATAGATGTGCATTATTGCACCTGGCTTTATGTGGGTTCTGGGGATTTGTACTCGGGCAGGTCCTCACACTTGGGTGACAAATGCTATAGCCACTGAGCCACCTCCCTACCTCTTTTCATTTCCTTTTATATGAATAAATTCCATTGTATGAATGTACTACATTTTATCCATTCATCACTGGGTGGACATTTGAGTTGTTTCCATTACTTAAGAATTTATGAATAATAATTGAACATTCATGTATAAGATTTTTTTAAATTAAGACATGGTATTACTATGTAGCCCAGGCTGGCCTGGAACTTGCTTTGTAGATCAAGCTGGCTTGGAATGCACAGAAATTCACCTGCCTCTTCCAGAAATTAGAGATGTGTGTATTCACACCAGACCCTGTGAGTTCTTACATGTTTTCATTTATCTGGACTGTGTATGTGGTCACATGATAAACTTGGGTGTAGTGGCTGTGTCATTTAGCATTTTTGTGTTTGTGTAAAATTTCTTTGTATGAGTCTTTTTTGCCTGCATGAATGTAAGTGTACCATGTGTGTGCAATGCCCAATGGGGCCAGAAGAGGGGGTGAGACTCCCTGGAACTGGAGTTACAGACATTTGTTAGCATCTGTGTGGGTGCTGGGAAGGTCCCCTCCAAGAACAGCCAATGCTTTTAATCACTGAGTTATCTCTCTAGCTTCTATTTGGCATTTCTACTAATAGGGTCTGATTATTTCAGTTTCTCCATGTCTGTCAGAGCTTGTTGTTGGTCTTTCATACTATAACCACCCTAATAGGTATGAGTTGGTTTCTTGAATGGTTTAGATTTTAGTTTCCTATGGTTGATGATGAGATCTTTCTTTGTATTTTTTATTTTTTATGTGTATGAGTGTATTGTTTGAGTGTATGTAAGTGTGCCTGTGTTGTGCAGTGCCGGAGGAGGTCAGTGAAGGCGTCAGATCTCCTGGAACTGGAGTTACAGTTGTTAGCTGCCATGTGAGTGCTGGGAATCAAACCCAGGTCTTCTGCAAGAGCAGTTGGTGCTCTTTAACCACTGAGCCTTCTCCCTCTATGCGTATTGGCTATTTACATATCTTCTTTGGAAAAACATTCTACTCGTGGTTTTATTTTTTTGTTATGAGTTGTTTACCCATTTGGAATACAAGTTCCTTTTATGATACAGGATTTTTTTTTTTTTTTGGACAGGGTCTCTTTAGTCCCAGCCAGTCTGGAAATCACTGTGTGAATCAGACTGGCCTCAATTTCACAGAAGTCTGCCTGCCTCTGCCTCCTGAGGACTGGGATTAAAGACTTGCCACAATACTGGCTGGGGTGTGGTCCCTCCCCCCCCCCCCCCCCATTTTGAGGATTGTCTTCTCTCGCTGGTATTGTTTACAGCACAATTTAAAATTTTGATGTAGTCTAATTTACCTGTTTTGTAGTGTTCCATTAGATTGATTTGTTTTCAGTCCCTCTATCCCTCTTCTGGCCCACTGAGATTTTATTCCTGGAGAAAAAAAGGTTTTTAAGGATTTTCTGTTTTTATTTTTTGAGGAAGATGTTCAGTCACAGGTTTTTTACAGTAAGCTTATATAGATTGGCCAGAGTTTTTGTGTAAAGACCTCTTCTTAAGGTCTGTGTGGAAAATGCCTTTATGAGGGGATTTTTTTTTCAGATTTTTATTTTTAATTATGTGTGTATGTGTGTGTGTCTGTGTGAGTATGTGCATATGGGTGCAGGTGCTCAGAGTCCAGAAGAGGGTGTTGGATCTGGAGCTGGAGTTACAGAGTGTTTTGAGCCTCCCAATGTTGGTGTTGGGGACCCCAAACTCCAGTCTTCTGCAAGAACAGCAAATTCTCTTAACCACTCTGAGAGCATTGTTTGCTGCTGTCTGAGTTGTTGTCATCTGGGATGATTTTGACATCACACATACCATCCCTACCCCAGCACTTGGAAGCACAGGAGACATTTCTGATGGTCTCAGTGGGGCAGGGTACTAGTATCTAGAGAGTAGAAGCCAGGGTGCCCTTAATCCAGCTGCAGTGGCTGATCAGCCCTAAGTGCCTAAGTGGCAGAAGTCCTGAAATTGAGAAACTATGACCTAAGCAAAAAACTATGACGTGGCTTATTTTCATTTTTTAGTTGTGTGTGTGTGTGCGTGTGCGTGTGTGCGCACGTGCGTGCAGTGCCCAGAGAGACCAGAAGAGGGCATCAGATCCCACAGAACTGGAGTTACAAGAGATTACAAACTGCTTAACATGGGTGCTGAGAACCTAACTCAGGTCCTCTGCAAGAGCACTTATCCATTGAGCCATCTCTCCAGATCCCATTTTAAGAAATCTTAAGCATGGCTGGATGTGGCTCAATGGCAAAGTACCTGCTTAACAATACGTGAGGCAGTGGGTTCCATTTCTAGCATCACAAGAAAGAAATTACCTTAAGCAATAAGTAGCTTTCAAGGAAGACAGGCCAGTTCCAAATATTACAGGAACAGAATGACAACTGGTTATAAAATCTGACATTAGTCTACTGTCAACATGTGAATGTCTATCTAAATGAGTCCAGTTGTTTATTTGCCAAGTTGCGTGTCTCAGGGCAGCCAGGAAGCTGAGGTGGAGGTACAATCTGTTCTTGTTCCAACCGGTATTTCTCCTTTAAATAGTAACCATTATCATAAGTGTAGTTTACATACAAATTGGCAGTACTGGGAATCAAATAAAATGTTCCTTGATTTAATTTACAAGTTCTGTTACAGTTCTGTGCAGGGATTTCATCTGCATAGTTTCTTCTTTGATTTGATTAGCAGCTTTTGATTATTAGGATATAATCAGAAGAAAATCCTTTAACATTGAAATTAGGGATCTCCAAAAAAAAAAAAAAATAGCATGAACACATGCATACATGCACACACAAAATCCAGAAAACAAAACCACACACAGAAAAATAAAAAGACACATTAAGGGAGCTGGCCATAGTGGTGCACACCTGAGGGATTAATCCGAGGTGCGACAGATTACAGGGAGAGACTGTCTCAAAGCAAGCATAAAAACAAAAACCTAAGTGGCATGGCATTTGTAAGAATTTATTAAACTCTGGATCTAGATGACCTAACTTAAGTCTTAGCTTCAGCACTTGCTCTGTGACCTTGGAAAAATTACTTAGCCCCTTTATCAATTATTTTTGTTATGTAAAATGATGATGTATTATATCATATAGGAGTTGTGCATATGAGATGAATGGTGTACTGAGGACAGCATCAAGTGAATATTCTCATGTATCTATATTCTTTCAGCCCATTGCTATGGACAGTGCCATCACTCTGTGGCAGTTCCTCCTTCAGCTCCTGCAGGAGCCTCAGAATGAGCACGTGATCTGCTGGACCTCTAACAATGGGGAGTTCAAGCTTCTGCAAGCAGAGGAGGTGGCTCGTCTCTGGGGGATTCGAAAGAACAAGCCTAACATGAATTATGATAAACTCAGTAGAGCCCTGAGATACTATTATGTAAAGGTAATGCATGCTCTGACCTTGACCCTGCCAGAGAACCTCAAGACACAGAATTGTTCCTTTTTTTCTATTGAGGGGTTGAGTACTGATAGTGGCTTATTTTGTCCAATTGATTATGTAGCTTTAATAGTTCAAGTTGTATTTCTCTATAAATTCTTTAAAAATTTTTTAAAAATTATATTTATTTGTATTTGTGCATGAGTGTGTGTGGAGATCAGAAGACAACATGGCTGAGTTGGGTCTCTCTTTCCATTGTGTGGGTTCCAGGTATTGAACTCCAGCCCTCAGACTTGTCAATGAGCACTCTTTCTTGCTGAGTCATCTTGCTGGCCCTGAAGTGATCTTTAAAGGAAAAAGTGCAGGATTGGAATACAAAAAAAGGAAGTTTGAGATACTTGAGGATAAATATTCATGTGTCATAATTTATTTTAAAAATTATCACATAGGGCTGGGCATTGTGACTACATGCCTTCAGTCTCAGCACTGTGGAGGCAGAGGCAGGTGGATCTCTGTGAATCCAAAGCCAGGCTGATCTACATAGCAAGTTCTAGGCTAACTAGAGCTATAGAATGAGACTGACATTTAAAAAAAAAAAAAAAAAGATCATATAAGGCTAGGGATGTAGCTCAGTTGATAAGAGTGCTTGCCTGGCATACATGAAGCCCTGAGTTTCATCCCCAGCACTGCATAAACTGGGCTCTGTGAACAAACCTTTAACCTCAACATTCAGGAAATACAGACAAGAGGATCTGCAGTTCAGGATCATCCTTGTTACTAAGTTTGAAGCAAGCCTGAGATCCATGAGGTCCTGTCTCCATTTAAAAAGGAGGCGGAGGGAGGTACTGGGGAGATGGTTCACTTGGTAAAGTACTTGTAGTACACCCATGAAGATGTGAGGTTTGATCCTGAGCACCCTCATAAGTTTTAGCCAAGTATGGTGGCATGTGCCTGTAATCCCAGTGCTGGGCAGACAGAGACATCAGGATCTCTGGGGCAGCTAGTCTAGTCATACTGCAAGTTCCAGGTTCAATGAGAGACCTTGTCTTAGAAAAAAAATACAATGGAGAGTGATTGAGGAAGACACCCATTATTGACTTCTGGTCTCCACAAATGTGTACACACACACACACACAATTTGTCATATATACTTGTTTTTGTAGCTTTTAAGTTTTAGTTTTAGTTTGGCCTAGGGAACATAAGTAAATACCTTAAAGAATAGCTGTTGTGCTGGGTGAGGTGGCATTTGCTTTAATCTCAACACTCTGTAGGGAGAGATCAGGAAGTGACATGAAGGCCAGCCTGGTCTACATAGCAAGCTCCAGGCCAGCTGGGATTCAGAGAGGCCCTGTCTCAAAAAGACCAAAAACAAACCCACAAAAGAATAGCTATTGTAGCACGTGTGGTGGCTCACATCTGTAATCTTAGCTGAAGTTAGGAGGCTGGGGCAAGAGGATTGCCATGGGTTCTAGACTATCAGGCATAACTATTGATAATAGAGTTGATTTTTTAGTGTAAGTTATACTGTTGAAAAATTGTTTAAAGAGACTGGAGAGACGGCTCAAGAGTTAAGAGTACTGGCTGCTCTGGCAGAGGACCTGGGTTTGATTCCCAGCATCTAAATGGTGACTCAGAATCACTTGTAACTATAGTTCCAGAGGATCCAGTGCCCTCTTCTGGCCTTTGGGCACTGTATGCATATGGTGCACATACATACATTCAGGCAAAGCATTCATACACGTAAAATAAAAATAAACCTTAAAGTTTTAAAGAAGTTATTGGGACTGAGAAAGAGAGCAGGTACACTCATGCCACAGCATTGAGTGTGAGAGTCAGAGGACAACTTTCCAGAGCCTCTTGCTGTCAGCCTTGTTTGTTGCTGTCTTTCTTGTTTCTGCTGCTGAGCTATGTACTCCAGCTAGCTGGCCTACAGGCTCCTGGGTGATTCTCATGTTTTTACTTTGCATCTCTTTGTAGGAGTGCTGGGATTACATATAACACTGCCACATCTGGATTTTTATGTACTAGGGATTAAATTTGGGTCATTAAGCTTATGTGGTTAGCACCTTTACCTAAGCCATCAACCCATATTACACTTTTTAATTTAATATCTTGTTATTTTGAATACATTCTTGGGCACTGAAGAAAAATAATTATCTCCAAAAAATAGATTTATAATATTTGGAGCCGTTGCTTTTGTTCCCTTTGGAAAGAGAAAAATCAGCTTAAAGGAAGTAGGAATCTTACTGATGTAATTTAGTTTAAAGACCCCTTTGCTTCCTCAGAATGTTTATAGTTTGTACCAGCATTGGGATTATTTGAGCCATTCCCTGAGTTCCTATTTACTACACATACCTAGTTGAGAGGGTCAGACAACAATCTCAGGTTTTGTGTGATGTTGTAGTCCAGTTGCTAATGAGGCACTGGATCTTCTTGCTTTAACTTCTCAGATAGCAGGGACTACATTTGTTATGGCTGAGTGAACATATTGAAGTTACCTGTGCCTGCTTCTCAGGTAGCTTTACCAGGTCAGCTCTTTCATGAGCTATAGGTTGTAAATTATGAGAAAGCATAATGCTTATTTTTTCTATCTGCAGAACATCATTAAAAAAGTGAATGGTCAGAAGTTTGTGTACAAGTTTGTCTCTTATCCAGAGATTTTGAAAATGGATCCAATGACTGTGGGCAGGATCGAGGGAGATTATGAAACTTTAAATTCCAGTGAAGCCAGCCGTTCAAGAGATGTGGAAAATGGAGGGAAAGAGAAGTCATCTCCTCCTGGTGCCAAGTCTTCGAGTCGTAATGACTATATTCACTCTGGTTTGTACTCTTCATTCACTCTCAACTCTCTGAACACTTCTAGCAAGAAGCTCTTCAAGTTAATAAAGATAGAGAATCCTGCTGAAAAACTGGCAGAGAAAAAATCTAAGGAGCCCACACCATCTGTCATCAAATTTGTAACAACACCTGCCAAAAAGCCACCCATTGAAGCTGTTGCTGTTGCCTTTTCAACCAGCCCAAGTATTTCTCCATCTCCTGAAGAAACTATCGAAGTATTGGAGACATTGGTTTCTCCCAAACTGCCTTCTCTGGAAGCTCCAACTTTCACATCTACTCTGACTACTACCTATAGCCCCATGAGTCCAGTCCCATCCATGCCCCTTCCTGTGAAGGAGCCTCCCAGGACACCCTCTCCACCAGCACCACTGAGCTGTAACCCAGACATCGACACAGATATTGAATCAGTGGCTTCTCAGCCAATGGAACTTCCAGAGAACTTGTCGTTGGAGCCTAAAAATGAAGACACAGCTTTGCCAGAAAAGGACAAAACAAATACTTCAAGATCCAAGAAACCCAAAGGGTTGGAACTGGCACCAACCCTTGTGATCACAGGGAGTGACCCCAGCCCCCTGGGAATCTTAAGCCCATCTCTCCCAACAGCTTCTCTTACACCAGCACTCTTTTCACAGGTAGCTTGCTCTTTCTTTTAAGTGAGATTTATTCACTTTTTAAAATTCACCTTTTAAATTCTATCTAGAATTTATATCTGCAAATTCATTTTCTGTTACATAGGTTTGTTTTAGAAAGGTTATGTATAATTTTTCAAAACCCTCCTCACCTTAATTACAATCTCTAAAATAAAAGATTTGGAGTTTTGTCTTTAAAACTATATTGTTCTTGGGCTGTGAATGTAGCTCAGTTGTAGAGTGCATAGTATGCCCAGAGCCCTGGGTTCCATTCCTAGCATTGTATAAATAGGCCCTGTGGTACACACCTGGAATGAGGGCACCCAGGAGGTAGAGAGAGGCAAGAGATTCAGAAATTCAAGGTTATCCTTGGCTACATAGCCAGTTTGAGGCCAATAAGGGCTATATGAGACCTCCTCTCAAAATAACAAAAGTCATTAATCTATGAGTTTTCCTGTTTCCTAAAGAAAGTTAGTTCTCCTTCTTGCTTCAGTAGAACTGTTGATATGTTACGAGAAAAGAGTTATGTTAGAAAACAGTAGGTCCTGAGATTCTTAAGAGAAAGGACTGGTGGTGAGATCTTGAGTAGTACATTTATTTATTATATTAGGTATTACATGGCTCATCTTGTAGAATATTTTAAATAAGATTACTCTCAGATCATCTGATTATTAACGAGTATATTGATGAGTCTGTTAACCATTCATTATTCTTTCATACTTGAACTCAGGTTGGTTTTCTTTTCAAAAGGCCCTATAAAGATTGAGTTAAAAAATGATGATTTTGCCAGAGATAGTGGCTCATGAATTTAATACCAGCACTTTGGAGGCAGAGGCAGGTTGATCTCTGGGTTTGAGGCCAGCCTAGGCTACATAGTAAGACCCTGTCTCAAAAGCAAACAAAAAAAACATTTTGACTTTTTCTTAGATTATAAAAATGACTAAATTTCAGGCTTAGAGGCACTTGGGGGTAGAGGATAACACAATTTGGCATTCTGTTTGTATCTTTAGAAGGATAAAGCACAATTTTGGCAAGTCCTTAAATGGGTCTTTTTGTATATTGCAGACACCCATCTTGCTGACTCCGAGCCCCTTGCTATCCAGTATCCACTTTTGGAGCACTCTCAGCCCGTTTGCTCCCCTGAGCCCAGCCAGACTACAAGGTGCTAATACGCTTTTCCAGGTAAATTCACAAAATGTGCCTCCTGTAATTGGAGAATGATAAATAAAGAAACAGACAAAGGCAGTATCCCACTGCTGTTTCATTGTTAAATACCTTCTATTTGATAAATATGTAGATATTTTATTTGAGTTTCCAAATGTTGATTTTTTTTTTTTTCCTATGCAGCAAACTGCTTGGAGAAATATTTTGGGTAAATATTTATAGTAAAGCCTTTTCATCATTTACTGCTACATAACATTGAATTTAGATAAAAAAGTATTCCATGGTGAATTCATTTTTGAGTTTACTTAATATTTTTGTCATTTTAAACTCTAGAAATCCTTTTTGTTTACTTATTTATTTTATTTTTGAGACCAGATCTCACTATGTAGACTAGGCTGAACTTCAAGCTCACAGAGATCCATCTGCCTCTGCTTCCTGAGTACTGGATTAAAGATATGCACCAGTGTACCTGGCCATTTTCTTTAATTTTTTTTTTAAGATTTATTTTATTTGTGTGTGTGCATGCACATGTGCCGTGGTGCACATGTGGAGGTCAGAGGACAACTTGCAGAAATTGATTTTTTACCAGTGCATTGAACTCAGGTTGTCATGCTTGGAGGCAAAGTACTTTTACCTGTTGAGCTATCTCAGCAGCCCTAGAAATCTCAGTCACATATGTAGACACACAGACACACACAGGTAGTTTGTATAGCACCTTCCAGCACTATGAAAGCTAGATAGGAGAGATGATGCTTTGAGTTCTTGAGTGCACTGCCATGTCATACTCAAAAGACAGCATTTCACAGCACTCATGCCCATCTTCTGGCTCTTACATTCTTTCTGCCCCTTCTTCCATAGTGTTCCCTGAAATTTGGGAAGGTGTTGATATAGGTGTCCCATTTATGGCCGTGCATTCCATAGACTTGTTCTCCGTACTTTATTTGTGAGTGTTTGTAGTAACCATATCCACTGCAAAAAAAGCTCCTCTGATGTGCGTTGAGAGCTGCACTCATCTATTGGTATAAAGATTATGTATTTAGAAGGTAGTTTGACATATGTTTACAAAACAGAGGTAGTAGGTTCTCCCCTAGGCCTATGTCCTCCCCAGCCTTGGGCTTTTGACCAGGCTTACAGTGCATGAATTACCTTCTGTGGAGTGAGCCTCAAGTCGTATAAGAAAGTGGTTGGTTACCCCATAACATTCATGTCATTGTAGCACCAGTGGGTGTGTATTACCTTGCAGGGTCCACTGCTTGATATAGCCATTGGTGACTTCTCTCCAGTGGCCTGCAAAGCACCTTCTAACAACACTATGAAAGCTAGCCAGCAGGGAGGAAGTTTTTAGGTCACTTCCAGCTTGATTTCTCTATTGTAGATAAAGTGTGAGGTGTCTTTAGCAGTAGGGTCTTACCATCTGGTTCTGGCAGGCAACTAAAAACAATGACAGTAGCCTATATTTTGGGAGCATTTGGGCCTCCCTGACCAACAAATCATAAGGAGATAGCCCATACCTCGCACTGAAACTATTGTTTAATAAGCTTATAACTTCTGGGAGCAGCATTATCCACCCATGAGGGTACCTTCATTGAAATACCTTTAAAATTTTTATATTCTTTAATTAGCTTATAAAGTAGCGGGTTCCATAGGGCTTTTCATGTCCTTAGTTTTGGTTAACCTCCCATTCTCTCCTCTCCCATTTTCCCACCTCCATTCCCACTTAAACTTTTCCACTCAGTATTCTCTTCCCCCCCTGCCTTTCATATCACACATAGTCTGCTATTGATGGGAATACATTTTGAGAAAGGAATCATTAGGTGATTTTGTCTTGTGCCACCATCATACTTATATAAACTAGAAGAAAAGCCTGCTACATGCAGAGCACAAGGTGAGAAATGTGGCTGGGGATGCATCTCCCACCTGTAATCCCAGCATTTGGGAGACTGTGGGCTACATAGTTCCAGGCCACCTTGAATAAGAGTGAGACCTTGTTCAAAGCAAACTAGAAACATGGGCTGTGTGTATAAGGTTGCTGCTGGTCAGACACAGCAGACTGATTTGTAGTAAAGAAAGAGGACACTGGAATGTTAATAAAGACATAAGCCAGTGGCGGTCTTTGTTTATTGTCAGGTTCACAGTTCTGTGTGCTATATGTAACACTACAGTAAGTTTTTTTATATAAACACCTGAGGAATATGTTGCATAAAACACTAAGATAGCTATAATGTCACTAGTTGATAGACATTTTTAGCTCAAATATTTTATAAGATCACTGTATATGTAGTCCCTTGGCTGAAATGTTATACAGTACATGTGTATGCATGTGCATGCAACAAACTCTCTGAACCTATATCTGTATTTTACTTAAAATTTTGTTTAATTTTATTTACGTGAGTGTTTTGCCTACACGTATAAGTGCACTCTGTGTGTGCAATGCCCATGGAAGCCAGAAGAGGGTGTTGGATTTCCTGGAACTGGAGGTGGTTGTTAGCCAACTTGTGGTTACTGGGAACTGAACCTGGGGCCTCTGCAAGAGCAGTTGATGCTCTTAACCATTGAGCCATCTCCCCAGCCCCCATATCATCATTTTAAATACAAAGTTTAGAAAATTAATTTGTATTATCTCATCACTGAGGTGTCTTGCATTGAGCCTCACCTTTAATTTGCCCCAAGTGCTTAGGCTTTATAAATCAAAAACTTTCTTATGGTTGGCTCATTTGCTTGTTCTGGGATGACTTCTTAAATTTTATAATTTACTCTTTTATTCTTTCTAAAATAAGGTCATATTTATTGTCACTTGTTTATAATTCTAGCTACTCTGGAAGCAGAGTTCAAGGTGAGCTTGAGAAATTTAGTGAGACCCTTTCTCAAAAATAAAAAGGAAGGTTTGGTAGAGTGCCCTGCTCGCCTAGCATGTGTGAGGCGCTGGGTTCATATCCTAGTACTGTCGAAAATGAAAATAAAATAAGGAGAGTTGGATGTCATCTTATAAGCCTATGATCCCAGCACTTGAGAGGACTGAGGAAGGAAGGTGTTGAGTTCCTGGCCAGCCTACGCTATGAAGTAAGGAGACACTGAATCAAAAAAAAGAAAAGAAAAAAGAATTAAGTGTCTTAAGGGATGGGGATATAGCTCAGTAGGAGGCAAGGACTTGAATTTGATTCCTGGAGCACATATAAAAGTGGAAGAGAACCCATGCCACAAAATTGTCTTCTGACCTCTACATGTACACCATGACACGTGTGTGTACCCTCCACACACATGTACACACTCCATACATATACACAATAATAAATTCAAAAAGACAAACACATATTCTTCCATGATAGATGGTTACCTTCTTTGTCCTATGAGCCACTGCAGAAGCCTGTGTTCTGCCGTCAGGAATATAGTAGGGACAGAGAGTGGAAGTTGGACTGCAGTAATGGGATGCTAATGTGTTTTTATTTTCCTTCTCAGTTTCCTTCTGTACTGAATAGTCATGGACCATTCACTCTGTCTGGCTTGGATGGACCTTCTACTCCTGGCCCATTTTCCCCAGACCTGCAGAAGACCTAACCAGTGCAGTTGTGGACTGAGAGACCAAAGAACTAAGAAACAGAGATACTGAATATGATTTGGTTTGCTCATAATAGACTTGTGATTTTTCCCATTTCTCACCGAAAGGCCTTTTCAGGATTCTCTTTGATAGAGCTCAAAAGTTGGACTGTGTTTAAAAATGCCTTAATTGGAACCCAAACTACACCTCACTTTTTTTTTTTTTTAAAGCTTTGTATTAAAGTAATTATTGGTGAGGTTTAGCAGCTATGCTTTGTAAAAGTGTTCAAGAACAAAGTTACTGTTCCTGGCTGTCAGGACCCTTTGACCAGGGAAAAAAATGAGAATCTGTTATTTAGATTATTGTTATATAAATTATAATCTGTATAACAGAAAATACTTGTTAGCTGGATGTAGTGGCTCAGTTCTATCACCCAGCACTTGGGAGGCTGAGGCAGGAGATTACCAACCAAGAGTTGAAGCCAGCCTGAGCTGCAGTGATTCTGTCTAATGAGACAGAAACAAGAAATGCTAGTTAAATGAAATGGTGGTATCTTTAGTCTGTAAAAATGCTCTGTTGGATGACTAAAAGTGAGCTGCTCATGAGTGCCAGACAGAGAATCATTCCTAGTTGTACAAAGATTGGGACATTACCACTGGAGAGGTTCTGTTTTGCTGTGAACTGGTAAGCAACTCCAGAAAGCATCACGTTTTATAAACAACATTTGTCCTGAGTGGATCACTGAGCCCTACATATGAGTGTGTCTGAACCTATCACTGTCGAACAGAGCTATTTTAGCATAAGATATTTAAAGTTCATGTTCATGTGTTTTTTGGAATATTCATTGAGAATATGGAGCCCCACAACTAGCACAGTGTGATATGTACCTGTGCAGCACCAGAATAGTAACTGCTTTTAAGAGAATACAGTTGGATTTGAAAATCGGAAGCAAGTAAAAGATTCAATTGAATACCTTGAAACATCATGTGGGCCCTTTTCCAGTTACAAGGCACCCAGGATGACAGACCTGTTTCTGTTCTTTTTATCCTCTTCTATATATTTATTCTGTTGCCTTTTGAATCTGAGGATGTAATTAGGAAGGTGAATTGCAAAATGAGACAAAGATATGCTTATTTCTAAAATTTAAGTTGGGGAAGATCAGATTGCACTTGATACTTCTCATACATGGGAATTCAATTGTTTATGTTAGCAGTGAGAAACAACTTTCATCTGCATATTATCACATTTATAAAACACTAGTCTGTCATAGATCAGAGGCAGATTCATCAATCTTTCAAACTGAATTCATACCAATATCACAGTGGAATCCTGAAAACTTTGTCCTACCCTGTCTATGCCCATTAAATGCTAGACATGTCCTGAAAAGAATGAAGAAGAAAGGGCTTGAGGGTGCAGAATGACAGGTGCAAAGCGGTGTCTTGCACAGGTGCATAGCACTTACACGCTGTCTTGTTGGTTGTGGAGGGCAACAGTGAGCTGCCTTTAAGGGGCACTGAAGAACTGTTGCTGGTTCATTTGTGGTTATCTAAAAGTTCTGTTCCTACAATGTGCAATAGTAGTGTTCAGTGTGATGGGAACAGACCATTGTAAGGGGCTTTCTTCCCATGTTGGATTATTTAGTTTGCATATCTATTTGAAATTAGACCCCTTGGCAGCACTTTGTAATAATTTTATTAGGTTAACATTTTGTATAGTAGTTAAATATTGATGATTGACTTAACTAGATGTTTTAAATTCTGAAAACATAAAACTATTTTATCTTTTTGAATTAAAGGAGAAAAGCCATTGGTTTTGTTTTCACAGATGATATATTTGATAATTTACTGTCTTAGCACAAAGGTGCCTTGTAACCAAAGGTACCATTAAACTCAGTGGTGGCACATGCCTGTCATCTCAGCATAGGGAGCATCAGGAGTCAACAACAGCCTCAGCTACATGGTGAGTTTGAAATTAGCTTGAGCTACATGAAACCCTGGCTCAAAAATCAAACACACACACACACACACACAAAACAAAAACAACCCAATGGGGTTATTAGTATCTTCCTAATAAAGAACACTATGAGCCCTCTTTCTGTGAGCCTGAGTTTGAGTCCTTGGGGAGATATGAGGCCTTAGGAAGTAGATGAAGCTGCTTTTTGTTGAGATCAACTGATGTGGGGAAACAGTGCATTCATATGTTTGTGTCCTTTTTAAAAAAGTCAGGTTTGTAACCTTGATGTGTGTTAGGCAGACAGTTCTGTTTGTAAACTATTTCCATCCTGGAAAAGTCTCACCTTTGATTTGTTTGAATAGTGATAGGATTCTTCTTAGCATCATCAGTGTTCACTGGAGAGATTTTTGTAACTGCAGCTGCTATCTGTCATCAGTCACCTTGCCAGGAAAGTCTTGAGTTTGTAGGATTTGCTGGCTTCCTTGGTGTACATTAGTCCCTTGTGGGTTTCAAGCTTCTACTGTGGAGCAGAGAAGGCTGCACTCAGTGTTTTAAGGCAGCTGTAAGCCACTGTACTTACTCCCTGGTGGCTTAATATGAGCTCTCCTTTTCGCTTACTCATATGCTGAGGTTTTAAAAACACAAAGTTAAAATGTGAGAACTGACTGCAGTAATCCTTTAATCATTTTTCATAGTGCTATTGTGATGTTACAGTCCTTGTGGCATATCTTGTGTGTTTGAATAAAGGTAGGTATAATTTCTTTTTTTGTGTGTCTTTGGTTTTTTTGCTTGCTTTTTTTTTTTTGTTTGTTTGTTTGTTTGTTTTTTTCTTTTGTTTTTTTGAGACAGGGTATCATTATATCCCCAATTGGCCTGGCCTCAATCTCGCAGAGATCTGCCTGCCTCTGCCTCCCAAGTGCTAGGATTAAAGTCGTGTGCCACCATGCCCAATTTTGCTGTTTATTTCGTTTTTGTTTTTGAGGCAGAATCTATCTTGCTGTGTAGCCCAGTCTAGCTGTGAACTGAATCAGAAACGCTAGCATTACAAGTGTGTACCACCGTGCCTGGCTTTTTCTTCAAATTTTAGTGGAGAAAGTAACAAGCCCATGAACTTGTATAGAGTACTAGATTTTTCTTTTTAAACTGGAACATTCCTTGTAGGTTTAATACTGTACTAGAAATCAGAGAAGGCAGGAGTGGATTGACAGAGGCTTGATGTTTGCAGTTTAATGCCAGCTGTTGATAGAGCCACAATGGTTGCATTAACCTTGGCTTGACAGGATTGCTTCATCCTGACCCAGGATGAGTCTATTATTCTGAAAGGCAGTTGTATGTGACAAGTGACTTAAGCACCTTTGAGGCCCTGCCGGTGTTTGAAAAGAGGAAGCTCTTTTAGAACATGCACCTTGACCAGCAAAGGTTGGTCTTGGGTCTTAACTGTAGTCTAGGCTGCACTCAAACTCATTTATCCTGCCTCAGCCTCGCAAGTACTGAGGTTACAAGTGTGAACTACCACACCTCAAAGAGTAGAAAATTTTCAACATTGAACTTTCTCTCCTAAAAATGCATATATTTAGCACTCTATAAAATAGGATGCATACTGTGCAAAAGCACAGACCAAAACAGAGGTGGAATGTAGTGTAAGAAAGAGCTGCTTCATCCCACTGATGGCTTTGTGCACTTAGAAGCAAAGGTGGTTTCTCTTTTGATTCTCAGATAAGCCCTTTTAGCAGGGCGTGGTGGCACACACCTTTAATCCTAGCACTCTAGAGGCATATCTCTGTGAGATCAAGGGGAGGCCAACTTTGTCTGCATAGGACATTCCAGGCCCCTTGGGCTACAGGAGGACCCTATCTCCAAAAAAAAAAAAAGAGCACTTTTGTGATATGTGGGGGAAAAAAATCTAGAACAGATTTGGAATTTTCCAAGAGAGCTTTGTTATCAGGTTTTGAAGCTTCCCACTAGTTGTTTTTCATTATTAGATGCTTTCTAGAGCCTTGTGCATATTTTTGACAGCCTGTTCTCTTTCATCTTTGTATTATGTATGACAGTATTTTTATTTTTCTAGTTTTCTAACAAACTTCTTTTGACCTTATGTTATATTTTACCAACAAATTCACAGTTACTACACCTTGCTTTATGAAAGTATATACCACCTTTGGCAGCTTTCTTGCTGCTTTATAAAGTGCTTTTAAAAAAATCATTTGAAACATTTCAGCATCTGAAGAGAAGGTTTATTTGATGGCTTGTTCTGTTTATCATTTCATTTACCACATGTGTGCTATTTACGAATGCTAGAAACTGGGAGTTGTGCTGAAGTGCTGTTCTTTGGTTTGGAAAGGTATGCAGACAAGTGCAGGCCTGAGCAGACACCTGGGGCTCAGAATGGATTTCTAAACCAATAAGAAGATTGTCCATGTTGCCATCTGTTGTTTGAGGGTTTTTAAGATAGAGGTGAGCAGCCAAGTACGGCAGAGGAACTGGAGGGCAGCAGGAGTTATCTCCAGTGGGCACTCTACAGAGAGTAGATTCTATGGAAAGTGTCTTGATTTTCTTGCAGGTCTAGGATTGGTGAGTACTCAGTGCTGGCATTGCCCTAACATTGATTGGATGCTATCAGAACTGCGTACAGGTGTTCATCTTTGAGTAGAATTCTTGTGATAGTAGTGTGTCCTGTCCTTGGTGTAACTTGTTACTATCAGTCATGTTTCCACCTGTAAGCACAGTACATCTTGAGAGCTGAGTCATAGTGTACAAAGTATCTAGCAAGTGATATCAAGTTGCTTTTCGCAACAAGTGTGACTGGTGGATAGCTGGCCAAAAGGAAGCCATTTTTTCTAAGGTGCTGCCATTTGTGCTTAGCCATTGTGAAGGGTAGAGATCCAGAGTAGTTTGTGAGAAGGGAGATGTTGGGTTCTAACTGTCTGCAGAAACCAAGAAATTCAAGCTGTTGGCTAACACAATTTGAATTGATTCTGTGGTGCTAGGGACAGAACAAGGGCCTCACACATGCTAGACAAGTGACTTACCACCAAGTTCCACCCTAACTTTTAATGGCAGCTTTAATAAGGAAATTCATAAGGAATATAGTCTCTTGAGTGTAATGTACATCAGGAAGTTTTATGAAGTTAACTTGTCTTTGGAATATTCAGTTGGGAAACTAGCACATTTCTAAGTCATTCTGATTTACTGGCCAAGTACATACTGTGTATGTATTACTGAGTGTTGACCAAGAGTGTATAAATCTGTGTTTCAGAGGGAGCATACGTTCATCCTCTAGGATGACTACTGGTCTATTTTGTATTAAAACTAAACAAACAAAAAAACCAAACAAATAAACCGCTGCACTTTGCAGCTGCTATTTTTTAAAGATAATGCATAAAATAATAGGCCTGGAAGACCAGTTGCCAGCAGTTTAGTAATACAGTGCTTAGACATGCTCTAATCAGTCATCTTAAAATGCTATCCTGTGTTTACATATTGTGAAGTAATGTGGACATATTTCCTTAAAACCTTTACATTTGCTTTCCTGTAAAATCTCTACTACTTTGAGTTGTGTTTTCAAGAGGTTTATACTAGATTCAGTATTCCTAGGTTATAGTATTCTAGGGTGGATAGATGTCCTAAGGGAGGACTTCTGGCTTTTTGGCTTAATTTACCCTTTAAATTGTACATAAGTAGCATTAGCAGAAACCTCAGAGGGGTCTTGGGTTCAGCTTTGCATCTCAGAGGCCAGCTTTGATACTCATCTCTCCAGGAATCATGAACTGTGCTCATACAGCCTGGGATCTTCTGGATAGGGCCAGGGTGGAGGTGGGATGCCGTGTTCCAGAGTGGGGATGCTGTGGACTGCTGTCAGATCACCTGGCACCTTCTTGAGCACTGTGTTAGCACTGTTTTTGTTTTTAATAACTGGAAGCACTTAATTGTTATTTTAATTTCATCTTAAAGATATTGAGGGTTTCTCATTTCTAGTTTTGGGAAATTAGATGTTTGGAGAAGGGAGAAATAGATTACTTAAATGAGTCCTCCTTCTGGGCTGTATAAGGCAGCCTCTTTCTGTTAGAATGATTTTAAATGACTTAGAAGCTTTTAATATGCTTTGTAGAAATTTATGATTTTTAAAAGGTGATTTGCAATAGGTAGATTACACTTAAATTTGAAACGTATACAATTACGAGAGATTTTTGTGTATTTTTTTTCCCTCTCCCTTTCTGTTGCTTATTGTCTGTTACGTAGGGGGCACACTTCCTCCTGAGGCGTGTCCTTGTTTGCTTGGAGACAGTATTACCAGTGGCCTCTGGATAGATGACATTCACAACGTGCATTCACCGTATAGGTGATAGAATAGCATGTTTTCCAGACATCCCTGTTCAGTATTAGTAAAATTAAATAAAATGCACAAATTTCATATGACTAACTTTGATACTGGAGGCCTGTTTACTTGGTTTGGCCTTGAGTTTCTTCTAATTGCATTTATTTCTTCCCCTTTTGATTCGTTTTATCTTTGTGGGGGAAGAAAGTACAGAACTCTGGGCCTGGTAGCTCATACCTGTGATCCCAACCCTTGAGGGGTACAGGAAAGATGGTTAGAGTTCAGTCATCCTCAGCTACATAGTAAGTTTGAGACCAGCCTGAGCTACATGAGAGCCTGCCTACAATAAAAATCCATTAAAAAAAAGAAGGGGCCTGGAGAGACTGCTCAGTGGTCAGAGCACTTAGTAGTCTTCCAGAGGACCAGAGTTTGGTTTCTCAGTACCCATGGGAGTGACTCAAAACCACCTGTAACTCCAGCTTCAAGGGATCTTGACACTCTCTTCTGGCCTCCACAGACACCCACACATATGTGGCCTACACACACACACACACTTGAATTTAAAAGCAGAAGAAGCTTTAGTCCATTTTGCTACTGGTTAGCTTTGGTTTTAAACAGGAAATTTGGGGTTAAATTTCTTAGAATTATTCTCTTTATTCCCCAGATATTCAAATTATCTTTTTAAAAAAGCAGATTGGGTTTGTTTTGTTTTTATGAGTTTGGTCTTGTTATGTTGCTCAGGTTGACTTTAAACTCCTGGTTATAACAATTCCTTCCCCAAACATCAGCCTCCTGAGCAGCTGGGATTACGGAGTTTGTGCTACCATATCTTAATTTTGCAGAGCAACCTAATAATTTTCCATGGGTCCTACTAGGTCTTCTTTTTAAAAAGGCCCTCTCAGGTTGAGGGTATGGCTCAATGAGTAGAGTGTTTGCTTGGCATACACGTAAGCCATAAATTTAAGCCCTAGCACCACATAAACTGGGCCATAAACATAATCCCAGCACTGGGGTGGTAGAGACAGCAGGATCAGAAGTTCAAGGTCATCCTTGTCTACACAGCAAGTCTAGGACCTGCCTGGGATACAAGACCCTGTCTTGGGATGGGGGCAGGAGGAGAAAATTGGGCATAATTAATGGGAAATAACCATGGGTTATTTTAAATTCCATGTGCTAAGTGGTTGAGCCACAGTGAACCTGATGGTTTTGTGTACTGGGTAAGGTATGACTGTCACTTAAAAGGCAAATGGCGTTAAGTAACAAACTCCTAATTTTTACTCAGCTAATCCATAATTGAAAACAAAACCAACAACAACATGTGTTCTACTGTGGAACCATTGTGGTGTACTCACACAGGAGAGAGATGTTCTTCCTGCAGTTGGGATGACTGGTAAAACGAACCCGATAAGGTACTACGCTCCATACAGGAGGAGCCTGTGTGCCCGTCCCACCCTCACCTCACACTACTGAAATAGGTATATCATAACATCCAGTATCCACCACTTTGAATAGGTATTTAGATAAAATGTAAGTACATACATACCCAGAAGAATAACTTAAGGTATTATTAACAGGATGTCTTAATTTTAATTTAATTTATACTAAGGAGACCTGCTAATAATTAAAATTCACAGTTGTTCATACAGCCAAACAGAAATTGTCATCTGGCTGAGCAGTGGCACTTATCGGTAGAAACAAAGGAATGCTGTTTAAAAGCCAAATGTAGAGTCTTGAATTTTGTCTCTGAGGGGCAAAGGAACTTACAGAGTTTGGAGAAGTGGAGCAAAGGGTGGGTCGGCACTTGGGCTTTCTAACACATTCATTGCCGTCTCCAGCCTTGCAAAGGGGCTGCTCTGAAGAACCAGTCAGGTGATCCTTATTTCTGTTTCTTTGTAAGCTTTATGCAAAAACTTTGTTAAATTCTATAATGGTCATATGTATTTTAAGAAAAAGGATACAGTTTTTAAAACTTAAGAACTGACAGGAATTTGCTTTGTCTAGTGGAAGCTGCCTTTAAGAAAGCACTGTAGCAGATTTACTCTTTTAAGTTCAGAGTTATACAGATCTGTTCATAGATATATGTGTAACTAGATGTGGACAACAATTGTATTTTTTTAAAATAAATATTTTTAACAAAATGACTTGAATTGATTATCCATTCCCTTTCTCAGATCTGTTACAGTAGCCACTAACAGTTTTCACCCATGAACTGAGTAAACAAAGAATTCATCCGGTTTGGTTGACACCGGCTCTTCAGCTTCTTGATGTGTATCTGTGTAAAAATATTTAAAGCCTGAGTTGGAAGAGGCAAGAAAGAGGAGATGGCAAAATGGTTGTTGGTATAAAAAGAATTAAGGACTAGAATACATTGTTAGGTGAAATTTCCTTTCAACAAATTTTTATGGGAGCTGGAGAGATGACACAGAGGTTAAGAGCACTGGGTTAAGAGGACTTGGGTTTGGTTCCCCGCACCCATGTGGCAGCTAGCACCTATCCTTGATTCCAGTTCCAGGGGATCCAGTGCCCTCTTCTGGCCTCTACAAGCATTGTATGACACGAATGCACTTATGTACATGCAGGCAAAATACTCATCTACATTAATAATAAAAGTTTTATGTGTGTGTGTGAGCTTATGCCATATCACACATGTGGAGATCAGGAGATAATTTGTAGGAGTTGGTTCCTTCTTTCCATCTGTGTACCCTGGGGATGGAACTCGGGTTGGTGGCAAGCTCTTCTAGCTACTGAGCCATCTTGCTGACTCTGAAATCTCTTTTTTAACTGAAAATTTAACATTTTAGAAGTGTGATATTTAATTAGGATGCATGTATTGTAGCCTTTGGAAAATGGCTTTTACTTCCACTCTAGCATCCTTTTTTTTTGTTGTTTTTTGAGGCAGGATCTCACTCACTTGTAGCCCTGGCTGGCTTGGAACTCACTGTGTAGACCTTGCTGGCCTTGAACTTATAGTGATCCTCCTACCCCAGCTTCCCTAGTGCTAGGATTACAGATGTGTCCCACCATGCTTGGCTTCCCCTTTCTTTGTATGACTTTTGAGAAAAAAATTGAAGATCAGTTCATTTAGCAATGAAATTAAGCCTTGTCAGAAGTCAGCTGAAACAATACACATGGGGAAAGTTGGTCTCATAAGTGGCAAAATCACATCAGAGAGTGATTCATATCACTCTGGTTCATATCTCCAGTGAAAATAAGAAATAGCGTATCAGATCACCAATGGGCAGCCCAGCTACCCAGGTGAGACCTTTCTTCAAATAGTGGGTCATTGAGCAGTGCTCAGCCGCACAGTTAATGCCCGATGATGGGGGGTGTGTCTGTTGATAGGTGAAGACTCCCTTCTCAGATGTGCTATCCCACACTCAGAAGATCGGAGAAGTGGATCTTGCTTCTTGAGATTCAAAATGCAATATAGAGGGGCTGGAGAGAGTTAAGAGTTAAGAGCTCTGCTGCTCTTGCAGAGGACCGGGGTTTGATTCCCAGCACCGACATGACCGCTAACAACTGTCCCATAACTGTGGTTCCAGGGGATCTGACACCTTCTGACCTCCACAGGCATTGCATGATACGGGTGCACTAACACACGTGCAGACAATACACATAAATTTTTTTAAAGATGTAATTTAGAATACTGAAAGCTTTAAGAGTTTCAGTTGAAAATCCTGTTTAAGCCACCATTTCTGTCCCAGCCATTTCAACTGTTGACACTTGCTTTGAGAAGCATGCTAAATTTGAAAGCACTATCTGTGTTTTATAGATGCATCTAATAATACATACCTTGTGCTGGGACTCTTCCAGGCCTGGTGTTATCAGTTAGTAGATAATGCTTGAAAATTACAGGATTTCGTTATACAGCACTATATTGACCACAATACACCCGGTAACAGAAGGGCTTCATGAGGTTATTTAATCTGTAGTCACTCAAAAGTACAGTGGTTGGGGGCTGGAGAAATGACTCAACTGTTCAGAGCACTGGCTGATCTTGCAGGGGACCTGGGTTTAGTTCCCAGCACCCACATAGTGGCTAATGCCCATCCTTAACTTCAGTGTCGGGGGATCTGATGCACTCTTTTAGGTTCCATAGGTGTTGCATGACACAAGTACACTTACGTACATGCAGGCAAAACATAAAAATTAAGGGGCTGGAAAGATGGCTCAGCAGTTAAGAGTACTTACTGGCTGCTCTTGCAGAGGACCCAGGTTCAATTCCCAGCACCCACATACCAGATGACAACCGTCCATAACCCTAGTTCCAGGGATCCAACACCCTCTTCTGACCTCTGCATGCATTGCACAACACAGGTGCAGGCAATACATAATACACATAAAATTTAATAAAAAATTTTTTAAAATTAAATTTAAAAAATATTTTAAAAGTACAATGGCATGTAATAGTGAAAGACTGCCACAGGCATGAAGATCCCAGCAGCTGTATAGGTCCGGGGGGAAATGCTGGCAGTGAGGTTGCTGGTTCCTGAATCTGTTCATTCCCATGTGTTTTGAATACATTGCTGTCACTGATTGCAGAGCTTCTCTGGTCAGGTCAGGGGAGGCTCAGTCCTGTTGAACCCCTCAGCACTGACCTCCCTGAGAGGCTCCTCCCATACTGTCCAGGAAAGCACATTTGTTCCTATCTGGTGTCTCAATCAGTTCTTTTTCTAAACCTCTAGATGTTGAAGAACCCCACAGTTAATCTTCCAGTCTCTACAACCAGTTCCTTGGTGATTTCATTTAGTCCCTTGGCTTTCAACACTACGTGATGTTATGTGACCACAAATTTATATCTTCAGCCTTGACCCCTCTTTGAGCTCTTGTTGTCTTAGTCTGGCAACTGACTTGACACATGAAATAGCATCATAAACTGATTGATTATATGTAAAGCAACTCTTGAGCATCTCTGGGCTTCCAGTGTTGAAACTGTTACCAACAGTCTGTCTGGACAATGTTTCTAGGTTTGGATGTCTTGTTCAGAGAAGCACACAATGATGAAGCAAATTTTGTTTAGAAGGAAGCGAGAGTAGATTGTATACACTAGATGGGAGAGATGGCCCTGTGGGTAAACCATTTGCCATACAAGGGGGACAAGCTCAGAGGCCCAGAACCCAGCGAAAGCCTGACACATAGTTCACATATTTGTAACCCCAGCTTGCCCTATCAGGAGATGGGAGGCTGAGACAAGAGAAAACATTAGAAGCTCACAGCCTAGCTAGCCCAGTTTATGGAGCAATGAGCTCCTGTCTCAGACAAGATGGAAAGACAAGGACTAACTCCAGAAGGTTGTCCTCTGACCTCCACACATGTTCAGTAGCACAATTGCCCACATGCATACAAGAACATATATACACATTCACATGTACACACACATTAAGGGAAAAACAGTGGATACACTGCAGGATAGCAGGTTCTGAGTGGGATTTATTCAAGAACCCCTGCTCACTGCCCAGGGCTTCCATTTGTATGTCCTGGAGGAGGAGGAATTGGTTGCTTGGGGCAGGGTGTTGGTGGACTTTTGTTTTGATTGACATACTCAGGTTATATAACCTTAGTTTCTGTACAAGTCCTTTCCCATGATGCATCTGATTTAAATCTTATGTACACTGTCAGGCATAGGCATAAAATGATAAATAAGACCTTTTGCTAAAAGTTCATTTAGAGGACACAGTTTGTCTTAATGTTCATGTACCTGAAATCAGTTCAGGCTGCAATGGGCCCACTGCCCCTAATTCCCAAGTATGTTTCAAAATGTGCTTGATCACAAAAGGGGAGTTACTTGGGATTGCTGGGGGAATCTAGGTCAGAGTGATTAGTTTATTTACAGAGGGCTGTGGGGTGCAGCTCAATGTAGGTTGTGTGGGGGTCTCGGTTTGATAAGTGCTGTTTTGGGAAAGGGATGTGTGTATACTGGTGCCAAGTGACATCCAGGTTGTTTTCCCTATGCTTGTCTACCTCAGGATGGCTTCAAGTGCACTTACTTAGGTCGAGTGTCTTGGCCTATCCTGGCCTGGCCCCTTTCTCTAACACCCTACACCTAATCCATCAGCAAGTTAAATGACCTTTTGAATCCACTTTCACCAAAATGCTCCAGGCCACTCCCAGCCCTGAGGAAGTTGATTCCAACTCAGTGGTGGCTCCAGTCTTTAAATAGTCAGTGATACTTTTAAACATGTATATCATACCATGCCATGTGCCTGCTCAACAACTCTTCCCATAATCTTTATATTCCCCTCAAAAACCCACATTCCTACCCCCTGGCATGTGATATGGGCCCTAGCTAGCATGCCAGCCCATTTCCTGCCACTGACTGCCTTTTTCTTTGCACTTTGGCCATCTCAGCCTGCTGGCTGCTGCTCAGATTCAATGGAGCATATTCCAGTTCAAGGCCCTTCCCCTTGCGATGGCCCCTGCTTGACAGGATTGTTCCCAGGTGCTCAGGTGGTGTGCTCCTGTGTCCTCTTGGTAAGGTGTCCAGAGCATCTCTAGGCATTCCCTATGCCCACCCCCTCTGCTGCCTTTTCTTTATGGCACTCCACCCTCCAACCCTTAACATGGTACATATTTGCTATTTCTATATCTTTAACCATGGTGTAACCCAATGAGGCAGAGACTTCCCATTCACTGATGAAACTGCACCTAAATCCATGCTTTCAACATGGCAGGTGCTCAGACTTTCTTGAATAATAAGTGTATTTTCTTTCTTCTGTACTGGGCTGAAGATATAGCTCATGCACAGGCTCTGGGTCTGATATCTAGAACTACATAAACTAGGTATGGTGACTCTAGCACTTGGGATATGAAAGTAGGAGGATCAGTAGTTCAAAGTTATCTCAACTACATAGCAAGTTTGAGTCCAGCTACATGAGACCCAGTCTCAAATAGCAACAACAACAAACCCTACAAAAAATCTGAGAAGTTGGCTCGGCCATTAAGAGCACTTGCTGCTCTGCAGGGTTTAATTCCTAGCACCCACATGGTGGCTAACAACTGTTCTTAACTCGGGTTCCAGGGGATCCTATGCCATCTTCTGGCCTCTAGGGGCATTTATACACTTAAAACAAAATATAAAAAAAAAAAAAAAAAACAGAAACAAACCTCTATGTTGCTGTGTCTTCTTTAGGGAACAAGCTAGTGAGTTAGCTTTCCATGTCTACAGAAGGAATCAGGGAACAGGAAGTCCGAAAAGCACTCTGAAATAACAAGCCTTGAGGACTACAGTGGCTCAGTGATGAGTGCTTGCATAGACTGCACAGAACCCTTGGTTCCATCTCTACCACTGCCAACCCCTCCCCAAACACATACATATGTGTACATGTGTCATGTGTGTATTATATATGTCAGCCATATGAACTTATAATGTAAGAGAGACCTAGAGGCTGGAGAGATGGCTCAGTGGTTAAGAGTACTGGCTGTTTTTATAGAGTCCCAGTACCTACATGGCAGCTGACAACAGTCCATAACTCCTGGCCCAGAGGATCCAATACCCTCTTCTGACTTCTGTGGCCATTGCATGAAACAAATGCACTTACACACATGCAGGCAATACACTCATATTCTGAGCTTAAATACAAAGAGTCAGTTATCCTTCATAATGAATAACACACTCATTACATTTAAAATATTTTATTTTAGGAAAGGTATTCAGATTTGTTTTAATTTTGTTTCCTATATTAACATATTAATCATCAACTTAGATATAACCATTGATTCTTCTTTCTAAATCTGTATAAAAATGATATTTTCTTGGAAAACTGCAAGAAAAATACAATTGCTTTCTCTTTGCCCAGGTCAGTCATGACTGTTAGAGTGCACATTTCAATCTGGCTAGCATCTCATACTTTTAAAGGTATTTACAAATAGAAATACAGTTAAAACTATTCCCATAGAGTACCAGCCTTTCAAAGTTGGATCTATTTGATTAAAATAAATATGTACCAAAGATGAATGATTTCTTACAAGACTTTAAAAGTAAAAAGACTTAACATTCATTAGGCAGTTTCCATGTTGGATATATAGCAAATACTTCATACTAACTCAGTTCTCTCAGAATTCCTGTTGAGGTAGGGTGCTTCTGCAGATGCTACCACACTGGCAAAAACAAGTGTGTGGAAATTTGGGGGCTCCTTCAGGGTGACACAGCTGGAAGGTAAGGGCAGTGCTTTATCCAGGTCTCTGTGCTTTGTTAGCCCCTGGGACCATGATCTACTAGATTTTCACATCTATGCATGCACATCTGTATACTCACAGAGAATGCATAGTTAGGCCACTTACTGGAGCTGCTCTTTCATTACTTCCAGAAGTCACTGTAACAGCCGCTTTGGTATTTCCAGAAGCCTTGCGCTCCTAGCGCTGTCGGAACTAGTGAGCATGCTTTCTCTGTTACTGACCCTTTGTACTTGGTATAGTAGTGGGAATGTCATAGACAGTACTTTCTGTGTATCACATGGCTTGAATTATTTAATAGTCCTAGTTTTTTATGGAAAAAAAAGACCTTGACATAGTATAAAATTTTTCCTCTATAAAAGGTACAAAATTTCAATGAGCAATTTTTTTTAAGTTTTTTTTTTTGTGTGTGTGTGTGGGCTGCATCTGCACCTTTTAGATGTCAGTAAAGAAAACTAGACATGACCATCTCATTCCCCCAGGTGTTTTCTGGACCAGTTAGCACTGACTCTTAGCATTGGCATTCTGGTTAACAGTTGGCTTCCAGGGAACAGCCGTGATGTGTATCTTTGCCCACTTCTGTGCCATGGCTGACCTCAAGTTAGCTGTCACTGGGAGGCTGGGAGAAGCCGTGAAGCACTCTATCACCACCTGGGTGCCACGGTGACTTCTGGAGCATCAGTTACGGTGAAGTTAGAAAGCAATGTTTTTGAGTATTATCTTTGCTTAGTTATAAATTAATTTAATTTTAAATCATAGCGGCACTTAACAACCAGCTCTCAAAATGAAAATTTAGCAATCACCTTTTATAAGCAGGGCCCAGTGTACCACTGAACTGGTGTTCCAAAGAAAGCGAGATTCAACATCTTCTGTTGCCGTCTTAGGGTACACGTGACCTACTGAT
The DNA here is from genome assembly GCA_035773235.1 of Eospalax fontanierii. Classification (NCBI taxonomy): domain Eukaryota; kingdom Metazoa; phylum Chordata; class Mammalia; order Rodentia; family Spalacidae; genus Eospalax; species Eospalax fontanierii. The sequence goes on along the minus strand of CM069535.1, from coordinate 62,188,892 downwards.
TTCTACAGTGGAAAGGAAGGGGACTTGGACCATGGGTAAGTAAGCAGCACATGAGTCCTTTCAACATGCCTGGGAGTTTGGATTAGTTCAAAATATATCTACATCTAGCAATGATCAAAAGGCTTTACAATTTCAACTTTTTTCTTTCCAAACTTCAACTAAAGGTGATCTCAAACTCAGGGTATGGTCCATGCCTGATGATGGTGGAGGGATGTGAGCACTGTCTTTTGCCTTCCCACCTGACTGTCATGGACTACAAGTCTGAATCACAGGATAGGAAAATAACAAAAGTGCAGGCCCCCCTAATGATTTGTCCAGGGAAGGCGCAGGGACCAGGGCGCAACTTCCTGGCTTAGTATGGGTGGGGAGGATTCTCAAGAAGGTGGCAGGAGAGGCCTCTTCTGTCACCCCAGCTTCCTGTGTTTGGTCACCTTGTTGCTCAGGAGGCTGAAGTCTTCACCTGCCTCCAGTATCCCATCTCACCTCTGGTAGCACTCAGAGTTCTCCACGCCAACGGGTTTGTCTTGGGAAAGAAAACATAAATAAAAAGCACAGGTAGCGTGTGAGCAGCTCTAGCTTGCTCTGGCAAGCGTTCACTCTGAAGCTGAACAAGCTTTTTTTCTCTCTTTAGGGTACAGTGGGAAGTCAGACCTAGCTCTGGTCAAGTGTTGCTGGAGGCAGTTTGTTGAGACTGGTGTCCTGCCTCCCATAAAGGAACACAAGAAATCTTAATTAATTGATATTCACCAAGTATTAACTGGGTGCATCTTTTTTCTTTTTTTGAGGCACAGTTTTTATTGGGATATTGTGTTTGCACCTACCCACAACAACACACATGTGGAGGGTGGAGGACAGCTTGCAGAAGTCTATTCTCTCCTTCCACAGTGTGGGTCCTAGGGAGTGAACTCAAAATGTCAGGCTTGGTGGCAGGCACCTTCACCTGTGGAACCGTCTTGCTGGCCCCTGAGTACATATCTTCGGTGAAGCTCTATACAGTGGACCAGGCTAGGCAAAACCCACCACCTGCCATTTCAGAGCCTGTCCTGGGAGGTAACTCCTGCCGGGCCTCTGTGCTTAGCGTTTAGAAGACAGGCGTGGGAGAGAGGGCTGTTCCTTCAGTTGTCTTGTGACTGATCTGTTTTTGCAGAGAGGACACTGTCTCTGCTTGGGGACCTTCTGTTAAGAACGGCCTGGTCACAGCTGTAGTTGCCGAACACCTGGGAAGCCCTGGGTAGGGGAGCAGGGGAGACTCAGAATAGCCTTGGTACTACTCTGGCCTGGGTCTCTAGGAGGGAGGCTATTCCTAGGGGCATCTTTGATCCGAAGGAGCTCTTCCCTGTCATTTGACCAGGAGAGATTCTGTATGAAGAAGGGATTTGGACCAGACTCAAAACCCTGAACTGTAAGGAGGTGGACCAAGCTCTAGCCATAGGGGCAGATGATGGTGGAGGGATGTGAGCACTGTCTTTGCCCTCAACAGTCTAGAGAGAGAATTTTGGCCCCAGGATCCATGGTAGAGTGGAATGCAAGAAACCAAGCTCACAATTCATGCCTCTCTGTCAGTGGAGAAGCGGTGAGTCAGCCTGTCCCTCTCCCGTGGCCCTCAGGGTCCAGTGTGGACAATTGCAGGGAAAGCAGGAAGTGGGGAAGGGAAGCTGCAGGGAAACGAACACTTCCTCGCATTTTATTTGTAGCAGAACAGCACTGCTGACGTGTTCAGGTCACGGCCTCTCTCTGCCCCTGCTGTGTCCCTAGTCTGTGTAGACAGGAATTTTCTCCTTACCTGATGAGAGTTCAGGGTGCATCCTGTGGAAGAATAGAAGCAAGACGTAGAAGATAAAAGCCAAGCAGCTAATGATCATGCCACAGACCAGGAAGCTGTAGCTGCCCTGGGCCTGGAAGATCTGCCAGAGAACAGATAGCAGCCATTAGCATTCCATGTGGAGGTGCACAGGGGAATGGCTGCCCTGGGCCCCTGAAGGCTTCATCATACCATTGAGGAGGGCTTCTCAAGGATATAGATCTGGAGAAGGCAGAAGCCCTGCTCTAAGGCCAAGGTTGAATATGGCCATGCCCTATGTACTTTTTCAGTTCTGTGTTCTGGAACTTTTTGAAAGACTCCATATGATCACTGAAACTCTAGTCACATGAGATGCTTCTGTAACCATAGGCCTAACTAAAACTCTGCAGAAGGCATGTTATCTTCACTTTCTACTATGATCATTTAACATGTGTCAAAGTAGCAAACAGAACTCCCATAACCCTTCACCAACTTTAAAAAACCACACTAGGGGCTGGAGAGATGACTCAGACGTTAAGAACTCTGACTGTTCTTACAGAGGACCCAGCTCTGTTCCCAGCACCAACATGGTGGCTGACAACTGTCTGTGACTCTAGTTTCAGAGGATTCAATGCCTCTTCTGGCCTCTGCAGGCATTGCAGGCACATGGTACACTTACATGCAGGCAAAACACTCATACACATGAAATAAAAATAAATAATTACACACACACACACACACACACACACACACACACACACATGCCAAAGCAAACCCCAGATGTGGCATTTCAATATAGAGGGGATCCAAGATGTAGCTTCTCCTCCACCAGTCTGGGCACAAGAAGAGAAAAGGAGACTCTAGTGGCCATGAGGAGACTTTGGAGACTGAACAACTCAAGCTCTGACATTACTGGCACTTACTAAATGCTGACTGACAGGACAAGCTGCTGAGTCTGAATTTCAGGGTCCTCTGTTGTGAAAAGAAGACTAGCACCTACATTACGGTAGTCAAGGAGAAGTAATGTTGATTTACATTTCTTTTGTTTTCCTGGGAACAAGTGGAACATAAGCATGTCAAGGACAGCTGGGAGCGTGGTCAGGGCAGGCGCTGGGCCACAGGCTAGAAGACACGGACGCCGGGGCAGAGTGGAAAGAGAGAAGTGGGAGCAGCAGCACACTGTCCAGGCCCTGAGAGCCGACAGCATTCCCACGGGCCCTACTGGCCCCATGCCCAGACAGCCGTGTTTGCTTTGGACTTGTGCACACGGCCATTAAGGTCTCCACATCCCACATTCAGAGTCCAGGCTTAAGTCTGGCTGGCCTGGAAATGGACAGAGGTGGCCCCGTCTGTGGATCCCCACAGGCTATCTGGAACGCAGGAAGTGATGGCTTGGAGGCAAAGGTGGCTTGGCTGCAGCATCTTCTTTCCTGCTTGGAGGAGCGTTCCCCAGTCCCTCTCCTTGCCCCACAGAGAACCCCACCTACCAAACCAACCAGCATCTGCAGGACCATCTCGCCAACTCCTGCCCCGGTCACCAGCACTGTGGTCGCACAGCCTAACAAAGTGAAAAGGAAGGCTGGGTGAAAGCAAGTTGAGGACACAGAAGAAAACCATTAGGGTCTAGAGCAGTCTGGACACCTCCAGAAGCTGGCGTGGCTACGAGGACTTCTGGGTTCCTGACACTTCTTGGACTAACATGTAACTGCTGCACGAAGGTTTATATCCTCCTGTCCTTGTATCCTTTTCTTGTTCTCAGACTTTCAATTGCTCACAGGTGCTTAGCTTGGCACTCAGGACTCTTCCCAGTCTACTACGATCCTTTCCAGAAAGATCTCCTAAGACTTTTGGGGGCCCAAGCTTCAGAGTCACACTTGGGGTCTAAGGCCAGTCATGACATCTGCTGGCCATGTCCCCTTAGGCAAGTTCTGTGGCTTCTCTAGGCCTTTGTCAAACAGGCACTGTCATATGGGTGACTGCTGTAATATGTTCATAGTACCACAGAGAGCTGGCCTGGGGCAGATGCTTGAAGCCAGGTCCCTCACCTTCAGGACAAGTCGAAATACTTCATGTGGTTTGCAGGGTCCTTTCTCACACTGCCACCCTCCAGTCAGGACAGACTTTGTGGTCCTGACCTGTGTCACTGTCTGGCTCGAATGCAGGCCTTCACTCCCCTCTGAGCATTCCACTTCTTCCTCCAATTCATCGCTTGGGCCTGAGCTTAGGCTTCCTTTGAGAACTTCTTCCTCAGTTCCTGAACGTGGGTTGGCAGCTTCTTCCCTAACCCTGCCTGCCCCTGAGCCCTGCCCCTTCTGACTCCACCAGCTGCTGGCCTGCCTGTCTTCCCCACTAGACGATATGCCAGGAGGATGACTGCCCATCCAGGTCCCTGGCACACACCAGAGGTTCTCAGTAGCATGTGGCCAATGAGGCACATTGCCGGGGCCCCACCGTGCTTCTGCCATCTCCCTTGAGCCCATCCTCGCTCCACACATACGCTGTTCCGCCCCTGCCTCAGCCCTCCTGAGAACGCTTTTCTTGTCCTTTTCCCACCAGTCTTTCTTGGTTCTGGACAGCTCACAAGCCATTGACTTTCTGAGTGCAATACTGCTCACTCCTCTGAATTCCAAGGGCTTCCAACTGTTCAGTTCTTTCTTTCAAAATCACTTAAGCCCCCTCTGCACATGAGGTACAGTTCTAAACAGAGTGCTTGCTGGTGAATGATACCCTGCCAAACACAGACCCCCGTGAGCCTTGGTGACACCAGGTCAGGCGCTTTACACTTCCTCCAGTACATAAACACTCCTACGAGATTGCCATTTGCTTTCTGGTTGTCTGTTTTTTATGGTGCTGGGGAGCAAACTCAGAGTCTTGCACATGCTAGGCAAGTGCTCTACCACTGAGGTACAACCCCAGCACAACAGAGGTAGGCATTTTGTTTGTTTGTTTGTTTGAGACAGGGTCTTACTATCTGGCTGACCTAGAACTTAGGGAAATCCACCTGCCTCTGCCTTCCAAGTGCAGGATTACAGGTATAAGTCACCATGTGATGCAGGCACTTTCATTCCCACTTTACAGACAAGAAAATCGAGGCATAGTGGAAGGAAAGGAAATGGAATCACTGAGGTCACAGACCGGCAAAATACCGAGGTGGGACTGGTGTTGGTCTTTGGCTCTGTCGATGACCTCAAAGCCCACGCTCTCTCTTGTCCCCATCTGGAGTGTATCTGAGAGGACACAGCATAGGTATTGAAGCCTTGAGATGGGTCACACAGAAGGACAGGCCTCACATCCACGGGACACAAAAAAGGGAGGAGCCTTTCCATGGAGATCAGAGACACCTCCTGGAAGAGCAGCGGGAAAGCTGGGCAGGGGCAGGATGGGGGCAGGGGCAGGACGGAGGCAGGGGCAGGATGGAGGCAGGGGCAGGCCTTGTGGCGGAGGCTGGAGCATGGAGGTTCAGAGCGGCTGGTGCCGTCAGCTACTCTAAGTAGTTCAGCGTGTTTAGGCTGCAGGCTCTGGGCCACTGTGTTAAAAGGGAGCTGTGATGCCCGCCCGCCCCCCACCCCCAGCATGGAGAATAGCCTCTGAGGGCTCCCCAGACTTCCCAGATTATGTGACACCCCGCTCAGAGAGAAGCCTGCGTCCTGGCAGTGGTACCAAGCTCCAGGTGATTGTAATGCTGAGCTAGTGGTCAGATGGAGAGAAGACCTACCAGGACAGGAGGGTGCCTGGACTTAGGGAAGGCCAGCAATGTTAAATACTCCAGCAAATAAATGATGAGAAGGGCCAAATGAAAGCGGGTGGTGAGACCTGAGAGACCATTCCACAGAGCTTGCTGCTACTACTAGACTCTAATCTGTTTACCTCTTAAAACTTAGTGACAGCCCTGTGTGGTGGCACACGCCTTTAGTCCCAGCACTGTGGAGGCAAAGGCAGCAGATCTTTGTGAGTTCAAGTCCAGCCTTGTCTACATAGTGAGTTCCAGGCTAGCGGAAGCTACAGGGAGACACTGTCTCAAAAAGGCAAAAAAAGGCAAAAACCTTTGTGACATGTGAGAACATGACTTATCACTTCACTGATTCTCTTGAGGTTTAGCGTCTGGCCACTCTGGTCCCTGGGAAGCTGCCTCTCCTGCTGGGGAGGGCCATGTCTGTTGGGCATGTCCTCTATACCTCATCCTGTCACTCCATCCTTCACCCCATAGACAGGATGATATTGACACTGGCCAATGCCACTTCTGTCCTCAAATCCATCAAGGACAGGGTCTTTTCTGAGTCACAGTTCAAAGGCATTGTCCCTGATTTGGGGTGTCTCAGCTACGTGTTGTACCCCACTCAGAGGTGCCAGAAGCCAGACACTCGGAGACATTTGATTCTTTGACTCATTCTACCATGTGAATTGTTTTCTTTCTTCTACGTTTCAAACATCAAACAATGTACATATGGTCTCATTTGGGTTTAAATATATATACATATAACATTCTCAGACAGGAACTGGGAGAAAAACTGCTCAGTTATTTTCAGCTGTTTTCACTCTCTGCATTAAAATATGCTTGTATTGTTTGAGGTTTTTGGAGTAAGTAGATACTACTTTCATAATTAAAATTTTTCCATTTTGAGGGAGCTGGAGAGATGGCTCAGTGCTTAAGAGCACCGACTGCTCTTGCAGAGGACCCGGATTCGACTCTCAGCACCCACATGGCAGCTAACAACTGCCCATAACTCCAGTTCCAGGGGATCTGACACCCTTTTCGGACCTCCACAGGCATTGCATGACACGGGTGCACTTACATGCATGCAGGTAATACTCATATATGGGAAATTTAAAAATAAATAAAATATAATTTTTTTTCCATTTTGAAAACAAAGCATACAAGTTTGTTATAGAAAATTTTTTATTTTTAACTACCAGTGATGACACTATGTGCTAAAATTATTTGTGGGTTCTCCTCTGGTTTCCTCATTTCATGACTGTGGATAACTAAGTTATGTGTAGCTTTGACTTGATGCTGCCTTTATGCCAACTTTTCTCCTCTCCAAAGAAATCACGCACTTAATGCTAGTTTTCCAGCCTCTACATTAATATTCAAAACACAATTATATTATTATTATTAGTTTTTTTTTTTTTTTGGATACAGGGTCTTCCTGTAGCCCCAGCTTGCCTGGAACTCGCTATATAGACCAGGCTGGCCTCAAACTTACAGAGGTCCACCTGTCTCTGCCTCTGCTGGGATTAAAGGCGTGTGCCACCGTGTCCAACTAGAACACAATCATTTTTAATTAAAATGCACTTGGGAGACTGGGGAAATGAAGAATTTGAAGTTTCTGGCATCAAAGAAGTTGTGTCAGCCCTAAACTCACGGCGAGCTTCCAGTGTTTGCAACACCAGTGTGAGCAGCAGGCACGGAGTCTTCCCTATTCTTGCTGAATTAGGAAATGCCTTTCCTTTGCCATTTTTTCCTTGCAGATTTGCTTTTCTTTGAATTTGGAATTTTCAGTACATTGATGAGCCTCAAACTGTCAGCTGCAGGTCCATAGACAGCACCAGGCCACCGTGAGGGAGAAGAAAACAAAAAAGGGAAGCCTAATGGCTTCTCTGTGGTCTCTAAGTGGGGGATGGGGACATAAAGATGGTCACGCCGACAACCAAGCATGCCTGCTCCCACCATGCTGCGGGGGACTGATCCTCCCACTGAAAGACAATCCAGGCTGAGAATACCACAGAAAGACGGAGTAGGAGAGAAGTGGTCCCCAGCTGCAGAATGTGCCTGTTCCTCTGCCTCTGCCACTCACCTTTGTACTGGAGGATGTCCTCAGTGTAGGCTAGCATACTGGGGAAGGTGCTACTCAGAAACAGGCCCAGGCTTGCTGTCCCCACAAACAGGAAGATGACATTGTAGGAGAAAATAAGCAGCAACAGGAACGTTGCCAGGATTCCCACCTGTTGCAGCAGAGATGAAGGCGATCAGAGGGAGGCTAGGCTGGGCTTCTGTGAACAGGAAAACAGGAGTTTCCTCTCTGGCCCCACGTGCAGTGTTGTGTGACTGGTGCGCCACCTCATGGCTTAGCTGGTACTTGCAGTGGGCCTAGTCTGGGATCCAGGAAGTGCTGAGATATGCCAGCACAGGGAGGCCAAGTGCATCTGCTCATCTATGCAACTGGCCTATGTTAGCATGCAATAAACATTGGGAACAAACATTGTTTGTCTTCAAGGTCTTCCCTGTATCCATGGGGAATTTACCCACCTAATCAGCAGTCCCATACTAGTGGTGGAGGCGGGCTGTATGGGAACACCGCGCTTCTCTGTGCGTTCTAGAGTCCAGAGTGAGGAAACCGCCCGACAGCAGAAGAGGTGATGACCACAGGGTCCCACTCCCTGGGAATCTAAGCCAGGGCGAATCAGTGTCTGTGGCACCCAGCTTAGGGACCCCTCAGGTTTAGCTCAAACCTCATGGACAGATCTAACTAATTGTTGGAGACCCCTATCATGCTTAGAAATCATTGGGGCTCAGCAGTCTGCTGCACAGGCAAATTTTTGTTCAAATAATCCAGTTACTAAGATATTAAAAAAATGTTTTTATGTAAGTGTTGAGTGATGTGTATGTAAAACACATCTAGGAAGAAACTAGAGCAGCACAAGACCCACAGTCTAAAGCCTCAGATGCAAGTGCCAGCAGAGCACACCCAGCTGGAGCCCTGGCGTGGCTGTCTCTGGACCTCTTAGTCTTCACATCAGTACTTACCAAGGGAGACCAAAGGCTGGTGGTGATTCAAAAGGACTGTAAAGTGTCAGGCTTCCAACAAATGTCACATTACTCCTGCCGCCAGGGCTGAGAGACAACCCTAGGCTTTAATGCATGTTAGCACGTACTCTTCCACTGACTAGAGACCCAGCCCAATGTGTGTTTTTCCTCATGTTCTAACAGAGAAAGATTTTCTATACTAGTCTATAGCTCTGAGATAAAGTCTCCTGAGTTTGGCCTAGACATGTAAGCTCAGTGATAAAGCATTTCATCAGGGTGTCCGAGACCCTGGGTTTAACCCCTAGACCCATAAAACAAACAGTATCCTGAGTAAGTATATCCGTTTTTAGGAAAATAAATACATAGACTTAGAAATCGTGCAAAAAAAAAAAAAAAAGTCACATCTACTCCAGCATCTACTCCCTCCACTCCACAGATGAGGAGCTGGGCAGGCAGACAGGAAGAGATCGTCAGAGTCACAGTAGACTCCCGGGATTTACATCCACTGGAAAAGTGAAGCCAGTGACCCTAGTGCATGAGCCCCTGAGCTTTGCCTCAAGAGCTTTCAGGAGAGAGCTCAAAATCACCGTCTTCAGGGTCAGCCTTCCTGCACTGGAGAAGTTCACTTCCAAAAACCAGTGGCTGAAGGTAAAACACAGTCACCGAGAAGCAACACGAACTTCTTTCATACGGTAAAAATACATGATTGCTGATGGTGCAATCATGTAATCCCAGTATTTAGGAGACTGATGCAGGAGAGTTGTGAATCAGAAGTACCCCGGGCTACATAGTGAGACTGTCTCAAAAAAACCTTTTAAGTGCAGGGCCAGTTAAAGGCAGTGGGTAAAGGCACTTGTTGCCCTATGATGCAAGCCTGAAGACCTGAGTTCAGTATCTGGACCACACAAAAAGGTAGAAGGAGAGAACCAAATCCACACACACAAAAAATAAAATTTGGTTTAATTATTTTTGGCTTTATTTGTTTTAATTTTATGCGTATGAGTGTTTTACCTACATGTAAATGCAGCCATGCATGCAATGCTCATGGAGGCCAGAAGAGGGCATCAGATCCTCTGAAATTGGATTTAGGGACAGTTGTTAGCAGCCATAAAGGGTTCTGGGAACAGAACCTGGTCCTCTACAAGAACAGCCAGTGCTCTTAATCACCGAGTCATCTCTCCAGCCCCATAAAAAGGTTGGGGGGTGGTGAGACAGGGTCTTCCCATATCTGTAGATGGCCTGGAACTTGACCAGGCTAGCCTCTATCTCACAGACATCTGCTTGCCTCTGCTTCCCAAGTGCTGGGATTAAAGGCATGGGCCATCATACCTCACTCCAGCCCCATTAATTTTAAAAAAGCTAAAGTAATGAATATATCTCTGATTTCAAATACAATGTATTTCTTTGGCACAGAAGACCCCACAGCTCCTTTCTCAATCCCCGAATGTTGGTGTGGCCAAGGATTCTCTTCTGGTTTCTCTGTTCATATCTCAGTGTGGCCACAAGGCTTCAAATGTCTCTGTGCCAGGCATTCCTACTGCTGTCCTCACAGCCGTGACCTCAGTCCAGAACTCAAGACACGCACATAAAGCTGCCACATAGACACAGTTATCCCAGGGGCCTCTAACAACACAGCCCACACCAAACTTGCAGTTTCCTCTAGCTGTTCTCTGAGAAGCAATTAATTGCACACCCTGTTCCTTCTCTGTTCTCTACTAGCTGTGTTCAGGATTCAGCTTCAGGGGTTGGGTTAAAGGTCAGTGGTAAAGAACACCCTTAGCAGCACTGAGAATACCATCAATAAAAGAAAAAAAGATTTGGGGCTGGGAAGATGGCTCAGCAAGACTTTTGAGGGCATTGCATAACACGGGTGCATTTACATACATGCGGGCAATAAATACACTCATACACATAAAATAGAAATAATGAATAAAAAATTTTAAAAAGAAAAAGATTTGGTTTCATCTGTAACTCAGGATTGAGGAAGGCATTACTGCTGGGGTGTGCTAGATACTTAACGAGGTGCTGAAGACCACCCTGACCCATGGTGGTCCAGCACGTGGAACATATGAGTCTGTGAAAGCCTTCAGCTAGCACAAAACACATTTTGTACGCCTGTATCCAACTGTGAGGAGCTGCATCTCAGATGCCAGCCGGGGACTGATTCCCACACCAAGCAATCATCTCTTATGGCCTCTTCTGCTGGTGCTTTTAAGGGTATAAAATCAGACAAGGAAGGGACTTTTCCAGCACCACACGAGCAGGCATTACCTCTTCAACCTCCATCCTTTCTTGCCAGCATCTCTCCTCCTCCATTTCTGTGTTCCTAGCATGCTGGCAGAATCCAGTTCCCAGCAAATGTCTTAGATGGTGGTAAAGCCCAAGAGTAGACTCTAAGAAGGGAAAGGAGGCTCTTGGCCACTTACCACATTGATGAACACCATGGTGGCTGGCCTCATTCTCGAGGACACAGGGATAGAGATGAGCCGGCCCAGCGTGATGAAGCCCCAGAAGAGGCTGGGGAGGTAACCGGCCACCTTGTGCCCAATAGTCAACGGCTTCTCCACAGCATAGCTGTACACAAAGGCAGAATACGCACCCTACAGAGAGAACAAGCAGCCTGGGCTGAGCAGAAGGGCTGAGAAGGCTCACAGTGGTGTCCCCAGAGGCTCAGCCCAGAATGTTTTGGGAGCCAACACCACAGGGCATACTCATACTCAGTCTGAGGACAGAATGGGCACGATAGCACCACACCAGAGGTGTCTCTAGGTCTGCTTCTAGTTAGAAAGAAAAAGGCATGGCCAAGAAAAAGGAGACATAGCCATATTCACCCTGGGTGATGCAAGGCATCCAGGTCTATCATAAGCTGGAACATGTGGACAGGCCCTTCTCTGAGGAGCATCTCTCTCACAGCAGTCAGTCAGTCTATCAGCCATTCAGGGCTAACCTAATTTAGTTCTAGATTTCTGGATGAGGCACTATTAAACAGCACAACAGAGGTCATTCGTGAAGTGGACATCTGGGCTGGAGCATGGCTTGTTTGTAACACTGGCTTGTAAAGGTAGATTTGTAGCATATGCCAGCAAGCTGAGTGCCCAGAGTTTATATAGTATGGCCTCTAGCTGAGGGAGGAGAACCTTGCACTGTTCAAAACATGGGTCACAGCAGGTATATTGCATGTTCATAAGCCCAGCACTCAGGAGGCTAGGGTGGAAGGATCAAGAGTTCAAAGTCAGCCTAGGCTACTATTAGATCCTGGCCCCTCAAACGCCCCCCCCTCCTCCAAATTAAAAAGCACGAGCCACTTAGAATTGTAAACAAAACAAAATAAAACAAACAAAACACTCAACAGGCCCCTTTCTAGAATTAACAAGAAAAAACAATCTGGTAAGGACAGAGCAGAGGCCTGGTTTCGCGGGCTGTGAGTTCTGGGACCTCATTGTTCTTCCATCTCTCCTCAGTTGAGTGTGTGCTAGGAGGAATGCTCACCATCATTCCGTCTGTCATGAACAGGACCAGAGCAGCCGTGATGTGGATGGCGAAGAAAGAGCAAGGAGCGCCCTGGAAGTTCTTCCTCTGGCAGCAGCTGAACAGGTCCTCCTGCCCTGGGGGAGGCACAGAAGGCAAGGCTGAGCCAGTGTCTGTCCCTTCGCTCTGCTTGCCAGGGGAAGTGGCTGGCCATCAGGAGAGCCCACACGGGGGCTGCTTGCCACCTTGACCTCCCCTAGCTCTCAGCTCCCTGTGGGGAACAGCCCCTGCTCTTTCTCCAGTCCTGGTAAAACCAAGGCTCAGAGAGGTCAAGTAACTCCCCTAAGGTAACCCAGACTGGGGTGAGGAGCGGGAGGTTTGGAGCAGGTCTGCTTTCCTGGTTCTCTTGGCCAGGTGGCTCCATCACCTGCCTTAGCAGACTGCCAGAACCAAAGACTGTCTCTAACCACTATCACTAGGATCTAAGTTCTTCTTCTAAGGGTGAGGTTACCAGGACAGCCAGGACAAGTCACCCGCACCTGGGTGTGGCTGAAACTTGGGGGCCAGCGAGGCGTCTTCCTTGTCAGGAGGCCGGGTCTCCAGTGCAAGCTCATCTGCAGGCAGGAGCAGTGGCTTCCTCTGGGAGCAGGTCAGCAGCCGCTCCTTGGACAGCAGGAATAGCACGGCCAGGGGCACTGGGAGCTGGGGGCAGCAGAGGGTCAGGATGCCTGGCCTGTTGCTGCACCCTATGTGCTGTTTGGCCTGTGCCACAGGCTCACAGGTCTGGGAGAAGGCAGCTCTTCCCAAGGGGCCCTCCTCACCAAAGAGCCTTTGCCAGCCCATAAGTCAGCCACCCAGACACTGCATAGGCTTCGTGTGACTGCTCCTGGCCCTTGATATACCCACTTCCCACAGAAGATAGAGAGGTTCAAAGCCTGGACTCACAATGGGGCCACTGCTGGCTCAGGACAGGTGCTGTTAATTAGCTGCTAACACCCTTACCACACCAAATGCTGCTACACCATGGTGCCTTTTGCTTTTGTCTGTCTCATAGGTCTGTAAAACGCAATTGAGGGCCAGGGATGTGGCTCAGCAGACAGTACCTGTCTACCATGTACAGGGCCCTGGGTTACCTCTCTAGCACCAGCAAGAAAAAAAGAAAAAAGGTGATGGAATGTGGAATGATTGTTAACCCCATTTTCCAGATGGGGCAAGCGAGGCTCAAGGCTATTATGTAGGCATATACTGTTGAAAATGGAAGCGACCTGGGAAGTCAACTGGGAACCCAGAGAGCGAATGGTTGCCACCACCTAGCTAGTGTTGGCATCCTGATTCCTCCTGGTGTATTCCTGCCTCTGGGGGTTGCTGGGGTGATGTTATGTCCTTGTAGGATACAGAGCTATTAGAAGCTTGATGTCTAAACTAGAAAACACAGGTGCGGGTGATTGACGAGTGCCTATTTTCAGAGCACCTCTCTCCACAGCCCATCATTCAGCTCTCTGCTCCTTACGCTGAACCACTTAATCCCTGCAGGGCTCCCTAGAGCAATAGGAACCTCCTCCTGCTGCTGAGGTTGCCTAGAGAAGCAGCCACTGCCTCCCTCAGGCGTCCCTGCCCAGCTCTAACCACCTTTGCTGCCAGGAACTCCATCAGGCCTAACCACTGTTCTTCCCGTAGTGACGGCTACCTGGCTCCTTTACTTAGGAAGCAGAGGAAACCTAGGGAAGCACACAGAAAGTTTCAGAGGTGTTTATGTGTAGCCAGCTAATAGACCAGGGAGGGAGGGAGACCAAGTAGATACCTAACTTGGAAGTGTGTTGCTCTGAGGAAGCCCTTTGCCTTCCCCTGGGAAAGCTGCTCTCACCAGCCTAAAGACAAAAATCTACTCAACCCTCAAGCTGACAACGCCCTACGGTGATCTTGGGAGCCTTTCTCCACGCTTAAAAGTCAGTCAAGGTCATATCTAGGTGTGGTGGCACACACCTGCTTGCTACTCTTTAAAAGGCTAGAGTTTAAGATCTGCCTGGGGAATATAGTGAGACCTCATGATTTACAACAAAGTCAGGGTCAAACAGCTTCTGGCAGCTGTAAAGCCATACACCGGGTCCTGTACGGGCCTTCAGAGAGTTCCTGCCTGGTCGGGGAGACCCATCCCTTCCTCCAGTGGTTGGGGAAACAGGAAACACACACCAGCAGAAAGCCTGGGAGAAGGCCAAGGGGAAGCAGCTGGGCCGGAGGCCTGGCACTCAGGTGACCCTTCCAGGGAGGGGGGAGGGGAAAGGCTTCATAGCAGGCTGGCTGGCATGCTGGCAGGAATATGTCCCATTCTTGTAGGAATCCCATGCAGGGACTCCAGTGCCACCCCCCTGAAAGCCAGTTCATGCTAGGCATGTATGGGTGTAAGTGCGCCAGCGCATACAGTACTGTATTCTTTCGGGAGTAGTCTGTTTATTTTCACACATAGAGGAATGCCCAGAAATCCTGTAGCAAGCAGTCTCTCCAGTCTACATCTCATGGGAGCAAGAACAGACCCTAGGCCTATGCAGGGGGTGCAGATTCACGGGCTATACCATAGTCTTCCCTCTGTAGGGACCCCTTGAACACAGGCTCAAAGCTGTCTTGATTCAAAACAACAATGGTCATGAGCCGAAAGGGGAAGGGGCCAGGGGAGACTGGGCTGCCACAGCCCAGGAGAGGGAGGACTATGTGGCAGCACGTGGTGGGTCTCTGCTGAAACCTGGCCTCTTTCTAGCTCCTATCAGGACGTTGAGCCAGTGAGGGTGTGACAATCCTCTGTGCTGCTCAGTGCAGCTGTGTGGGGACTCAGAGTCTGTTAGTGCTACATGCCGCCATTCACTCCTCTGTGGCACAGCTGTATGGAGTCTGCTGTCACCAGGTGCCTTCTGCAGAAAGGCTCTGTGTCAGTGACAAGCCACACCAGGCCTCTTTCCCACAGCCAGGCCAGTGATTGCCTGAAATAGCCTTACCTCCTGCCCCAAGGTGGGCCTGAAGCAGGAGCCAGGTAGCTCAGATGTTCTAAGCTGTCACTCCCAAGTTTTGCCGGGGGGTCGGGTGGAGGGGTGGGGAGTCGGTCTCCATCCCCCTATGTTCCACCTGGGTTAACATAGGTTAACCTGCTTTGACTCCAGATCACTGAAGACTTCCAGGTAGAAGCCAAAGTCACTGTGACTTGGTCAGGTGCACAAAAGGAACCTCAGTACCTGAGCTCGTCAAGGTGAGTGGGTACTCTGCTGTTTCTACCACAGTGGCCAGGCCTGTCTAAGGAAACAGGAAACCCTAAGCTGCAGGGTTCAGGAGATCCCCATTAATGATGAAGGGGCCCAGAGAAGAAGCCATTATCTGCTGTGGCTTATGCACTCTCCCCCAGGTCCCTACCCCATCTGCACTCACATTGATGAGGGCCATGATCCAGAAGGCATAGGACATGTGGTTCTCTACCACATCCTTTGGGGGTCTCTTGGAGACAGTCTGGTTTGACCAAGGGTGGGCTGCTGCATGGTGTCGGCCCAGGACCTGGGAGGCATGGTACAGGTGGCTTCTGGAGGTGGCATTGGCTGTAGTGTTGGCAGGAAAGCAGCTGGCCTCCGACAAGAAGGGGTCAGCAATCAGGGGGCTCAGCAGAGCACCAAAGCCCACGAAGAAATGGAGCACCTGGATAGGAGTGGGTACAGCTCAGCCTGGCTCAGGACCCACCCAGAAGGTGTCACGTCTTTTCACTTTCACCTTGTGCCCCAGCCGGGGGCCCTGCCTGACTCTAGAGTGGGAGGGAAGACTTGGAAAGCAGGAGAAGGAAAAGTGAAGAGAAAGAAAGTCCCTCTCACCATACTCTGGGTGGAGGATAACTGGATGGCAGTGGCTGGTCCTCAGTGTCTGTGGGTAGTGTTGCCTGGTGTGGTGGTCAGTGTTGTCAATTTGAGTGGATTAAGAAACAACTAAGGTACTAAAGAACACACCTCTGGGTGTGTCTGAAGGCCTTTTCAGAGAGGTTTGGCAGAGGAGAGAAGACCTACCCTGAATGTGGTTGTTAACTTACCATCTTCTGGGGTCAGGGACTGATTAAAAAAGGAAACAAAGAAGCCAGCTGGGCGCCGGCGTCCCCCTCTTTGCTTCCTGATTGGTGCCAAGGACTGAACCACTCTTTATTTCTTTTTTGAGACAGGTCTCTCTATGTAGCTTTGGCTGGTCTAGAACTCGCTCTGTAGACCAAGCTGGCCTTGAACTCACATTGATCCACCTACCTCTGCCTCCTGTGTGTTAGGATAAAGGCCTGCACTACGACATCTGGGGATAGAGCCACTCTTTTATGTTTTCCCTTATTTTGAGACAAGGTCTCCTGAAGCCATAGTTGGCCTGCAACTTCTGTATAGACCAGGCTGGCTTCGATCTCACAGAGATCCACTTACCTCTCCCTCCTGAGTGCTGGGATTAAAGTCGTGCACCAGCACACCAGGTGACCGAGCCACTACTGACACTGCTCCCTCCACCACGATCGACTGCACTCCCCTGAACTCTGAGCCACAATAAACTTTCTTTCCTTAACTTGCTTTCTGTTAGGTATTTGGTCCCAGCTACACACACGGGGTGACTAGATGAAGGAAAAAGAGAGGAAAGACAAGAGAGCAGACAGCAAGCCCTTTGCTTTTCCTGCTTTAGAGAACACTGAGGTTCCTGGAAGAGGCCAGGAAGGCAAGCTGGGACCATTACCCCTCTGGAAAAAGAAAACCAAGCCCAGGTTTCTGGTTACCGATGGTATGACCCAGTCTGTAAGTGATCAGGACAGGCTGAGCTACCACTTGCCCTAGAGAGAAGGATGGGGCCTGGAGAGCTCTCTGCACTCTGCCCACTACCCAGCCCCCCTCTGCCCACCTCACCTGGAGGAAGAAGGCTGAGTCCTTCTGGTATATCCTCACCAGCTGCATGTTGGCCACAGTGTCGATGCAGCCCATGGCTAGGCCGGCCAGCGCTATGACCGAGGCCAGCACCTTCACGTCATGGCAGAAGGGGATGACAGCAAACACCAGGGAGATGGTCAGGGTAGAGGTGAAGAGAGCCCATAATGACTGGGCCAGGCTGGGCGGGGAGAGCGGGAGTCAGCAGAAGGACCCCAGAACCTTCCCAGAAGGCCCCTCCTCCTTGTCCTCCATGATCAGGCTTAGAAACCAGTCATTGCTCTACCGCCAGCTGTGGGGTGTAGGTAGGTAACTGAGTGGGCTCATGTCCTGAGCACAGCAATGACTTCACAGGGCTGCCAGGATCATGCCAGATGCCATGGAAAATGGTATTCACAGAGCCCAACTATTATTTTATATCGTTGAAACCTTAAATTGCTCACTTCAAATAATGCTATGCAACAATACTTCTATCCATCTCAGGGAGGCCGCTTTGGTATCTCCCAGGGAATGGTGCCATACACCTGTAGTGAGCGGAGACCCAGCGTGAGCCTGAAACCAGATGTCTTTGGCTGGGTAGGTGCAGAGTGAGGTGAGCCACACATGCCCTCCACACAGGGCTGGACAAGGGCTATTCTTTCCGGGCCGTAGCTTGAGCTTTCAGGACCAAAGCCACGGTCCAGTATTTGGATAACTCTTCAAGGACAGAGCTTAGTGACTGTATGCCTGGCAAGTGTCTGGAAGGGAAGTTTTGAGGTCATCCCTCCTGAGACCAGACTGAGCAGTTCCAGTTTCACAGATAGATCAGAGGAGCCCTCAGCATGCAAGCTGAGGTCTGTTCCCTCCTCCCCTCCATGAAAGAACGAGTAGATAAGGCCTAAAATTCTACGCTGCATAGCTTTAGTTGTCAACTTGACATATCTAGGTTGAAGGTGCTTCACTTGGGGAATTCTTTTATTGGACTGGCCTGTGATCATGTCTGTGGGGTGTTTTCTTGATTGTTGAGTGATGTGGGAGGGTCCATCACACTGTGGATGGTGCCGCCCCTGGGCCAGTTGTTCTGTATTGTATAAGAAAGCAGGCTGACCATGGGCCAGGGGAGCAAGTCAGTAAGCAGTGTTCCTTCATGGCCTGTGCTTCAGCTCCTGCCTCTGGGTTCCTGCCTTGAGTTCCTACCTTGGGATCCTTCAGTGATGAACCTGGGAGATGTAAGCCAAATAAATCCTTCCCTCCCCAAGTTGGTTTTGGTCAGAGTGTTTTGTCACAGTGATTGGAAGCAAACTAGGACAGGCTCTGTCAAGGTCCTCTTGGGCACTCTGCCCAATAGCAATTCTCAGCAAAAGGACCAAAGACTTGTGTGTCCTAGGACCAGTTTGCAGGCTTATGTGTTGTGCTGGGAGGAAGAGCTTGGGCAGTAAGAAAGCTCTGGAGATTGTGGAAGAATTCCTCATGTGAAAGGAGAGTGATAGGGCGGGGGCCAAGAAGACCTCTCTAAGTCCAGCATGATGGAAGCAAGGAGGGGTCCCCAGAGACCCAGTAGGCTGTCTTTTGCCTCTGATTCCCTTGGCACTCAGCCATCTCATCTGACTCCATATCTGATTAAAGCCTTTATCAAAAGAGCTCTGTCGATAGCTGCAGTTCGTTATTTTATTACTCTCATTTCCAGGCTGATCTGTTGGGGAGATTACTGTTCCTGAGCCCTGTCTGCTCTGAATCTGAGGGTAGACCTGCTTCAAGGCATTAAGAGAGTAAAGAGACGGCAGCTGGGATGTGGGTGGTCTCTTCAGGTCACCCCTTCCCACGCTCTTGCAGCTCTCCCTGGGGTCCTCGCTCTGGCAATCTCCATTGCCGCCATCCAGCTGCTCCGCTGCCGCCCAGAGCTCACTGTGCTTGCGCCTGCTTCTGCTTCCTGACCTGAGCCACAGCATCTCATCTGCCTCCTCCTCAGGACTGGGGATGCCTGTGACGAGAGGGCTGATGAAAACCGCAGGCCTCTCTGCATCCCCATTTCCTTTCTTTGTACAAGATAGACTAGGCCGTCTCTTGTGGCCCAACCTCATTGATAGCAAGAGGGTCTCTTACGTGTGCCTTCCAGAACTCTCCTTACTGACCCTGGTAAATAGGTTACTTTACCACTACCTCAATTACCAAGTCAAGGTTGAATACTCTTCAGTTTTTTTGTTTTATTTTTTGTGTACGAGTGTATGGCCCGTATGTAAGTGCACCTGTAGCATGTAGTGCCTTCAGAGGACAGAAGAGGGCATCAGATACCCTGGAACTGGAGTTAGGAATTGTCAGCCACCATGTGGGTGCTGGGGTTTGAACCTGGGTGTTCTGCAAGAACAACCAGTGCTCTTGACCACTGAGCCATCTCTTCAGCCCATAAATACTCTTTTGAGGAATTAATACATTCTCATTATTGCCTTGAGAAATTTGGGGATCTAGCACATCCTAGTGCTAGAGAGGTTAAGGGAGGAAGGTTAAGAGTTCAAGGTCAGCCGACACCACACAGGGAGACCATTTATCTTTAAAAAGTGGGGGTAGTGAGAGCTGAGACCTTTTGGCTCAGTGGCTCCATGCCTAGAGTGTGTCTAGCATGCAGTATGTGTGGAAGTGGTTCAGTACAGCAGTCAGGTTTGCAGCAAAATCCTGGAACCTAAGATCAGTGAGCTGAGATAGGAAGGAAACGGGGAGGTATAGGGAAGGAGAGGGTGGGTATGACCGCCCTGACAGTCCGCGTGACAGCCACGGACACTTATCTACAGTGCTGTACAGTGGTACACATGCCAGTGTGGTTAGGTAGACCTCGTACTTGTGCCCATTTGACCTGTGAATGAACCCGAGATAGCAGGAACCAGACTTAGGAAATGGCTTCCCTGTGCCTTTTGCCGGGTCCTAGGCTGCGATTTGAGTCTAGGCCTGCAGCGGGAGCCTGAGGGCTGACCCTGTATTTGGCCTGGGTTCTTAGGGGACAAGGGAGTAGAATCTTATTGTCAGAAAATGGGGACAATTATGGATTGGGAAATCCTCGTTCTTCCAGGTGTGCAGGGCTGGGGTGCACATTCCAGAAATCCTTTAGAATGATGCGCTGTTTCTAGGGCCAGACTAAAGTACATGTATTACCTATTTTAAATGGCTGAGTTAATGGCCCCTTTGACAACATCCTTTGCCTGAACTTGCCTATGATTCCCTTGATGATTACAAAGTAATAACACTAAAAAATTTTGATATCAAGGATGCAGTGGGATGGGTGGTCAAAGACTAGATCCCAAATACCCCTCCTCCCTGAAAAAAAAAAAATGCTGGTGTGGTTGTTGGTGGTGCATGCCTTCAATCTAAGCACTGGGAGGCAGAAACAGGAGGATCTCTGTGAGTTCAAGGCCACCTTGGTCTACATAGTGAGTTCCAGGCCAGCCAGGGCTACATAGTGAGACCCTGTCTGAAAACAAACAACAACAAAAGACTGGGATCTAAGCTCATGTCTGATGTTGCCCAATGGTGTGACCTACAACAAGCCACTTATGCTTAGTCCTTTTAAGCCTCGGTTTCTTCTATTCTAATTGGGGATAGCAATTAGAGCCCAGTGCTCATCCTTCTTTGCAGCCCTGGGCTTCCCCAAAGTCAGTGTAGGCCCCGAACACATGCCAGTAGGAAGAGGGCAGGGACAGTGCCAGCTCTGGGCTTCTTCCCAGGCTTATTTCTTATTCCTGCTGCCACACCCTGCAAGTGATCCTGGGAGGATGGACCAGGAATATACTAGGAACCTGCCTCCTGGTCCCACACAGTCTTCCAGTCTCTCAGCTAATGTGGCAGCCAGGACCTAAGAGTCCTACTCACCTTAAAGATCAGGATATTGAAGTTTGGATGGGAAGAGAGTGGTACAGATCTGTGCCAGAACCCAGGATCTGTACTCTCAATTGAGACCCGAAGAGTGAAACTGACCTGTTGTCTGCTGGCCCTGCACTGAGATGTGAATTTAGGCCAATTAAAAGGATCTTTTTCCTCTAAGGCCTAAGAAACTTATGCCAGGAGGCCTGAGAAATGGTCAAGTTACTTATTAATGGCAAATGGGAGTGGAGAGAGGGAGGGGCCAGGGTCCTCCCTTCCTCAGTCTGGTTGTACTAGAGTTGCCTGCTGAGCCATGTCTGGCTGCGTGACCTTGAGCAAGCTGCTGGCCCCTCTTGGCCCTGGTTACCAGGGACACACGTGACCACCTTCGTGTGGCCCTGTCTTGGGCACCTGCTCTTGGCCTCCTAGTGCTATGAAAAGAGGACAGACTGCATAGCTCCAAACAGGACCAAGGCTCATTCCTGTTTTCTGCCTCCTAGGTGTGTGTCGGGGGGAGGGGGCTGCTGAAGCCCAGCCCTATGCTGCCTGGAGTGGCCCCAGGGCCTGGGACATTGCCATTCTCCTCAGGAGCTCCCTCTCTATGGCAGGGATGCTCGGGACCTTGCATTTCCCTACCAAAGTGGAGCACCTCCTACAGAGGACCAATGGAGAAAGGTAGAGGGCAGAATGATAGACGTCACTGTGTCTACCTAGGAACAGTCACAGCCTCTGTCAACCTCAAAGGAGCATGCAGCCATCCTCCTAAGAGCCAGGGCCAGTTAGTGACACTCTTTCTGGCCAAGCTGACAGGGAACGGGTGGGGAGAAAAGCCTCCTCCCTCCAAAGTCAGTCACCTCAAGCCTCTGTACTGACATCTCAGCCTGTTCAGGGCCCCATGCTGGAAGGGCAAATAAGCCTGTCCTTAGTGGATCCCAATCTATGGAAGGATTGACCTGTTTGACTCAGGCTGTGACTGCACCCTGTGTAGACAATGTTCTCAGGGCCCACCGGGTGCACATGGGATGTGCACCTTAGATCAGAGTCCAGCCTTAAGCCTGCCTGCCTAGACCACCTCTCCCCCAATTCCTGACCTACCTGACCTGTTCCTCAGGAGCCAGTTCTTGATGCCACCTTCCCAAAGTGGCCTGTCTTGAGCACCTAGCTCACTTAGAGTTGTCCAAGACTCAACCCTGGCTCCCTCCATCCCTACCCATTTCACCCTCACATACTGCCCTCTAAAACAGACACCCAGGAAGTCAGGAACCTTGTCTGACACCCTCACCCCTGAAATAAGGTGTGACTCAAGAAGTATTTGCTAAATGAATTAATTAATGCGTGAGTGGGTTCGGCAATTTTTAAAATTAAAAAAGGGATATACGATTTCTATATTACAAAATTGAACTAGTTAAATGTACAATTAAATGTTTTGGGTTTAAAAAAATATTCTGAGTAGTGAAACCATTACCATAGTCAAAGCTTAGAGGTTTTTTTTTTGTTTTTTTTGTGAGACAGGATCTCACTATGTAGGCTTGCCTAGAACTCACAATCCTCCTGCCTCAGACTCTCAGGTGACAAGATTATAGGCATGTGTCACTATTCTGTCACCTCAGAAAGAAATCCTATATCCATAAGATATAGCAGTCACCCCTATGCCTTTCCACACTGACTTCTAACTTCAGGCAACTATTTACTACTGGACTTTCTGTCACTCTAGGCCTTTTATGTAGGACAGTTCAACTTGAGTGGTCTTTTGTGACTGGCTTTTTACCCAGCACTCTGGCTGAATGAGATGTCTTATAAGGATATGCCACATTTTATTTACCTGTTCATCTACTCATGGATATCTAGGTTGTTTCTACTTCAGAAAACTACTATGAACAATGCTGCTATGAACATTTATGTACAAGTTTTGTGTGGCCAAAGTTTTCATTCTTCTTGGGTATGTAATTAGGAATGAGGTTCCTGGGTGGATGGTAGCTCTGTATTGAGTGTTTTGTTTTGTTTCATTTTATTTGAGACAAGGTTGATATAAGCTGACCTTATACTTGTTATATAGTGGAGAATAACTCTAAACTCCTGATCCTCCTGTCTCCAATCTCCCAGGGGCTGGGATTGGTATGCACTACTGTGCACAGTTTTAAGATGAGTTTTTAAACAAGTCTATTACAATTCTGGCACAGGTCTGTGGCATGCTAAAAGGTGGACAAACAGTTGAAGAGACAAACAGCTTTTCTAGGAGCAAGGCCAATCAGAGCCCAGTTCAGAAAGAGGAACCGACTGTGTTATGTTCCAAGGACTGGAGATGGAAGTAGCCTGTGGGTCTCTGTGAAGACTTAGTTTGCTACAAGGGGCAGGAGGAGTTCTTAGTTGAGTAGGGGACTTGAAGACAGGAAGGAATTAGATTTTTAAAAGATATACAAGCAGAGTGTCAATTGGCAAATGTTGACTTCAATAAGCTCGCAACCAGTTAGTGCAGGGGAGAAGTCACAGGGAGGATGGGGAAGCTGGGGAAGCAAGTCATCTATCTGCTGATGTCCTGAGATAAGGGGGTCTCCTAACTGCCCAGAGTGGTCAGACAGGTCCCACAGATCTAGGAAAAGAAAATCTAATCTTTTGTCTAAATACCCCATCTCTAGTCTGTCAAAGCACATGCCTAGTCATTCTGTCAACCTGGTGGTTTTCTGTGTCTCTTCTCTGGAAGATTTCCTCTTTGTGCTAAACAAGATTTTCCTAGGGAGGGTCTAGTTCAGATTCTTGTGGCTGAAATTGTGCCTCTCTTCCTTCTGCTGGGTGTGCAGATAGCCTCCTTTAAAGTTCAAGGTCTCTGCTAAAGTGTAAAGTTAATGCTAAAGGTAGGGGATGAAGGCTGCTGTTGCCCTGAGCATCTGCTTCAATGCCTGCCCCATAGAGGCATCTAGAAGGCCCCTATAGGGCAGGGCCCTCAGATTAAGATAAGCAGCAGGTAGGACCAAAGCAGGACCCTAAAGAAAGGTGCTCTGATGTGTCATTCAACCACTTTTCTCCAAGCTGTCTTAACAGCTGGCTCTGGAAGATTTGTTAAGGCAATCCCTCATTTTCAGTGCCAGCCTGGCACATGGGCTGCTAATCACTTAAGCTGAAAAGCACTTCCTTGCAGAGACATTAGCATTTCAACAGAGATAGGTGGCAAGGCTGTGTAGCAAGCTTTAGGGACTGAGTCAGGGTTAGCAGAGGTTCTGTTCACTTGGGAGGTGGGAGTGAGGAATCAGGACTTAGTGCTATTGAGAGTTAGCCAGGTGGTGAGACACTATTGCTGACCCTCAGGGTCATGCCTGCCCCCCCCCCCCATCCCACTGGAACTCTGCTTTGTTACCAAAGAAAAGGGTTCTTGGGTACATTTTATCTTTGGGGGTAGGAGGATTAAATTCAGAATTTAAACTTGAACCACTAAGAGGTGGATCTTCCCCACTCTGGAAGATCCCAGCAGGAAACCCCAGGGGCCTACATTGCCTTCCAAGGTATTGCCAGAGCTCAGTGATGCTCAGTGGGCAAAGACCTGCAGAATCCTTATCTCTTCCATAGGCCTTAGCTGCAGAGTTGATGCTGATGACTCAGAAGGCAGGAGCCACTGTCAAGTGGCTGGGGCTGCAGACAAATACCCAAGTTCAAACTCTGGAACTGTGTGATATGGGACAAGTCCTTCTCTCCTTCCTTCCCTCCCTTTTTTTCCTTTCAGCTTTTTGAGGCAGGGTCTTGCTGAGTAGCCCAGGCTGATATCCAACTGGAGATTCTCCTTATTAGGCCTCTAGAGCACTGGGATTACCACACCCAGATAAATTTCTTAACCCCTCTGTGCCTCAGCTTCATTATGTATAAAATGGGGATAATAGCATTACTTTGTAGGGTTGTGGTGAAAATTAAATGGGCTGATATAAATAAGACACTAAGAATAGCCCTGGCACAGACCACTTGCACAATGCTTGGTTATTATTGTTGCTCCTGCTGTTTGGAGGTTTCCTGCTTCAGGACTCTGCTGCCTAGTGAGAGCCCTGCTGCATAAGGAACGTAGAGGGAGGCACAGAGCCAGGAAGAGATGGCCAGTTGGGTGTGTATCTCTGCGCATTTCAGAAAGCAAGCCTACCAACCTGTCACTTAGAACTATTCTCATTCTCCTTCCTGTTTACTCTACACGTGTTTCTAAAAAGTTCCAGGTAAGAGATCTTCTAAGCTCTAAGTTAAAATGAGGAAATGCAGCACAACAAAACATCTCTGAGGGCCGCGAATGTGGCTCAGTAGTAGAGGCTTGCCTGGCATGCGTGGAACCCTGGGTTCCCCAGCAACCCCAAACCAGCAAAACCTACCTCTGATATTCAGAGATACACTTTCTTCCTTTTGATCACATTTCTAGGCTAAATGGATCTTCTGAATTCCTGTACCTCCATTTGTATCATAAGCTCACAAAAACACTGGTGTGCACAAGGAGACTTGCTTCTGAGATTTCTTCCATTTTACAGATTTGGGGGAAATAGAAATAATTATTCTCTAACTGCTGAGGGTTGGCAGGCTCTCGGTGGCTTAAAACCGGGGCTCATCTGTACTGATACCTGCATTGCAGTCCTCCATTACCACATACCTGGAGGAAGGAGACCAAGAGCCCTTTGGGGCCAGAATGGCCTCTTCACAAGTTTTTCTGTAATAGGCTACCCAACTGTGGTTTTGTTCCTAAGCTAGCTGCTGCTTGGGTCCATGCAGTCCAGGAAACTGCTCCTCCAAGGAGGTGTTCGAGTCTTTTGTCCTCAGCTTTGGGTCTCTGCTCCTGGCTGTGCTGAGAGAGAAGCCTACTGCCTTTCTAGAACAGTCAGGAGGGGGACCTACCCAGTTAGCCAGGAGAAGGATGTTCTGTGTGGCATCCGAAGGGTGCCCTGTGGGCCCTGTCACTTAGAGAGCCCAGTGTTCTGTCTAGGCAGAGGCCAAGTAGGAGTAAAACGGTGGAGGGCTGCAGAGAGGGGCTCTGGCACCAGAGATAGACGATGAATGAGAAGCTCTGCACTGCCCTGCCCGGCCCTAGCTTGGTGGGTCTCAGAGGCCCAAGGGCCCAGAGGCCGATTCTGGAGTGTTCTGGCTCCTTCAGGAACAGACCTGCAAAGACCCCACCCCCCGCCTCCGCACCCCCCACCACAGCAGAGGGACAACCTGCATCAACTGGTGTGAAGCTAAGTATGAGTGGGACCACCAATGGGCACCTGGTCAAACCGCAGACCAGTCCTGGCACCAAGCACTGCCCCTGAGCTGGCACTGCCAACTGTCTTTTCATGCCAATTCTACCCCGGGCAGCTGGGGCTACAAAAATCTCAAGCGGAGCGGTGCAAGGTTCTACCCACCTCTGCCCACTCCGTCGTTCCTCGGTTGGTGGGCTGGGGGTGGGGCGAGGGCAGGAACCGTTCTACCCTCTCACAGTGGTGAGCGAGGGCAAACACACGGACCAGAAGTCACCTTCAGTCCCGGGAGAGTTTTCCATGGGAGCTGGGGTGGGGGAGGGAGGCAGCCCCCAGGCTAGGCCCGGGCGCAGTGGGCTGGGGTGGGCAGGTGGTCGCGGCGGCGGGGCGCGGAAGGGTGCAGGCGGGGATGCCCGGTGTGACACTCACGTCCTTTTGAAGACGCCCCCGAGGGCGCTGCCCAGCAGGAGGCAGAGTTGCTGGGAGAAGAAGACCCAGGAGATCTGGGGCAGCGAGCTGTGCGTCTGGCAGCGCAGGTCCAGCAGCGTCGGCCCCAGGAAGGCGATGCACAGGCCGAAGCTGAAGAAGACGCTCCAGTAGGTGAGCGTGGGCTGCAGGTTGCGGCGCAGCAGTCCCGACACGCGGCCGTCGCAGCCCATGGCTCGGCCGGCGGCTCGCACGAGCCGGTGCGGAGTGCCGCCGCCTGCGGGAGGCCGGCCGAGCCGGGGGAGGAGAGGAGGGAGCGCCGGCCCCGCCCTCGGCCAGCGCGCTTGCCTGGAGGCCGCGGGCGCCGCGGACACGCGTGCGGGCCGCGGGGACCAGTCCGAGTCGCCGCTCGCCTGGCCTCTTGGCCCCCAGGGCCTACAGGACCCCGACCCGGGAGCAGGACCCGCCCGCCCGCGCAGAGGCCGGGGCGCTCTGAAAGCCCCGCGCCGTTCAGTCTGGCCCCAGGGGCCTTCGCCACCGGGTCTTCGGATGCAGCAGGTGGATGTGGAGGGTCTGCCAGCCGCCCTCTTGGCCCCCGCAGAGAAAAAGTAGTCTCACCTGCGTATGGTTCTCCAGTGGCTTTCGCTGGGAACCTCCTGGGGTTCAGCATGCCATCCTTTCGAAGGAAGCAAGCCCCCAGAAACTTGGGCCTTTGTTTTGTTGTTTTTTGGTTCTGGGAATTGAACCCAAGACATAGAGCATGATAGGCAAGTATCTCCAGTACTAAAACCTTCCGTCCGATCCACTCTAAGCTTTGGGGTGGAAGGGAGCATCACGGTTACCTGTCCCATCACAGGTGTGGAATGCAGAAGGCCCCAATACTGTTTGGGCTTCATCTCTCCTTTCCAGTGTGGGGAAAGGGCGGGAAGGGACGGCAGTAACCCAAAGGAATCCTGAAATAATCCTCCAGGGAAAGAGTCAAGAGGGTTGTCTGTGCTTCAGGCCGCTGATGCTGGACCAGGCTGGCATAATCCCCAGTGGCCATGGACAGTTCTGCATGGTTCTGCTCCTCAGGGAGCTCAGATGCGGTGCCTGCACCAGACCCTAGGAACAGGGCAGCCAGGCCTTTTAGCGTCTCCTTTGTCCAAATGCTCTGCAAGTTGTGAGCGTTGTGACATTGTAGCCACTTGCACCCATGAGTACCAGAACTGAAAGTTCCTGTGTTTGGGGTGGGTGTCCCCAGGATAACTTGGCCCAAAGTGGGGGCAGTCAGTGTCTCCTGCAGGCACTACCACCTCACGGTGCTACCTCAGCACCGGCTGCATCCTGCCCTAGACTGTGCATCAGAGGAAAGCTCCAGTGTCCCATTGCTCTGTTTCTGGGGGTGACAGACTGAATGGTGATAAGGTTAGGCCTGGCAGGACTTATAATAAAGTACAAAGTTAGCCTCTGAAAAGAATTCCGAATCATAATCACTAGCTTTTGAATCCTCTCTGCTATGTTGTAAAATTCTAGAACAGTAGGAGCTAGAGGAGTTGGACAGAGTAACCTGTTGTCCCGGTGACTTAGCTTGATTGCTCTGTTCTTAACTGATGCCTCCACTGATGGGAACCTTGCTTGTCCTCTTCTAGAGGGTTGCTTCCATAGTGAGTCAGCTCTTGGTAGGACGGGTCTTCCACTAAGCAGAAATGCTCCTCCCTGTAACTATTCCCCCAAACCCCACACAGAATGAACCTCCTGTTCTGTTAGTCCTTTACACAGCACTTGACCTGAACCCAGAGATTTAGCTTCTCCAGCCAGAGCCCCTGGCACTCCCTCAGGAGTTTTCTAGATGGTGCATCCACCTAGATGGCCTGCTGTATTGTTCTGCAGCTGGCCCCTCTGCCACACTGGAGTGATCCTGATAACAGTGAGGCAGCCCAAGGTCTGGGGCACTAGAAATATTTCAGAGCTTGATCTGGACAGGGATTAATGTTGATTCTTAGAGATCAACACCCCAACATATTGCATTTTTGGCGTGCTGGATAATTTGAGCTAAAGAAAACTGAAATGTTTTAAAATGTCTAGAATTAAGGCCGTGTGACCTCTGCCCTCCCTTCCCATCCTTTCCTCCTTTTCCATTTTTTCCCCTTTTTGGTACTGAGGATCAAATGGCATCACATTGTCCAAGCTGCATGCATGCTTTGTCACTGAGTTGAACTTCAGTCTTCCCTAAACCCTCTCTTGCTCTTCTTCTCTAAGCATGAGAAGAGGACTCTATGGAATTCCCTTATCAGTATTAAGGTCAGACTTCAGATATTTTTCCATCCTCACAATGAAATGCCTTTATTTATTTCAAAAAGGAAGACCGAGGAATGGCATACACTTGGATGTCCTGTGCAAGGTAACATCTGACCCTGTGTTTATTCAGACTCCAAGAGATTGTCTCTGGGACCTGTCACTTCCCTGACAATCATTTATAAGCTATTAAAATTGTCTAAATGTTTCCATTTGCCTCTCTCCTTTAGAGAAAGGGACATGTAAGTTCCAGGGTAACATCGATTGGGTGAGTTATCATATCTCAGTGATTTTCCCCATTCTGTAGGCTCCCTGTTTGCACATTAATGAATTTGTACACCTTTTATATTATTAAATGTTTGTCGATTTGTTCTAGCAACTTGCAGAGGAGAGAGGGAAATTTCCTTTGCTCCTGTATTATCAGTTAGTTTGCTACGTATTACCCGTTTAGAAACATCTGTAAAAGCTCACTGGGCTGTACACGTAAGATGTAGGCATGATGTAGGCATGTATTGTATGTAAATTACAGTAAAATAGTAATAAAAGAAAAAGTAAGCAAGCGTGAGGTGAGGCCGGCCCCCTCACTGTGAATTAGTACTTAGCCTCCTTAGAGTCAAGCCTGTTGGGTGCTGTGCTATATGAGGTCTCGGGTGGAGACAACAGTTAAAGAGACCAGGGCAGTCATGTGATGAGCTCTGCCAAAGGGCTTCTGTCTTGGAAGACTTTGTGGAAGACAGAAGTGCTGGGGGACTGGGTCTCGATGAGTGTGGGAACATTCATCCTTTTCATCCTTTCTCCTTCATTTCTGTTTTCCAGTCTCAAAAATTGTCTACTTCCTTTTGAAGAATTTAGAAGCTATAAAAGCTGGAGAATTTTCCTTGAGGTCTGAGAATCACAAGTGAGGAAAATAGATTAGAGAGCTCTGAACTCCAAAGAGACTCATTGAACAGGACTTACAGGAAAGGAGAAACTAGATGCAGAGGAAGCTCCACAGGCAACGTGGAAGGAAGGGTGGCTGGCAGGGAGACACCGTCTTAATCCTGGGCTGCAGGCCGCTGGGTGTGCGCAATTGGTTGGGCTGTCTCTGGGTATAAAGTTCATTTGTCATTTGTGAGACTGTTGTAGCTACTGTATCTAATAAAAGATGTTAATAGCTTTCCAGGCCTTGCCCCAGCTCAAAGGTTCTTATTCCCATGTCATTTTCATTGCTAGATTAGGAATTCCCTTTTTCTAGTCAGGTGGCTACATTCCGATAGTCCTAGCATTTGGGAGGAGGAAGGAGAAGTTCAAGGTCATCTTCAGCGCCATAGAGAGAGTTGACTGAGTTATGTGAAACTCAGTCTCAAAAGAATAAACAAAAATTCCCTATACAGCAGCCTAATACATGATAGAGTTCTAGTTCCCTAAAGTTCCCCAACTCCATTTTAAAATGCTTCTCAAAGGCTGGATTTTAGTGGGGGCTCACAAGGCTCTACCCGTCCCTGAAGATCTTCATCTTCAGGCTGATGGTTGGGGAAGAAGAGACATTTTCCTCAGTGATCTAGTGGTATAGCCACTGGTAAGTTGCCCATGCTGTAAGTAACCCTAATTAAACTTATTGGGTCACACCACACAGACACAGACACACACAGACGCACACATAAATACACATACACATACACACACATGATATGAAATTACAAGAGGGTGAATATGATCAAAATATATTATGTACATATCTGAAGATGCCATAATGAAACTCATTATTGTGTATATTAATATATACTAATAAAAAGGTTTTTTAGAAATAAAAATAAGTTTTAGTTGTGATGGTTACTTAGGATGCCAAGATGTCCTTTCCTTATATGTTTAAAATTAAATTGACAGACTTGGAGAGCTGGCTCAGCGGGTTAAGGTGCTTGCTGCCAAGGCTGATAACCTGAGTTTGATCCCTGGGACCCATATGGTGGAAGAAGAGGAATGGCTCCTGAAAGTTGTCCTCTGACCTCCATGCACGTGCACCCACCCTTACACCTCACACTAAAATAAATAAAAAACGTAAAATTAAATTGAAATATTTAAATAAAATGTGGCTCTTTCTTATAAGACAAAACAAGTCAAAACTAACAAAAGTTGGTTTCATTTGAACTTCATCCTCCTTTGAAGTCTTCCCCAGATAAGTCCTTCCGACCTTCCCTTCCCTTCCCGGGGCCTCTTCAGAGTCAGCTCCTGTCCGCTCCTGCTGCCTGCCGCCTGCGTGGCCACCACACAAGCAGCCTTCAGTTCTTCAGAACTGCCCTTTGAGTTCTTCAGCCCTAGGCAGTTACCTAAGTTCCAGCTCCTGGGCCCTATCACCTGCCTTCTCAGGGCGCTTCCTGCCAGCAGGACAGTCAGACCTGGATAAATAGCTGGGAGCCAATTGTTTGCACAACTCTTTTACAATTGTTTTTGATTTTACATTTATATTTCTTATCTCCCAGTTAAAATATGTTCCACAAGGGCAGAGACTGTCATATTTTTTTCTTTTTTTTCTGTTTTTGTTGTTCAAGACCAGTCTTGAAACAGTACTTGGCTGGCCTTGAACTCATGGAAATTCTCCTGCCTCAGCATCCCAAGTGTGAGGATTATAGGTGTGTGCTACCATACCTGGCTCTAGTTTTCTTTATGCTATATATTTTTAAAAATTTAAGGCTGGGTGTCGTGGTACATGCCTTTGATTCCAGCACTTGATCGGCAGAGCCAGATAGATCTCTGTGAGTTGCAGGCCAGCCTGTTCTATATAGTGAGATCTAACCCAGCCACGGCTAGCTACACAGTGAGACCCTGTCTCAAAAAGAAGGAATTTTTTTTTTACATTTATTGATTTTGTGTGAGTTCTTACTACCATATGGATTCCTGGAATCAAACTCAGGTCATCAGACTTTTCAGGAAGTGCCTTTACCCGGATGAGCCATCTCATCAGCTCTCTGTTGTGTATTTAAATGTCACTCACCACTTGTTTACTGCTGCTCTTCCAAGACAAGGACATGAAGTTTGATCCTTGCTGGATACCTGGATTTCTGAGTCCTTTGCCACAGTGGAGTCCTGCACTTGACAGGGAAGTTGATAATCAACTCGCTGCCCATCTTGAGCCACCTGCGGGTTCTTTACAGCAGGGATGTGGCGGATCAAGAGAAACAGACCTGGTAGCAAAAGGAAGATCCTCCCCTTGCAGCTCTCCTCTGTATGCGCCACAGCTGCCAGATTTCATAGTGTCTGAATCCACACTGCCCAGTTTGCTTTTGCTACTGTCTCTGTTAGAACTGAAAACTTTGAACATAAAAATAAGGTACAAAGAGAAAAGGTCTGATGCCTCTCAATTTAGAGGAGTGTCACTGGACTTGGACCTGTTATTACTTGTCAGGATCAGCTCATTAGGCTGAGGCCCTGCAGAGTCTCAGGTCTGGCTGGTGTAGCACTAATAAGCCTGCAGTTCAAGGTCAGTCAGCACACCCTGCGATTCCTCTTGCCGACATGGGACACACCTCCAATGTTGTCATCACCACTGCCACATCATTGCCCTGCTGGCAGGAGTGTGGAACAAGCTTTGGTAAACTGTGTGTAGGGTTGGCCTGGGACAGGTGGCAGCTTGGTGCCAAGGACTGTACATGGATAGCCTGGACACCTAACCACACATGAATGCAAACAGACCACAGGTTGGTATATGCAGAGAAAGCCTCCTTTATCAAATATCCTTGTGACCTCTTAAGTGCCAGCCTGCCTAGAAATGGAATGGAGTGGTCACTGCAGGTGCCAAGGAGGACAGGAGGTGAGAGAAATCAGAAGCATCTTATAGTTAGCCCCGTGGCTTCAAACACCCCGGAGAGCTTTGCACAAAAAACGGCATTTAGTTGGTGCTTATTATGCATTAGTTCTTAAAAGAACCAGTTGAAGTCAGCCCAACTTTGAGAGTCCAAAGGACTCTGGAATAGTCTAGTGCAACATCCCATTCACAAGTGGAGTTTCACTTCCAGTGTCCCTGCATATCTTCACTCAGCCTCAGTCTGCACATGCTCAGGACTGCAGCCAGCAGGATTTCATCTCGGAAACTGAGACTCTGCTCTCCTCTCTAAAATGGGGAGAACCGTGACTCCTATAGGAAAAGTCAACAGTGTGCAAGACAGGAGCTGCTCCCCACACATTCTTTTGAGGGGGGGGAGGTGAAGAGAGAGCATTATTTGTTTCTAAAAGTCACTGGGCTACAGAAATTCTTTATTCTTTCCCTACTGTGAGAACCCAGTCCATATTTCTTTTTTAGTCATGTATCCCAGGTGATGAACCTTGAACTCTCACTATGTAGCACCAAGGATGACGTTGAACTTCTGATCCTTCTGCCTCTACCTCCTGAGTGCTAGGACTGCAGGCAGGCACCACCACAGCTCTTTATAGAGCTGGGGATCAAAGCTAGGGCTTTGTGTATGTGAGGCTAGCATGCCACCATCTGGGCTACATCCTTAACACTCCCCACAAATTGTTTTTATAAATTTATTTGTGAGGCTGAACAGATGGCTCAGCTGTTAAGAGCACTTACTGCTCTTGGGAGAGGACCCAGGCTTAGTTCCCAGCACCTACATGGCAGCTAACAACCATCTGTAACTCCAGTTCCAAGGGAATCCAACATCCTCTTCTGACTTCCAAGAGCATTGTACACTAGTACACTTACGTACATGCAAGAAATTCACTCATACACATAAAATGAAAATAATAAATAAAATATATTTTTAAAATGTATCTGTATTTGTATGTGAACAGGTGCCTTGCCCCATCCCATGTGAGTGCAATGCCAGTGGAGGTCAGGAGAAGGTACTGGGTCTCCTAGAACTAGAGTTATGGATGGTTGTTAGCCACCATGTGTGTACTGAACTGAACCTCGGTCTTATTTGAGAGCAGCCAGTGCTCTTAGCTGTTAGCCATCTCTTCAGCTCTCCCTCCACCAAATTCTTACTATTATTGTTAACAACACAGCAGCTGTCCTTCAGCACACTAGAACAAGGGCTGGTAAAACTTGTTCTCAGCCCAGGTGGAGAAGCATAGCCCAGAAATTTGCAAGAAATGCAGGTTCTTGATCTTGCCTCAAACTTGCTGAGTGCAAAGCAAAATGCAGCTCACTAAGTAGCTGTGCTTAGACAGCCCTCCTGGGGATTCAGAGGCAACTGAAGTTTTAGCATCACTGCTTCAGAGCTATGAAGAGGAAGTCTGCTTCCTATTCTACTGGTCGCTAGCCACTGTTTGAAGACATTAGGTACTTTGTCCGCATGCTGTCCTCTCCGCTCCTCATTGACCATGGGATTCCCATGCTCTTCTCATTTTACCACCATGCCATGCTCTGATGATCTTTACCAAAGATGCTCCCATCACGACTCCGAGGGCTCCCAAAGCCTGAGAAGCAGTTAGAGCAATGCGTTTGGTGGGATTTTTTTTGTTTTGTTTTGTTTTCTTTTGTTTTGTTTTTTTGAGACAGGATCTCATGGATCCCAGGGCTAGCCTTGAAGTTGCTATGTAGCCAAGGATGACCTTGAACTTCTGATCTTCCTGCCTGCATCTCCCTAGTGCTGGAATTGTAGGTGTGTGCCATCATGTTCCAGTACTACAGTGCTTGGGGTGGAACTCTGGGCTTTGTACATGCCAGGCCAGTTCTCTAACAGCTACATCTCCAGCCCTGGATGCTGAGGTTTTTGTTTGTTTGATTAGTTGTTAGCCCCACTGTTTATTTCTGTGAAATCAACTTCTCTTTTTTCATTGTTGGGGCTCCATCCCAGAGGGCTGTGAAAGCTAGGCCAGCACACCTCATTGAATTTTATCTCTAGCACCCAGGGTACATTTTCACTTTCTATTCATGTGTGAAAACATGAAGTGTCTTTGTCTTTCTGTGCCTGCCTTTTAAATTTTTATTTATTTGCTTATTTATTTATTTTTGAGACAGGATCTCCCTGTAGCCTCAGCAGGCCTAGAACTTACTGTGTAGACCAGGCTGGCCTCAGTCTCACAGAGATCTGCTTGCTTCTGCCTCCTGAGTGCTGGGATTAAAGGTATGTGTCATCACACCTGGCCATGTTTATTTATTTTTGAAATAGTGTCTCATTTATCTCTGTAGTCTTGTTGGCCTGGAACTCACTACTGTGTAGTCCAGAGCAGCCTTGTACTATGACAATCGCCTTGTCCCCGTCTTCCAAGTGCCGGGGTTGTAGGAGTGTGCCATCTGTTCCGTCATGTATCCGTTCTTATGTCAATACCGTGTTGTTGGGTTGCTATATCTTTATAGTTCGTTTGATTGCTTTGTGGCTTTTGTTTATTTGTTTGTTTGTTTGATTGATGTTTGAAAGAAGTTCTTCTAGAACTCATTCTGCTCCTGCTTCAGCTTCCAAGTGCTGGCATTACAGGCATGTGCCCTATAGTATGCTTTAAAATCAGGTTCTTTTTGTTCACAATTGCTTTGGGATGTTTTTTGGCTGGGGGAGTTCTTTGTGGTTTGAAATGAATTTTAAGAGCTTCTTTAAAAAATATCTATGAAGAATGTCATTGGTATTTTTATAGAAATGACTTTGATCAACTTGTGTATTTTTTTTTAACTTTTAAAAGTTTATTTTTATTTCATGTGTATGAGTGCTTTGCCTGCATGTATGTATGGGCACCTATGTTGTGCAAGCCCACAGAGGACAGAAGAGGGCATCGGATTCCCGTAGAAAAGGAGTTACAGACAGTTGTTAGCTGCCATGTTGGGTTCTGGGAATTGAAGTCAGGTCTTCTGCAAGAACAACCAGTGCTCTTAACCACTGAGCCATCTCTCCATCCCCCTTTTGTTTTGTTTTTTAAAATAGAGTTTTGTTATGTAACCCAGGCTGACTCTGGGGTCATGATCCTCTCAAGTGCTCTGACTGCAGTTGTGTACTGCCATCTGGGACTTTTTCATACTTTTAAAACTAGGCTGCCTATGTTACTTGGCTTTTTATTGCTGTAATTTAAAGGTGGAAGGTATATCTTGACTCACAGTTTTGGAGGTTGCAGCCTGTGGCCAGCTGGCTCCATTACTTTAAAGCCTGAGGTGAGTCAGAGTATCCTGGCTGAAGGTTGTCATAGAGAAGCAAAGCTGTTCACCTCATGAGGCCAGGCAGTGACATGAAGGGACTGGAGACAACGTATACCCAGGGCATACCCCGGTGACGTGCTCTCCACAGCTGCCATCACCTGCCAATAGTTCATTCCAATGTTGAATTAATCCATTGATAAAGGCAGAGCTCTTCTGAGCCTACCACTTCCTTAAAGCCCCACCTCTGTGAACACTGCCTTTCATACATGAGCCTTTGTGGGGGGCACTGTATATCCAAACCTTAACCTTATCTGTTTCTAGTATATTTACTTTTGACATATTCTTGCTATGAGTTCTTTGTAAGTTTTACATTATCTCAGTTTCATGTCTGTTGCTGTAATAAAATACCCTGACAAAAAGTAACAGCGAGAAAGGCTTTATTCTGCTTACATTCCAGGTTACATTCCATCATTGTGTGGAAGTCAAAGCAGGAACTTGCACATTAACAGTCAAAAGCAAACACACAGACACATGATACTGGGTGCTGGCTTGCGCTCACCTAGCTTTCTCCTCTTTTTTTCAGGACTTCCCACCTAGGGAACTGTGTTGCTCACAATGGACTGGGTCTTCCTACAACAATTAACAAGACAGTCCTCCATAGACATACCCACAGGCCAACCTGATCTAGATAACTCCTCATCAAGACTCTTCCCAGGTGATTCTAGATTGTGTGAAGTAGACAGTTAAAACTAACTGGCTCAAACATATTATAAGTATCTTCTTATCTGCACAAATATTATTTTTAATCTTTACAATGATTCTTTGAGGTAGGAGTTATATCCCCATTATGGAAAAGGAAACAGGCTCAGAAAGGCAGAGGTTAATCCACAATCACGTAGCTAGTCAGTACTGAAGCTGTGTATTGGGCCCAAATCTTCTGAATTGAAACTCTGGATTCTTCCTGGGAGCCGGTCTGCCTCTCACAGTCTGCACCAATTTACAAACTTAACATGAATGGTGAGCTTGTAGCTATTAACACATTCTCCTCCAGAGTCACCATGGAAACACATCTTCTTATCTTGTTTAAATGTTATCCGTGATAGAATGTGTAAATGTGTAAAGAACTGTGAATCCCACTGAAGGGGGCCATAAAGTCATAAATTCTTTGACATAACCAACTAGCCCCAAATTGGCAGGTCTGGCTTCACTCAGATTCTTATCAGCCAGTCACTCCCAGAAGGAAGGGAGGTTGTTTGCGGAACCAACAGTCTCCCCAAGAGCCTTGAGGCACCAGCCTGCTCCCCAGAAGGGGAATCTTGAAAAAAGGGCTTCCAGCTGGGCCCAAAGGGGATAAAAACTTTCCCCCTCCCTCATTAGGTTGTAGAGGCTTCTTTCAGGGAGAAGAATCTACCCTGGCTGTATGCTTACAGTAAAATACACATTCCTTGCCTGTTGCAGGTCTGGCTCTAGTTTTCATTTCTTAACTCCACTCCTTTTTCCTCTCCTAACAGCTGACAGTCGAAGTGCGGGCCTTGGTCCACGTGGAGTAATGTGAGATGGGCGTAGGCGTGAATGGTCACACACTTGCCAACTCAGGGCTGTTCCTTTGGAATCAGGAGCCTAATTGTTCAACTGTCAGTGTTGATTGATGTGGGATAAAATGGGCATGTGCAAAGTCTCAGAGTTACACTCAGTTCCTCCCTGCTGCTGTCCTTAGCTGCCCTACTCTATAGCCTCATCTAGATTTGCATCTGGCTCCTCTCCCCTCCCAGTGGTCTTTGGATTCCAGTAGCCACGCAGCAGAGGGTGTCCTTCCCCGCTGTTGTGGAGTGAGGGTGGCTCTTCACATTCCCATGTGAGTTATGGGCACTCACAAAAATCATTGAGAAAAACAGTGACCAACGCTTGCCATTTTCCTGATTAAACTTTAAAAATGCAGGAGAGCCAGGCATAGTGGCGCATGCCTTTAATCCCAGCACTCGGGAGGCAGAAGCAGGTGGATCTCTGTGAGACGGAGGCCAGCATGGTCTACATAGTGAGTTTCATACCAGCTGGGGCTACAGAAGATCCTGTCTTAGAACAAACAAACAAACAAACCAATCAATGCATGCAGGAGAACTGGGAGCTTCCATGCCACATTGCAGAGCCACCTTGGTGCCCACCCAGGTTTCCTCTGTCTTTGCCCTTTCATGTGATGACCAGCTGCAGAGTCAGAGCTTAGCCTGAGGATGGGCCCCGCATTCATCTAATCTAGATAAGTCCTCATTAAGACTCTTCCCAGGAGATTCTAGATTGTGTTAAGTTGACAGTTAAAACCAACTGGCACACATGTATGATATAAATATGATGTGAATAGCCAGCATAACAGTTATTCAAGAAGTGTTAGCTGTGTAAGTATGTGTTGAATTACTATAACACTGAATTTTTAAAACTCTGTGGGGAGGGTCTGGAGAGATGGCTCAGCAGTTAAAAGCACTGACTGCTCTTGCAGAGGAACCTAGTTTGATTCCCAGCACCCACATGGTGGATAACAACCATCTGTAACTCCAGTTCCAGGGGAATTGACACACTCTTCTGACCTCCATAGACATGGCACACCAGGGATGCACCTATGTACATGCAGGCAATGCACTTATACACATTTAAAAAAAATTTTTAAAAATATTAAGGGAGACAAAGGAGAAAAGATTTCTCATGTTTTATGTAATTTCTGACTATGGACATTGTCACTATCTATGCTTGGAAGAAATAATCTAGCCTGAGCTAGTGGGGACAAGATTGATACCATAGGGATTCCAGCTGGTGTACACTGAAAATCCCCAGTAATATTAGATCTGGAAGAGTCAGGAAGGCAGAACCTTATAAGCATATTAAAGCAGGCAAGATGGGAGTGGTGGCTTAAAATTGTAATTCCAGCAACTCAGGAGGCTGACACAGAGGAATTGTTCCAAGTTTGAGGCTAGCCTGAGCTATACAATGAACCCCAGCCTATCCTTCACTGCAGTGTGAAACCTTATCTCAAAAAACAAAACAAAACAAAACAAAAAAAAGGTGGGCTTGGTGGCACATGGCTTTACCAGGAGGCAGAGGCAGGTGGATCTCTGTGAGATTGAGGCCAGCCTGGTCTACATAGCAGTTCCAGGTCAGTTGGGGCTACAGGCAGTCCTTGTCTCAAAAAACAAAACAAAACAAACAAAAAACCACCTCTGTATCCCCGCACACATGCACATGTGCATAAAGCAGAAACAGAGAGAGAGAGAGAGAGAGAGAGAGAGAGAGAGAAAGAGAGAGAGAGAAAGAGAGAAAGAGAGTGGTGACTAATGGCTCTCAAAGTGAGAGAAGCCAGGAGAATTAGGCCATGTGTGGAATAAGTCTTCCATATATATACATTTGGGTTATACTTTCATTGACGGTTGCCTTTCTGCCTGTTTCCTTAATATTAACCTTTACTTGCCTGAGGTGTTTAGTCAATATAACAGGTGGAGGTTAAAAGGAGTGGACTTATTCCCTTTGTTTTGTCAATAAAATAAGAGCCCAGGGACTTAAAGATGAGTGTTGGGCCAGCTAGTGCCTCACTGCATTGTTTATTCATTTCCTTTATGGACCTCAGTTCAGGCTTTTCGTGTTACCTTACAATAAGTGAAGTTGGCCAGGAAGCAAGGGAACGGATTATCCCTCTCGTTCTGGTACGCTTGGGTGGTGACATCTTACTCTGGTCTTGGCTGCATCTGTAAGAGCATATGGGTTCCTTGTTTTATTGCTTCACTGGTGTTTATATAAAAACAACTCCAAATGAGGCCAGACATTTAATCCTAGAATAGGAATTATTATAAGTCATAGGGCAGAGTACAGGCGAGTATCCAGTCTGACAGGAAACTGAATGAAGCTATGTTTTCATATGGTTATTAAACCTTACAGGCATTGTATTATAACCTTTATTATGGAGCTCAGGTCCTGGCATCTGGCCTTGACTTGGTAGACCTAAACATCTTCACAAGGGTGACTGGTATTAAATAACCCCAATGTACAAGGTCTGAGACGGACATCAGAAACTCAATTTCAAAATAACAAGGTTTAGTCACTAGAACACTTACTTTTTATATCATATATAGACCTTCATAAGTAGCCAGTAGATCTGGTTGCTTGAAAGTATATCAAAATAGCGTAATGACAGTATGCTAATGCTTCTCGTTGGATGCATTTCCAGAAATGCTAGTGAGGCTGGGAACCTGGACTTCTCGTGGCTCCAGGTAAAGATGACACAGGTATGGACGAAAGCTGCAGGGATCTGTCAGTTAGTCTCCCTTTTCTAGGTAAATCCTGACAATTGGTGTGACCTTTAGAGCTACAACTCAGATCTAGTGTAGCTCCTCTGTGTATGTTGTAACCAGGACTTTGCCAGGATTGTTTAAGACTAAGTGATCAAAATCATCATTTTTCCTTTTTACTGTGAAGGTATCTTTGGGCATTACTTCTAGGGCCTTGTGAGCTCTTTTATGAGGGTCGGAGGAGTGCGCATTGAGGCTGGAGATCTAAGCCCCAGTGAATCCACAGTTATCTCAGGAGATCTGCTTGCAGATCTTGCACCCTCAAAGCCTCTCATTAAATGTCTTTAGTGATCTATACTTGAGATTTATGTCTACTTTGAGTGTCTCCAGGACAGCCATGTGACTCTTGTTCCTGGAGTTCTAGGGGATGTCACTGTAGTGGGTCCTCTTAATGAATGCACATAATAGAGATTTCTTAGCACCAAAGAAAGCTATGATGGCCTGAGCAACCAGTTGGTGTATATCTAAAGGATTCTGGGAATCATTAATTCATGCTATTTTCTGAGCTTGTGGTAACTACTAGAAAGCTCATGATCAGTTATGGACCATCTTTATCATGTATATAGAATTTTATGATATATATATTTTCTATTGACCTAGTACTCTTTATTTTCTATCTTTTTGTTTATCCCATTATAATATTTTGTGGGTTGAGAGAAATGATATACCACAAAATTCACCTCTTTAAAGCATACAATCAAATCAGTTTTATTACACTTGCAAGATTATGTGATCCATCACTACTGCCAAATTCCAAAACACATTTGTGGGAAAC
Source organism: Eospalax fontanierii (assembly GCA_035773235.1). Lineage (NCBI taxonomy): Eukaryota > Metazoa > Chordata > Mammalia > Rodentia > Spalacidae > Eospalax > Eospalax fontanierii. The sequence goes on along the minus strand of CM069535.1, from coordinate 62,148,115 downwards.
AGTCAAATCTACATTAAAGCAGAGCTGTTACGAGAAGTGATCACGACCGCAGCTAAAGGGTTAAACTACCAACAGGCAGCTGTAAAGAACTGAACATGAAGAACCAAATGTGTTTGCAGGTCAGATTAATCTCAAAGCAGTCTGCTCTGTACACAAGGTAAGGCCACGTCTTCTTTAAACACATACTTATCCCCAAGTTAATCAGCACTTCTTTAAAAGTATATGAGAAAAGTTCTTGCTGCATGCCATGTAGCCAAGTCCTTGAAACCGCTGCTTTTTGCTTCTGCTCTGCTATATGAGAATTCACTGAATAAAGCACTCAGGACCAGACTCACGAAGTTTGACCCCAACCAGCTACTGTGCTGTGTTATGTGGGATCTCCTTCCTCCTTGTCAGCTGGCCTCTTGGTTCTGCAAGACAGACCACCACAACTGGCGCCCAACGTGGGCTCAACAAAGATCTCTGAAAAGATAGGAAAATCATAGTAACATAGAAGTAGAGTTCCAGTTCTTTTGTTACTAAGGATTTGCAACCAAAGGACAGAAGAGAAAATGGGCTCCTCTAAGTCCTCTGAGACTAGACATTTTGTACAATTATTGAGAAGCCTCTTAAAGTCCAGGGGAGCTAAATATTCAGAAACTCAGATTCAGGAACTTTTTTTCAATGTACTATTAAGCATAATCCTTGGTTCCCAGAGAAAGGAACAATTGACTTGGGAAACAGGTGACGTAGAGGAAATAATGTTTAAAAAAGCCCTTCAAAGGGAAGAAATAAACTCCTTTAAATTGCTTTGCCATGGACCACCTGTCATATACTATTTGGATCCTTTACAAGAGAAACCCAAACAGAAAAAACTCCCACTGCAACGGATACAAAATTAAATAAAATCTTAAAAGAAAAAAAAACAAAATCCTGAAACTGTAATCAGCAAACCTGTCAGAAAATCGGCCTGCTGGTTTGTCTGTGTTGCCCCAGCTCTAGTCCTCTTTGGAAAATGATGATAAAAGTTTAGAAACTGGGGTTCAGTCTATTCTCTCTCATTTCAAAAAACTGTTACTTTTAGATGAAAGAAAGAATAAGGATAATCCACAAAATCTAACAGACATTTTTACTTTGACTCTCAAAACAATGATAACCATCAGCACCAACCATTTGGTTTTGAATTTTTAAAACAGCTCAGATGGTCCATAAATGACAATGGAATGCATGCTCCTTCTATAGATATGATGATGGAAAATATGAGTAGAGATTGAATTACACCATGGAATTATAAACAAGTTTGCCAAGCCGTACCCCCAGCTGGACAATATCTAATATGAATGGCTAAATTTTATGATGAATATGATGACCAGGCAAAAAGAAATTAAAATATAAATGTTAATATTACTTCAAAAATGTTACAAGGTGTAAGACAATTTTCTGATGCCACTATACAAATGAATGGCTCCACTCAATATTTGACCAAATACGCCTCTCTGCTTTAAGAGTATGGAAAACTATGCCTAATAAAGGAGAGGGGACAGATAGATAGATACCTTAGCCACATTAAAGCAAAAGGATAATGAGGCCTGGCCTGAATTTCTGACTAGAGTAGAAAAGGATGTACAACAAAAAATAGCCAGTGCAGAAGCAGCCAACATTTTAATTGGACAGCTAGCACATGACAGAGCAACAAAAGAAGGTAAGGCTGCTTTAGCCCCTGTGAAACATAGAGATTTTCCACCTTGGGTAATAGCCATTCAAGATATTGGCTCTCTATCATAGAGAGCAACATTTATGGCTACAACTATACAACAAACCTTTAATAAAGGCACTAGTTTTAAATGTGGCCATGAAGAGCATTGGAAAGCAAACTGTAATCAAGGTAAAAGCTTTAAAAAGCCCCTTCCTTTCCTCCATTGCCCACTCATACGGACATCAATCTTAGGGGATTAAAAGCAAATACTATATGACAAACAGATGTTACTCATATTCCTGATTCAGAAAATTAAAATATATTCATGTTACTGTTGATACATTTTCAGGAATGCTTCCTCTCTCTATTCATAATGGAGAAGATGCCTCTAATGTAATTAAGCATGTTTTATATGTTATTTCTTATTTAGGTGTTCCTCACCAAATCAAAACAGACAACAGATCAGCCTACATCAGCGAAAGCTTAAGGAATTCTGTGCTTTATGGCATGCCATCCACATAACAGGTAGTCCTTATAGTCCACAAGGACAAGCAATTCTAAAACATCATCATACTATCCTCAAACAACAAATTCAAAAAATAAAAAGGAGGAGTGTACACCTCTTAAGTTACCTCATATAATATATTTAACTATCACCATCTTGCTTAGAGTTTTGATTTATATGATAAATAATATGGTAACTTCTATCACTTCCATTATGTCTTTCAATTATGCCTTTTTTTTTTTGTCTTTTTGAGACTAGGTCTCCCTGTAGCATCAGCTGGCCTGGAACTTGAAATATAGACCAGGCTGGCCTTGAATTCACAGAGATCCACCTGCCTCTGCCTCCCAAGTGCTGGGATTAAAGGCTCAATTAAGGAAATTGTTAGACCTCACTCTCAGCCCGGGGGACTCGAACCCCTATGGGCCACCTGAGTGCCTAACAACGGGGAGCCCCAGTTCCAAGAATCCAGACCATCAGATGCAAAAAGCACGAGGTTTTATTTCACTTGTGCAAGTGGGTGACTTAGCCTCAGGAAGCCAAGCACACCTGACCTCTGCCAGGCCAGGTTTTTATAGTAGAAACTCACAAGATAATTATATATTAACATATAGAGTACTTGTTACATTTGGATTGGCCTTTTGGCTTACAGACCAGGGTTACAGAGAAGACAATTTTTACATAGTCCAACCTTTTTTCCAGAAATACTTCTATCACTTCCATTATGCCTTTTTTTTTTTTTTTTTTTTTTGTCTTTTTGAGACTAGGTCTCCCTGTGGCATCAGCTGGCCTGGAACTTGCAATATAGACCAGGCTGGCCTTGAACTCACAGAGATCCACCTGCCTCTGCCTCCCAAGTGCTGGGATTAAAGGCTCAATTAAGGAAATAAAAAGGGGGGAGATGTGGAAAACAAGTCTACGTTAAAGCAGAGCTGCTACGAGAAATGACCACAACTGCAACTAAAGGGTTAAACTACCAACAGGCAGCTGTAAAGACCTGAGTTCTAGAACACGGAGAACAAAAATATGTTTGCTGGTTAGGTTAATTTCAAAGCAGTCTGCTCTGTACACGTCTTCTTTAAAAACATGTTTTAAAAGCTAATCAGCACTTTTTTAAAAGTGTTATGAGAAAAATTCTTGCTGCATGCCACGTAGCCAAGTCCTTGAAACCGCTGCTTTTTGCTTCTGCTCTGCTGTATGAGAATTCACTGAATAAAGCACTCGGGGCCAGACTCACAAAGTTTGACCCCAGCCAGCTACTGTGCTGTGTTGTGCGGGATCTCCTTCTCCTTGTCAGCCGCCCCCTGGTTTTCAGGACAGACCACCACACGCGTTCGTCACTCCCGTACTATCAGCTCTTCCTCTGCTCTCCTTGTCTTTCTATCTTTGTGGATTTGCATGTTCTAGGAGTATGTTTATGTGTGTCTGCACGCTCCAGAGGTCGATGTCAGGTGTGCTCCTCAATCGATCTCCACCTCTTTTTAAAAAATTCTTTTATTTATTATTTTTATTTTTTGTGTCTGAGTGTTATGTCTGCACGTATGTAAGCGTATCCAGGTCCTGCAGTGTCCATGGAGGTCAGAAGGGGATGTCAGAACTCCTGGAACTGGAGATACAGGCGGTTGTTAGTCACCATGTGGGTGTGGGGATTTGAACCCTGGACTTCTGCAAGGGCAGCCAATACTCTTAACCACTGAGCCATCTCTCCATGATGACAGGGTATCATTACTGAGTCTAGAGCTCTCTGATTTGGCTAGGCTAACCCCTTGGATCTTCCTGTCTCTGCCTTCCCAGTGCTGGGATTACAGGTATGCTTTGCATTGCAGCACCCAGCTTTGCATGTGCGTGCAGGGGCTATGAACTCAGGTCCTCATGATTTTCAGCAGGCATCTTACTGATTGAACCATCTCCCCGGCCCATGCTCTGAGAATTTTATACAAATGGAATCACATGATATGCACTTTTTATGTCTGGTTCTTTGGCTTAGCATATGCTTTCAAAGTTCATCCATGTTATATGAATCGGTACTCCTTAATCCCTTTTAATTTTTGAAACAAGGTTTCATGTAGCCCAGGCTGGTATCAAACTCACTATGTAGCCAAGGATGGCTCTGATCCTCCTGCCTTTGCCTCCCAAGTGCCAGGATTATAAGCATACAACACCATGTCTGGCACTAACTCTCTTCTCTTCTGTTTTGAAACAGGCCCTCCTTATGTATCCCAGGCTGGATTCAAACCCCTGGCTGTTCTCCTGCCTCACCTCCCAGTGCTGTGATTGCAGGCATGTGTTTAGCTTTTTTGAGACCCTTTTCATTCTAATTTTTTTTTGTCTTGTTTTATGATACATATCTCTACAAGTTACTGCAAAACCCTCTTTTGGAATGAGGCAGAGTATAAATAAAAATAAATCACAAAGCACTCCCAAGCCATCTGTCTAGTAATCTGTGCTAGGATTTTGCCAGGAATCTATGTTGAGCTGTTTGGTCTATAGTTTCCAGAAATATCTTTTGTCTCCTTGTAGAAATCAGAGCATTTGCTCAGCCCATGGCCTTCTGATGCCTCTGAACCTCTTTTCCACCCTACCTGCAAGGTCTGTCATGAGTCTGGTATCTAATTCAGTTGAACTTGACCCCCAGATTCTTCTGTGGCCCCAAGCTCTCCCCTCCACCCTTCATCTGTCTCATGGTCTACCTTCATTTTAATATAGAGTGATACATGCACATGGTTAAAAATATATCAGAACAGAAGAGCTCACAGAAACAAGTCCTGCTTGTCCCTCCCCACCCCCTTTTGTTTCCCTGAGGCAACTGCTTTTAACTCTTAGCTTTTTATTTCAGAAACAACTTGCAACTCTCTAAATTATAGGCGAATGCTGCTGTTCCTTGGTTTTTTAAGTTTAAGCATCCTGCATCAATTTATAACTATGAGAAATGAAGGTTGAGTTCACATACATCATCCAAACACCTCCCTCCCCCCACTGGACAGCTGCCTTCATTTAGTTCTTCGAAATAAAATAAAATAAAAATAAATCTGTTGATTATCTTTGTTGCTTCAAGTAACACAATTACATCTTTATTTTCTTTGTCTTTTTTGTTTTTTTCTGAACAGGATCTCATAGCCCAGGCTAGATGAGGATTTCCCTGAACATCTGATTCTCCTGTCTCTACCCTTCAGGTGCTGAGATTACAACTGTACATCATCTTTCCTGACTATCTTATACTTTAAACTTGTGTGTGTGTGTGTGTGTGTGTGTGTGCACCGACACACATGTGCCACATCAAAGTACCACTCTGAGGAGACAGTTCTCATTTGGGGTTTCAGGACGGCTCAGACTGTCAGGCTTGCAGGCCGAGTACCTGCATTCACTGAGCCATCTCTCCCGCCCTTCACTGTTTATAAAACACAACATTCAAGGCCTGGGAGATGCTCAGTGATTCAGAGCACTGGCTGCTCTTGCTGAGGACCTGGGTTCAATTCCCAGAACTCACATGGTGGCAAACAATTGTCCATAACTCCAGTTCCAGGGGATTCAAACACCTTCTTTTGACCTCCACGAGCATTGCATGACATGAGTGCATTGAGATACCTGCAGGCAATACACATACACACAAAATAAAAATAATAAACAAAATATTTTTAAATGTTTTGATTTTCTAATTACAATCAGATCCTTTATGCTTTGCTCACAGGTTCGTTCTAGACGTTTAAATCCAGTAGGTGGTTTACCTTTCTGTAAATACTTACGTAGATACTGTTTATTCAGAGTCACATGATATTCTGACATCTGTTTCCTTTCTTTTAGTTTTTCATAGTTTTGAGTCACCTTTCTGTCCCTCCCCTGTCCTCTTTCTTTCTCTTCTTTTTGTACTATGTGCCTCAGCCATTTCCTTGATGTCTTAGGGTGATTTTTAGTATTAATAACAGAATACAGGACAGTTAAGTTATAAAACAGAGGGGTTTGTTTGGTTCACAGTTCTGGCTTAAGGTCAGGGCTGCACCTGTCCTTAGTCTGCTGGTGGAGTCCTGAGCTGGCACAGCACATCAGACCATGTGACAAGAGTGCATGAGCCAACATATTTCCACACAAGAGAGGCGGGTGGTTTCGCTCCACACTTTTGACTTATGGAACAGGTAACCAAGTTGCCTATTTAAGTTAATACATAAAATTTAAAACTCCCCATTCATGTTATCCTCTTACTTTTTAAAATTAAACTTTATTTTATTTCTGAGAATTTCATACACGAGTATTGTCTTTGCATTATTGTTGTCCCTCCCAGTCCCCTAACTCCTCCCACATTCTCCCTAACTCCTCCCACATCCAACTCCTCCCACATTCTCCCTAACTCCTCCCACATCCCCCTAACTCCTCCCACATCCCCTAACTCCTCCCACATTCCCCCAACTCCTCCCACATTCCCAACAACTCCTCCCACATCCCCTAATTCTTCCCACATCCCCCTAACTCCTCCCACATTCCCCCACTTCCTCTCAGTTTCTTGTTGTCTTCTTTATTATTGTCACACACACACACACACACACACACACAATACACTGTGTCCATTTAGTGGTGCTCTTGTGAACCTGTGTTTAGGACTGCCAATATGAGATTAGATAACCTCTCAGGGAGATAGTTCCTGGAGAAAACCAATTCTCCCTCCTTTAGCACCTTGAGGTGGGACTCTGTGACATTCCCCCTCTACCTTGACATGTTTTGCCATTATGCGGATCTTGTTAGACTACCATACTATGGAGATTTCATGGGTGCAGCTTCCCAATCATGTGGAGATTGCATTAACTAGCAGCAGGTGTTTTGTCTCTCGGACTCTTGCATTCTCTCCGCCCCCTCTTTGTGATGTTTCCTGAGCCTTAGGTGTAGAGGTTGCGTTGTAGATCTATCTCTTAGGCCTGGGTAACTCACAGCCACTTATTCTCTGCCTTTGACCAGCTATTGAAATTTGCAATAGTCTCTATCTGCTATAAAAAGAAGCTTCTTTGATGAGTGGTGAGAGGTGCGCTTGTCTGCAGATTTCATGATTTTATTTTTCTTTACCACTGAATGGAAGTCCATTGTGTAAATGACCACATTTTCATTCTCCATTCATTGGCTGGGGAACATTAAGATTGTTTCCATTTCCTAACTATTGTGAAAAGAGCAGCAACAAACATGGCTGAGCAAGTTTCAGTGTAGTGGGATGTCAAGTGGTTTGGGTAGATGCCAAGGAGTGGTGTATCTGGACCATATGGTAGATCTATTTTTAGTCTTTTAAAGAGTTTTTCACACTGATTTCCACAGAAACTGCACCAGTTTACACTCCTACCAGCAGTGAATGAGTGTTCCTCACGGTCCACATCCTTGCCAGCATTTGCTGTCATTTGTACTTTTGAGACAGGGTCTCCCTATACCCCCAACTGGCCTAGGACTCACTATGTAGACCAGGCTGGCCTTGTTCTTAAAGAGATCCGTCTGCCTCTGCCTCCTGAGTGCTGGGATTAAAGGTGTGCGCCACCACACCCGGCCCAAGTTACTTTTTAAAAGCATACTTACTATGCTAAGCATATTATTTTGAAATAATTTCTCCGTTAATGTACATACACTTTGAACTCAGAAACAATTATAAGACAGGTTGAATGTGCCCTTGAGATGGTCCTTGAAATCAGAAGTGTTTCAAATCTCAGACTTTTTCCAGATTTTAGTGTGTCGGAAGAGCTGCCTGGTGGATGAGACTGCAGTTCATTTTTGTTTCACATACGTGTTACACACATTACCTGAGACATTACTATTATTATTAATTATTATTACTATTATTGTGCTGGAAACTGAACCCAGAGCATCATACGAGCTAGGCACACATTCTGCTGTTGAGCTACGCTTGTAGCCTGAAGGTGACTTTATACAACATTTTGAGTGCTCTTGCATTTTAATGACAACCTGCCACCTGAAGGAGGTGTGGAATTTTCCACTTGCAATATTGCATCAATGTTCTTAAAGTTCCAGATTGTGCAGTATTTTGGATTTCCAGTTTAGGGATGTCAACCTGGATAGCATAATCTTTGAATATGAATTTTGCTACCCAGTGGTATGGGGGAGGCAGCTCAGGGGAAGAACACTTACCTGTCATGTGTGAAGTCCTGCTTTCATCTTCAGCATTGCAAAAACAAAAATAATAATATGTTGCCTATATGGTATATCTTGTTCTAGTTTTGTATATGCATGTGTGTGTTGTGTGTATATATGGCATATGTGTGTGTGTGTGCTGCATGCATGTGAAGGGGCAGGCATGTGTATCTATGCACATGAATACAGAGGCCAGAAGAGGATGTCTAGTGCCTTCCTCTATTGCTCTCTATCTTACTGTCTTCGGACAAGGTCTCTCACTAACTTGGAAGCTTACCTTTTTGACTGGGCTGGCACCAGTGAGCTCCCAGGGTCCTCTTGTCTCTGCACCTCTGATGCTGGAGTTATAGCTGTGCAGACATGTCTGACTGATAATGGAGTACTGGGGATTTGAACCCAGATATTCATGCTTACACAACAGGTGTTGCTGCCCACTGAGCCCTCTCCCTCCCCTCCCCCATAGTACATATTTTTTATAATACATGTGCTTTCTTTCTTGCATGTGGTATTGGGGATAAAGGGCCTGGGACACGCTCGGAACTGGTGTACCACTGTGCTATATAACACCTAGCCCCCCCCCTTCCTTTTTTTTTTTTTTCATACAGAGACTTCATATGTATCCAGGCTGATTGAGAATTTGAGGAACCCTTGTCTCAGCCTGCTCAGCCTTCAGAGTCACAGGTATCACTATACCCAGCGATGTGTATTCTGTGTATGTTCCTGTATGTGCACATGTGTACAGGTACCCTGTATGAGCACATGTATGGAGGTCAGAAGTCAAAATAGGATGTCTTCTTCAATTGCTCTACACCTTAGTTTTTGAGATGGCATCTCTCCCTGAACCTGTAGCTCGCTGATTCAACTAAGTTGGCCATTCAGGCATATACCATCTGCCAGCTTTTGTACATGGGACTCGGATTCTCAAGCTTTATGACTGAGTGATTTCTCCAGCCCCTTTGTATATCTTTTTGGGGGAAGTGTTTTTGAGATAGGGTCTTCCTGTAGCCCCAGAAACTCATTATGCAGATCAGGCTACCTTCAATCTCACAGATCTGCCTGCCTCTGCCTCCTGAGAGGAGTGCTGGGATTAAAGGCATGTGCTACCATACCTGCCTATGCATCCTTTTTTCTTTATTTAAAAATATTGTATTTATTATTTTTATTTTATGTGTATTGCCTGCATGTATGTAAGTGCACCTGTGCTTTGCAAAGCCTTCAGAGGATGAGAAGAGAGCACTAGATTTCCACGGAACTGGAGTTACAGATGGTTGTTAGCTGTCATGTGGGTGCTGGGAGTAGAATCCCAGTCCTCTGCTCTTAACCTCTGAGCCATCTCTCCAGCCCTTGTACATATTCCTTTTCAATGGATAATTTCATACATGTCTATAATGAGTTTTAATCAAATCTTCTTTCTGTTCCCTCTCCTCCAAGTCTTCCGTTATGCTCCCCTAACACATTTTCCTTCCAATTTTATGTGCACTCTTTAAAAAATAAAATCTCTGAGTCCTCTTAGTGCTGCCCGCATGTGCATGGATGTAGGACCATCTGCTGGAACATGGGGAGCCTCTCGGAGGCCACATCCCTGAAGAAAACTGACTCTCTTTTTCCCAGCAGCCATCATGCCAACAGCATCTCAGCTAGGGTGAGCCCCTCCCCCATCCCTGCTGAGATTTTGGCTGGTCTGATCTTTTGCAGACCCCGTGGATTGAGTCGCAGCTGCTGTGAGTTCCTATGTGCAATGGCCTTGTCGTGTCCAATAAACACTGTTTTTCTGTAGACATCTACTACTTCTGGCCCTTAGAATCTTTCTGTTCCCTCTTCCACCGTAATCCTTGAGCCTTGTGGGAAGGATACGTCCCATTTACAGCCGAGCACTCGGAGTCTCCTATTGTGTTTTCTTTGTAATAGTATCTTTATTAAGAGAGTCTGAAAGCAAAGCATCAAAGATTTCCATTGACAGAGGCTATTTACAGGGAGTTGGTACATATGAGTGAAATGAAAATCATTTTCATTTTCTTCTTTTTTTTTAAAGATAGGGGCTCATGTATGCTAGGTTGGCTTGAACTTGCTCTGTGAAGGATGACCTTGAATTCCTGGTCTTCTTGCCTCAACTTCTTAAGAGCTGGAATTAGAGGTTATGCTGCCACGCCAGTTTATGCGGTGCTGGGGATCAAATGCAGATCTTCATGTTCACCTGGCAGCATGCCACCAGCTGAGCCCCACCCGAGCCTCCTGTGCTTTGCTCTATGTGCTTCCTTTTCTTTCTTTCTTTTCTGGCAGGATCTCACTTCATAGGACTAGATGACCTGAAACTCACTATGTAGATGGGACTGGCCTCAAACTCACAGAGGTCTGTATGCCTCTGCCTCCCAAATCCATGGGACTAAAGGTTTGCACCACTATGCCTGGCTGGTCCAGTTTTTTTCATTGTAAACATACACTGTTTGTAACAGTAGAAAATGGCAGTCCCCCATCCCTGCTCACACTGCTACACAGTGCCTCTGCTTGCCTCTCCGTCCTTTCTGTCTCATCTCCTAGCCTCTCCACAAGGAGGTCACAAGGTCCCTGGGAGGAGCGTGATGGTTCACCCCATCCTGCAATGTGCCCCACCTTTAGGTTCAGTTCAAATGTCACTGCCTTCACGGAAGTGTCAGTAGTTTGTTCCCTTGTTCTTTCTTTTTCTCTTCCCCTGGTTCTTTTCCTTGTTCTTTCTGTTTCCTGCTGGCCTGGATTCCTCCTGTGTGAACCTGGTGGTATGAATCACTGTGCTGCAAGGGGAGGCCAGACCCTGACTCAGGATAAGGATGGGTTCTCACCGTGGTGGTGGGCTGGCCGGATCCTACTGCTTCCTCCACCTTCTGGCAGCTGGTTGAGTTAAGAGACTTAGTGTGGCAGAGCTGCCCCAAGTCCTCACAGCACTTCCTGTCAGAGTGTCTGGGGTGTGATCTTGGTGTTCTGCCCGATGTGGCCACAGTTTGTATTCACTGCTTGCTGGGGTCTACTTAGTGTCATTCGCTGCTTGGTGGTAGAGGGGATGACTTCAAGACCACGGGAAGTATATTCTGTATCACTGAGCTACTCCGGCCCCCCATAAATATTGAATTAACAGAGAGAGCATTTTCTCTCTTCTCTTCTCCCTTAGCCCCTCCCCCCATATGCACACCAGAATTTCATTTAGCCCGGGCTGGCTTCTAACTCCTGATCCTCATGCTTCCCAAGTGCTGGGATTATAGGCATGCCCTATTACGCCCACTGCGAGCCTCCCAGCCTCCTTCCTTCCCCCGTTCCTCCGTCCACCTCCTCTCTCCTGTTTCCCTTCATCCTTCCATTCCCTTTCTTCTCCCTCTCTTCTTCCCATGCCAGATCCTTTCACACTCTACTGAGCCACAACCAAGCTTCTTAACAGCATCCTTCAGACAGAGCAGCATCCTCACACCCACAGTAGGGACCACTCATCTCCCTGTGGCCTAGGCTGAGGGAAAGGGATTCTCCAAAGATGGCTGGTCTGCCTGAGGTTGGGGAGAGGGCTCGTTTCGTAGTGTTGCTTAGAAAAGGTGGGGCTGGAAGAATAGCCATAATGTTCGCCTCAGAGACTTCTTACCCCTCCCAGGAGCCTTTCCAGCCCCCACTGAGAGGGAAATGGAGCAGAAGGACAGAGAGCTGAGGAGGACCCACCCTAGGAGACTTCTCTGTTGAGGAAGAAGCTTGTCCTGATCTCTTGGACTCGCACAGTGCAGAGCTGGCAGAGAATTCCATTTCTTCCCTAGTTTCTCAGGTGCAGAGATCTGGTGATTCACAATCCACCCTGCCCATCTCCTTCCTGTACCTCCATGCACAGGGAAGCTGAGCCTACGGACCAGAAGCCTGGCTTAAGAGACACTGGTGAAATGCCCTCTAATCTAGCTCATACCACTTCATCCTGACCCTTAGTCACAGGAGGATTTAGAAAAAGGACAAGTCCCACCTGAGAACTGACTCCTAGCGATATTTTCATTATCGCCTCCAGCCAGGGCAGCCAGGGCTAATCTTGGATGTATCAAGGACACAGGCAGTTACCCAGAAACTCAAGATTACCTCTACACTCAAAATCTTTCCATTAATACACACTCATGGCTAATATTTAGACTACTTAATATATGCCAAGCATGTTTTGAGTGCTTTTCCTGGGTCAAGAAGTGGGTACATTTGTTACATTTATATTTGACACATAAGAATACTAAGGCACAGAGAGGCAGAGTAAGTGTCCAGCGATGATATGAACCCCTGTCTCCTTAATCACAAAGCTGTCCTGGCCAGGGTTACACTGTCTCCTTCTGATCCTCTGAAAGTGCTCAATAGTACCTTACCTGAGTCCTGGGTAATGATTCTGAGCTCTAACTACTCATTCCAAAACCAGCTCTCAGCTCCCCAATAGGGAAAGGTGGGCCTGAGCCAGCTTGAGCCTCCTGGGAGTCCTCTGTTGGTATCTCCTAAAGCATCTAAGATGGTGTTTCCAGCTCACTTGGAGTTCACTGAACTTTACAGAGTGCTACAGTGGTGCTTCTGAGTGGTCAGCTTATCTCATCAAGCATGCGAAGGACTGGGCCCAGTGACACCCAGTCACCCAGGATCACAGAGTGATAAGCAGAGCTCCAATCCAGAGCTCTCACTTGGATCTTTCCCACAAATCCCCAGCTGTCTCCAGGGCATCCCATGGGAATACTGTAGTTTAGGTCTCTGTAGAGCCATTTAACCCTCAGGACTCCAAAGCTATGCCTACTTCTTTTCATTCCCCAACTTTGATTGGCTCCGGAAGTGCCTGGGAGATCTTAAATGAGAATCACCTTCCTCTAAGATCTTGACACCAGAAGCCTAAGGTGGAACCTAGAGCTGTGCATAGCACACTCTCTCACACTATGAAACAAGAGGTTCTAGCACACCTAGCACTCAGGAACCTGCTCCCCTGCCTTTGCAGAAGCCCCACCCTCCCTCACAGCAGGGGCCAGCACAGCACAAACATCATGCATGGGAGAATTTATCCCTTTAGTCTGACTTTGTTGTGTAGGTGTATTTCTCGGGGTTGTGAGGAGTGAAATATTACCATGAGTGATGGTTCTACTTGTGTACTGAAGACCAGCTGCTCCTCCCTCTGTAGAAAAGTCCCTGAGTGCTGGCAGCCTGGGGCCCGACATGTTCCTTGTCCAGGCTGTGCTCTCTGGCTGAGGTCCTAAACAGAACCCAAAGGCAGGCAGGCTTCTTAACCTGTGATACAATCACTGCCGAATCACCCATGTGAATTAAGCTCATGTACAGATCTCTGTCTCCATCTAAGATGAGGGGACAGAGTCAAGGAAACACATGCTCTACCAGTACCCAATTATGTCTTATGTAATGGACTTTGAGACACTTTGCTATAGAATGTGGATTTTGGGGTGTTACAGACTTGAGTTCAAATCTCAGCTCTGCCACAAAGTAGCTGTGTGGCCTGGAAGGATTCCTAACTTCTGTGAGACTATTTCCTCATCTTTAGGAAACAGGTACTGTGTAATTGATTGGTTTTGCTGTGAGCTAATCCTCACAGTGGGACTCATCAGCCTCCTGAAAGTGCTCACCTCAGCCTGGAGTGATAAAAGAGAGGTACAGACACAAATACCTTTTATAGGGAACAGTTGCAAGCCTGTTAACAGCAGTTTGCATTACCCACCCACTGGCAAACACTGAGCTGTTTCAAAACAATTCTCACTTTCCACTTCCTCTGGAGTAGATTCTGTTGAGTTTTTAAAGGTGATCAGGCCATTTCCCATCCTCAGGTGGGAGCCAGCTCAGGTTAGGGGTCAGGAATTCTGGATAAAATACCATGTAATTTTGGCTCTTTTGCTACCCCCAGCTGGATCTATCCATCAGCTCTCTGCCAGGTCTCCTCCCCAAGCTCCTCATAGGCCGCAGGTCCAGTCTGGAAGACCTCTTGGGCAAACCCTTGGTTTACCAGGGTCCTTTATTTGAAGCTAACCTCCAGGGAGTCCAAAGTCTCCATGTCCTTCCTTCTAACTCTTGCAGCCCGGCCAAGCCAGAGAAATGGCAAAACTTTCGAAAAGCTTCAGCATTCATAATGGAGCACTCCTCTACGGAAATGTTCCGTCAACTCTGCTGAGAGCCTGACAGGCTCTCAGCACACAATAGAACAGTGTTGAGGAGGAAAAACATCCGCCTGTCCATAGGCTGACATCCTCCTGGACATCCCTCACCCCATGGCCAACTTTGGGCTCCCAGAAGAGGGAGGGGAATGCTGAGGAACTAGAGGCAGCCAGCAGGGAAGGCACAGTTGGATACACAACCAAACTTCCCCGGCTTGGCAGCACTCTGAACCAGTCCTGTCAGTCAGATTACAAATCAAATCTGCTTATTCTGGATCCCTTGCCAGCCCTGCTGACGCTGGATTGGATTAAAGCCTAAATTGGCAAATAAAGCAGTTCCAAGTCTGAGACCGAGGACCACAGGGCTAAGCAGGTGCGTGTAGCTGGTAGTCTTGCTTAACTCACCATATGCTGAGTGCTGGCCCACCCAAGAATGGAGAAAAGAACCTTCCCTGTCTACCCTTGGAATGTTTTCTAAGAAAACTGCTCTATTATGCATGAAAGCCTCAGTACTTACAAAGGAGTTACTTGGTCACCAAGTAATATCACTACCCTAGTAAAGCCCTGCGGGGAAAGGCTCACCTGAGGAAGACCACAATCAGATACACCCTCTTTAGCACAGGTAGCTCAGGCCAAGAGAGGCCCAACAGGCATGGAACCCTTGGGGACCTGAAGGCAGATCACAACAGGTACAGATTTCCAGATGGTCTGGCCACAGGGTGGGGAAGGGATGACTCAACAACTTGCCTGGAAGGACTGTTTCTCCCTTAAGTACTGTTTTGGTGAGGTTATATGTACATTTTGGGGCAGTGAGTGGGTTAATCCCTATGGTCCTCAGGGACAGCATTGCGGGATGACTATTTTGTACCACAAGACCTGGGCACACACAGGGCATGCTCATGGAGTTGGTCAAGGAGGACTTCCTGTAAGAGGGAGTGGGAGAGAATGGGGGGACACAACATATAAAACATTAAAGTTCTCTCTTCAGCAGCAAGTATACTAAAATGGAACGAGACAGAGATCAGTGTGGGCCCTGCACAAGGATAACAACCATCTGTAACTCCAGCTCCTGGGGAATCCAACACCCTCTTCTGACCTCCTTAGGCATTGTATGACATTTGTGCATTTACATATATGTAGGCAATACACTCATACACTTAAAACATAAAAATAAAAAAATTTTTGGTCTTTTTGAGACAGGGTCTCCCTGTATCCTCAGCTAACTTGGAACTCGATACATAGACCAGGCTGGCCTGAACTAACAGGGCCTGCTTCTGCCTCCCGAGTGCTGGGACTAAAGGTGTGCGCTACTGTGCTTGGCCAAAATAAAATATTTTTCAAAAATTTAACAGACATCAAAGTGGGGCTACTGATGTGGCTCAATGTAGAGCACTTGCCTAGCATGTGCAAAGGCCTGCGTTCATCCCCAGTTTGGTAAAACATAAACAATAGAACACTAAACTGGGCAGGGTTAGGTTAGTGTGCCATTCAAGGGAGGACCTTGGGTAGAGCTCAGAGGTAGAGCTCAGTCTGCACAAGGCTTTGGGTTCCATCTGAAGCCCTCCCTGAACAACCAGACATTTAAGACACACTTTCATTGTGGGGATCGGAGCACTGAATCCTAGCAAGCAGAGGGGCCACTCCATCCCAGGGAGTGGCAATTGGGCTAGAAATGCCGGAGAAGGGTGGAGGTGGCCTTCAGGCAGGGGTACAAATGCTTGAGGAAGGAGGCGCTTGCAGGAGGGCAGGGCAAGGGCACTTTGCTGAGGAGTGGCCACAGCACCTTAGAGATGCCAGCAGGCCAGTCAACTGCAAGTATTGAAGCATCCCCAGAGTCCCTGTGCTGCTGGGAACACCTGCAAGCATACTGCGCGGACACACACACAGAATGGGTACTGAATCCTAAGGAGGCTGAGCTCAAAGGAGTGTGTGCTGCTGCATGGGAGAGGGGCCTGGCAGGGGAGGTGGGTTCCAGCAGGTACTTCCTGTTTATGTTAATTCATTTGCACTTTCAGCTGTGGTTGAGCCTACACGTGCAAGTCTCTTTCTGTTTAGAAGACTTGAAAAGCAGGCAGGTACTGTGGGGCTGAACCTCCTCTTCCATTGTGGCTTCCTCTGCAATGATCTCTACCCCAATCTGTGAAACACAGACACAATGCCCCGGTGGAGCCATCCTTGTTATTTCTTACTCACTGTTCACTCCTTGACAGACTGAGTTCTGTGGGGAAAGAACACTGCACTTACTATTTAATTTCTAAGCCCCATAGAGTGCTTTGGGCCAAGATTTTTTCTTTGCTTTTGTTGTTGCTCTTTCTTTTCACTGTGTTGCCCAGGTTAGTCCCACACTCCTGGATTCAAGTGATTCCTCCACTTCAGCCCCTCAAGTGGTGGAGACAACAGGTAGGTACCATGGTCCCCAGCTAAACAGATTTCTAATAAATTTCTTCTCCTCCTCCTCCCCCTCCTCCTCTTCCTCTCCTCTCTCTTCTTCCTCCTTTTTCTTCCTTTTGGTTTAGGAAACAGGATCTCACTATGTATCTCAGGCTGACCTCAAACACACAGAGATTCACCAGCCTTTGCCTCCTGTGTGCTGAGATTAAAGATAGGAGCCACCACACCAAGCCTAATAAATTTCCTTTAATACAAATGATTTTGATCCAGTCATGGTGGTACTGTGGTCAGCTTTAATCTCAACACTTGCGGGACAGAGAAATGTGGAGTTTGAGCCCAGCCTTGTTTATGTAGCGAGTTTCAGGCTAAGCAGCACAATATAGGGAGACCCTGTCTCAAAAAATATAAATAAGCGCCAGGCATGGTGCCACTCCTTTGATCCCAGCACTTAGGAGGCAAACACAGGCAGATCTCTGTGAGATGAAGGCCAGCCTGGTTTACATAGTGAATTCCAGGCCAGCCTGGGATACAGGGAGACCCAGGGCTCTGGTTTTGGACACAAGCACCACAGAAATGAAATATGTATCATATGCTAAGTTCATAACACCCTGTTAGCATCTGTCAAGATAAGGGATGCCAGAATTCCTAAGTTCTGGCCCAACTGGCAAGACAGGTGTTTGTCTACAGAGGGGCTGACCCACTCCTGTACCCCAGATGACTCTTCCCCTCTTACTGGCTCTGGTTGAGGCCCCTGACTGGAACAGGAGACAACAATTCTCACTGTCCCCTAGGAGACAGTTGATGTGACCACAGCCAACACCCACTGGCATTTTCCATGTGGCCAGTTTTGTAAGTGCTTTCCGCACACTCACCCATTTGATCTCCACTCATCCTGTGATGATCCTGTTTAGCAAATGGGGAAACTGAGCACAGACATGACATGTAAGTGCTGTGGCCCAGGACCTGGCTATGATGGGACAGGGATTTGAGTGTGGACAACCTAACTCTGAAGCTCTGCTATTGGCTTCCATACAGCAGTTGTATTGTAGGAATCTAACAAAATCCATTTTGTGATATCTTTCATTTTAGCTTAGCCTTAGGTTTTGCTTCTTGTTAAAATTTCATTTCTCATGGAAAGTTTCCTTTTATCAGAGAACAGCCCACCCCCAATCTTGACCAGTCAGCAATTACAGTTTAACCTCAGGAAACCAATCTTAGGCAAACATCCCCTCTTAGGGTTGAACCTGTTGAGTCAGATGGACTAAGGACTGTCGACTTATAGACTAAGGACCAATCTTTAACTGCCCCATACATCTGCTCTAACCATTTTCCAGTCCTAGCCTGAGTTTCCCAGTACCCATTTGGAAATCCCCTAACTGTGTTTAAAAGGCCTGCGAGCCACTGCCTCAGGGTTGCATTTCTCTGAATGGTAGACTTCAGCATGCTGGTTGATTCTGGAAAATAAAACTGCTCTTGCCGTTTGCATAGCATCTTGACTGTGCTCATTGTGGGCGGATTACTGGACCTTACATTTTGGGGCCTCGTCCGGGATGGGCCCCTTGGGTTGAGTAGCCTCCTCCTTGGACCTGTAAGTTTACTTTCTCTTTCCTATCTCTGTGTTTACATGTTCTGTTCTAGGTCCGGACCATCTGATCTGGTTTTGGGGACTCACTCTGGTCTAGGAAGATGCACTATTGGGCCAATGCGTCAGGGCATACTAAGGGACGCCTTAAGCTGCTCACCTGGGACGGGGATCACCCTGGTGGCCGTCCTTCATCTGGGAGGAAGGTGCTAAGTAAACCTCCTCAACTTTCTGGTTTCTGTTTGTCTCTCTGTGCTGGTACATTTGTCTGTTGTTTGTTTCTGTCTTTCCTTGCTTTTTGTGTTCTTCATACTGGGTGGAGAACTAATCAGTTGTTCTAGGGATCTCGACTTGCCCCCTCACCTGCTGTGGAGGTGTGCGGCAGGTGGGCTCTGGGGATCAGGGTCTGTCTTGTGGGCTCCTCTCCCCGCGCCCTTCCCTGTCTCTGTGTCACCTAGCAACTGACTTAGAACTGGTGCGGACCAGGGGAATCAGGCTGTTTAAAATAAAGCATCATGAAGGGCCACGGTGGGCTCTGGGCAGAGCAAGTGGCTCTCTCCAGCGGCTCTGCTGTGCTGGGGGTGGTGCACCGCCCCGCGTGCTGGATTGACCGGCTCCCGGCTCATCTCTCACTGTGCATGTTTGGAGGTAAGGCCCCCTCTCCATGCTACTGGTCTCTGCCTGCATGCCCTGCATGTGCACCACAGCCACAGCTTAGTTTTACCCTTCGGTCACCCAGACCCCTGCTGTGGTATTGCCGACAGTTCCTGCTCTCACTTCCCAGGAGGCCCTCTGCAGGAAAAGGCCGTTCTTCTTTGTAATGAGATTTTAGGTGCCCAGTCTGCTCAAAATTTGATCCTCAGATTAAATAGATTTGCATTTTGTGATGTTTTTAACAAAGCCAAAAATAACCTATAATGAGGATGTGCTGAGTAAAGGTACTGGGGAATGTGCAATATGTCTTGAGAAACTGCAGAAGGGAGACACTATTGCATGACTGTCTTGCCTATGTATATAGCATAACGGCTGCTAGATGGATGGTTTGAAGTAAATAGATCTTGCCCTGAGCATCTGTCTGCTTATGCATCAGATTCCTGTTTTATGGGTTTTCTTATCTTTTCAAAATGCTTGAGAAATCTAGAGGAATTGAGTATCTGTCTCTGGAAAATATCAGAACTGCAGGCTAACCCAGTCATAAATCTGAGTTCTGTGACACTCAGTGGTACAGGGATGGATGGTCACACAGGGAGCCATTCTGCTGAGGAGGGCCAGGAGCCATAGAACTCAGTGTACCAAAATTGCATATAAGGGACACACAGGGATTTAAAAAATGCTGCCCATCCTGTATTAGTCATCTGCATAGATAATACTGATAAATATTTTATAGTCAAACACCAAAGTTAACTAATTTAAAAGCTGATGTAATTTTTATTAAGTTCTGTAGAGCTGCATAACTAGCTGTATTTTAATTTGTTTGTTTTTCTAGTTTGGGGTCTCTTTTATTTCCCCAACACAACGTTATCTCAAGTTCTTCCATTTTTTTCCCTCATGTATGGAAAATAGATTTCTGCATAGGAGAGCTAAAATATATTAGTAGTTTTAATGTTATCAAAATGCGATCCAAAGAATAAATCAAGTTACGTAATTATATTTTAATCAATTAAATGTAGAACTGTCTACTGAATTTCAGTTTCTAAAAATATATTGTTTCTTCTGAAATAAAGGTGCTTAATGGTTTATTAGCAGTGATTCATCTTGCAGCTATGCAACTTAAAAAAAAAAAAGAAAGAAATTACCAATTTTAGGTGTTGCCAGCTGTAATAACTTTTAACAGGTATCTTTTGTTCCTTTCATGTAATTACTTTATTGTTCTTTGCATCTCCAGGCAGTTTTCCCACATTTGGGTAAAATGTTTAGCAAGCTGTAAACTTAATACCTTATAGAAAGGGTTAAAATATTTAAAGAGTACTTATTAAATCTTTCAGGTGGTCATTAACACGAACAAACTAATTAATTATAGATGTAAGTTTTCATGCCTCTGGTATACATCAAATATAGCCAGAGAGGATCTCAGGTTTGACAATGGTAAAGACAAAAACTTCTGGGAGCCTAGTCCTGCTTGATATTGGGTGCTCACCAAGCATCCATGGCTTCATAAAGTTATAAATATTGAGTAAAATAATATCTTAATATTAAATGTTCTATTTTGATCCCCTGTTCTGGATAAAGACCCAGCAGATGAATAACTCACCTGCCTAGATAAATGTATACAAGTTATAAGAAGGACAGATGTTTTCATTTATACTAGTAAACTTGACAGCTCTCCTGTGCAGTGCAAACTGCTAAGTTAAATTCTAAAAACAAATGAATGCCTCTCTATGTAAATAATATTGGTAAATTGTCATGTGCTGTTTAGCTCACTGAGATAGCTCACTGAGAAGCTGACTCTGGAGATGGGATTGGCCCTCCTACTTCAGACTCAAGCCTGTTATTTCAGAATGTTCTTCAAGAATTTTGTTCAGTTTCAGACTGATGATGGGAAGAAAGGAAGGACAAAACCACCTGTAAATAAAGCTATTGTGCTATAGAAAATAACTAAGGGATAAATTAATTCCAACAAAGGTTATTATTATCTCATGATATAAAATGTCTATAGCAAAAGTAGTTAATGGAATTTTTTATTTTGTATATAAAGAACAATTTTAACAGTCTAAAGTTTACCTGGAAACTTGTAAATTGCAATATGTATATGGGTATTATTAATTCATTAGATTATCTTATGTATGCATGTTCTTTTATTAAGATGCTGCTGCACAGCATGCTTTTGAGTCGAGTAACTGCTATCTTCATGACTTCAGATGTGCCTACTTAGAAAAGTTCATCACAGTTGGGTTTGTTAATGGTTGTATTCTTCCACTGAAGGAGGAGTAAGCAGGGTCATTGGACCCTCACCTGAGTATCCAGCTACTGTTCCCAACCAGTTGTATACGGTCTCCTGCATTTGGGGAGGAAATTTGGGAAAGGCAAAAATAAATAAATAAATAATAAAACCACAAAACACTTGACCCATAAGGTTATAGAAAAGTCAACATCCATGCTGGATAAAGACTTTGCAGTGAAACTACTCTCAGGTCACCCATATACCTGTTAGTAATAACTTACCCATCAGTATGAGCAAAGTCATTCATTTGCCAGGGTGAACTTTAATGTGATCAAAGAAAGGAGATAAATAGTGCTTAGTATAGCCCCAGGAAGAGCATTTTCTAAGTAGAAGGAAAAAAATTAACTTGTCAATGTTATTACATCTCATGGTACTAAAAAAAAAATTAAAAAATAAACAATGATGTTAGAAGGATATGGGAATGGAGATATTTTATTAAGAAGGATCTATGTAGGAAGATTATGATGACTGGATAGTTCCAGACTAAAAAAAGGAAAAATGAGAATCTGTGCAAGTGATTGAAGGTCTGAGTCAATATGTTATGGTATATGAAAGATGAGAAAAAAATATGAATAAATAATCTTAAAATTTCTGAAATAATAGTTCAATCAAATAGTCTAAAGAACAAATATATGTCTAGTTAAGGTTTATTCAAGAATGTTTGGTTTTTGCCCAAGCTTTAGCTGCATAGCATACAGTAATTAAAAGTACCAGATTGGTGGAACTCACTTTCTTGGGTGTTTAACAACCATATTTAGAGACCTATAGTAATCTGGTCAGAGGGACTTAAAGGGACAATTTTTGTCTCTTGCCCTCCAAGGTCAACTAAGTTCCAGGGGACTATGGGACATCTCTCGAAATGTCCTAGAACTGTGATGAGTCACCTAGTTACCTGTCCTCCTGTTCAGGGAGGTCATGGAGACCCCACTAGAAGGATTAAAACCAGTATCCAGTCTGCAAAGAAGAGGGTCAGCACAGCAAAACATTTTCCTCTATTGGAAGCCATGGTCTAGCAAGACTTTCCGACTTATCTTCACACAGTTGGAACTGGTAAAAGAAAGGCCTAGGGAGCCTGGGACTCCTCTGAAGCTCATGTGACCCCCCCCCCAAGGAACAGATGCTCAACTGATCTTAAGAGTAAAACTAAATTGGTTTATATGGGCCAACTGTATGATCTTAAATACTCAAAAGGAAAGTATAATCAAAAATTAAAGTGATTAGTATACTTCTTTAAGAGTACAAGAATTATACCTCCCAGACATTAGGTTTAAGTGAACATAAGCACTAGTGATTTTGTTCTAAACAGAAAATGCTACTCAGATGTAAGAGTTGGCCTACTTCAACACTGCTGTGCATACCTGTGGCCAAGAAAGGCAAGCCCAGCATTATTCTAACCCAAAAATTAAATGATTAGTTTCTTTTCTCTCCCTGTCTAGAAGCCATTTGGGAGGGAGCTCACCCTGATTCTAGCCACTCCAGGAAGCTACCAAGGTGCCTGAGAACAAATCCTGACTTCAAGAACCAAAACAAATGGATGCCTTTGAAAGTTCTAAGCAAGAAATTCTAATGGACATTGAATTGGACATTTGAATTCTTCCCTGTTCTATTTTTGTTTCATCTTCCAGGCACCAGTCTAGGACTCTCTTTTCTCCCTACAACTAACAGTTATGCAATTCAGGGGCCTTTTAGATAGACTCACTGAAGGGGTACTCTAATTGCCATAACCTATGTCCTGTTCAGCTCGAAGAAGCCAGAGCAGTCAGCATCCCAATTCCTTATTGGCAATTAGGGTGACCTCTTCAGAGGGTGGTGTGATAATAATGGGAGGAACCACTTCAACTGGTTCCAAAAATTATTTAATTTGTCCCTGGATCACCTCCTTACTATCCGCCATCACGGGACCCTGACAATTACTTCTACTAATGCTGATTTTTGGTCATTTAGCTACTATAAAACTTACGGCCTTACGTTCCCAATATTCCCACCTTAACCAAACTTTTGATGCTTATGATGATATAGAATTGTCTCAAAGATTTGAGACCCCATAGTCACAACTCAAGAGGGGAATGTAGGAATCTAAAAACTCCGTTTTGTGATATCCTTCATATGTGATATCATATCATTCCTTAGGTTTTGCTTCTTGTTAAAATTTCTCTGGAAAGTTTCCTTTTCTCAGAGAACAGTCCACCCCCAGCCTTGACCAGTCAGCAATTACAGTTTAACCTCAGGAAACCTATCTTAGGCAAACATCCCCTTTTAGGGTTGAACCTGTTGAGTCAGATAGACTAAGGACTAATCTCTAACTGCCCCATACACCTGCTCTAACCATTATCAATCCTAGCCTGAATTTCCCAACACCCATTTAAAAATCCCCTGTGTTTAAAAGGCCTGTGAGTCACTGCCTCAGGGTGGCCATTACTCTGAATGGTAGACCCCAGCGTGCTGGTTGATTCTCAAGAATAAAACTGCTCTTGTCATTTGCATACCATCTTGACTGTGCTCATTGCTGGCCGATTGCTGGACCTTACAGTATTGCCTGTTGATGGCAGAGCCCAGACTGGTTGGGACTCTGGGCAGTGAATTCCCTCACTGAGTGAAGCTTGTGTGGGACAGGTGACTAAAGGTGACTACTTCAGAGTCTGCCTGAAGTAGGAAAAAAAGCAGGTCTCAACTTCCTCCTTCCTCCCAGGTAGCCTACCTTTATGCACTTTGGCTTCAGGAATCTGGGACCTCAGCTCAGTCTGTGGTCCCAAAAGATCATCTGGCTGCAGCTGGCTTCATCCTGGAATCCAGGAGGAAATGCCTTTATAAGCACAGAACACAGTTCTCTCTCACTGCTCTGGGAAGTGTTTGTCTTACTGTTTATTTGTACCTGACTGCTCTGCCTTTTTCCAGGCACAGAGAGTTCAAGAAATGGATCAAACCAGAGTAGATCTGGATGTCCCTTCCCCAGGAGTCTTCTGCATCTTGTCAGTCAGTGGTGTTCCTGCAGTTCCCAAATGGCCTTGCAGCCTCTGCTTGAATGTTCCTAGGGATGGAACTCTAGCTCCTGCAGAAGTAACCACTACACTGAGCAAACTTGTAACCCAATGCTTTCTGTCATAAATTCTCTTTCCACGTTCACTTCTCCCACTACATTTAAAGCTCCATAAAACCAAAACCCAGGTGGAAGACTGAGATCATATTATGGGTGAAGCTTGCAAGAAAAAAATGGATATAAGCTGCAATTTTCATTCCTGGGCGGGATCCCTGGGGAAGGGAGTTCCTGGTGCTGAGAAGGGTAGCAGCATGCAGTGATGGTCGCCAGACATCATTTAAAGGAGTCCCAGGCCGAGGCCCTTGCAAGTGATCAACACAGTGAACATCATCATCAGTAGCTCCGTTTTACAGAGACGGAATAAGAGACCCAGAGAAGTCAGGTAGCATGCCACAGTGTCTCAGCTGGAAGCAAGGCAGGTAGGGTTTGAAACTGAGTTGTGTCCCTAGGTGTCCAATTCCAAGTCCCAGGACCTGGGACTGGCAGATCCTCTTCTGGGAGCATACAGGTGTTACCAAAAATTTCTGTTGCATTTGAAAGGAAAAAAAAATCCTTATTTATTTTTATGAATTATTTCTTTATATTTCTTTATGTAGTATGGGGTGGTTGTGTAACCCAGGGCTTTACACTTGCTGAGAACTACTCTATCAATGAGTATACCCCAGGCTAGGAGCTGTTAAAACAATGACTGACTAATGGGCAACTTTCCATCCCCAAGGAGTGAAACATCATGAGAGGAAACAAAAACAGCCACTCCTATGAGCAACTCTGAGCTCCTGAGGCTGGGCTAAGTCAGAGTCCAGTTTGCGTCTAGCACTGAGGATGCAGCCAGGAGAGAATGAGGGAACTGGGGAGGATGAGGTGTTGATTAGAGGTTTCCAGTCCACCAGGGAGCAGTGCTGGCAGCAGCTGGGAGGGCAGATGTTCTCTTGGCCTAGCCTAGCTATGAAGACCATGCCTGCTGTCACGACATCACTAGGAAGTGGACAAGGCAAGGGCTGATGCTTGACACTGAGACTTCTTGGGATCTGAGGTGCGGTGAGTGGAGAGGCACAACTACAGGCTTCTTCTCTGCAGAAGAGCCTGGACTGGGCTGCTTATCTCTTTTATTTTAGTGAGAAGGTCTCACTATGTTGCCTAGGCTGGCTTTGAGCTCTGGCCTGTTCAGTTGAGAGTGCAGCATGGGCCACTGCACCCAGCTGGGTCATGTTATTGATGTGAGGCCTAGTGCTTTCAACTTGACAAGACCTGGAATCACCTGGGAGACAAGCCTCCAGGCACATCTATGAGAGATTATTGAGTATCACTGGGCATGCCTGTGAGGGATTATGTTGATTAAATTAATTGAGGCAGAAAGACCCATTGTAAAAAGTGGGCTTGAATCCTGAACTGTATAAAAAGAAGAAAGTGAGCTGAGTCCGTGCATTTATCATTCTCTGCTTCCTGACTATGGATGTGAGGTGACCAGTAGCTTCAGCTGCCATGGCTTCCCCATCATGGTGGACTGCGCCCTTGAACTGTGAGTCAAAATAAACCCTTTCTCTTTTGAGTTTCCTTTGACAGGATACTTTAAAATTTTATTTATTGATTGATTTTTATGTGTATGAGTATTTTGCCCATATGTATATAAGTATACTGCATGTGTGCAATGCCTGAGGTGGCCAGAAGAGGGTGTTGGATCCACTGGGAGTGGAGTTACAGATGGTTGTTACAGACTGTGCTGGAAACTGTACCTGGATCCTCCGCAAAGCAGTCAGTGCTCTTAACTGGTGAGCCATCTCTCCAGCCTCTTATTTATTCATCTACCTACCTATCTATCTATTTATTTATTTATTTATTATGTGAGAGAGCTGTGAAATGGGAGAAGGGGAGGCCCTTGTGTGCCATAGCACACACGTGGAGGTCAAAGCAAAACTTTTGGTGGAGTTGGTTCTCTCCTTCTACATTTATGTGGGACCCAGGGATTGAATTCAGGCTCAGGCTTGTGTGGCAGGCACTTTATCCACTGGGCCATTTTCCCAGGCCACCTTGTCAGAATATTTATCATAGCGATAGGAGCATAAACTAAGACAGAAAGTTGGTACAGAGAAATGAAGCCATTGCTGTGATAAACTTGGCCATGTGGTTCTTAACTTTTGGAACTGGTTTGTGGGAGGAATGTGGAAAGTTTTGAAGTTTGGGATGTAAAAAGCCCTTGCATGGTGAAAGCAGAGCTTAATGAGCCACTCTGGTGGGAGCTTGGAAGACAGGAATGCTGAGAGAAATCTGGACAGTGGAGACCTGGTTCTGAGGTTCCAGATGGGAATATGGGCTCTGTCAGGAACTGGGCTTCAGGTCATTCATGTGATATTTGGCTCAGAGTCTGACTTCATTCTGCCTATGTCCTGAAAACTTGAGTGAAGTTGAGTTTAAAGATAATGAGCCAGTTTATTTGACAGAGAAAATTTTAAGGACAAGAAGGAATTCAGGCTGGAGCTGAGAACGCAACTAAAATTGTTAAGAGAATAGCACTGCTGAAGAGAAACCTGGCCTGCACGGGGACAACAGCAACAGGAAAGCTGTCCTGAGGGCAAAACCTCACACAGCAGAGGCTACATCCTGAACGAACAGCAGAGCCTGGTAGCAATACCCAAGCTCTTTGCAGACATGAAAGGCGCAAGATTGGGGGAGTCATGAGGTCTTGCGCCATTCTTTCGCAGAGCAGCTGAGGCCAGGTAATTTGTGGCAGGGTTACAGGCCCTGTGAGTCAACTGTGTGAAATTGTGAAGGTGCAGTGGAGACTACAGGATATTGCAGATGCCATAAATGAGGGAAGTCTGCTAAGAAAAGCTGCGTACAGAAAATGCGTGTGCTACAGGCAGCAGAGATGGAGGGGTGGTATTGTCTAGTCCCTTAAGAGCCCAGATGATTTCATTAGGAGCCCCATGGGCCAGACATGGAACTGCAGGATTTGGCGTTTGCCTTATGGATTTTGATCTTTGGACTGATCATCCCTTGCTATGCCCTGATTCTTCTTTGATTAGGAATATATACTCTGTGCCATTATGTGTTGCAAGTACGTAACTTGTTTTTTATTGTATAGAAATTCACACTTAAGAGATCGCTTTAGGCCTCCAGTGACACTCAGACTTTGGACTTCTAAAAAGGTGTTGAAATTGTTAAAGACTGAGAGCTTTTGAAGTTGACCTAAAATTGTATTTTACTTGTTTGTGTGTGTACGAGTATATGGCTGGCATGTGTGTAAGTGCACCTGCACTGTGTAGTGCCCTTGGAGGTCAGAAGAGGGTGTCGGAGCCCCTGGAACTGGAGTTACAGACAGTTGTTAGTTGACACGTGGGTGCTGGAACTTGAACCTGGACCTGGGTCTTCTTCAGGAGCAGCCAGTGCTCTTAACCACCAAGTCATCTCTCCAGCCCCAAATTAATTTTTTTTTTTTGCATTATAAGATGAGATTATGGAAAGTTATGATTTAAAAGTGGTATGTTTGAGCTGGGTGTGGTGGCAAATGCCTTTAATCCCAGCACTAGGAAGCGGGAGGCAGAGGCAGGCAGATCTCTGTGAGTTCCAGGCCAGCATGGTCTACATACATAGAGAGATTGTTTCACACACACAGAGACAGACACAAAAGATGCATTTAAATGTCAACTTGACCAGTGGTGGGGTTGTGATGATTAGTGTTGTCAACTTGTCAGTGATCCAAAATCACTTCAGCGGCAAGGCTCCAGGCACATCTGTGGGTGATTATTTAGTCTCTCTGGGCATGCCTGTAAGGGATTGAGTACATTGAGATGGGAAGACCCACACTGAAAGAGGGCCTGGGTCCTGGGCTGTATATGAAGGAGAATATGGGCTGGAGAGATGGCTCAGGAGTTAAGAGCAGTGGCTACTCTTGTAGAGGACCCGGGTTCAATTCCCATGGTGGCTAAAAACCATCCTTTACTCCAGTTCCAGGGGAATCTGATGCCCTATTTTGACTTCTGAGGACATTCATTGCATGACATGAGTGCATGTACATATATGCAGGCAAAACACTCATACACATAAAATAAAAATAATTTTAAAAATTAATAAAAAAGGGAGAACATGAGCTGAGCACAAGGATTCATCAGTCTCTGTTTCCTGACTAGGGAAGTGATCAGACCGGATGCTTCAGGCTCCTGCTGCCTTGGCTTCCCCTCCATGGTGGACTGTGCTTTGAACTGTGGGTTGAAACTTTTCTCCCTTGAGTTGTTTTTGTCAGGGTATTATTATCACAGCAACAGGAAAAGAAACTAAGATGGGATTTAAGTGCTACTCACTCGCTCACTGGGTAGGACCTTGCACCTAGAGAAAATGTAGGGTATTGAGGTGGGTGCTCTGTCTGAGGAGAGTCGGCACACTTATCTGACCATCAACAGTGTCCCTAGTCATAGTGTTGGAGCAGCTGGATGAGGAACAGGACCTGTTGCCTATTTAAGTTGGTGAGTGGTGGGGAGACCAGAGAATCCAGTGGAGGGGTGGGTAAAGGCAGGGGCCTCTGGATGGAGCACTTGGTCGTCTGTTGGGCTTGTTCTGCTCCAGCTTTGCCGCCTCTTGTTTATCTTTGAACACATGGCTTTCGTGGGTTCTGCTGAACTATTCCGCTCTGACTGCCCAGTCAGCCTCCTCTCTTACCATTCCGTGCTCCCCTAACGCTGTCTGAGGTCCCTGACCACACTAGCACATGAGCCCCTG
The DNA here is from genome assembly GCA_035773235.1 of Eospalax fontanierii. Classification (NCBI taxonomy): domain Eukaryota; kingdom Metazoa; phylum Chordata; class Mammalia; order Rodentia; family Spalacidae; genus Eospalax; species Eospalax fontanierii. Next base: position 62,119,047 of record CM069535.1, on the reverse strand, counting down.
CCCTCAGATCTGGCGCTGCCCTCAATTCTCCTTGTTGCACGTCTGGCCCTTTGCGTCTAGGTGAAGCCCTTCTCTCCTGGCTCAGTTACCTGCTGTATCCTCACTCCTAGCAATCCTGCTTGGCAGACAGTGCAGTGCTGACAGTCTGTTGGAAGATAGGCCATCTTGGCTTGCAGATCTGAGCTTTCAGAAGTGGAGGAGCGTGTCTTGCACCTGATGCCCTAATGCCCAGTACAGGGCCAGGTATGAAGGCTGTGACCAATTCTTGTATTGATGATTTGCTTTGCAGAAGGTTTAAAGGTTTAAGTGTCAAACCGGAAGCAAGCATTCAAAGAAGGTGAGGGGAGATGGACCACAAGCAGCCAAACTGCCTCAAGGAAAGAAGGGGCGGATCTCCCAATGGCACCGATATGTAGCTGTTTCAACATGAAGGAGACATCAGTCCAAACCTCAGACCCAGACTGCAGGAGTCCTGAATCTTTCAGAGCCTTTCTGGGCAGCGGTCCTCGTGCTGTGGTTGCGGTTATGAAGACATGAGGGAAGGGCATCTGGGTTTGTGTGGAGGCTTCAGGCCCAAAGAGTTTCTACTCTAGAGAGCTGGTGGAGCCTGGGGACGGGCTCTGTAGGATAGGCCCATGGTTCCTGGAAGAGTGAAACAGGGGCAAGGCAATCCCAGTCCCATCCATAGGAGCTGCTGTCACCCTCACCAGCAGCAATCAACAAACGGGACTTTTTGTCAGCAACTGCAAGACTGCTACAAACTATAAATGCTCCTGTAAGGGGGCATGGTGGAGGAAGGTCAGATAGAGTCCTTGACATTCCTGATCTGTCCCAGAAGACAACAGAAAGGGACATGACTCACCAGGAACTCCATCAGAAAGGCTCCTGTTTATGAGAGTCACACATCAGGAAATAACTGCTGGGTGCCCAGGAAACAGGGATCCAGGATCTGGGGCTGTGCTGTAGCTCATCTTGGTCTCTGGGGGACCATGGATAGCTCCTGCAGCCCTGGTAGCTCACAGTGTCTCTCAGTCCCTCCTCCCTCACAGATCCTGAGCCAGCCTTTCTCCTGAGTGAGCCTGGAGTGAGCCTGTCCTAGAGTCCAGCCTCCACCCTGCCAGTCTTCTAGAAGCTCATGAATCCTGATGCCTCTATGCAGACCCAGGCGCTCCCCGCTCCGTCTCCACAGCCTCAGCTGCTGCACAAGGACAGCTGCCCTGGAAGACTGGAAGATTCGGGGATTTCTGCGTGCAGTAGGTCGACACAGTATGTGGCACACGGTGGCCTCCGGTGCTGCTCCAGAGGCTGTGCCTGCCCAGGCCCTTCCTCATGCTCGCCCCCTGCTTCCTGGGTCTCACTGTCTTTTCATGTCCCCTTCTCTATCCTCCGTGAAGAGCAAGGAGGGCAGGGTGGCACACAGACCTGGGATTCTGGAATTTTCTAGTTTTTTTTTTTTAATTATTATTTTTTTGTTTCTCTTGGTGGTACTGGGGATAGAACTTGGGGCCTTATACATGGTAGGCAAGGGCTTTGCCACAGTCACACTGCTATCCCTTAACAGACCTTGGATCCCAATTTTTTTAATGTAACCTGGGGCCAGTCACTTCACCTCTGAGGACTGTTTTCATATGTGAATGGGGAGAAAGAGGTTGTGGTAAAGATTCAGTGAGGTAGGCCCAGGCACTACAGGTGGGCACAGGGCAGGAAGCTTAATATACAGATCCCATCTGGTTACCTTCACCCCTGGATCCCTAACAGTGTTTCCCCTGCCCTCTGATTATAGCGAGCACTGTAGTGGTCGTGAACTTCAGTGAGGACTAGTGTGGAACTGCTGCTGGGCAAGGGACCAAGGCCAGGTGCTGGCCCACCTCAACTTCCACAGCTTTGGAAAGGAAGCACCAGCTCCCTTGAGTGCAAGGCCAAGGGACAGGTAAGATCAAGATGTGTACTCCAGGGTCTGGCTTTCTGAGTGGTCTCAGAACAGATTTAAACAGTGAATTAGAAAGCAGTAGGATTCTCAGCACTCAAATCTGTGTGGCAATAGGGGGTCAACCCTGAAGGAAAAGGCAGTTTGAGAGCAGGAAGAGACAGGTTCAAGGAGGCTGAAGCAGTGAGATCTGTGCCCTTTGCTTTCTCCCTGGCCTTGGCTACCTCAATGCCAACTCTCTTGATCCTTGCACCTTCTCATCCCAAGAAGCCAGGGAGCCACGTGGTGTTGGCAGAGAGGGTGAGCCATGGAAGCCAGACTACATGCCTCTCCCCGGGATACTCTGGGCCCTCTTCATTGGTCCCACCCCATAGGCACACCCTGAGCCAAGGACAGGACACAGAACACAGGCATTCATGCCTGTGCCTTTTCTAACCCCTCAGTGTCAAAGTTAGTATCTGGCTCCAAATGTAGCAGGGAATGTGCCAAAACCCTTCTCCGGCCCAGGGAAGGTTCAGAGACGCACACAGACCAGACTTCCTTCTCTGGTTTTATGTATGTGTAAGCAAGCCCAACCACTTAGGGCCCTCAGTTCTCTAGCTTTGGCCTTGATCTATTAGCCAGCTTTCTGCATGAGACTGCTCACTGCTTTCTGTACATGAATTAAATATATTCTCTGTCTTTCCTCTGAGTCACAGGACATTCACAGTCAGTGGGGGCAGGGAGAGGAGCTGGGGAGAACCCAGGCTCCAGAAGTTGGGCTGGGTCTGGAGCCTGTGGAGGAAGCTGGGATTTGGTCTCTGTTCAGCCTATGCTTTTCAAGTTCAGTCCTGTGTTAAGACCCTGGAATATGAGCGCATTCCACAGAGGGATACCTCCTCTGGGGGATCCAGGTCCCAGGGGTTGTGGCTGCCAGGATTAAACCTGCTACATCTCACTCTCTCCAGCCCAGGCTACAATGCTGACACCCCTTCCTCTCATGACCACCCTCTGCTGGCATCAGGGTCAGGTGGATAGGGCCACGGGGCGAGAAAGGAGGTGAGGGGTGGGGAGAGGCTGTGCCAACCCCGAGGATCCAAGGTCTGCCTGGTAGCCATGTCAAGGTGACCTTGCATATCTGGGTGCCCGTCTCAGGGACTTATCAGCCCTCAGGGATGATAATACCCACAGGAGTAGCTCTTGGGGGGAAAAGGACAAGTCGGAGCAAGGTCAGGGCTCCAAGGGCAGTATAACTCTGCCACCTGCCATTTTAAGGCAACGCTTTCCAGACTGGGAGAGGTGGCTAAGGTGGCAGGGGTGCAGCTAGCAGTGCCAGGCCACCTACAGATGCAGCTGGCCACGGGCAGCATGCTGGTGCTGCTCAGCCTCGGTTCAAACCAGAGGGCACATGGGGCCTCTGGCAAGGAGAGGCCACACACAGTGGGAGTGGGGACAAGGCAGGCTACTCGTCTGTCTGCTATTCCAGGGATGTCTGTCTTGTGAGAGAGACTGGTACACACTGGGGCACCCAGAATTCCAGGAAGGTGAAATGTGTCTCTGAGGGACAAGAAAGGTATCTGTCGAGCTGGTGAGTCAAGCATTCCCCCACATTCTCCTGTCCACGCTGGTACCTCATCATTTCATCCTTGTCCCTTGCCTCCTCTCAGGGAAGCAGCTCACACCCCATCCCACAGTGGGTGACAAAGGGGTTGTGTCAAGGTAGAGGCCATTATGGAGGTTTGTGGGACGCAGGGAAATGAAACAACTGCAACCAGCAGGGCTACCAGAGGTCCTCACGGCTAGTTGCTGGCTCCGATGGCTGTACAGGCCCCGTGCTTCCTGAATTTATGTTCCATGTGGCCTCTTGTCTTTTGTGCAGAGCAGGATGGGCACAGCTCAGAAGATGCTCTGCCGCCGACCCTTCCCTCGCCCTGGAGAACAGAGGACAATAGAAAGGACTGAGGGAAGAGGCTCAAGATCAGAAGGATATTGGTCCTCCACGTGCTCTGATTCAGTGAGCAAGGGCATGCACTTGGGTTCTCATCTCATCTCTGCTGCTTGTGAGCTGCATGAAATTGTGACTTAACCTTCAGGAGTCTCAGTTTGCTGACTATGGGGAACATTAATAACACCAACCCACAGGGTGTTTTAAGGACTGAATGAGACAGTTAATACATGGGAAGCACTGTCAGGACTGAGGTCATCAGCTGTGCTAGGGACAAAGTTCAGTTCTCCTGGGATGCAAACTGGCCAGAGAGCTCAAAGTCTTCCTAGAGAGAGCATCAGGGCTACGGTAAAAGGCGGTATTCATCTGGGTGGGAGGGACCTTTTTAAGGAAGGTGGAGTGTGCTGACTCCCTATCCCAAGGACAGGTTGTTGGGCACATCTCTGTTCCTCATAGGAGAGGCCCCACTTCGGAGGGCTGCTCTGCCTGGGCTGCCTTTAGCAGGAGTAGGAGAGCCATGTGGCCCTACCTGGATGCTGGAAGACTAGACCACGGTAGCCTGGGTCCTTCTGGAGCTGGATCTCCTTCAAGGAGAAGATGGAGGCAGCTGGGTGAGAGAAAAGGGGTTAGGCCTAGCTGGAGCCGCTCTGCTCCTAGACCTCCTACCCCAGCCCCACGACATTCACAGAGCTGGCACACCCTCTAACCGACTAGACCTCCTACCTACGACATTCACAGAGCTGGCACACCCTCTAACCGACTAGACCTCCTACCCACGACATTCACAGAGCTGGAACACCCTCTAACTGAGACTGGTCCTGAAAGACTAGCATCTCAGACGGAGTCCACCCCCTTGTCTGTAAAGGAGAGCCCCTGTGTCCAAGACTACTGGGGCTGGGCCCAAGGTTCCAGCCTCTGTTCTAGTCCTCACCCACACCCACTGCCCTCCTTCCCTGGTCCTGGGCTGGCCTCGCTCCCTCAGACACTTACTGTCATGGAGCTGGTGCACACGTTCTCCCAGGGACCGGAAGTAGGGGTGACTGAGGGCGGCCTCTGCGGACATGCGACTCTTGGATTCGTACTGTAAGGCACAGGGTGAGTTATGGGGCCCTGTTGGAGACCCCTCTAAGAAGTGGAACTCCTACACTAAGTTGGATGACCAAGATGGGAAAAGCCCCACCTGACCCCACCCAGGCAGACTCAGGCCTCAACCCCTTAGGGTTCAGGTACCAGAAAAAAACCTGATTTTAGGCACTTCAGGGGAGTGATTGCCTCTTGGGTTGGCACACCATGGGAAATCCACGGTAATGTTAATAACTGCCCTTGATCTGAGTTTGCTTTCAAGAAAGCAGGCTCTGTAGAGTTCCCATAATCTCAGTGTATTCTGACCATCTTTTAAAGGGTGAATTGATATCCACCACGCAGTTAAGGAAATTGAGCCATAGGTCCTCAGGAAATGTCTGATGCTACTCGATCAGTGAGTGGGTCTGAAAGAGACCTTGGGTGCCAAGCACACATTCAAAGGCTGAATTCAAAGGCCCAGTTGTCCTCCTGGGCCTTGGGGTAGCAAGCAGTGTTGGAACTAAGGGTCTAGCTTTCTTTGATTGTCTCTGCCTGGGTAGGATGGGAAGAAACTTACTAGGAGAAGGCTGGTCAGGAGGTTGATGCCTTCAGTATCCAACCTGCAAGGAAGAGGCGCAGCCAGGGCAGACTGGGGACCCAGCCTTTGGGCCTGAGATCACAAAAGAGGCAAGGGGCGGGGCGAGGGGAGCTACCTGGGGGCGTGATTGAGCAGGGGCTGCGGCAGGTACGGTGGGAAGTTATAGGCTCGAAACTCAGAGAGGGCAGTCACACCAGGCCATGTCTCTTCTGTAGGAGTCCCTGGAGACAGAAGATGGGTTGGGGAGCATGGGTGAAGGGCCGGATATGGAGACGAGACGATGGAGGCTGCAAAGAGTAGTCCCCACCCTGCCCAGTCCCTCGGTGCTCCTGGGCTGGACAGAGTTCTTCTGCCCCCTGGCGGCAAGAAGGGTGCTGCAGAAACTGACCTAGGAGGCGGAAGATGAGGTGCAGCTCCTCCTTGACTGTGGAGCCTGGGAAGAGAGGCCTCCCCGTGGCCATCTCATAGTGGATACAGCCCACGCCCCTGCGGAGGCCAGAGAGGGTGAGGTCAGGGAGGGAAGCCACCTTTCGTAAGTCTGCTCAAAGAAATGCTAAAACAATCCTGAGGGATCACAGCTAGGCCTTGAGGTGGCCCAAGACAGCAGAGGTTCTTAGAGCTAACCAGGCCCCCATGACAGCACCTTTCTGTCAGCTACCTGGGTCCCCTTAACTCTGCTGGAAGCACGATGACGCGTACTCTCCCTCCTAGGGAGCCTTGGGGCTCAGACAGAAACCCGTGTGGGCTTTAAATTTGAGCAGGTTTTCATTTTACACCAAATCATGCATTTGTCAATTTTAAAAAATTATGTGCATTAGTGTTTTGCCTGAATGTGTCCAAGTGCACCTGTGTTGTGCAATGCCCACAGAGGCCAGAAGAGGGTGTTGGATCGCCTGGAACTGGAATTACAAATGGTTCTTAGCCACCATGTAGGTGCTGGGAACTGAACCTGGGTCTTCTACAAGAGTAGCCAGTGCTTTTAACTGCTGAGCCATCACTCCAGCGCCCATAATTGTCAATGTTGAACAATAAAATATATAGCACTTTCAGAATGTTCCCTAGGGCTGATTCTTGGGGGAAGGCTCATCTACTTACTCTGGAGGCCTCTTGCATCCTCAGATAACTCCCACCCTATCCCTGGGGAAGTATTTCAGAAGTACAGTGGTAGAAGATTCATAAGCTGGGAGACCCTGATCTAGTTCGGACTCATTTGTTAAATGCAGGGAGCCATGGAACTGTGAATGTCAGGTGGCTCTTTCTGGAAAGTCTAGGGGTAATGGACGGCCTCTCTTACTTCCCTGGGCTGCTCACCACATGTCAATGGGGGTGGAGTACTCTGTAGATCCCAGCAGCACATCTGGGGGCCTGTACCAGAGGGTCACCACCTCATTGGAATAGGTCTTTGTGGGCACTGACTTGGCTCGGGCCAGGCCTAGAAACAGACATGTTGCTGAACCTCTGCTCAAGGGTGTTGCAGGGTCAGGCGTTCAACCCTCCCCTCCTGGGGTGGCTGTGCACCGGGGACATCAGGCCCACCTGCCACCCTGGCCCTGGCATCAGCCTCACCAAAGTCAGCCAGCTTCAGCTCGCCCCTCTCATTGATGAGCAGGTTCTGGGGTTTCAGGTCCCGGTGTAGGATCTTACGGCGGTGGCAGTAGGCCAGGCCCCGGAGCAGCTGGAACATGAAAATCTGAGAAGAAGGCAGAAAGGAGAAGCATGGGAACTAGGTCCTATAGGGGAGACCCTAGCCCTCAGCCTCAGTCTGGGCGGGAATGAAGGATCAGCACAAGGAAGGGCCCCTGGGTCTGCTGCCCAGCCTGCAATCCACCTGGACCCTGTGCACACCAGAGACTCCAATATGGAGGGCAGGCAGTGAGTGTATGGAGACTGGAGTGGTCTCTAGCTGTGAGGCAGGGGCGCGTAGTGGGCAGGGGTCCAATGGGTGGGGCTGGATGGACTTGATTCTTAAACACCAGAACAGGTCATCAGCCCTCTTTGCTTCTTGGAGGCCTCTCTTCGCTCTGGCAGGTAACTCATGCCTGATGCTCAGGGTTAGAGAGGGGTTTGTATTAACAGCATAGCTGGAAAGTAAGTCTATGTTCTTGGGCTAAGGTGTTCAGGTGGCTGCGTGGAGTGGCTTTCCCCTCCTTCCTGCACTTGAAGCTCTGAGCAACCTCAGCACCTGGGGCCCTGGCAGCAAGAGGAGTGTCTCACACTGGGCTTTAGGGCAGATGGCTGTCAGGATAAGTCAGGTCGCTACCCAGGAGGCCCTCACCTTGACATTGTGCATGCTCATGAGGCTTCCACAGTGGTCCAGATATTGCTTCAGGTCACTGTCCTGGAACAGAGAGACTGACTCAGTCCTGTCCTGCCATGTTCCCTGCCTGGCTAGTGGTCCAGACCAACTGAGAGGAAGCCCTTCTGCAGGCTGGGCCCAAGCCTGATAGTGGGACAGACCCCTGGCTCTGGATTCTTGCCCACTTCTGTGTGGGGGCATCTGAGAGCTCAATGGGCAGACCAAGGCTTGAGTCGTTCCCTTAGCTCCTCCTTCCTCAGCCACCACAGCCCCAGCTCAACTCACCAAGTACTCAAACACCAAGGTGAGGGACCGTTCTGTGTGGATGAGGTCATGCAGGGTCACAATATTGGCGTGTTTCAGGTCCTTCAGCAGAGACACTGGGGAGACAGGCCTACCTGGGTCCTCAGGCTTACCAGTACCTCCCACGATCCCATCCTGGGGTCAGCAATGACCCTCCACTCGGGCTCCCATCAGGTGCCTGGGAGCTCCTCCTCCCAGTGACCCAGGGGTTGTGTGAAGCCTGGAATACTGTACCCTCTCGAATGGCAGTGCAAGGTGCCCCCTCCTCATGCTCCAGCCGAATCTCCTTCAGGGCCACTAGGTTCTCTGTTAGCTTGCTACGTCCCTTGAAGACAGTGGCATAGGTGCCCTAGGATAGAGCACCCCAGGTCAGTTCCAGGAGCACCCTGCTCCTGTTCCCCTTCCGGTCCTCCCCCTTGGGTTGGGATTCAAAGCGGGCACCCTGCTTCCTTTTCCCTCTGCTGAAATTCTGTTTTCTCCGTCTACTTCCTCTGTGAAGTACCCTTAACAGCTTCCTCGTCAGAATGGACCCTTCCTCCATTCCCAGCGCACTGAGCACACCTCTATAGCACAACGTTGTTCTCAGGTCTTGCTGATGTGACTCCTTGAGGGACAGGTCCTTCTTCCTTTCTACAAACATGCACCCACCTAAGTCACTAAGAAGCCTGACACAGAGATACAGGTTCAGTTCAGAAACACTGCCCTTGCTGTGTACCAGGCACTAAGAACTGTACACAAGCTTATTCAAGTAACCCACAATACTCCTATGTAGAATACTTTCATCATTTGACTGAGGCACAGAGAGGCCATGGAATGTGCTAAGGTCACAAAGCTAGTAAATAGTGGGGTTGGAGTCAAATTTAGGCTGTAAGCACTTGAAGGAGAAAAAAGACTAGATTCTGCCCAGAGATCTCTGTCTTCAAGGTGTGTCGTTCAGGATCAGGGGCCATTACAAGAGCTGCTGAAGGCTGGGTCAGCTGTCTGGCTCAGACAGTGTGATTCTGAGGATCAGGAGCTATGAAGGGGCCAGCCTCTTACCTCTCCCAGTTTGTCCAGTTTCACATATGTTTCCAGTTTCCCGAAGCCAATATCTGACTGGGAAGAAGACACAGGAAACTGTAAAATTCAAAGCCCCAGCACATACCTACATCACAGCTCCCCTTAAGCCCCAAAGAGGGAAGGAAGTGAGAACCCACTGTGTGGAGAGGAACTGAGGCTGGCTACAGTGAGGATAGCCTTAAATCCTTCCTCTTAACCCTATGAAAATGGGGGGACCCCTGAAAGCAGGAGTGCCTTCCTCCATGAACCTGGATGTCAGCCAGGGGTTGCAGCGACTGATTACCTCTCTCTTGCTCAAGTTACCGGCTCTTCCAGGACAAGCCTGTCTTCCTCCGTTATTTGAGTGTCTGCCTCAGACTCCACCTCCCTAGTCTCCCATCAGTCCACCTCTTCTGAGACTCAGGACAGGACGAGATAGATCCCTGAGTCCCCACATGTCCGCCAGAGAGGCTGAATGTGCAGGTGTCCAGAGTGGGGCCCAGAACTTCCCAGCAGGCAGCCAGGACCTCAAAGTGCAGGCCAGGTGCTCTGTTGGGCTTCTTGTTTCTTTCTTGGGTTGATTTGTTTGTTTGTTTGTTTGTTTGTTTGTTTTTTTGAGACAGGGTTTCAAAATGTAGACTTGGCTGGCCTGGAACTCACTGTACAGCCCAGGCTGGCTTTGAATGTTTGTCAATCCAGCTTCATCAGCTTCCAAGGAATGCTAGGAATACAGGAGTGAGCAACAACACTAGTCTATGGGCCTTAACTTGGGAGAACTAGGGCTCAGAGGGGTCTTCCTTGGCTCCATACACAGGAAGATCTAGGGAATGCTTGCTGACTTACAAAGACCATTTATTGGAATCCACTGAGGCCAGCAGGTGGCACCAGAGGCACAGAAATCTTTCTGGAAACCACTATAGACCTCAGCCTGGACAGGCAAGGTCAGTCTCACTGACCATGCTGGTGTCCCACCCTCAGTGACCCTGAACCCTCCAGAGACTCACCAGGGAGGCACGGCGGGACATGCGGTTGAGTGGCTTGCATAGCCCTGGGCTTTCCAGCTGGATCTTCTGCAGGAATTCTGGGGGTAGGCGGATATCCATAGGCAGAGACAACCTCTTGTTGAGGTCCTGAGGAGGCAGATGGAATGGGAACCCATGTTGGGTTCAGAAGGTCCTCGCCACTTACTCTGGGACTGTCTGTTTATGTAGAGTAGGGCCAGGCCACAAGCTGTGATCCCAGTTTCACAGCTACACAAAGGGTACACGTATGTGAATCCTCAGCGATTACTCAGTAACCTAGGGAGGTGTCCTCCCTTCTGGGCCACAGTAGAACTAGAACATGAATCTCATGCCTCCATAGACAATGTAATTTTGTAAGCACATTTTTCCTACATTTGGCAAAGATATGTGGGTTAAAAGAACAACAGTCAAGTTGTCTAACCTTTGCAATGTTCCAGAAATGTTCTAAGCACTTGGCATATACTCTCATTTAATCCCCTCAGTAACTTGCTCCAAGTCACAGAGTTAATTAATAGCAGGGCTGAGATTTGAACCCTCAGTGACTGGCTCTACAGGAACTACCCTGCTGTATATGTAGCTGCGAGTATGTTCTGATCTTCGGAGCTGGGAAGGGGTACGCTCACCTCCATGGAGAAGCGGCGTTGGCTCTGCCTTCGTTGATATTGTATATCAGGGGACAGCTGGCCAGGCTCATCCCCACCATCTGTGGGGGAGAGCATGCTGGGTTACAGGACAGAGTGGTGGGCTGAGGTCAGACAGGCATCAGCCCCTGCCTCCCACCCTGAAGTCTGCTGACATCACAGAGCGCCCCACCACCCTCTCCCTACAGCACTAGTTTCACAGACAGTGGGAAAGTACTGGGTGACCTGACCCGCACCCTCATTCCTCTGGGTGTGAAGCTGGTTGAACTGCTCAGTGAACTCAGCCAAGGATTCCTCAATGGTCTCTGGGCGGGGCACTGACAGGGAGAACCTGCGCTTGAAGTTCTTCATCTTATTCATGGTCAGCAGGGTCCAGTGGTGGGTCCTGGGACAGAGGACAGAGACAAGGGGATGCAGCCACTCTTCATCCATGACAGCCAAGCTGTGATCTTCCCAACAGGCTCTGCACATGGCAATTTGGGTCATCCTGACCAGAATCCCAGCTTGCTCCATGACGATAGGATCTAACCCTGTTCCTTCCTCCAATGACTTTCAGCCATACCCTCCCTTGCCAGGCACAGCACCAATGGGTACTAGCTAGAGGTTTGCAAGAGGTCTATCCAGACATTCAGCCTTCAGCTGCTAAGGGTCTGGAGATTTCTGGCACAGTATATCAGAAATGGATGGGCCTCAGGTCAGCAGCTCTTTCTCAAAGTGTCAGGAGTCTTCCTGGTTGATGCCTACTGGCCCCTCATCAACATGTTCTAAAGTCTATGACACCTGATACTGACATGGCAATGTCCTCATGGTTTGCTATGAATCCCCAGGAACCAGGAAAAGACAGGAAGGAAACAGAGAGGGCAAGGGCATGGGAGCCTGCCCAGTCCCAGCTCTGCTCCAACCAGTGTGGAAGTCAGGAGCTGCATGGGAAACTCAGATCTGGGAAGGAAGCTTGGGCTGCTGGCTCCTCCCAAACCACAGTCCCCTGAGCAGGCTGAGGATACTGGGGCGGACTGCTAGGCCTCTGCGTGCTAGCCTCCTGATGACACTTATGTGACTGCTTCTTCCCGCAGGCTTTGATGATGCAAGATCCGGCTATCTTGCCCTGCCCTTGCCCCGCCATGGCTTCCTACATGCCCAGTGCTGCCATACCCCCATCCCACGGGACTCTATACTGCAGAGACCAGAGCCACACAACCCCTGTAGCTCCCACACTGGCCAGAAAGGCACCGGGGCCAACCCTGTGATGGGAGGGGCCACCTGCATTCTTTCTCAGGCCTACCCATAACCCACTTCTGGAGGATGCTCTGGCCTACCACTGGCCAGCACCCAGTTGCCAAGGCAACCAGGCCCTTCCTGAATCCTCCTGGTTTAAAGAATTATGGGTCAGTAACATGTTTGTTTTGCTTAATGATCACACCCTCTGTCTTCAGTCAGCTTGAAAAAGGGTCCCCTCCCTAGCCCAGCACTCCTGGCTGCCTCCAAATGCAGCTGCACTGGGCCCCCAGGCTCTCCTGAGCCAAGGCAGTGCCTTTCCAAGCTGAAGACTCAGTTCTGCACTGCCAGCTAAGCCCACTTCTACTGGGGAGCCTGAAGTGGCGTGGCACTCCAAGGGCAAGCATCTCCTTTGTGCGGCATGGAACCGGGCCTGGGGTTACAGTGACTAAATGTGGTCTCTGTTCCCAAGGAATTCAGGCTGACGGTGGCATACTACTGAGGGCCCCTGAGAACCCTTCTCAGTTTCCTTGCCTCGCCCCCACCCTCAGGTCAGCCCTGGATTTCTACTCATCTCATTGCTGCCAGCTGGTCTCGCCTACTCCCTGTGCGTGTCACAGGCCTGCCATCTTGCAGGACTCTCAGACAGAAAGTTCCCAGAGAACAGCCACCCTACCACACACCCTTGTGAATAGAAACCAGCCAACAGAACCCACAGGAGTTTTGTGAGAGTAACAGGACAGTATGTGTAGGGCACAACGCAGGATGGTTAGCCAGGTCACCTGCTATGAGGAATAGAGGAATGGCTCCCGTGGGCATGGCGCTCTGCTCTGGCTAGTCGTGAGACCAGATTCTGCCCAGCATCTGGAAAGAACCTGCCTACCTGGAGACAGATTACCATTGGCTGCAATCGGGACCCCACCCCATAGGGCCATTGGCTATCCAGACCTATAAGACCCTTTGCACTTCCTCGAATAAGCGAGCTTGCAGCGCCATCCGTGTGCTTCTACTCAGCTCCCAGAGTCTGTGTCTTAACTCTGCGCCTACTCACCCCCCCAGCGGAGACCGTTTGTCCCACTCAGTCTGGCACCGAGCACAGGGACCCCCAACAAGTATGGGCTCCCATAACAAGAAGAGTCAGATATATCCTGGTAACTCTCATTTACTAGCAAGACAGGAGAGGCGATTCCTGTGTGTACACATCCATTGTTGTATAGGCTAGCTGAATACTGGCATGACTACGGGACACTAGAAAATACTCAAACTGCAGGTTCTGGAACTGAGACCTAGAAAAATGCTTGGGATTGAATCCAGGGCCTTTCATGTACTAAGTAAGGAAAATGCCTCTTCCTCCTCCAAGATTTTTTATGCATGCGTGTGTGTGTGTGTGTGTGTGTGTGTGTGTGTATGTGTGTGTGGGTAGGCCACACGTGTGCAGGTCCCCCTGGAGGCCAGAGAGGAGGTGGATCCTTTGGAGCATAAGTTACAGGTAGTTGTGAGCCACTGGAAATGGGGGCTGGGAATCAACTTGGGTCCTCTGCAAGAGCAGCCAGGTCTCTTAACTTCAAGTCATTTCTCCAGCCCCTTACCCTTACCCTTCTTCTTTTTTTTTTTTTTCCAACTTTAACTCCTCCTCTTCCTCCTCTTCCTTCTCACCTTCTGCAATGGGGTATTTCAGTGTAGCCCTGGCTAGCTTCAAATGATCAATCTTCCTGGCTAAATCTCTTCAGTGATGGGATTACAAGCATACCAACCACAACATACAGAAGACACATTTTTAATGAGTGTCTCTCCAGTGATCTGTGTGTAGAGCCATAGTTGGTAGCATCTAGGGTCCAGGACTAATTGTCCCTCATCATTTCCAGACTGCCATCTGGGTCAGGTCGGGAGCCCTCAGAGCTGTGGAGGGTGCCGGAAGGGGACCTGCTCTGTCAGGGGAACGTTCACACATCTACATTGCCAAGCTTATGCCCTAGGAGTGATCCAGGGTGGGTGGGGGCAGAGTCATCTGAGAGGGATGGGGGACAGTCACAGTCACCTCAGGGGACATGGGACATGACCACAGCCATCTGAGGGGTTGGCGGTCAGCCACAGCTATCCGAGTGGACATGGAGGGGTGACCACAGCCATTCAAAGGGGTGTGAGAGACACATGCATTTGGCTCTTTGTGGTCTCAGCCTTCCAGGAGGGACCAGCCTTGTCTAAAAGCAGAACTCTCCTATAAGGCCATTCAGCAGAGGGATTTATGGGATGGTGCAGTGTGTTGATGGCTCAGGAATCTCCCAGCAGCAGCCATAATTCACAGCATGCCTCTTACTGTAGAGGGGGTGGGGGTCTTGGGCACAGCCCCCAACTTCTTCAAGACAGAGGCCAACTCTGAGTCCTACCTGCTCTCTAGGGGTCAGTTAGGAACGAGGAACCACAGCTAACCTGGGGTGGGGTGGAGGGCAGGACAGGGAGGAAAATGGAATGGAGGCTCCAGGGTCAAGGTGTGACCTGCACAGTGGGTGTGGGTGGACTTATTGTATAGCAATGGGGACCAGCTGTTGGCTTGCTGGGGAAGAGGCCAAGAGGAAATGGCTGTCATTGCAGCATGAGGAATGGAGGTCAGATGGAGGGATGGACTTCCTGATGGTGACATGGGAGCAGGCAGCAGGAGTGGTGACCAGAGCAGAGAGTGGATGCTTCCCTCTGCTAGGGACAATTAGTGCATTGAACCCATCAGGGTCTTGGGTGTGACAGGGCAGTCGGGTCAGTGAATGGTTTGTTGTTCCCCAGCTCCAGACACAAGATGCTCTGTGATCCCTGCCTTGGGAGAATCAGCTCCTCAGATTTGGGGGCCTAGGCAGAAGGGGGATGGGAAAAGGGCCTGTCACCTTGGTGCTGTCTGCCCCTCATCTCCAACTGGGGACAGAAAGGCCCAGTGTGACCCAGACTGAGGCCCGCCCAGGGCCAGGCACAGTGTGGCCTTTGTCCCCAGGCAGAGAAGTCATCTGGGGCTGTCCCGTGCAACTGGTGCCAGGAGAAGTGTAGTGGGGTGCCACCCAGCAGGGCGGCACGGGGGAGGTCGTGGCAGAAGCCCCTCTAGAGCTGTGGGCTGGACAGGCAGACCCCAGAGACTTGTCCCCTACCCTTTGTCTTCTGTCCAGGTAAACCTTCCCTCCCTCCTCTCTGGGCAACACCAGCTGCCAGCACTTCCTGTTGGTGCCAGAGACAAGGGCGTCACGGGGCGGGGGGAGGAGCCAGACCCGTAGGAAGGATCCCTTGTCAGGAACCTGACTCTGCAAGATCGTGAGGAAGGCCAGGTTCTGAGGCCAGCGGACAGCAGGCAAGGAACGGAAGGTGTCTAGAGGAGGCTTCAGTCGCCCACAAGCTGGAGCGAGGATGGACCTGCTCAGATTCAGGCAGTAGCTTCCTGGTGGTCAGGTGCATGGGGGTGAGCACACTGTGCTTTCCTTTGAGCTGCGGTCCTTTCCCACCCTGTCCCCTCCATGGCCTAGGCAGCAAGTGCTGTTCTCTCCTGGGGTCTCCTCCTTCCCGATCCAATCAATAGCCAGATAAACCCAGGCCGAAGCCCGCGCTGCTCCTGCAGAGCTGCGTGACCACGGCGAGGGCTGCAGTCCCTCTGAGCCTCGGCTCATTCATCCAACAAGTATTTGTTGAACATCTACCAAAGCCTAGCACCATTGTAGGCACTGACAGCCCACAAGTGAGGGACTTGCCTTTGTACACTCTGCTCCCCACTACCCCAGGGCCAGAGATGTACAGATGCAAAGCAAGCCCTCAACCACCGAGCCACATTCCCACCAAGACTCAACCACCGAGCCACATTCCCACCAAGACTCAACCACCGAGCCACATTCCCACCAAGACTCAACCACCGAGCCACATTCCCACCAAGACTCAACCACCGAGCCACATTCCCACCAAGACTCAACCACTGAGCCACATTCCCACCAAGACTCAACCACTGAGCAACATTTCCACCTAGCCCGTGTGCCTTCTGATTGGGGGAAGGAGATACTGATTTAAAAAATAAACAAGGGAGGTTGGAAAGACGGCTCAGAGGTTAAGAGTACTGGCTACTCTTGCAGAGGATCTGGGTTCAATTCCCAGTGCCCACACGGTACCTAACAACTGTCCGTATCTCCAGTTCCAGGGGATCTGACATCCCTCTTCTGGCCCCTACGGGCATTGCATGACATGGGTGTACTTACCTCCAAGCAGACAAAACACTCATACACAAAATAAAAATACTAAAATAGATAAAAATAGATACATAATAAACAAAATAGACAGGATGGTAGACACCAACTAGTGCAATAAAGGAAAATTGATCAGGAAACAGAGATGGTGGGAAGGAAATGGCATTGAAAGTATAAACAGGGTGATGAGAAAGTGCTCCCCAAGGTGAACCCCAGAACTGTTCGGAGTGGGTATGAGCTAAGACGTTCATGCAGAACCTAGGGGAAGCAGGTCAGCAGGAGAAGCACAGATGCGAAGATGCTGAGGCAGCCGTGAGGAGCAGTACTGAAGAGCAGCAGGAATGCAGAGCAGCGGTGCTGGGGCTCAGCAAACAGGAGGGTGCGTGGAAGCGAGTGGCAAATCCCACTGTTGTGAATGGCTGCTGATGTCCCTCTGGATGCTGTGTGAAGAACAAACTGTGCGGGCAGAAGAAGCAGAGCGCAGAGTGAGGAGGGTCCAGCTAAGACCCGGGTGGGGGACAGTGTGCCGGGCCCAGCGTGGGAGCTGTGGAGGAGGGAAGTGATGGCTGGAGGGATAGATTTTTTTTTATGTGGGGTGAGCAGAGAGAAACATGGTGTGTCCCCTGGGGGTGCAGTAGCCCGGGAGCCGAGATCTGGGTGGGAAGACCAAGAGTGGGATGGGACAGGTAACTTTTTGATGCTCTATGACTGCTTGGAGAGGCTGAGTGAGCCAGCAGCACACAGGCCGCACCAGCTCAGCCCAGAGTGGCTCTCAGTAATGCTTAAAGAGCTGTTCACTTCATCTCATGGTCCTGGCCTGCCCACTGCCTTTCCCCAGCGCTCTGACCCCGGGATGGAAGAAGGCAGACAGTAGGGACCAGGGAGCATGGCCAGCTACAGGACTGCAAGAGAAAGGCCAGGGAGGCAACCCCCCTGCTTAGACAACTCCATGGATCATACACGGCAGAGCTAATCCAAGGAAGGGGAGAAGTCTTCCTCTTAGGAGGAAAAAAGCTCCATAGAGCAGCTCAGGCCAGCTGCAAGGGCCCATGATCCAGCTTGTGGGTACGCTCAGCCTGCTGTCCCCCAGCGCAGGACAACCCCTGCCAGCCCCACAACCCTTACCGTTCCCTGCCCTGAGCCTGGGGCCCTAGAGGACCCTGGTCTGAGATCACGGAGACCAAGGAGGTTGCAGAGGGCTGGAAAAGAATCAAGGTGAGGGTGAGTATCACTTCGTAACCTCAGGGACCAGCCCTGAGACTCCTCACCACACTGCCTCCATGCATTCCTGGGCCTCCCATTTGAACAGGACTCCACTCAACCTGCATCAAGCAGGCACAGGGACATACAGCAGGCACACGTAGGCACCTACTGTGTTCCTGGTATGTCAGAGGTTTTCCTCTGTTTTGGTCTCAGTCTCTGGGCCCAGTGCCAGGGGCTGAAGGATATAATTAGGAGTTTCCCACTTTCTGAAGTCCAGAGGATCTGACCCTCATTCCCAAAGCCTGACTGAGAGACAGCCAGGAGCCTCATGAACCCCCTGCTTTCTATACCCTGTCCCTATCCTGCTCACTTAGCCACTGTGCACCTTGGAGGAATTTTAAAGAGCTAAAGGCAACGGCTGACCAAGTTTGCAGACGTCATAAGTGGGGCCTCAGACATGTTGTTCACCTCCAGGGAGAGCTGTGCTTCAGGGAGTGGCAGATCCCATCCTTCTCTGCCCTCTACCTGACCCTGCTGGATGAGGCACCGGAAGCTGGTTACCCATGCTGCCTGGGGCAGGGCAGCAGCCGGAGCCCTCCACATTGATGGATGCCCTGATGAGAAAGGCTGTGGGTCTGGGGTCTTCAGGGTGGCCAGAACTGAGGAGAACAAACAGGCCTGCAGTCACTCCACCAAGGAGCAATTGCTCTGGACAGTGACTGAACTCGGAGGATGTTCCCACAGACTGAAATGCAGGAGGCAGGACTTCTAGGGCCGAGCTAGGCAAAAACCTACAGGAAGCCAGGTCAAGAGATCAAGTGTTGAGCTGCAGTGTCTTGGGTTTGGTTTGGGTGCTGCTCTGTCGCTCATTAGTCAGGTGTTCATGGTCTCTCATCCACCAGAACGATTCACTGTGAGAGCCACATGCTGTGCGCCCTACTCTCTAAAATTCTCCATCTGTGTCAAGGAAGAATGCACTACTAGTGCCCTGGGAAGACACCCTTGCTTCAGTCCCACCTATGTGCCAAGTGGAGGTCTGGTCTAGTCTGCAATCCAATTGCGATGGGATCCTATGTTCAACCCCCTCAACTGCTTTCTGGGAATGTTTAAAATCCCTGAGCGAGCACAGTACTCACAGGAAGCGCACGCTCCAGGGCCAAGCACACAGCCATTAGTGTCCTGATCTCTATCTTTTAGTTTGGAGACAGGGTCTCACTAGCTGGCCCAAAACTTGTTATATTAACCAGGCTGGCCTTAAACTCATAGAGATCCATCTGCCTCGTCTAGTACTACAGGTGTGCACTACCACACTCTGCTTTGGGTTCCTGTCTTCTTGAGAGTCAGCTTTCGGCCTTTATATGAGCACACCAACTTCCTCCAGGTAAAAGGAGAAGCTTTTTCCTATAGCCATCACACATCTATCTGCACAAGCTCATAACCAGGCCTAATGTCCTTCAGAGGAAGAACATGGCCCTAATCATTTCCCTATTGTCTTACACATGGTAGTGCCTAGATTAGGCAGCTTCTCAGAAGGAATAAGAACGTTACCAAGGAGAACACTGAGCCACAGGATCACAGCAACTAGAAGTCTCTTTCCTCTCACAGATGTGTGAACATTAGACTCCTCAAGGACAAAGACAGTACCTTGGTCGGCCTTAAGCTCTGGGACCCGCTGCCTTGTGGAGTAAAGGTTGGTGTCCTTCCTTCCTCTTGTAGGCAACCAGAGACCTGTTTCTAGGTTTATCTTCTCCCGGGTAGGACAGCTGCAGTGGGCACAATGGAGTGGGCCTGGCCCTACCCTCTCCTTGGGTACCCTACAACAAGCTGGTGCCCCAGCACCACACTCCTCCTCTGCTCTCCTGGGTCTCAGAGGAAACTGGACTACAGTGGCAGGTGGGCCAGGAACCAGAGGAACACCAGCTGCTCATTGTCACATCAGGCATGACCTCGTCCCTGGCGCCCTCCACAGGGCTCCTTTCATCTCCTCCAGCCTGGGACTTTCTTGTCCCCAGCCATGGCATCCCTGTCTCCCCAGCAGAGCACCTGACTCCCTGCACTGTAGCTCCTGCGCTCCCCTAGCTCGTCCATGCATAGACAAAGGCTGGATCTGACCATACTCCAGAACCTGATTGTGGCCTGCCCAAAGTCACTGACAAATATGTAGAAGCTGGGCTCAAGGCTTCCCCTGTTTCCTAGTCCTCCTCATCTGGTCACTGCGTGGGCCCAAGGCGGTAGGAATGGGGGCTGGGGCAGAAGGGGCAGTTTCCGGACCATCAGCAGCTCCAGAGTTGATTCATGCAGTGTCCCAGTCAGAACAGAAAGAAGTTGTGTGCATCCGGCTGCCTCCAGGGCTGTGGGATGGAGCTTTTGCCTGGGCTCTCATCACTTAGAGGCAGATCTCCAGTGGCTCACACGGCAGGTGTTCTATTAAGCACAGGCCTAGCTCAGACCCTACAGACCTCTCTTGACCCCTCACCACCTCACTCCTAGGCCTCTGTGTGGGCTCTACATGAGCCTTCCCAATATTCACCCTGTAACCCCCATCTTTCTGTAGTTCAGGGGCCGGAGGAACATACAGCATCTCTGGTAATTTCTTTTGGGCCCCTGCAGCCTCCACCTCCCTCGTCCTCCACTCACAAAGCTGGTCTTCCCTCCTGCTCCTCTTGGCAGCCCCCTTTAAAGACTCTTCCACCTCACCTAGAAAACCCCAAAGCTGTGAGCCAGCACTCTGGGCTTCCAGGATTCACCGAAAGGCAGTAAAATCCGTCTGGGGAACTGCTTCACTGAACCGAAGTTCCCAAGAAATACAGCAACCTAGTGTCCAGGAACACATGAGTGAGTTTTAAAATTGAGAATACTATTCATCCATTAAGAAGGAAATCTTGTCATGTATGTCACAGATGAACCAAAGAGTTATATGTCAACTGAGGTAAGCCAGTCTCAGAGACAAATGGCACATTTCATCTGTGAAATCTTAAATAGCTGCTCTTACAGAAGTGGACAGTGGAGTGGTGGGCAGAGCCGAGAGGAAGGGAGAAAGAAGAGCTGGCGGTGCAGAGTTGGAGCAGGGCAAGTAAGTGTTGCTGTTCTAGTGCAAAGAACAGAAACAAGTCAATGGAGTGCACTGTCTATTTGAAACCAATCGGAAAAGAGGCTTTGGCGCATACCCCCATGAAGAAATGATGAAAGTTTAAAGTGGTAGATATGCTAATTACCCAGATTTGACCATTACTCAATGTATACACGTAACGAAACATCACACCATATCCTGTGAATATGTATAATTATTATTAGCCAATTAAAAATAAATCTTTGCAGTTTTTTAAAAATCCCAATTCTAGAATCCTATCTTGACTCCCTAAGCCCTATAGGGGCAGCTCATGGCTGTGTCCTCTCCACCCACTTCTACAGATGCCTCCACCACGATCTTCATGACAAACAGCAGAAGTACAGAATGGCAAGTTAGCTGTCCTTCAGCTTCCCGTGGTAGCCTGTCACATCTCTCGCTTTGTCTCCATGCCCAACTTTAGCAACAGAACTGCAGAGGCCTTTAAATACTAGCATCCCCGGGACCTCGGGATCTCATGAGCAGGGAGTGGGAGGGGAGGATTTCCCGACTCTTTTAACCATAGTCCTATTTATCTCCCCCGCCACCAACCTGTCCCGCACTACCCCAGGCCATGCTCTGACAGGCTTCCCTCTCTCGTTCTCCCTTGTTTCCATCAGTGTCTGGTCTGAAAGTGCAGTTGTGTGTTACTACCACAGCTCTACCAGGCTCCACTGACCAGCCCGGCTTTGGGTAATTGTGCTAATCTCTCTCCCTCTTGAACTCCACACAGCCTCTCCTTGGAGCTGACCCAGGTGGCCACCCCGCCCTGGGCCCATTCCTGCTCCTCCCTTCCTCGGGAGAGCCCCTGGATAGTCCCAGTTTTCCACTGTTCTCTAAATGTCCCTTGTCAGTGTCACTTACAACCAGGGCACAGGCCCCTCAAGAGTTTCCTTCCACTCACTCAGTTCCCAAACTCGTGCTCAGCTGCAGGCCCTGTCACATGCCCTATGCCTGGTGCCCTACTGCTTGGCCTTAATGACAACTCAGCCTCCTCGGTCTCTTCCACTTCTTTCTCCCTCCCAGTCTGATGGACTCACTCCCTCACCTGCCACTGAACGGAAGAACACTCAGAGTTCCCTCTTTGACCTGTTACGTTTCCCTGCTACAACAGATTTCCTGGGTGACCTCACTCTCCCAGGGTGGAAACCATTACCCACGTGCCGGTGACTCCCAGATCCATATCTCTGGGTCCTCTAATCTCTGGGCCTGAGCACACAGGGCCGGTTGTCTGCCAGGGAACCTCTGACTGAATATCTCCTGTGAGTCCAGTTTGAGAGGCATTTTCAAGGGAAGAGAGCAGCTGTATACAACATAGGAAAGCTGTGTGTACACAGGGTATGCACCTGCCGCTCTCTCGTGCATAAGCACCATCATACTAGATGGAAAGCAGAAGGCTTTCTCTCCACTGCTGTCTTTCTGGGTACCCATTCCTTTTCATGGCTCACAGGAGCAAGGAACGATTCAAATACTACAGATACTGGGACTCAAGGCAGGGGTGGTGAGCTATGGCCCTCTGAATTCTAAGTCAGAATGTCAGCAGTGGTCACCTTGGGTGCTAGAATTGTGGGTGGTTTTAATTTCTTCTCCTTTGCAACTTCTAACATTTCCATAATGAACACTTACTGCTATCTAGTAAGAAAATAGCACCACTTCTTTGTAAATGCAAAGTATTTTTAGCTTGAGATTCCAAAATGATTAAGTACAAGGCCAGGAGAACAATATGATTATCTTGAGTAAGGGTTTGCAAGCTTTTCCTGTAGAAGGCCAACCAGCCAACATTCCAGATTTGTGGGCCACACTTTGGTGTAGCTATGTAATTCTTCCCTTATGAAGGAATGACTATGTTGTGATCCAGAAGACCTTTACTTAAACTGAAATTTCAATTTTTAGTATCATGAGATATTATTTTCTTCTTCTTTTTCCCAACCATTTAAAAATATGAAAACCACTATTGGGCCTGGAGTGGTGGTGGTGTATGACTATAATTCTAGCA
This sequence comes from Eospalax fontanierii, assembly GCA_035773235.1. Lineage (NCBI taxonomy): Eukaryota > Metazoa > Chordata > Mammalia > Rodentia > Spalacidae > Eospalax > Eospalax fontanierii. Next base: position 62,096,511 of record CM069535.1, on the reverse strand, counting down.
CTCATGAAGCAGAAACAGGATAGCCATAAGCAAGTTGCAGACCAGCCAGGGCTATACAACAAGAGCCTGTCTCAAAAAAGCCAAAATGGGGCTGGAGAAATGGCTCAGTGGTTGAGAGCACTGGCTGATCTTGCACAGGACCTGGGTTCGGTTTCCAGTACTCACATGGCAGATACAGTCTATAACTCCAGTTCCAGGGAATCTGATGCCCTCTTCTGGCCTCTGTGGGCATTGTGCACACACACACACACACATACACAGCACACTTAAATAAAAGCAAAACACTCAAATACATAAAATAAAAAAATAAACAAAAAAGCTTTTTTCAAAAGACAAAACAGGACTGGAGATAAAGTTCAGTTGACAGAGTGTTTGCCTAGCATGCATGAAGCCCTGGTTCCACAGCACCACAACAGTAAGTGATGCCACATGCCTAGAGAAAAAAGGACCAGAAGTTCAAGACCATCCTCAGCTATACAGTGAGTTCCAGACCAGCATGGGGTGCATAATACTCTGTTTCAAATTTTTTTTAAAGGTCAAAATAAAACAAACAAAACCATTCTAGATTCATGGACCACTCAAAAGCAGCTAGGACTTGAAAAGAGCCGTAGCTCATTCCCCTGCCTTGAGTACCCAGCATCTATGTAGCATTTGAGTCCTTCATCTTCTTCTTTGGTAATATATGTCTCCTGTCTGACAGAATGAGGCCTTCTCCTTTCCTTGCCCCTGTGAGCCATGAAAAGGACTGCGTACCCAGACAGACAGCAGTGAAAGGAAGCCCCAGGCCCTGAAGTTTGGAGGAACATGGGCTGAGATCATCTAGAGGCCTTGGGGCACAGCTGGCCAGAAAAAGCTACAGCCATAAAACAGCAGGCTTGATGGGTTTTAGAAATCCCTGGTCTGTGCTTCTGTGTTTCAGGCAAAGAAGACAAGACTTGGGACAGTGGTCTGTCGAAGGTTTTTCAGAGTGACTGGGCAGATCCTAGACCAGAAGTGAGCTTGTATCTTAGAATTCAATGTCTTTTCTATTCCCCAGGGCTGCTGGGTACTACAGCCAAGGAAGCCACCAGCCCTCTCCATCTGCCTTGTTCTGGAAACAGAGTCTCATCAGATCTGGCATCAGCTCAGAAGTTGCACCCAGAGCAAACATGGTGGAGGATCTGTCAGTTAAGCTCAAAGTCACAATCAGGGAAGGACTTTGTGAGTACCTGCCTGGCCTCACCTAGTCTGCAAATCCTGTCCACCAGCATGGCACGTACCACACACCTGTTCATGAATCCTACTAGCACATGAAAGGGACCATCATGTCCCCTAGGTGTGGGGACCCTACAAGAATTTTCTTTGCTGGATGGCTGGGACCAGGGGAGAGAAGACTTGGTTCCTGAATGGACTCCCCAGGCAGAAGAGAGCAGGCTTCTTTAGTGATGAAAAGTGTTCAGACAAATCATTCTGGAAGTTTCCCAGAATTTCCTATGATAATAAGACAGAGCAAAGACACAAAATGAGGAAAGAAATACTGTACGAGAATTCCTTTCCCACTTTGGGACCTGAGCCCTGTGTCCACACTACAGGGATCTTGCTTTTGAAGAGATTCGAGTGCAGGTCAAAGGGGGCCCAGTAACTCCGTGCACCATGACCCCTCAGTCATGACATTAGGTAAGGAAAGAAACTAGGCATATGGAAGACATGACCTCATTGGAATCCTCGCAACCACAGGAAGCAACACTGTCATCCTGTCCATTTTAAAGACGGGTGGCTGTAGCCTGCAGGGAGCAAATTACTTACGTGAAGGCAACATCTATTGAGTGGCAAGGGCAGGATTACACTAACCTGCAGCCTCCACCAGTGGCAAGCAGGAGACATACTCACACATGTAAATAGTGAATGAACAAATCAACTGGCCTCTTTTGGGCCATTCTTTCCGTTCTACCTATTTCTAGAGAAGACTTCAGCTAATGGGAGGAGAGGTGTGTCAGGGTGGAACCATTGTTGAGAATCTCGGGAAAGGGGCTGGGGAGATGGCTCATGGGTAAAGTACTTGCAGGGCAAGTATGAGGACATGAGCTTAGACCCCAGCATCCATGTAAAAGCCAGGCACTGCAGCGTACATCTGTAACCCCACCACACACACACACACACACACACACACACACATACACACACACACACACACACACACACACACACACACACACACACACTTCAAAATGGTCCCTTCAAAAGTTTGGGATGTCTCCCAGAGCAGAATGCCCTAAATCACCAGGATCCCACACTTGCTGTCAGGAAGCTTCTCAACCCTTTTCAGTTCAATGCTAAGCTTCAGACCTGCCTCCCAAACCCACGTCCTCTGCAGACACAGCCTTGTGAACATCAGGAGCAGATGGGTTCTGCAGTCAGGAGGGATCTGGCTGAAATGCATCCACAGCCTTCTTCCCTCTGCTGCCGTGCATGATGGGCCAGTTCCTGCCAGGCCTGGTCATGGGCCCCAGGGCACCTAAGAGCTGGTGAGTGAATGAGTGAGTGAGTGTGTGTGTGTGCACATGTGTGTGCCTGTGCATGCATACGCCTTATTGTGCATGCAGCCAGGACTCACCTTGGTGTGTTTCCACCCTCTGAGATGGGAAAGTGCCTGCTCAGCAGCAAATGCCTGGAGGGTGAAGGTGAAGGGTCCAAGACAAAGGATCACTGCAGGACACTGAGCCCTGAGAAAGAAATGTGACTTATTCCCAAAGGAGTAAAGCTAAGCAGGTAGGTCTGGAGCCCAGCCAGTCCCTCATGGACAGCAGAGCAGAACAAGGACTGGAAATAATTAAGTACTAGGAAAGGGTCCTCTTGCCCCAGCAGCAGGGAGGTGGGGGTGACCTGCCCAAGGGCTGTGGTCCTGCAGCCACAGTGCCTCCCTTACTCACTGGAGGGGCACTTTCCTGCCAGATTTCCATCCAGCTCCCCCATTCTCTTACAGAGAGCCCTCCTCCCTAACCCAAAGGGGTAGGATTTGTCTAGCTTCTAGCCTTGGCCTGAAAGGGTTTCATGGCCTCAACACCAGAGCCAGCCTTGGGGCATCACTGGGAAATTCCCTTTCCCAATCCTTATCATCACATGGACATATGATCATATCATCATCAACACCAGTTACTCAACTTCCACGTGTTATTTCATATAATTCATGTAACGATTCTTCCTGTTACGAACCGGTCTTCACACAGGAGGCTGAGGAAGTTCAGGAGTTTGCTGAGGAAGGGGAGCCACACAGACAGCATGAGAAGAACCGGGAGTCCAGTAAAGGCCTAGATTTGGCCACCTTCCCGCCCCCTCAGGTCTGAAGCTCAGTTAAGGAAGGAAAGGAATCAGAGGAGGAGGATGCTGGATGAAAGGAGAGGCTAGGCTAGGGTAGGAGCCAAGAGATTGAAGCCCTAATGAGTCGGGCCTCCTATCCTGGGAGAAAGACAAAGCAACCAGCTGAGGACACACGATCTGGAGAAAAACACAGCCCAGTCCCCTCTAGCTCCTAGGGCAGGTCTCTCTGCCCTTCAAGATCCAAGACTAGGAACCTACTTGCTCCTCAGATCTGGTCCCTCTGGTAAAGCCTGGCTCTGCCTGGCACAGGACAGGGGGAGCCTGATTAGTTGGAGCTCCACCCCCATTCTTCTCTCCAGAATGGTCTGGGTCCTGCCCAGGTAGAGCAGGGGTTGAGAGCAGGTTTGGAGCTGGAGAGAAGTGGGTTGGATGGTACTTCCACCCCACCTTGGAAACACTCTGTTTCCAGGACAATTATACCTATGCTTGGTATATACAGCAGGGGCTGGGAACAGAAGCCTGGCTGGGATGAAAGCCTCTCTCTAGGGCTTCAGGAGACAGACCCAAGCCCAGAAGATGCCTTCTCAGGGGAAAGGCACTTTCAGTGCAAGCAGGGCTTCTCAGTTCTCCCAGGCTGTGTCTAAGAATGTGTTATATACACATGTGAAATCTCACATGGGGCTGACATGTTGGGAGCCAGTCCAGTTGTAGCCAGCTGGTAGCAACCAGCTGGTAAAGTTTGTGAGCCATAGGGTCACAAACCACAAGCCACAGCTGGGAAGGCTGGGAAAGGTTGCTGAGGTCTGGGCTGGGAGTGGAGGGAGGGGGATGATAGCTGCAGTCAGACCCAGGAGGTTCTGGGGACTTGACCTCTCTCTCTCAAATCTGCCCTAACTGCTGAGCAGGGCTTAGAGAAAAATAAATGAGGCCACTGGGGCCTAGAAGGTTCTGATGGCTTAGTTCAGAAATACTCTAAGTCCTGCAGACTCCAGGGCCTGTCTGCCAACAGGGTGGAACGGGGCCTCTGTGCCACCCTGTGTGGTCCCATTTCAGAGATCCAATTGTCTCCTCCAAACATAGCACAGTCAAGCCACATTGCCGAACCCAGCCTGCCCACGCTCATCATCTACAGTGCATCAACTGCTGTCCACTGATGATGAAGGAGGGGAGGGGTCACTGCCTCTCTGGACTTCACCAAGGGGCAAAGAGAGAAGAGTCACGCTGACAGCCAGCCAACGCTGGACCTGCGGATTTCTCGAGTGCTTCCCGGTTCTCCTCAGGTCCTCCTCTGGCCTGCCACCCACAGCCTGAGGATCTGGAAAGTTCACTAAAGCCTAGAAAGCCCTTCAGGGAGGCGATCTGGTCCTGCACTCTCGGGTCCCTTTGTCACCCGGGACTCCTGACCCTTGTCCTTCCCAGAAGGAAGGCACTTAGCGCCTGGCTTGCGCACGGGTAGGAACTTTGCTTTGTAGGGTTCCGACGGAGCCCGGGGCCAAAGGGAGTTCCAGATGGACAGTGCCCGTGGGACACGCATTCTGCGACTGCCAAGCAGTCCTCCCTCCTCAGTACCTGGAACTCGGAAGTGGCCTTCCCAGGGCATCCTGCACCCCCGAAAACACAAGAGCGCCTGGCGACCGCCCATCGCCCTTGGCAGCTCCAGAATTCCGCTCCGACCTGTCGCCCCGGCGCAAAGGCAGACCGGCTCCTTTAAGAGCCGCCCAGCTTACCTTTGCTCTGCTGGTCCGCGTTGTGCCCCCGGCTCGCCGCCCGCCGCCCTCGTCTGCGCGGCCGACCGCGCGCGCGTCCTGGTCGCGGCGAGCCTGTTCCCAGCCGCCGCGGCCGCGCTGCCAGGCTGGGTGCCCTGCCCCGCGCCCGGCGCTCCCCGGGGTCCCTGCTCCGGACGGAGCGCTTCCCTGCTCGGGGAAGGTGAGAGACTCCCAAAGAAGCTGCAACCTGAGCTGCAGAGGAGAAGGGAGGAGGGAGGGATGCAAGGAGGTGGGGGGAGGAGGAGGAGGAGGAAGAGGAGGGGGTGGTGGTGGAGGAGGAGGAAGGCAGAAGCCTGGCGGGGCCAGAGTTTTTCACGTGTACAAGTTGACTCCTCCCTCGTCCAGACAGCCCGGCCCACAGCGGCTGCCAATCCCCAGCGCTCCCTGTCCAAGAGTCCACCCCTTTCTCCCACTCTGGGAACTAGAGCCGGTGCTTCTTCCTGTTCTCTCCTTGGGCTGGCCCTGAGTATAGGGATGGGGCCCTCCGGCCTGGACCACACCAAGACAGGTCTCTAAATATCCGTGCCCAGGGTCCCAACCTGGACCCCAGCGCCTACCCGCTAGGAACCAATGGGCATGCATAAGATGTTGGCCATTTTCTCCTTTCTGCCCTCCGATTGTTGGTTACTTTCCAGTGCCTCCCACCCACAGCTCAGCCTCTCCAGGCCTAGAGGAAGAACTCCCCAGCCAGCATCCCACTACCACCGTGAAGAGGAACTCAGTTTGTCATCTAAGAAGCTGCATAATAGCTAGTGCTAGTTCAGCTCCCATTTTACACAAGGGGAAACTGAGACCCAGAAAGGAGACCAAAGGAACCCGAGTTGCAAGGAGTTCATAGTGAGTCCAATGTTAGGTCGATGGCCATTTTTATCCACACCATCGAACTTCAGGGGTCAAAAAGCAAAACTTCCAAAGCTGGGGTGTCTTGAAGGGCAATATTCTCATGTGGGGCCTTCCTAGGCTTGCTTCCTGTGTCTCAGCTCTGAGAGAAGCAACTTAGGGAGGCTTGTGGCCTTTCTCCTGCCAGTGCACATGGCCTCTACAACTGGGAGCCCTTGAAAAGGGTGCTTCATATCAAACTCTTAGCTTAGAAACAGTGTGGTGTTGAGAATAGGACAGTTTCTTCCCGGAAGACATGGACCTGAGGTGGCATCTTTAGCTGCAGACAGGAAAAAGAAGAAAGACACGAGACCCAAACATGAGAGTGACCTATAGGTGGTTGGTATCCCACAGACGGCCTCCCAACTCTCTCCCAGGACATACAGATTTTCTGACCTGAGTACCTTATAAAACTATAGGTGACACATTAAAGGATTGCAAAGAATGACTGCAGCCAGAGCCTCTGGACTTTGGGCAGAGGAAGCCACCGGTCTTGCTCTATAATCTATGGGTGTAATAAGAACACTGGAACAAGACACAGTGATACAGGCCTATAACAGCACGCAGGAGAGAGAGGCAGAAGGATCGCAGAAGTTTCAAGACCAGCCTGGTCTACATAGTGAGCTCCAGGTCAACCAGGGCTATACAAGTGAGATCCCGCCTCAAAAAAGAAAGAAAGAAAAAAAATACAAGTGAGTAGGGAGGTTATATGAAGGCCAGGATTGGGGTGGGAGGGTGGAGTAGACTATGGCTAGGTATCTAGAGGATTAGAGAGGATGGGGCCACAGATTAGAGTTTCAAAGAGCCAGAGGGTAAGGGCAAGAAGTCTCAGCAAACAGTTCCTGAATATCTTGTGCATGTCAAGCAATAGCCTGGTCTCTGGGCACAGAAAACGAATAAAACTCAGATTCTATCTTCCTGGAAGTTGTGAAGAAGAGAAATAAACAGAAGTTTCATGCCAGCTTTCTGTTGCTTTAACAAATACCTGAGATGATCAATTTGTAAAGAAAACAGGTGGTTTGAGATGGCGGTTCTGAAGAACTCATGTACTTAGCCGGCTCTGTTGCTTCTGGGTGGGTGACAGCACAGTCATCTTGGAAGGGAGTCAGTGGCAGATCAAAGCCATGGAGATAAGGGCAAGGCTGGAGCCCCATCGTCCCCTCAGAGGCACACTTCCAGTGACCTCCAGGTCCTGCCTCTTAACGGGTCTGCCTTGCAATACTGCCACAGGATGGAGACAGCCTTCAGTATGCTGCCTGCTGCTAAACTGCTGTAGCACAGAGCCCAGGACTGGGCCTTCCAGGGACAGTCATTCTGCTCCAAGTGAGTCAGGAGGGAGGAAGGGAGTGATGCAGTGTGATGTGGTATGCAGAATGCAGGGTGAGCATGTGGTACCTCACTTCGGGAGGCCAGAGTGGAGGACTGGGGATGGGGCTGACTGCAGAGAGCAGCATGTGCCTGCAGACCCTTCAATAACAGTGGCTAAGAGCCAAGATAGGATGGGGCGGTGTAGATCATTTCAGGAGGAACTCTCACCATGTCTGTGATTTAGACCACCCTCCAGTGATTGAGGAGGGCTGTTAGAGGGGGCAAGTCTGGAGCTGGAATCCCAATTTGAAGGTCAATCCTAGTGAAAAGTGATGCAATCTTAGGCTATGCCAGCCCCAGCAAAGGGGAGAGGAAGACCTGATTTGAGAGATGGCTAGAAGACGCAGAAGTGTGGTCTGTTTGCTCTAGAAGAGTTAAGGCTGCCAGCCCTGGTGTGATAGGCTGAATAGGCCTTGGAGCTTACTAGGCATGCTGTCATACCCAGCACTCTCCTGTATTACTATGTGAGCTCAGGCAAATGACTTAACCTTTCTTGAGGCCAATTTTGCAATCTATAGAACAGAGACACTAAAGTCAATCTCCTGTGGTTGTGGTACATATCAGAGATAATGTATGCTAGGGCTTGGTTCACAAGAGGGCCTCAGTAAATAGTGGATATAATCACCATTATTTGCCCACCCAACAGACATTTATGGGACTCTTGCCATATGCCAACAATCCTGGATCCTTAGGCTCAGTCCCTATCCTCATGCAACTCATTGTCCACTGGGAGAGAGTTGTATAGAGGAACTGTCACATGTCAAGACAACATTAGCTGGAGCAGAGGACAGAAGTCTTATTCTTCCCCAACAGGGGACAGATTATCATGTAAACAATGTAAGGCCAGCCACCTGCTGCAAGACTGTCAGATCATTCCTTCCCCCACAAGGAGTTGTGTTTGGAATTCTGCAGTCACCCTTTAAAGGCATTGTCTTTGCTAGGTATGGTGGCTCATGCCTGTAATCCCAGCTCCTCAGGAGTAGCTGATAAGGATTGAAGTTTAAGGCATGCCTGGTCTATATAGGGAGTCCAGGCCAGTCTGGGCAACTTAGCAAGACCTTATCTAAAACTACAAATAATACAGAAAGCTGAGGATGTAGCTCAGTGGCAGAGCACTTGCATAATAGTATGCACAAGGCCCTAGGCTCAATTCCCGGTACTACGAATAAAAGTTACTTTTAAAACTAGAGGCATAGGTGTGGTGATACACCTGTAATCCAGCACTAGGGAGGCTGAGACAAGAGATCTTGAATTGAAGGCTAGCCTGGGTCATTTAGTAAGATCTTGTCTGAAAAAAAAAAAAAAACTTAACATAAATGAATAATAATACAACAAAAGGCATTGGGAGAAGGGATGGCTGCTAATGGATGTCTAGGGGGAGCCCAGACAACAGCACACAGAGCCTTGGCAGCCTGGAAAAAGGCATATGCAATAAGTGAGAAGGAGGGTTAGCCAGGTAAGAGTGATGTGTGATGTGAGCGGGGCTCCAGCTTGGTTGTGAGCACAGGGTGGGCTCTTCATGCCCATCCTGGCATATAAGTGATGTGTGAAGTCTGAGCCATCTTCATTTTTCTGCCTCCCATCTATGCCCTTCCAAGACTTCCTTCCAAACCTCTCGGTGTCCCCCACTCACTTCCCATGCCTATTTTCATGACATCTCTTAAGAAGCCTCACTTAGTAGTTGCAGTAGTACCTGGGGCCTGCTAAGGTGGGACTTGGACTCCACTGTTCTGTGAGCAAGACCTTAGGCTGTAAAGCCCCACCCGCAGTCTGTATGACCTTGACCTGTCGCAGCTCTGACTTCTTGTTTCTTATCTATAACAGGGGATGGGAAAAGTCTCTCTCTCAGGGCTGCTGTGAGTTCAAGGGGATGTAAAGTTGACACCCAATCAAAGTTCCCTCCCTTCTCTGCAGCCCGGTTACCCCCTCATTTCAGAGGGTCAGGCAAGAGGGTCTCAACTGGCCTTGTTCTTAACACCCTAGCACCATTCCAGTGTGATTTCAGCAGAGTCCAGGATTTTCAGTTTTATTACTGCACTAGGTGTCCTATCCTGTCCTTGTTATACTAAATGTCCAGGTATGTGTATGCTCACACATGTGTATGCATAAGCACATGCACAGACACATACACCACTTGTGATCACTTTAGTGGGATGACAGCTGCATTGCCAGAGGGCTTTAAGACAGGGTGGCCATACTGTCAGCCAATCACCAGCAACTATCAAATTAGAACTCCACTCCTACATTCAGCTCTCTCTCTCTCTCTCTTCAGACTGATGTATTACCATGGCAACAAAACCACCCCATAGAGCCCAAGTAAATGGGAAGGTGTCCCTTAGCAACAAGACTGGAACAGTGGTTGATGAGGATGCAGGTGAAGCCGGAGGGACAGGCCACTGATAGGGTCTCCTGGAAGGGTGGGAGAGAAGCCTCCTTGGGGTTGGAGTTGTGGCTTGCTCACCTCTGGAATAGTGGTTGAAGACTCCTCCCTGAGTTCCAGCATGTTCTCATAGTGTGCAGTTACTTTCCAACTAATCAATGAGGATGGGAACAATAGATTTTCTTCTTAGAATACTTTAAGAAATTAATTTGAAACTTCTGGTAAAAGATTTGACTGGTTTCTAGAAAGATCAAAAGGCCAAATCCTGAAATCCAGCTTATACGTTAATTGTAGAGTTGGCCTGAAGTCCAGTTGAGAACATCTGCTCAGTGTCCACCCTTTGCCAACCCAGATACTGATTTCAGAGGTGGACTGAAGGGACCAGACGAGCATCCTAGTGGACACTTTCAGGCATGTCCAGAAGCCTATTGGGTAGGTCTCCAGACAGGTGTTATGGAGGCGCACACTGCCCTGGAGAGGCCTGAAGCTGAAAGGTCGCAGGCGGAACCCCTAGCTTCACTCTCACAAGTCCTCCTTCAGTTGGCCACCAGGGAAGCTTTAACTAAAAAGACAACTCTGACAATGGGCTCCTCTGTCTAGTAGCTTCCAGTAGGTCCCAATAGTGGTCTTTGGGTCATCAATCCTTTCTTTAAAATCTAGTGGCCCTTCACTCAAATCAAAAGCATACATGTGCAGCATTTTCCAGAACTGTGGGTCCCTTAAGCTCGAGTAGGGGCTCTGTCATGGAGGCACGACACAGCGGCTCCTCGGTGGCCTGACCCTCTCCTCTTTATCAACTCATTTTGATTTTCTCTCTCTCATGGTGTATTTCAAGTCACGTTAAATTCCACTTCTCTTGCACACACCACTGTATTTCACTGTCTCATGCTTCCCACATATTCCTACCTACTAGAGAGGCATTCTCTTTCACCTAACCTTGTAAACTCCTATTCATTCTTCAGAACCCAGCTCAATCAGTTTCTTCTCAACACACATAGTCCCTGATACTGTGTAGGTTGGTTTGGTCACTCCTCAGCCGGAAAAACTTGTGTTCTATAGAGTTCCCATTTTGCCTTTCTCAAGTACAGGGGTTCCATGCCTGTTTTCTTTACTGACTTGTGAGCTTCTCAAGACCAGAAACCAAGTCTTTGGTCATCATATGACCAAGTACCCGGCATGAAACAAGTATTCTCCAGGGCCTAGAGAATCAAAATGGCAAAACTGAGGAAAAGGAACTAACAGGAGGAGGAAGAGAAGGAGGAGCAGACAGGACTTTAGGACGGGAGCTGAGAGACAAGAGGGGGAAAGGTAATGAAGGAGGGGAGTCAAGAGGAGATGGAGGTCAAGACCATCCAGAACTAAAAGGCCGCTTTGAACCTGACAACTTGGAAGCCTTTGGTGGGTGGACAGCTGCCCTGATTTGCCCAGGACCTTTCCAGTCCTAGCATGAGTCGGCTGGTCACCCCTGACTGGTGGCCTCAACCTGGTAGATCTGGAGTTAGGAATGGACAGAAGCCTGAGTACAGTAGGCTGGGAGATGAACGGAGTAGGGAGGGATCACTGTGAGGACAGGTGTTTGCACACAAAGGAGGAGGAGCCTGAGACTGTGCCAGCCTCCCAGGCCACACTCCTGGCCTTCCACCCCACAGAAAAGGCAAACAAAGCAATGCATGAATGTCAAGAACATCCTGTACACACTTAATGACTTCTTCCTGAAAACCTCCAAGCCTACTCCCTGGGTCACTCAACTAGTCTCCCTACCATCCCAGTCCCCACAAGTCTAGTGGCCCTGCGTCTTCTGACATTCTGTGCAAGCATCTGTGGGTTTAATTTAGTTGGTATTAATGGGTCCTGCTGGGATGGAGGCAGCCCTTCTCCCGGCCAGCCGTTGGGAGCTGGTGTGTGGCTCAGCAGTAGAGCGCTTACCTAGCATGCGGAAGGCTTTGAGCTCTGTCCCCGGGACTGTGCGAGCACACACATCTTACTGTGCAGGTTCCCAGCTTGAACGCAGGGATGGGCATTCTCTCCCCACTACTTCCCCTTCCCTCCTTTAGTAAACACTGAGTGCTGTGTTAGTCAGTGGTCAAGATGGCCTGCAGTTCCCGCCCTCCAGGATCGCACTTGGGGATCAAGCCTCCCGACCTCCCAAGGATGAGGAGTATTGACTGTGGGTCCAGAGATCAGAGTACACGATGTAGACTGCGAGAGCACTGTGGGAGAGGGGCAGTGAGAGACTGTGAGTCTCCATTAAGAGAGTCTCTGCACATTAGGGTGCTCAAGCAGTCCATCTGCTGTGTGATGGGGCAGATCAGTCACTACTTTATGCCTCCGTGTCCTGTTCTGTAGAATGGTAGAACAGCGCCATTCTCATGGGGTCACATGTAGGTGGGTGGAATATGAATGCAATGAACTCAATATTGTTCTTGGACTGTGTTGTGAGACACTATCCTCTGAGCTAAACAGCCCCTATCTTCATGAGGTCAGTTGTTCCTACTTGTGAGAGTTCATCATATTCTGGGCCCATGGGGCTGTTCCCTCCTTAGAGGAAGGGCTAGGGAGGGTTCCCGGACCCTCACCCGAGTATCCATCCCCTTCTCCCAGCAACTTGTGTGCAGTTCTACCCTAATTGTGTGTGGGGTCTCGGGGAGGGACTAGAGTACATAGGCTGGAGAAGACTAGGGGAAGGGAGCTCCATCTAAACAGCCACGAGGAAGCCATGATCCACGCTCGGGCATGCTGGGGGCACACCTTCCAGTGCAGCTGCTTTGGGATCACCCACACGCCTGCCAGCCGCCCTTCACCTGTGCTCTGCAAGTGAGCTCGGTAAACTCATTGGCTCTCCATGGGGAACTGTGGTAGACTCATACTTTGGTTTGTCGTTAGGGCATTAGGAGGAGGGGCAGATGTTGTGCCTAGCTCCCCCAGGAAAGGGATTTTAGTGACAGACTGAGATGAATCTTATAGCTACTGTTGGATTTCAGGGGGAAAGCGGAGTTTGGGGGATCTTGGGAGGTTGTAAGAACCTCTACCTGTAGGTGACATACAGACACCCATGCTGAATAAGGCAACGCTTGTGGCAGGAACTGAGGACTTGGTCTGAGGTGCAGTTGGGTACCTTGAACTTCCTTTCTGAATTTTCTCACATCAAATGGCTGAAAACATGGCTGGAACCCATTCCCAGTGCCGCTGAGAATCGAGTCAGGTTGCAGTATATTAGAGAGACCAGAACTCACCCCTCCACCCTCTTAGAAAAAGCTAAAGAGGCCTTTGCTCTGATCCCATTAAAGACACTCCCTCCACTGCAATCAGGCCTGTAAATTATAGGCCTCTGCCGGGCCTCCTAGTACCATCTCATTAGATGGGTGCTGAGAAAAGGCACCATACACCCTACCAGAGTACCTCACCACCGAGTTCCTGCTCCATAATTAAACTCAAAACCCTAAGCTCATGGAGGACCCTGCCCACCCCTCTCAGGGGACAGAGCAAAGGTAAGGCCTTGTCCTGCCCTGCTCAAGGGAAGAGAAACTAGTGGTATGAATTATAAGCGTCCAGCCTGGCCCTCACGTGACCTTGAGATTGGGGGAGTCTTGGGGAAATGAGGTGGAAGGAAAGGAGGGAGCCCCGCTTCTTGCCACCTGGATGCTCAGAACCCATCAAAAGTAAGCAGGACAGACTGGCCTCTAAGGAGATTCTGAGGCCGGACATTAGGAAGGTCCTAGAAAGAGGGGTTGTAGGCTAGTGAGATGGCTCATCGGGTAAAAGCCCTTCCTGTGCAAACCTGATGACCTGAGTTCCATTCCCATGGAAAGAGAGAACTGACTCTTGAGGGTTGTCCTCTGACCTCCACACGTGCACCACTGTACATGCCCCACGCCACATTATACACATACTCACAAATAATAAGTAAATGAATAACATTTAAAAGGAAGGACGAGAGGTAGTAAGGTCCTGGCTCAAAGTTTGTCTCAGAGCAGGGGGACACCCCTGAACAACCTGACCCCGCTGATGGGAGGTAATGGGGTGGCTGATGGTGTCTCCAAGGTGTCATAGAGGCCTTGTAGCCAGAGCTGGATGAGATGTGTCTGGCTGGCAGGTGCACAGAGCTCCCTGGCATGGAGGCAGAGATGTGTAGGAGAGATGGAGTGGATTTGAGGACCTTTTGGAGTGTAGGTGAGTGCTCCCTGCTAAGGGGGCTCTTCTAGTGACAAGATGGCGGGCTGACCAGACAGTAGGGAATTATTCTGCTAAAACAACTAGGTAGAGGAGTTGAGTAGGACCAAGGCTAGCCCAGCAGTTCGTGGCCTACTCCACAATGGGTAGCATCTCTTCTGAAACTATTTTGCACAAGCCTTTAAAAGATGTCCTGGGAGCTGGAGAGAATGGCTCAGTGGTTAAGAGTACTGGCTGCTTTCTCAGAGGACCCAAGTTTGATTCCCAGTACCCACAGGGCAGCTAACAACCATCTGTTACTCTAGTTCCAGGGAATCTGATGCCCTCTTCTGACCTCCGTGGGCATTGCACAACATGAGTGCACTCATACACATAAAGTAAAAATAATAAAATATTTTTAAAAAAGATGTGGACATGGTGGCACATGCCTTTAATCCTAGTGCTCAGGAGGGAGAGGCAGGCAAATGTCTATGAGTTCAGAGCTAGTCTGGTGTACATAGTGAGTTCCAGGTAAGCCAGAGCTACATAATAAGATCCTGTCTCACAAAACAAACAGATGCCTTGGTGAGAAGGTACCACATGATTACCCTTCTATGAAGGCCGACCTGGCTCCAGTCAGCCATGACCACCACCAGAGGATAAAAGAGTGGACACTTCAGGCTTCTAAGTCCTACTGCTGCCCAGAGTAAGGAAGGAGGCCAGAGGACAGGGGCAACATCAATGCCTTGGGTCTGGGGAGGGGAGCACCTCTCCCCCATTCTTACCCCAAGGTCCTCTGGTCCCCTGCTTGTAGGATGCCAAGCTCCATGTTCCAGCTCTGGATCCTGACAGGAAGAACAGAGCTATAGAAGAAAAGCTACACAGCCCAAGGGAGAAGGTGAGTTCACTGGGAACAGGCACGTTCAGGGCTTCCTGTCCCCTGTAGCAGAGATAAAAGATGCAGCTATGGTTGACATTCATTTGAATGACATTTTATATTAAAATCAAGCACTGGGTTGTGTTCAGCACCCAGCCAGAGCCCAGGGATCAGACTCTGATGTTAGAACCAGAAAGCGTTCAGAAATTCCTCTAGCCCTGCCTCTCCCCGGGGTGCTTCTGGCTCTGACTGGCACCAAGCCAACACTGATTTTGCCCTCCACCCCCAATCTGGAGAGGGTGAGGTAAATACAGCCTTGTGGTCATGACTCATGGTGTTGTCCTCTGAGGTTAGCACAGCCCAGAGAAATGCCTGGGCAGGATGTGCCCCCTCACCTCCAGCTCAAAAAGCCCTTGGGCAGGGCTGGGCCAGGTGAGACGTGGACACAGGGCAGGGGGAAAGAAAATGTCCCGTGCCCAGGAATAGCCCTGGGGACAGCGGGGAGCCCTTTGTGATCACACCAAGTGGATCCAGCCCTCAGACCATCGTTCCCTGTCTGTAGTCATTACTGATTTCCCTAATTTCTTCCCAGACCAGCTTCCTCTTTTCCTACAGCCTGGAAGCCTCTGGGGCTCTAGCATAGCCAGGTGTGGCCTGAAGGATAGTCATGGGCTTGGCAGAACAGGGAGAAGTGAACAGGGTTCAGAAACTGGGAGCATCATGGACAGGCATGTGACACACTGGAAGAGTGAGGAAGAGGAAAGGGCTCAGCTTCACATTGTTTCCTGTGGGGTGAACCCTGTGGCCTGGGAACCACTAGAGCCTCCCAGGGACATAACCCGAGTGTATGGGGTGGCAGACACCAGACTGTTCACTGAGACTCTCCACCTGAGTGATCAGGGTCCAGGGACCTTATGCCTGAACGAGCAGGCATGTGTGAATGTGCGGTCACCAGAGGGGAATGCCCAGGTAGCCAAACAGTGGTGGCGTGACCAAGTACAACACCCAAGATACCAGGCTGTCCTGAATCGAGCAAGTACCAAATGGCCTGCAAGAAAAGCCCTCTGGGGGCCCAGCGTTCCAGGGGCCCAGCCCAGCCCCACAAAAATATTGGTACCAGAGGTTCACACAGCCACAGGAAAGAAGGGATTTGTGGCCTGGAGCCTGTATTCCCCACGTCTACTGTTTGCCCCAGAGAGCCTGCCCTTCGTTCCCCTGGGCGTTGAGAACTCTGAGCTTTTCTTCCCAGGATCCCTGTCACTTATGAATCACTACTGACTTTGCTTTTAATTAAACAGCTGAGGACTGAACTTGATCCAATATTTATCCCTGGAGAGAAGGAAGGGGCAAGTGTCATCCAGGCAGCCTGGAGATCAGTTTGCCAGGTTGCTGTCTTTTCTGGAGTGCCAGGGGCTTCTCGGACTTGAGGTTCACTCCTCTCCCCACACAACTGCACCCCCTCTCCCAATCCATTTGCCTTTTCTTCCTGGCATAGGTCGGGAGGTCCTGGAGGGGAACTTGGATCCCGAGGAATGAAAACTGAGCAGAGGAGGGACTTAAGGCAGGGGGTGTCAGAAACACAGACTGCCCTCCTGAGACAGACAGGCGTCCAGGCCAGTCCTTACCAGGGACCCAGAGGGAATTTTCCAGGGAAGGGGGCTCCACACAGGAAGGGGTTGATCTCTTTTCTCTGATAAGGGCAAGGGGCAGAAGGGGGACCTGGGCGAGACCCTTGCTGTGGAATGGAATGGGAGAGGACCCTCTGTGAGTACAGCTGACACCGCCTTCTGGGGATGGAGTCAGGCTGCAGCGACCATAAGAACCCCGCAACATTCTGATTTCCCCACAGTTGGTATTTCCTTTTACTGCTCCCTGGTGTGATAGCAGTAAGCCTCGAAGCCCAGGGGACACTGGTGGCTGTTTAAAGGAGAACTTCCCGGCCAGTGCACCTAGAGCAGAAGCAGGGTAGCCACAGAGCAAATCTGAGCTGCTTCAGAGAGGGAAGGGCAAGTAGTGAGCGGGCTGGAAGACAGAAGAGGGGTGCTGCTCTGAGGAGGTGCACCTGGCTATATACCAGGTCACAGGTAACCCTTACCTTATACAGTAACACGAAGCAAATACTGTGATCCCATTCCACAGATCAGAAGACTGAGGCTAGCAGAGCTGTAGTGACTTTCTCAGTCATTTAGTGGGAGGCGGAGCTGGCTGCTCATGATGCAGATGTGTCTGTACAGAGCAGGATGCTTTTTGTCATACCTCCCTGACTGAAGCTAGGCTCCAGGTCTGCCTCCAGGGCAGCCTGGGGCAGGTCAAACTTAAGGATACAGTGTCTCTGCCATGGTCTCTGACCTCAGCAGAGTCTGGTTTAGATGCCTCTACGCGTCACTTGTGGCCTTGGGCACTGGGGTTGACTGCTCTAAGCTTTGCTATCCATCAAGCGAACCTGGCCTGCCTACTTTTAGGGCTGTTTGAAAGTTAAATGAGATATCTCAAAGAGTACATTTAGCATGGGCTGGAGACAAGGCTCTGCAAGAGTACTTGCTGTGCAAGCATGAGGACCGGAGTTTAGATCCGCAGCACTCACCTCAAAGCCAGGTACAGTCGTATATATACATATACCCTCCACACCCAGAGTTGCGAGGGACAGAGACAGGGGACTGCCGAGTGTGCTAGATGCTAGTCTAGTTCCAGGTTTGTTGAGAGACCTTCAAGGAAAAAAGGTCCAGAGTGACAGAACAGGATACCCAGTGTCCTTCTCTGGCTTTGTGCAAGCACCACACACAGACACACACATATGCACACATATACACACACATGCACACACACATATACACACATATATACACACATGCACACCCACACCATTGAACACATTGTAGGTTACTTAAGAAATGATAACTTTCAGCTTCAGGGGCATGGCACCCTGCAGTCATCCTGGGCCCTGTATTAGAAGACAGCCCCGGCTCCATCCCCCCAAGCCTCAGGCTTGGCTGTGTGCTGTATTACTGCCTCCTTAGGATTCTTAGTGTTGTTTTGAGATAGTCTTTCTATGGTGCCCAGGCTGGCCTTGAACTTTTAATCTCCCCAGCGCTCAAGTGCCTTACAAGGTAAGGAGCCTGCAGTTTCCAGGGACCTACTTCCACCTCCTGGGCCCAGCAGTATGGTGTGGCCTACTCCCCACTCACAGGGATGAGGGCTGCAGGCCAGGCAGACAGAGCTACTAGCAGCAAGAGCGGGAGCCAGTGCTGCAGACCTTGAGGACGCTGGTCCACGACCTCCCTGCCTCCCTCAGTTTACCCTGCCTCCGGTCTCTGACCTCTAGTCTGCTCCGGAGCTGTTTTTAGCCTCCTGCTCCCAGGGGTCCTGGCAGTTGCTAATTTTGCAGTCTGGACTTCCTACTGACTCCCAGGAAGGAACACTTCAGGGAAAATGGAAACTAAGAGGCTGGGGCTTGTCTACTCCTCTTGAATTTAACCCTTGTCCAGCTCTAGGGGGACACTGGAGTGTTTGCCTTCTCTTTCCACAGTGGGCAGGGCTGGAGGCAGGGGACAGATGAGTTTGAGCCTGGGGTGGAATTGCACTGCCTAGGGGAAGAATCACTAGACTCTAAGATAATCAAATACGGAGCTGGAGGTCACAGATGAAAATCGCCACTCCTATTTGGTTTTAAATCCTGCCTCACCTCCAACCAGCTTAGGAGCTTGTCTTTTCCATGTCTGATGCTGTGCACTTGGAAAGCAGTGTGTGGTGATCTGGGGTCAGCTTCCTCTCCTATACTTAATAAGTAGCCCAAAGTCAGAGAACTGGGATTGACGGGCAAAGGCCTCCCAGGCACCATTTTGAATTTCAGTGTTAGAGACAGACAGACAGACAGCGATAGGGCAGTGTGTGGGGGTGGGCTGGGGGACTGGTGAAGGGGGAGCTGACCCCAGCCAGGTGCCATCTGACCCCACCACTTCATTTGGGATCCGAGGCTCCTGGGGTGGCATGATCTGCTTTTACCAGTATCTGAGATTCTAAGACCCAGGTTTAGATATTGAGGCTTCTCCCTGGGGGCTCCCATTCAGGAATGATCTTAAAGATAATCATATTAAGCTGGACCTAGTAGTACAAGACTGTAATCCCAGCTACTCAGGAGGCAGAAGCAGGGAAATCACAAGTTCAAGGCCTGTCTGAGCTATAGAATGAGTGAGACTCTAACAAAATAAAACATGAAAAAAAATTAATGATCATGTTAATTGCTAATATTTCTAAGCATTCTTTATATGCCAAGCATCTCCGTGTTCATCTGTCATACATTCAGTCCTATGGAGATAAATACCATCAGCACTGTTCACAAATATATGCAATCGCTGTCCATATATCACATATACCCACATATCTCATATATATTTAAGCATTTATTTTATTTTTAATTATGGGCATGTGTGGGATATGTGCATGTGTGTGCAGGTGCTCTTAGAGGCAGAGGCGTCCATCCTCCTAGAGCTGGAATTATGGACAATTGTTAGCTGCCATGTGTGTGCTGGGAACTGAACCTGGGTTCTCTGGAAGAACAGCCAGTGCTCTCAACTGCTGAGCCATCCCTCCAGTCTCTGCTTTTTGACACAAGGTCTCACTATGTAGTCCGAGTTGGCCTTCAGCTCGAAATCCTCCTGCCTCTGCCTCCCCAGTGCTGGCATCACATACATACTCCTCTACGCATACTTCTTTGTCCCTAGGAAGAGACTGAAGCAAGCTCCGTAGCCAGCAAGCCCTGTCGGGCTGGGATAGCTGGAATTTGGACCAGCCTGGGCATGGGCGCCCGCACTCCCCAGCTCTGCCTGGATGAGTGCTGGTTTTGCTGTCCTACCTCAGCGTAGCGCTTGAGCCCATCCAGTGGGTTTCCAGGTGCAAGAGCTCCTTCCATATCTTGTGTGATAGACACAGTTGCCCAAACACAAGGTAAATCTAGTTTGAGACAGCAGCTGCCCTTCCCAGACCTTGAGCACCTCCTCGGTGGCCTCTGCTGCCACCTCCTGGGCCCAGAGGGGTAAGACAGATCGATTCTAGGGTATTTTTCAGAGTTCTAGGTGACATCATCCTTTCCCCAAAGCTGTGGGACCTTATCCCATGGTTATGGGACTAGTTGAGTCCCACACCTCCCTTTCTTCTGAGATCTAGGTTAGTGTATCCTGATGCGAATGGTTCTAACCTCCCAGCACTCCAGAAGCTCCCCCACCAGTCACATGCCTACAAAGTGTAGAGCAGGAGGCCAACCCTGAGCTCCTGACACTAACTGCATATTCATGTTACCACCACACTCTGCTTTTTGAGGGTACAGCCTCAGGCAGGGGTGCAAGGAGTTTCCTGAAGAGAAAAAGACACAGAACCTATGCCAGCTGGTGGTGAGGCAGAATTTAGACTCAAATCAGAGAGTGGTAAATCCAGTTGCTTTCTCTAGCATGTTGAGTCACTCCCGGGGCCCCTAAACCCAGTGTGAACCCAGTTGAAGGGCTCTTTGGGGTGGCTGGTCACAGGCTCTATGGCTAAGGCATGGTCAGAAAGAAGTATACTGAGCCTCCCCACCAGGCTGTGGAAGCTGGAATGAATGGGTACTATGAAGAGAAGACACGGGTGTTGGCAAGGAGACTAGAAAAAGAAATGGAACAGTGGATAGGAGCAAAGGAAGAGCAATGGAGAAGAGCTGGACACAGACGCTGTGGAGACTCCCGCATCCAGAGGAAGTCACGGCGTGCACCCGAAAGCTAAGGTCAGCGGTTCTTTTTCTTTGAGTGCTGAGGAATGAACCCCAAGGCCTTGGGCAGAATTTTTTTCCATCAAATTTTATTTTATTATTTTTATTGAGTTTTTGTGTATTTCTTGTAATAGATCTTAGTCAAATTTAGGTCCCCCTCCCCTACCCACGCCTCCCCAAAGCACCCCCACCAGATTTCATGCATTCTGTCGTATGTGTAAGGCCTACCTGGTCAAGCATTTGTACCCAAATGTCCCTTGGCACAAGTTCATTCTCTGGAGTCTAGTCAGCCTATCAAGAGTCACTCCCTTAAAGAAGGTCAGTTCTCCCTCACCCCGCAGTAATCGGTTCCCACTAAGGTTGGGGTCTGCTGTCCGTTTTCCCAGTGCTGTGCTGGGCTTTTGTGTGCCTGCTGTCACCATTGGTGCAAGTTCGTATGAGCAAGTTTGCAGAGGCCTGAAAGCCTCCATTTCATTATGTTCATGCACCAACCCTGGCTCTTACAACCTTTCTGCCCCTTCTTCTGCAATGGTCCCTGACTCAGGTGGATGAGGTTTAATATAGGAGTCCCCATCTGTTGCAAAAAGAAGTTTCTTTGGTGAGTGGTGTACGGTATAACCTGTATATAAGGAATCGGTATGAAGATCCACAAATGAGGGAGAACGTACATCACTTGTTTTTCTGAGTCTGTGTAACTCCAGTTAGCATAACAGCTTCTCGTTCCATCCATGGGGTTAGTCAGGCTTCGGCCGTGACTGCTTCCTGCTGCACTGGTAAGGGCAGAGGTAAGCAGTTGTAACACGGGGCTCTCGGGCTGAAACCATTTGTTATCTGGCCCTTTACTGAAAGGCTTGCCGGCTCTTACCCTAGAAGAAGAGTGTTGTGGGCCTAGAGAGGAGCCATGGGGAAAAAGCAGGGGCTCTGACTTCTGATAGAAGTGTGATGTGAGTGGGAGGATGGCCTGGGCTTTCTAGGTAGACCAGCTGCCCTGATCGTGCCATGATAAAGCTTTCCCCCACTGATGAACCTGTATCTACCAGGCCTGTTTCTCAGAGCCTGCTCCACCGTTATGAACTGCCTCTAAGCAGTTTTACACCTGTAAGACTGGGGGTCTCTGTTTGTACAATGAAAGTCATAATAAAGACCTTGAAGGTTTATTAAGACTTCTGTAAGACAACATTCGTATGGCCGTTGTTGGTGTATAGAGGCAGTTGGTCATCAGCTGACCTTGCTTCTAAACAGGAGCTGACAGGGATGTGAAGCGGATGTACCTCCTGTCTTGTCCACAAGAGGGCAGGAAGCCCGGCAGGCTACCTGGAGGTGTGGAAGCTGGTCTGCAGGTGGCTCAGCCAGGGGAGTGATGGCCTCCCCTGCTGTTTACAACAGTGTCCTTTGATCAGCTGTGCTCTCCTCACAGTCTGCTAAGAACCAGATTGGTGCAGAGTTCCCACTGGGCTGAGCCAGGCTTCCTTCTTGCCCGCATCGCTCTCTGTCTTTCAGGACAGACGAAGGTGAGGCCACAAGGTAAAACACTCCCTGGCCTGTAGGCCTGTTTGCAGCTTGCAAAGCCTTTTCTTGTTCAACACCTTATGTGATCCTTCAACGATGCTGGCAGAGCAGGTGACATGATACTCTTTCATCCAGAGGACGAAAGTGCAGTTCAGAGAGGTTGAGTGGCTTCCCTGAAGCTGGAGAGCAGGCTGGCAGGGATCAGAGCTGGGGTGAATGATGCCACATGTGGCTCTCTCATGTATGGAAGCCTGTTCTTAAGGGCCACAGTCTTTCCAAGGAGACTGGTTCCATCTTCTGAGGCTTCTCTCTGCTTTCCAGCTCCTCCATTGGTAATGTGCCCTGGTTAAACACCAAACCTCCCTTTCTGCACCCAGGTCCTTACACACACACTCTGCACCCTGGGGATTTGAAGACATCATAGTTGTTAAGGAAGCATTGAGAACACAAAGGCAGACAGACTCACACATTCACACTCATACACTCACACACATACATACTCACATAACACACACTCATACACTCACACTCAGCCCTGCACACATACTTTCATACCCTTCCCCTCACACTCACAGCACACACACTGTCACCCATACAGTCACACACATACCCACAGTCACAATATACACACACTCACATACAACATATACCCATACTCACCATACACTCACCAGAACTCACACTCACCCCCACATCCATACGTACTCACCTGTACCCACAGTCACATACACACTCACTCACACTCATACACTCACAACATGCACCCACACTCACATGCACTCACACACTCAGTGTATATACATTCACTGTACACTCACAGTATACACATAGTTACGCACAATTTCACCCCCATTCACTGCACACTCACACATACATTCACACACACCGTCGCACATGCTCTCACACTCACCCCCACATTCACACTTATATACTCATCCATACGCCCCCCACATTCACAATATGCACAGTCATACACTCACCCTTTACACACTATCCACTATTGCACTTATCACTCATACACAGTCACATTCTTATACCCCACTATCATACAGTATCATACTTTCAGTCACACACACTAACACATAGTCATACACACTCACATACTTACACATATATGCACACTCACACTCATGATTCACACACACATACTCTTAAACACTGTCACAAGCACATGGTCATACACTCAGATATACACACACATCCTCACACATATGCACACTCATTCATTTATACACCCTCAACACACTCACATACTTACGTACTCACACACATGATTCGAAGGTCAGACAGAAACAGAAGCTTGTGTGACTGAAGTGGTCAGGGAAGGTACTGGCTGCTGCAGGTGGGAGGACGCTGGCCGTGTGGGCAGTGGGAGAGGCACTGAAGGTTCATGAAGGAAGAGTGGCAGGCGGAGCGTGTCAGTGCACTAGGAGAGCGGCCAGGGAAGAGAGGAAAAGACCTGGGGTACTGGGGAGGAAGCAGAGCAGGAGGTTTCTGTGGTTAGGCTAAAGGGCTCCTGGAGCCTCAATGGAGAGGCTGTAGGTTTTGGGAAGAACTTCCCAGGTATCCAGACTCCTGTTGTTGGGGTTTTAAAGGAGAAAGACCAGGTCAAGTGTAGAATGACTAAACAGTCAAGCAGTGTGATGGCGGATAGCCTCTGGAACAGGGTGTGTTCCTAGGAGGATGAATTTGAGAAAGCTGGGCATGGTGGCCCACGCCAATCATCCCGGCAGGTGGATGGAGAGTTTGAGAGTTCGAGGAGAAATCACACAGCACATGCACTGCAGCTGAGAGAAGAAGACCCAGTGAAGACACAGAGGCAAGAGGATCTGAGGTGGGAAATCAGGGAAAATGTTTGTGTTTCCCATTAGCCGGCCCCCTTCGCCAGCCTAGCAGCAAGCATTTCTGATGGGAAGATTCAGACAGCCTTGGGGACCAGAGGCACTGCTGGCTCCCAGGCACACTGCCTGCTAGGAGCCAGAACAGTCCACGAGGCACGGGGAGAAGGCTGACCTTTCTCTGCCTTCTCTGCCAGGGAGAGGCATTACAGCCCAAGAGGGTCAGAGGGGTTTCTGGAATGAGCAGCCCCTACAGTAAGGCTGAGGATTCAGTCCAGTCCCAGAGTTGTCCTTGAGGAGCTGTTCTGGGGGGTCTTCATGGGTGTAGTTCCTCCAACCACCCAACTCAGTTCCTTTTTAGAAAGCTCCGGAGGGCTGAAGCCCACTGTCCTACGTCTGTGCCAAACCCCATTCACCCCACTCCTACCTCAGTCAGGAAAACGTCTTTTCAAGGAAAAAGAGCACATTCCTCTTCACTCCCCACCCAGCGCTGTGACAGCTCTGCCTCTCATCTAGCTCTGTTTGGTTCCGTGGAGAGGAACCTGACTCCCTCCCACCTTCCCACCCTTGCTGGTAGGAAACCTGGAGATGGCATGCTTGATGAGGGAGAGAGATCATCAAGAGGAAGGCAGGCAAGTAGCAGGAGACCCAGAGGCCGCAGGCCCCCAGCCCAGCACGGCACCCCGTTGCTATAAGGGTGGGGCTCTTCCAAACAGATGTGCAGTGTGGCCTGACCGGCTGCTGAGAACTCTACTGCAGTGAGGGGCTTCCCCAGATGTAGATGCTCCGCCCTAGCGTATCCTGACTGATGGGACAGTAGGCAGAATGAGTTCCAGGCACCAACAGCTTTACCTTAGGGTTCCTTCTGCAGGGATACCCTGGTTCTGTGGGCTTCCTGCCCTCGAGGAGGGTTCCAGGTCAAGTTAGGAGGCTACAACTCAACGGCTGTGTCACTCAGCCCTGTTTTTCAGTGTCCAGGAGCCCTTGCAGGTGAATGAATCACCAAGGTCACCTATGTAGGGATAATTTATAAAATGGACATAATCTGGACTAATGGGCTTTGTGTGAAAGTTCCCGGTTCCACACTGACCCCTCCCCTGTGCTGGCTGTGCCACAGCTGTCCCCTCCCTGCTTCCCTGTGACATCCACCTCCGAGGTCAGCAGCCTCCTCGTCCTCTGCTCGGTGCACACTGCTTCCCTACTCTGGTGCATCCTCTGCTCCCTGGCCTGTGGCCACTCCATTCTTCTTGGTCTGAGTGCGGCCACAGGCAGGCCTGGGTCCCCAGTGCTCAGAGCTCTCGGCCCCTAGATAATGTGTGTGGAGTGAATGCTGGGAAGTGCTTCCGTGGGAGCTTTCAGTTGGGTCTGCACCGCAGCCGGGGTGCTTGGGTAGGGGATTTCGCTAGCCACAGTTCCCAGTGTGTTCAGCAACATCTGTGCACTCCCCCAGGCTCCACACCCACTCCACTACTATAAGCACCAAGGATGCAGTGAAGACCAAACAGGAAGAGTCCGCACGACGGCCTCAGGGCTCCTGTGGGGGCTGCCCAACAGAACAGCCAGCAATGGGAGGGGCGGAGGGGAAGTGTGCCTAGAGGCTGCAGGCTCGAACCCTCCTCGGACAGTCAGGGGTGCCTAGGATCCTGGGGACTTGTCCTGCTGTGATGCAGCAGTGCTTCCTGGACGGGAGGCAGAGCCAGGCCCTGTTCCAAGGCTCAGCCTCAGCAGCCCAGAGAGCCATAGAGTCGGGCGGCTGCTAGACGACAGCTTCCCTGGGGGCTTGAATTCATGTTCCAGTACTTCTTCACCCATCCAACCAGTCCAGTCAGTAACTCGTGTGTGTGTGTGTGTGTGTGTGTGCTCATGTGAATACACATGTGTGCAGCATGTAGATGGTGTCTTTCTCTCATCCATCCTGCCAGCTAGCCCCGGGGATCTGTGTCCATCTCCTACACCCCATCTCTGCCATGCTTGACCTTTATGTCGGCGCTGAGACTCCTAGCGCAGGTCCTCACACATGCACAGAGAGCACTTTCCCCACTGACCTCTTACTCTATTGTCCTTGCTGCCATCCGTTTAATAACTTCTTTTGGTGCTGCCAATGGAACCCACAGCCTCTCACTAGACCTCCCCTGTCTGACTCACCACTTCATTGTACTGTTATCTTCTGGGATATGTATGGCAGTATATTCAAAGGACAGGACCTTGCTCAAGACACATGCAGCCCCAGTGTCTGAGGAACATCATGAGAGACAGGCAGGGACAGGCAGGGGAAGGAAACCGCAGTGTGACCGTCACACCAGTGCAGGCAGGCGCACAGTGCAGTAAGCCAAGCAAGTGGCAAGACCCCAGGCTGTCCCCAGACAATGCCTGTGGTCTCCACGGTGACATCATTCCCTCGTAAGGGGCCCGTGCCAAGGCCTGTGCTGTCCTTCAGTACCTGCAGGACTTTAGTGAGCCTTTTTTGGGTTGTTTTTTCATTTTGTTTTAGTTTGTTTTTGAGACAAGGCCTCCTTGTAGCCCCAGCTTGCCTGGAACTTGCTCACCTGGATCTCAGAGTGATCCACATGTCTCTACCTTCTGAGTGCTGGGATTGAAGGCATGTGCCACCATGCCCGGCTCCACCATGCCCGCTCCACCATGCCCGGCTCCACCATGCCCGGCTCCACCAAGCCCAGCTCCACCATGCCCGGCTCCACCATGCCCACTCCACCATGCCCGGCTCCACCAGGCCTGCCTACATATGGACTTTGAGCCACTGAGATCTCAAGATTGTGCTGTTCCCAGCACTTCCAGCTGAAAGTGTTCAGAGTCGTGTCTAAACTGATCAAGGTTCTGAAAAGAGAAACTCGGGGCCAGCTCTCTTTCAGCATCCTTCCAGGCAATTGCAGCGCCTGTCTGTCTCCTATGTTCATCCAGAATGGATCCAAATGGAGCTGGACAGCCTGGGTTTAACAACCACTTCAATCCTTTACTAGCTGTGTGACCTTGGACAAGCTACCTAACCTCTCTGAGCCTCAAATTCTATATTTGTAATCATGTCCATTAGTGTGCACGTCGCAAGCTTTCTGTTTTCTGAGGCCTGTCTTTGCATTGACTAGATTATATTCCATAGGATCTGTCTTAAGGTCTGGAGGATAAGGGCCTTTACGTTCTTCATTCATTCTGGTACCCTCAGGCCTGGCATAGTGCCTCACTCAGAGAAGGCAGGCCAAAAATATTTGTCAAGTGACTCAAAATGGTAGGGTGGGTGCCAGGCTAGGACAGAGCACCCTGGCTGCCCAGGAGTGGGCAGAGAGCCTCTTTGTGAAGATGCAGGCTCACAGGGTGCTGGCAGGGCAATGCCTGCTCAGGGACCATGTCTCCTTTTCCCTGATCACAGATCACAGGGTACAATGGCCATCTGGCAGGGCAGGCCAGGCACGTCCTCAGCAGCAGGTACTCAGGGAAGCAGAATCTGGAGCCAGCCTAGAGGATTGACTGGCCCACTGCTGAGCTTTTGGACCAGGCAGGGAAGATGGCTGTGCCTATGGGTCAGAACACGGAGGGTCAGTGAACTGAGGGGCAGCAGGGTGAGGGGAACCCTTCAGTGTCCCAGCTGGCTCCCAGGCCACGCTCTGCTCACCCTGCACTGCTCAGCTTCACCAAACACAGAGAGGCCACACACTCCTGACTCTGGAAGCTGAGCAGGCTCTGACTGAGCACAGGCAGGACAGGGGACCCTGGTGCGCCACCTAGGAGGATGATGAGCATGCTCTTATGAGGACTGTGTGTCTGAGTAAATGAAGAACTAGGTTTCAGGATAGCTCAGCAGTTTAAAAGCACTGGCTACTCTTGCAGAGGATCTGGGTTTGAGTTCCAGCACCCACATGGTGGCTAACAACCATCTATAACTCCAAGGGATCTGATGTCTTTTTCCAGCCTCTGCAGGCACTGCACGACACAGGTGCACTTCCATACATACAGGCAATACACTCATACACATAAAATTAAAAATAAATAAATTATTTTAAGTAAATAAATAAATAAATAAATAAATAAAAGAACTAGGTTTCTTCTTGTCTAATATGTGTGGGCCCTGAACTCAATCCCCAGCACCACAAGAAAAAGATAAAGTAAAGGAAAGAAAAAGTTTCTCTGTTAATAGTCAAAAAAGATCTGGAGGGCTAGAGAGATGGCTCAGTAGTTAAGAGCTGCTCTTGCAGAGGACCCATTTCGGTTCCCAGCACCCACATGTCAGTTAACAATGGTCCGTAACTCCAGTTCCAGGGGATCTGACACCCTCTTCTGAGCTTTGCAGGCATTGCACAGCACAGGTGCACTTACATACATGTAGGCAGTACACTCACACACATAAAAATAATAAAGAAAAAAATTTTAAAAAGGAAAACAAGTTTTTTTAAAAGTAAGATCTGGAATGTTTGGTTTCAGGTGAGGGTTGGCCTCTGCCTTCCAGTCCTGTTTCGGGTTCCCTTTTCTGCTTTCAGCCTTCGAACTCCAGGAGACAGGACTAATGTTCAGTGAACAGCTGAAGTTCTGGCCCATCCTGCGGGAAGGCCATCCTGGAAAAGGGACATAGAGACTTCAAAGGACAGAGCCTTAGTAGGAGCGGCTTCTTGGCAAACAAAGGAAGTTTAAGGGTGTGCATTCATATTTCATGGCTCAATAATGTTCTACTCTATTGATGTACACATTTTGTTTATATGTTCGTAAGTTAATGATCAGCTGATTGTTTCTACTTTGTGTTATTACATATTCAGCTTCCATGAACATGGATGTCCAAGTGCTTGTTCAAACATGCTTTCCATCTAGGAGTAGAAATGCTGGGTCATATGCTAACTCCATGCTTAACTTGAAAAAAACTGTTGGTTTGGCGTGGTGGCACACACCTTTAATCTCAGCACTCAGGAGGCAGAGATGGATCTGTCAGTTCTTGGCTAGCCTGGTCTTCATGGTGAGTTTGAGGCCAGCCAGTGCTACACAGTGAGACACTGTCACAGAAACCAAGCCACAACAACAAAAAGAAAATAAATTGCCAAACTACTTTCAAAGCATCTGCATCATTTTACATCCCACAGCCATGTATGAAGCATGCAGTTTGAGGTAAGACTTTTCTTGTTTGTTTTTTGGGTTGGGGGGTTGTTTCTGTTTTTGAGACAAGGTATTATAATATAGCTCAGGCTTTCCTACAACTCATAATTCTCTTGCCTCAGCATTGTGAGTGCTGGGGTCACAGACAGGTGCTGCCATGACTCAACGAGGTAAAGTTTTCAATGCAAAATGTAATTTCAGAAGTGATCACAGGAATATGCGTGGAGGTGTAGGGGAGAAGGGAAGGCGGCCCATAAGAGTCACTACCAGACAATTGCCATTGACTCATGACACGCCAGACTACTGAATGCCTCAGCCAGCACTGAGGAACCAGCACTGAGGAGCAAGCAGGCAAGGGCTCAGTGCACACTCAGCTCCAGCAGCCCTTGACTGGGAGCACCTAGGACTGTGCTCATTCTGGCTACATGGGCAAGGGAAGCAGGCTCAGAGAAAAAACCCACCTGGAAAACAGATACGGCTGCCTGCAGAGGGAAACAAGCCTGACGCACTGTGGGCAGGCACGGGGGAGCAGATGCATTCAGCACCTGCTATGGGGGTATGTACACCCCAAGTTCTTTCTCATGCAGACTTTACGCTCTCAAACATATGGGCTAGTCAGGCAGTACCTCAGGAAGAGAAGGCAGGGTGCTGGGTGTGCCACACACCTGCAATCCCAGCACTCTAGACTCAGAGGTGAGAGGATCGGGATTTCAAGACCATCCTTAGCTACACAATGAACCCAACTTGGGATACTTGAAATCATGTCTCAAAATACTAAGAATGAAACAAAAAATTAAAAAGCCAGAGGCTGGAGAGATGGCTTAGCAGTTAGGAGCACTGGCTACTCTTCCAGAGGACCCTTGTTCGGGACCCAGCACCCACTGGCAGCAAACACCAGTTCCAGGGGATCTGATGCCTCCTTTTTGCCATCTGGGGCATTGTGTGCACATAGTGTACTTACATCCATGCATGCCAAACACTTGTAAACATAAAATAAAAAGTAAATAAATAAAAAAAGAAAACAAAAACATCAAAAACCAAGCAGAGTTGAAGGCAGAGTAGGAGGCAGTGTGAGTTCATAATAGGCATGACTGGCATCTCCTGATAAGAGAGGTTTCTAAGAGACCTTCAATAACAATGAGCAATGGGCTGTCCAAGGCCCTGCATGTCTTCATGAGAACCTAGGCTGCAGGAATAACAAGTTAAAGCATTCATCAGAACAGCCTAGCTGCTGCCGGAGTTGCAAAGCCAAGCGTTGGGAGGCACAGAGCTGAAGCAGTCCCTGGACGGCCGGAGCAAGCTGGATCTGACTGGGAAGTCCTTTAGTTGCTTTGTTTTGGTCGAGGATTACAGGCATGTGCCTACATGCCCAGCAGTCATTTGGATTTTGTTCTAAAGACAACAGTAACCACTCAGTAGGTGATACTGATCTACTTATATTTTCATTTCTTGTCACTGTATTTAAGAAGTACTGAAACTAGGTCTGTGGGTCACACTAACACCTCACTCCCCACTCACTGCTCATCACTCAACTTGTTCTGTACCTGTCACTGGTCTGCTGTTCTAGGCTGTATATGCAGCACAGCTGCCAAAAGCATGCCCTTAGGGAGCACTCCTTCAAGGAGCATTTTCACAGGGCAAGTGCATGCAGCACAGAAACTTCTTGGAAAAGAGTCAGGCAGTCTCCAGAAAGGCCCTGCCCTACTCCAGAGAAGATGTCCCTTTCCTTCCTAGCCTGAACCCTACAACCAGAGGGAAGGCACAGCTGGGCCTCCTGAGGTGGAGAGAGCTGGGAACCCCAGAGTGGAAGACCAGGTTGCGCTCCTCATCTGATCCAGGCAACAGCCTTGGAGGAGAAGAAGGCGAGGAGGGGAGAAGAGAGGGTGATGGAGGGGGAGGAGGAAGATGGGAGGGGGGGAGGAGGGAGAGGGCCAGTGAGGAAGGGCCTGAGGGCTGACAACCACAGGGGAATATTGATGAGCTTTTTGGTGAGAAGTGACAGAGCTGGTAGGGATGGTGTAATGAAGACGGATGATCCGAGACCGGCTCTGCAGTCTTCCTGCTGGGGAGAGGAGTCGCAACCCAGGGTGGGATGGGGTGAGGGGCCTGCCAGGCCCTCTTCTCTGGCACCTCAGCTCACCAGCTGCCCAGCTTCAGGCTACTAGGCTGCTACCTCTTCCCCCTTGGTTGGCGCCCTCCCCTCCCCTCCCGTCCGCCTCCCCCCCTCCCCTTCGGGGTTCTTCTCTACACAGCCTCACGGCCTAAGATGACTTTCAGGGAGCCCTCAGCTTCTCTCTGGGGACGCTGCCATCCAGGCTTCTGCACACCTGTGGGCAGTATACTGAGTGTTCCTGTGGTGTGGCTCTCACATGTAGGCTGCAGACCATTGTGGGAACAGGGTGAGGGGTGAAAAGCATGGGATTCCACTTTCTCTCATCCATTCACCTTTTTATTCTCTCTCTCTCCCTCCTCCCTCTTTCCTCTCTCCCTCCCTCCCTCCTTTTTTTCTTTCTCTGTTTTTATTCCTCTCTCCTCTCTCTCTCTCTTTCGACAAGGCCTCATCTATTCCAGTCTAGCTTCACTCTATACAGCCCAAGATAACCTTGAATTTCTGATCTTCCTGCTTCTGCCTCCCAAGTGCTGGGACGATAGGCATGCATCATCATGCTAGTACATGTGCTAGGTTTATATGCTAGAACATGCTAAGCTACACAGCTATGGTTAGCCTGGAACTTTTTATGTAGACCAGGCTGGCCTTATCGAAGTTCTCCTGCCTCTGCCTCCCAAGTACTGGTATCACAGATGTGCTTCGTCATCACAGCCTTTCTTTCAATTTTGGTAAAATTCACATAAGATAAAACACTGTGAGTGGCACTTTAGTACAGTCAAAATTGTTGTGGTTGGGTCTGGAGTGTTCCTCAAGGGCTCATGTGTCACACTTGACAGAGGGCATCCCCATGGGAGGTAGTCTTTGGGACATGGCGGCTTGTCCTTGAAGGGTACTGTAGGACCTTGGTCCTTCCTTTTTCTCTCTTTTTAAAACTATTTTAGTTATTATTTTTGTTTCACGTGTTTGAGTGTATTGCCTGCACGTATAGAAGTGTTGTGCAATGATCATGGAAGTTAGACGAAAGCATCGGATTCCCTGGAGCTAGAGTTATGGATGGTTGTTAGCTACCACGTGGGTGCTGAGAATCCAACCTGGGTCCTCTGCAAGTGAAGTTCAGTGCTCTCAACCACTGAACCATCTCTCCAACTCCCCCTTTCTCTCTTGATTCTGGTTCTGATGTGCTCAGTTTTGCTCTCCCTCACATTCTTGCCACACTGGCTGCTCTCCACAGGGCCAAAGCTAACAGGGCAGCCAGACTTTGCAAGTCAATTCATAAGTTGATTAATTCAGGTTTACTTTTTTTTTTTTTCAGAGAGAGGCAAAGTTGACTAATAGGACAATCTTGTTTATTGTCACCACCATGTAGGTCTGGAATATTTCATCAGCCCCAAGCCTCTGTCACTGCTCATCCATGTTTTCTCTCGAGACTAGCAAATACTTGTCTGCTCTTTATAACTATGGACTTGCCTGTTTAGAGTATTCCATAGAAGCATAATCATATGTGTGACTATGTATGTCTGGCTTCTTATGTTTAGTATGATATTTTCAAAGTTTGTGTTATAGCATGTCAATGCTTCAATCTTTTCTGTCTGGCTGAAAAATAATCCACTGTAGGTTTATGGTATATTTTGTTATCCATCAGTCTATTGGTAGATGATTGGACTGCTTTAGAACAGTTACTTTTGAAACAGAAACCCAAGCACTGAGATTTCTTTTTTGTACCTATATGGTCTTGAGGAGCCATACATGGTTTCAAGGTTTGAAGATCATCATTATCATCATTTGAGACAGAGTCTTACTGTGTATGTAACACTCCCAGTCTGAAACTCACTGCAGAGACCAGCTGGCCTCAAATTAGTGGGTGATCCTTCTGCCTCTGTTCCCCCCTGAGTCCCTGAGATCACAGGGCTGTACATTTATGCCACCATTATGCCTGGCTCAACCTTAACAGTTTCACCTGTCGAATGGAACTGTATGCCTTTAAATCTCTATACTCTTTAAAGCATAAGAAGAAACCATCTGTGATCTTCCATGTTGGCAAACCTCAGTTGCCAAGTGCCTTTCATTCTTTAAACTCTCTTCTCATTTGCTATTGAATTTGGGATCCATGGGCAATAAAAAGATTCATATACCAGAAACATCTGGACCAATATCTACTGCTTTCTTCTTTGTCACCTAGGCCATCTTATCAGCTTTAACACACATTATTTTTTAACATATTTTATTATTTTTATTTTATGTGTATAAGTGTATTGTCTGCATGTATGTAAGTGCATCTGTATCATGCAGTGCCTGTGGAGATCAGAAGAAGGTGTCGGACGCCTGGAACTGGAGTTATGGATTTTTGTTAACCGCCATGTAGGTACTGGGAACTGAACCCAGGTCCTCTTCAAGAGTAGTCAGTGCTCTTAACCACTGAGTTGTCTCTCTAGCTCCAACACACATTATTTTTCAAACTCTAGTATCTTTGAAATTGGCATGCTCTTAGGAATGCTCTTGACTTTCTTAGTGGCTTAATTGTGCTCATTACAATCATGAGACTGGGTAAGTGTGACACGCTAGGCACAGGTCAAGGGAACAAGGGAGGAGATAAACATAGACACCCCGGTTAATAAAGCAGTGTCCATGGGAGGATCATGAAAGTTAGTCCATCTCCTAGTCTGGGAACTCTCAGCTGAATGAATTGGGTGAGATGAAATATTGATTTATTCAAATTGACATGATGTCAACTTCATTCTCAAAACCGTGTGGGCCTGGCTCATAGGCTTATGAGCTGAGATGCTCACTGGAAATGCCAGGAGGGCTTCATACTCTCCCAAAGCCCTGCCTTCTGCTGGGCCTGACAGCCCTCTCCCACTCAGGAGAAGTCACATACAAATGCAGAATATTTTTACCTTCATTAAAATGGGCCAGATATTGTAATTACGTCCCAGGGAGCAGAGGGCTCTGCTGCAGGGAGAAGGAGGTGGATGAAAGTCAGTGTCACATGCAGAATTCATGAGCAGGGCTAATTGAGCTCCACTCAGAAGTGGATCTTAGCTGCTTAGAGAACACCTGAGCCTGGCTGTCCTGGCCTTGCTCAAACCAAGTCTCCTTCAAGAGCTTTCCATAGGGCAGGGGGCTTCTAAACACTCATGGAAGATCAACTGTCGGGCCTTAGTACTTGGGGCTCCTGGAGTCATCTTTCCATGCAGCCAATTTGTGAACTGTTTGAGGACAGAGGCATGTTGTGACCCTTACAGTTCCTCACAGGTGTGTAAAGGTACACGAAGGAAAGTGGAAGATGGTCAGGAAACAAAGCAGCACTTCTCAGTGCCCTCCAAGCCACCTGCACAGGCTGTCACTTGCCTAGATTAGTAACAAATGAAATTTCTAGGACTCTATCCAAAAGATGATGGTTTAAGAGGTAGGTGCAGAATCTTCCCTTTAACAAGAAGTGCTACACCCAGTAACATGGAAGTCCTGCTGAGGCTGGGCCCCGAGCTAGGGGATCTTGAGGTATTTTTCAGTCCTGACAGCATGTTATAGCTTGCTATGAAGTGTCCCCCAAAGGATCATGTGCTGCAGGTTTGAACTCCAGCTGGTAGATACAGTCGTTGACAGGTGATTGGATCCTGGGCTCTGAAATAATCAATTCATTAATCTACTGAAAGAGTCATAATTTGATGACATTATTGAGAGGTGATGGAAACCAGGATGCAGGGCTGGCTTGGAAGGCGAAGGCTGCTGTAGGCGCGCCTTTGAAGCGTGTCTCGTCTCTGACCCCTCCCTGTCTCTCTGCTTCCTGGCCGCCAGGAGATGAGCAGGCCCCTCTGCCGTATACTTTCCTTCTTTCCTGGCCTGATGTCCTCCAGCATCTGCTTAACCATCCCTGATTTTAGTTACAAAGGAGGACTGGGAATTCCTATGAAGAAAGCACAATCCAGTTCCTTTACTGATCAGGTGACAAGCGCCTGTCCCTCCTGCCGTCCCTCTGCCCTTCGTTCCAGCCCTGACCCTGGCAGTGCCTCTCTTCAGCTCTGTACTAATTCGGGCCTGGCCTCCAGTCTGTGCACTTACGACTCTCACCGACCTGCTAAGTCATCAGGGGAGACTCAGGAGTCAGGGAAGTTTGATGCGCACAGCTTCCAGGGCGATGAATTCAGTTTGTCAGTCACCTCCTGGGCCAGTGCGTGGAAAACGGAAAATGAAAACCAGGGCCGATATGCTGACTACATGTTTATGCTCTTCATTCAAACCCAAAAATTTTCCCATGGGTCTTCTGTGAGTGATTCAGAAGAGAAGAGCAGGTAGCAGTCTTCAGAAGCCAGGAAGGAAGATGGCAGGAAAGAGGAAGCCTGCCCCAGAAATCAAAGAAGGGCTGTCTAGCTGGGGCACTGCAACCTCCAGCTGGTCAATACCTTTACCCCTCCAATCTGGGAATTCCAGGACCAGCCTTTAGCCGGGGCAGGGACAGCCTGTCCACGATACCCACGTTGGTTTTCCAGCAGAAGGAAGTGATCTGATGTAGCTCATTCTTTCCAAGGGAGAAAGGACATGTCCATTTGCTTCAGATGCTGCAGGACACTGTGACACTCAAGTCACAGAAGAATGGGCAACGCATCAGATGGAAGGACAATCATTTAATTAAATTAATTTGGCATCATTAAAATGCCATTAGATTGTCCTTATATTAGCTTTTTACAGCAGTGGTAGGAGTCCTAGGACTGGAGGCTGAAACCTGGCCTTGGTTCAGGGAGTGGCTTTGGACGAGGCATCTAGTGGATCTGAACATGGTGGACTTGCCTCTGATCTCTCCCTGTCAATCAAGGCTGAGTGATGGTGAAATGTTTGCTGGGATCAGTCAAGACAAATGTGTGAGCGAGGATGACTTAATGAAGGCGGTGTTCATACCTCTTTATAGACGGTATAGACTTTATAGATCAGTAAAGGAATAATGTGTCAAGGTCAGGTCCAGACTTGGGGTTGGCTTGAATACAGACAAAGCCCACTTCCTGGAAGCAGCAGAGGAAGCGGAGGGTGCAGGAGGCTGGGGCCTGGTTCCTGTCCAGGTCTTACTTTCCTCTGTGAAGCAGGAAGCAAGAGTGTCTCCTAAGGTGGGGAGGCAGGGAAGTAGCCGGTGTGGTACAGGTTTGAAAACTCTTCTGCAACCCAGGATAGGACACCCCATCCTCCAAGAAAGCATGGCTAAGAGGTTGTTCCACAGTTGGGTTTCTCTGTGATGTGTGACAAGGGAAGGGTTATTGTTTTGTTTATGGAAAAAGTCTTTTGTTGTTTGCTTATTGTTGAGTCCCTAGTACAGTGCTTGGGACATAGTAGCAAATTAATTTATTTAATAAATATTTCAGAGCATCTACTACATATTGGCTTTGATATGGGGGTGGGATCCAGCAGTAACAAAGGCAGAAGTCCTTATAAGCTAACAGAAGGGTCAGATTGTAAACACAGAGAGCAGCAAATGAAGTGATGTCCGATAAGGCTATGCGTGTAGCCAGCACTGCAAACATGGGGCGCTTTTCCCAGGGGTTACACTGTAGACCTGACTGGAATGAGAAACGGGGGGAGGAGGTTAGGAACAGCAGACATGACGGCCTCTGGCAAGAACAGCTTGGAATGTTGCAGGGAGTCAAGGAAGGCATGGCAACTGGGGAGGAGGTAAGGTGAGACAGAGTTGTAGGAATGAGAGGAGAGGGTCAGGCCATGTAAAACCTCATAAGCCCAGTTAAGAAGCTTGGATTTTATTCTAATTCTGGTAAGAGGCCTTTGGAAGGCATTAAACAGTGGAAGGGCTGTGATCTGATTTATGCATTGTAACACTCACTCTGGCTCTGGGAGGAAAGTGGACTGCAGAGGGAGATGAGTGAAGGAGGGTGCAGAGCCCTCTGCTCCCGGGAACAGAATTACAATATCTAGCCCATTTTAATGAAGACAAAAATATTCCACTTTTGTGTGTGGCTTCTCCTGAGTGGACTGGCAGGGTGGGGCAGGAGGCAGGCTTTGGGAAAGGAGACCACACTTCAGGTGAAAAAGGTTTCTAGCTGCTATGAGAGGGGAGGAGAGAGGGAGGCTGGACTTAGGTGTCAGGTCTTGCTAATAGACTGTGAAGAGTGAAGAAGAGGAATTCTCCAATGTTTTGGACAGAGCTGATAGTGCTATTAAATAAGATTGGGGATCTGGGAGAACAGGTTGGAGGCAAGAGGTGTAGAAATCCAGAATTCTACTATGAACCTGTTTGGTTGGATATACCTAGTAGGCACCTGTTATGGATTCCCCCAAAGGATGTGTTGAGGTTTGAATCCTCAATAACTATGAATGTGACCCTACTTGAAAACAGAGAGGCTAGGGATATAGCCTAGTTGGTAGATGCTTGTCGCTGGATCCTTAGCACTGCAGGAACCAGGCATGGTGGTATATGCCTATAATCCCAGTACCTGGAAGGTGGAGGCAGGAGTATCGGAAGTTCACAGCTATCCTCAGCTACACAGGGAGTTCAAGGCAAGCCTGGGCTACATGAG
Source organism: Eospalax fontanierii (assembly GCA_035773235.1). Lineage (NCBI taxonomy): Eukaryota > Metazoa > Chordata > Mammalia > Rodentia > Spalacidae > Eospalax > Eospalax fontanierii. The sequence continues at coordinate 62,058,995 of CM069535.1, read as the reverse complement.
ATGAAATAAGAAAGAAGAAGGAAGGAAGGAAGGAGGGAGGGAGGGAGGAGAAGAGAGATGGCTCAGTGATTAAGAGTACTGACTGTTCTTGAAGAGAACCCAGGTTTGATTCCCAGCACCTGATCCATGTCCTCTTCTGATCTCTGTGGGCATTGTACAACATGAGTGCACTTACATACATGCTAGCAAAACAGTCATACACATTTAATTAATTAACTAATTAATTAATTAAAAGGGGGGAGGTGTGGTGGCACACAACTTTAATTCCAGCACTCACAGGCAGAGGCAGGTGGATCTCTGTGAGATTGAGGCCAGTTTGATCTACATAGCAAGTTCTAGGCCAAGTGGGGCTACCAGAAGAAAAAAAAAAAAAAGAAAGAAGGAAAGGGAAGAGGAAAGGAAGGAGGGAAGGAAGAGAAAGGGAGAGAAGGGAAGAAGAGATAGAAAGAGCGACAGGAAGAAAATAGGGTCTTTGTGGATATAATCAAGTGACTGTGAGCTCATCAGAGTGACTCTGGATTAGTCACTTTTCTATTGCTGTGGTAAACACCATGACTAAAGCAACTTATAAAAGGAAACGTCTATTCGGCTTATGGTTCCAGAGAGGCAAGAGTCCATCATGGCCAGGGGAGAGGGGCATGGCAGCAGCAGAAAGCTGAGTGGTCACACCTTCAAACAGGCACAGGAAACGGACAGAGACAGATTGGAAGCTGGCCTGGCTTTGAACTCTGAAAGTCTAGCCCCAGTTTGGTTGCTTCCTCCAGCATGGCCACACCTCTCAAAGGTTCCATGACCCTCCCCAAACAGTGTCATGAACTCTAGCTAGGCAAATGTCCAAATACCTAGAGCCTATGGGGTGCATTCTCATTCAAACCAATATTGCAAGTATCCTTGTAAGAAGAGGAACTGGTCCCAGATACCCATACAGAGGACACAGTGTGAACAGACACAGAAGGAAGAGCACTGCACAAAAGTGAAGATGGAATTGGAAGGATCCTTTCCCACACCGAGCAAAGCTGGGGCCACCTGAACCTGTAAGAGATAGAGAAGGATCCTTCCCTGGAGGCTCAGAGGAGGCAGGGTCCTGCGAACACCTAGCTTCTGTAAGACACTCCGTCTCTGTTGTTCCAAGCCACTTCATTTGTGACACAGTGCTACGGAAGCCCAGCAGAGCGTCTCAGTGGCACTGAACTAGGGAAGCCTGGTGTTCAGAGGACAGTGGGTTTTGAAAGCTACGCAAAGGATCTGAAGAATGGATTGGGGAGCCGGGAGAGTGGCTGTGGGGAGACATGGAACAGCCGAGAAGGCAGGGCATGGGGGCTTCCTAGAAGAGGGGAGTTCATTGTGACCCACAGTCACTGTGGTTCAGATCAGCCTTTGAATCTGAGAAGATGGAGACTGTGAAATAACAAAGAAGGGCTGGAGCTCAGTGGCAGAGTGCTTGCTTGCTCAGTATGTGTAAGATCTTGGCTTCCATCTTCAGCTCTGCAAAACCAAAATTATCTATACCTGTATCTGTACAAATGTGTGTGCATGGTGAAAATTAGGCTTTGCCTGGAAAAAGAGGCGAGAGTCAAAAGAAGGCGGTTTTTCAAAGGTGGGAAACATAAAGGCATATTTCCCGTTAGTGGTAATGATCTTGGGGTGACTGAGGAGCGCAGGGGTTAATTGCAGACGCAAAGGCATGGCACTAGCAGAAATGGAAGGATCTGGAGCATGAATGGGGTCAGTGCCAGGTGATGCGGGGTTTTCTGATGGGGAGGTGGGGCAAGGCTTATTTTTGTTTACTGTACCATCAAGTCTGAGGCACAGCCATGTGGAGGGTGCTAGAGATGTGGGAGAGAGTAAAGACAGAGAGGTAGGAAATAATCTTTGGAGAAGAGAAGAGGAAGATACCAGGGGAGTGTGGAAAGCTCGCTCGCTTTCCGCCCAACTTTCCAATCCTACCTAGGAAGTGCTTGTGTGGAGCGCTTTTTGAGTCTGGAAATGGTGCGTTTAAAGTGAAACCAGTCACTCAGCACAGTGGTGTGGCTTCCTTCAGGAAATTCTGACTGCTTGGCACAGGTAAAGGGTGGGAAACTAGCTGAGTTTAACCCAAAGTAAGGCTTCACTCAGTAAGTCAGTGTAGGAAAAGAGGCATGTAAAACCTCGAGAGTCTGTAAGGAGTGACAGTATAGAATCATGGAGACTGAGCTGATGAGGGGGAGGGTCCATGTAGGGCATGACAAACAACAAGTTTTCCCCATGTATTAGGTCCCCATGAGACCGAAAAATAGTTGGAAGGACTGCATCAAAGATAATAGGAGGAAGGATGGGCGCATCAATGATGGGTGCCTGGAAAAGAAACTATTAAGAATTCAGAGAATGGCAGGGCATTGTAAGCGTCAGGTCGCATGATGGATGGATAAGATGGCATTAAGCGTGCCTAAGGCGCTCCTGTGGAAGATGCTGGAATTTCTGCAGTAGGAAGTTTGCATGTACCTCAGACCAATTTCAGTGTTTTCTCCACACTCCAGCCCTGTCTATGAGGAGGGTGGCTTCAGTGGTGAGTCAGGGATCAGTACAGCAAGACAGAAAAGAGAATGCTCAGGGCTGAGTTCAAAGATGGAGGGACATTGGCTGAGGGCAGACTGAGTTCCAGAGGACACAGTGGAAAGGGTGAGAAGGCAGTGAGGGGAGAGAGCTGGGGTTCTATCAGCAGCTGTTGCAGAGAAGTGTGGGGACTCAGTGTACAAGACTGTGGAGGACCTGGGAAGATAGGACTGTGCCAAGAAGCTTGCAGAGACTTGTCCTGACACTGTTGCTGAGGAAGGTGGACCATCCGTTAAAGGCACCTGCAGGAGCCAAGATGTGGCTCAGCAGAAAAGAGCTTGTGTGAAGACTCAGCATGTGTGAAGACTCGGATTTAATCATCAGCACAGGGAAGGACTAAAAGCTGGTAATGAGGATGAATGAAACTAAGTTTTGTATCTGAGTCTACTGCTATGCCAAATACATGGCCTATTCGTTGAGTTAACTACAGCTGTGTCCCACATGTGAGTCTTTGTATCATAGTGGGAGAAGGTCCCAGCCCTAGGCAGAGCACACAGAAACTTCCCAGAATCCTGTGGGTGATGATAATCCCTAAGCACTTCTGACTGCCTAATATAGAAAAAAAATTATACTTTGTTCCTTCCATGAAAGTCACTCCTGCTTTCAAGACTGCTTGAGAGCTGAGTTGTGGTTGGATTTTGCCTTAATTAGGACAAGGTGAACAGGAGGCAAAAAAGCAGGCAAGGAAGTGACCTGTCCAATATTGGAGCTGCAGGACCTCCCTGTCCCCAGACCAGTCCCTGTCCTACACTAAAACAACCCAGCCTTAAACAAACCCTCTTTTGGAAACTCAACAGAAAAAGAGGAATTTTTTTTGCTCAAGAAGATAGCCATTTCAGTCCTTTGCTTTTGATTTCCCTCCCTCCTCCACCTTTTTTAAAAAGGACAATTTTTAAAATTTTATTTTTTTTTATTTTGTGTGTATGAATGTATTGCCTACATGTAAGTGCACCCATGTTGTGCAATGCCTGTGGAGGTCAGAAGGCGGCATTAAAGTCCCTTGAAACTGGAGTTATGGATGATTGTTAGCCACTATGTGAGTGCTGGGAATCGAACCTGGGTCTTCTGCTCTTAACTGCTGAACCATCTCTCTAACACCCCAAAATGTTTGTTAATTGATATTTTTTTTATGTGTATGAGTGTTTTGCCTGCATGTATGTAAGTGTACCACATTGCCTGCAATGCTCACAGAGGCCAGAAGAGGGCACTGAATTCTCTGGAACTGGAGGTAGGGCTTGTTAGTTGCAATGCAGGTGCTGGGAACCAAACCCAGGTCCTCTGCAAGAGCGGCAGTGCTCTTAACCACAGAGCATACAACTCCACGCCCAGCTGTTTTCCCTCTTTTTAAAGATAGGTCTCACGTGCCAGGCATGGTGGTGCACACTTTTAGTACTAGCACTTGGGAGGCAGTATCTACATAGTGAGTTCCAGGCCACTTGGAGCTACAGAGAGACCCTGTCTCAGAAAGACCAAAAAAAAATTGGTTTCACTGTGCAGCTCAGGCTGGCCTAGAACTCATGATCCTCCCGCTTCTCAAGTGCTGCAATTATACTGCTATATGACCCTCCCTGGCCCCACCGCCACCCCGTGTATACACACGTCTGGAGACCAGAGGGCAATGCCAAGTGTCTTCCTCTATAGTTCTTTACCTTATTTTTTGAAACAGGGTTTTCACTGAATCTGGAGCTCAGTTAGCTCATCAATTGTCTAGATTTATTGATTCCTGGGATCATCCTATCTCTGTCTGCCCCCTGGCACTGGGAATCCATGGATACACCCCACCTAGCCCTGGCTTATTTTTAGCTTGGGTGCTAAGGATCTGAACTCAGGTTCTCATGTTGTACCAACTGAGACATCTCCCTAGCCACCTGCATTTGTCTTTGTTCCTTTCTTTTGAGTGTGTACAGGTGTATATACCCATGTGTACCCTGAGACCAGAGGAGGATGTTGGGTGTCCCACTCCATTGCTCTCTGATTTATTCCCGTCAGACAGGGTCTCTCACTGAACCTAGAGCTAGGCCAGCATGCCCCAGCAATCTTTCTCCACCCTTCACAGCACTGGGGTTACAAGTGTGCTGTGACTTTTTACATGGGTTCTCAGGATTTGAGCTCAAGACCTCATATGTGCCCAGCAAGTGCTGTTACCTGCTGAGACATCTCCCTGGTCCTTATCTTTGTATTACTTTTCTTTTAAAAAATATTTTATTATTTTTATTGTATGTGTATTAGTATATTGCCTACATGCATTTAAGTGGCACTGTGTTGTGCAATGCCTGAGGAGGTCAGAAGAGGGCATCAGATCCCCTGGAGCTGGGGTTTTGGATGGTTGTTAGCTGCCATGTGGGTACTGAGACTCAAACCCAGGTCCTCTGCCAGAGCTGCTAGTACTCTTAACTGCTGAGCCATCTCCCCAGTTCCAAAATTCCGACTTTTCTAGTCTTGCCCAGCACATCTGCCCTCCCCTCTCCCCAGCACTGGGAGTCCATGGATACACCCCATCTATCCCTGGCTTATTTTTAATGTGGGTGCTAAGGGTCTGAACTCAGGTCCTCATGCTGTACCCACTGAGCCATTTCCCTAGCCAAGATGGGCTTTTCCCTCTGTGGGATGCTTCCTTTCTGTTCTAAGGCCTTCTCTCTTGAAACCACTGGATTGAGTAGTCCAAAACTTTCTTTTAAGAGTCCTCTAAAGTTCCCCCTGATGTTATGCCCTAGTGTCTAAGGTGACCTGGCCTGGTCCCTGTATATTTGAGAGTGTCTCTTTGTGCTGGCTGATGAATGCCTCCCTGTGCTGTCCCAGGACTCCACACCTGCAGGGTAACAGGAGAAAGTGCCCTCCCCTCCTCTGGTTTGCACCTGCTGCTCTCAGCCTTCCTTGGGGTCACAGGGCGGCCCTGTGGGTAGCTGGCTCACTAAGCTGGAGAAGCACACAGTGCTTTGCAGATCAGAGTTCTTCCTACCTTTCCTCTCTGGCCACAAAGATCTGCAGGGTGGCCCAGGGCCTCACTCATCTATTCTCTGTAGGGATTTGTGTTTTCAATAGAGCAGCATGCCTGCTGGATGCTGTTTCCCTCTGTGACTCAGAGTTTGAACAAGGCTGGAAAATACCTCACCTGGCTCACCATCTACACCCCTGCTTGGAGATGGGGTTGTTTGCATTCACCGTCTGAAAGAGAGAATGATTTTCCTTAACAACATTTTGGTATTTCAAAGTATAAAACTCCACCCAGTTCAACAAAGGTGCATTGTTAAATTGATTTACTATCTCATTAAAATATTGCATTGTTGATTTTGCACAAGTAACACAGGCACTGCAGGCACAGACGACTAAACTGCAAGCCATAAAATGTAGGTGCTGTGCCCAACCAGCTCCTTCCCTGATGTAATTATTGCCGTCTATGGTTTGTGCACTTTTCCAAGATACTCCATATGTGCTACAATCTCTGTCTTCATGAGAGCTTCTCAGATATTGTTGAGTGCCATTTGGCAAATGAGGGAAGCAACTGTAGTTCAGAAGGGCTAAGAGGAGATAGTGGAGTAACAGCAGCAGTTCCAAGACAGGTTTAAAGCTCAACCAGTGTCCACAGCAACTGCTCCTAAATCTGCCTTGAATCTTACCTTCTTTTCTCCACCCCAGCCTAAACTCAGGGCAGCTAGGTAGAGTGAGACAGGGTGTGCCAAGCCCTGTCCCAGGTGCTTTGCCACAGGCCAGCCCCTTGGCCCTTGTGCTCATCAGACTCACGGACAGCAGTTAGAAGGGATACCTGAACTGTAGCAGAAAGAAGGCAGAGAGCCACAAACTCTTCTTAGGCTTTGACCTTATACGTGGCACCAGAAATCCCACTCTCCCTTGTTGACTCAATTTCCCATCTACCTGCAGGATAGAAGCTTTGACCCAGGGTTGTTGTTGAGGTGGAAGTATACAGCACATAAACAATCCCAGTGAATGGAAAGGAGTCCAGGCCGGAGCAGGGCAGCTTCTCCCATACGAGGGCCCCATGTCACAGAATGAAGTGGTATGAGCCTCTAGGATGTCTGTTATTGGCTCCCATTTGGCTCAGTTGCAGCAGACAGCAGTTGCAAATAGGCTGGCTTGAGAGCGGGCAATACATAAGGGAACCTTGCCTGGGTGTTAGTTTGCAGACTCTGGAGAAGACTACCTGTAAATAACTCTAAGGACCACCCCTCCTTTCCCCAGGCCTGTCCCACTGTTTGCTTTCTTTCTACAAGGTGGACATGTAGTTGTCTTCAAATGAAGCTCAGAGACCTTCTGTAAGCCCTCAGCTCAGAAGTCTTTCCCCCTCATCCCATCTTCATTAGACATCTTTTATCCTTTAGGTCTTCTTTCTCTGGAACAGCATCGCCTGGCTGTCTGGGCTTTCACTCATCTGATTTTTTTCCCCTTGGTACTGCAGGTGCCTAATTGATGCTACCACCCAGGGTGGTCCTGGACCTTGATTGTTAAATCAATGAATGGTTCTTGGCAAGGAGTTCCTAGAGGGCATTACCTCTGCAGGCAGTTTTAAGTTATCTTCCCAGGAGGGTCAAAGGCAAGCCTGGGAAATGTGCAGCCGGCCTGAATTGGAGCTGAGCAGGCTGGAGAGAAGATAGGAGCAACCTCCCTTCTCTTTGCCATTCTTGTCCTTTGGGGAGTCGGCCAAGGCCCAAGACTGTAGCCCTGGGCACTGAAGGGATCCCTGCTGTAGGGCTTTCCAAGCCCTCTGATGGAGATGGGCGTGACCCAGGTGCCCAAGCCCTGCTACCTGGTACTTTCTCCTTCCGAGGGATGCGTTTGAGAGAAGGAGAGACCGCTACCTCTGTCCCCGAGGCCTATTCCCCAGTCTCTACATCGCCAAGACACTAGCAGAACTGGGAAGAGAAGGGTGTCAGGCTAGGTCGGGGTAGGGGCGGCGTGGCCAGACTGCAGGTGTCCTCTGGTGTCTGGAGCCCAGCCCCGCGCTCTCATCCCTCGCGAAGGGAGGCGAGCCGGAGCTGTGCAGTGAATGCAAAGAGCTGGGCGAGCTCCCAGCCCCGCGCCGCCGACGGCGTCCTCACCCGAGGCCCAATGAGAAGAGAGCAGATAATTTATTCTCTAATCCGGGTTCGGGTGCCGGGCGCTGGCGAGTGGAGGGGTGGGGGTGGGGTGGTCCCCTCTTCCTCTCTCCCGCTCCGCGGCCACCCCTCCCCCGCCTGCGGGCTAGGGCCTCGTACATACACATTTCCTGACAATTAGCGAGCACACCTTGGCAGCGCGGCCTCGGGCGGCGCCGCAGCTTTTGTCTCCCGCCCGCAGGGCGCAAAGTTGCTGCCGCGCCGCGCTGCTCCGGTCGCTGGCTGCCCGCCGCCGTCGGGGGGCGTGGAGGGCGGGTAGGTGGGCCGGACGCCGGCCCCGGGCTGGGGGGCTGCAAAAGAGAAGCGGAGGAAAAGTAAGGCAGCGCTGGCCCCTTCCTTTGTTACAGCCTGAGTGTGAGCGCGCGCGAGTGTCTGTGCGCCAGGGTGTGCGTGTGAATGTGCATGTGTGCGCGCGTGTACAAGTGCGTGCCTGCGTACGGGTCCGGGCCTCTGGGGCGCCGGGCGGCTGCGTGGGCACAGTTGACCCGCTTCGCGGTCTTTCTCGCCCGCCCAGAACTCCGGCGTGCGGCAGGTAGCAGCTCTCCTCCAGGGGCTGAGCTCACCCGGCGTTCCGAGACGACCCAGCAGTGGCCCGGCTGGGGAGGGAGGGTCTGCCCGGCTTGTAGGGGGTGCACGGGTCCCGGGAGGAGCCTGCGACCTCCCTGCGAGCCTGAGAGGGCGCGAGGCTTGAGAGACGGTGTGTGCGGCCGGGAGGCGGGGGGCGGGGAGACGGAGTCTAGTCTAAATGCCAGTTCCCTGAAGTTCAGCGCATCGGTTGTCATTTCATCCCTTAATGCATATTTATGCCGCGCCGAAATAGGCTTCATAATTAACTCCCGGAGTCATCTGCAGAGGTTAAAGGGACCCCGAAGATTTGTGCATTGATTGGATACTAGGGCAATGTGTGTGTGTGTGCGCGTGTGCGCGCGCGCTCGTGTGTGTGCGTGCGCCCCGTGCGAACCCATTGAGAAGAATAATTATTTTTCTCCGCTGGAAGCTACAGCAGAGAATCAGACAAGCAGGCAAGAGAGGTTGGAGAGGGAGAGGGAAAGAGAGAGACAAAGGAAGTGAGTGCGAGAGAGGAGCCGGCTCAGCATCCGAACTGTGAGTACGGAGCGAAAACAGGCAGAAAGTGCCGGGAGTCGCTGACCCCGCTGCGGTCGGGTTTGGGGGCCCGGAGCCGCTGTGGACTCGCGTCTCGGCTTTGGGTTGTGCAGGGGTCCCTAGAGCATGGGCGGACTCCGGGGTGCGGGTTCAGGCTCTCACCTGAAAGCCAGGGCTTTCAGGCGGCTGCCTGCGTCAAGCGCTGCACTGGCCAGGCCAAAAAGAAGCCCCCCACCCAGGCTCCATTGCCTTTGTTCCCTCTAAAGGATTTTACAGTTAGTGGGGCTTCAGGAGGGTGTGTGGAGGCGCTCGCTCCCGAAAGCTGAGTCTACCTCTTTAGGCTGAGTAAAACCCACTCTTGAGTGCCGCTCCCTCCCGCCCCCCCCCTCCTTTGCTCCGTGGTGGAATGCGATAAGGAAAGGGCTGTAACTGGGGTAAGGACTAAGACTTTATGGCACCTGTACATTTGTTTGGCACAAAGAAGGGAGAAGCAGAGGTGTCTGGTACCTCCAGGAGCTGAGATCCAGGAGACCCTTTTCTTGCGAAGGAGATTGGAAGAAGCCATGTCCTGGGCAAAACCACCAACTCCAGGGAACGCAAAGCAAACACTACCCTAGGAGGAGGGGGACACCAGCTACTCCATTTCATCTCCGACCCTTCCTTATCATTGTGCTTTGGGGTCTATTAGGACCTCTGGGTCCAGAGATGCCTCCCCTCCTTGGGGCACTTGCACTGTAAGAAGGGCTGGAGTGGGGCCCTCTAGGAGAAGAAACCCTGGCTGGAGTGGAGACCCGGCAAGGCAGCCTTGGGGAAGATACTACTCTCTTTTCTGAGAAAGGGTCTCCGAACACTGTTAGGCTCCCCTAAAAGAGGGCTGGCCAGCCGCTGTCTCTTCAGAGCTGGTCAGGAGGGGGCGCCTGGGGGCCAGAGGGAGGAGAGCCTTCCTTCCTAAGCAACATTCTGCAGCCTCCCTTTGGAAGCACCCCAGTGCTGCCCTCAATCCTAATTAACAAATTCTGATCTCCTGGTCGGATTTAATCTTCCCTGGTGAGTTTTCAATGGTACCTTCCTCTGCCGGCAAACAGTTTAGTTTAGGGCTAACTTAGCAAGGAGAGTCAGCTCTTTGGTGATTGGATTCTGAATTGAGAGAAAGGAATTGCCCTTCAGGAAGTTCCCATGGGGCCTGTTTCATGACTTAACACCTTCCAGAATGCCCGAGCTGAGGCACAAGGGCGGAAACAGCTTCTACTTTTCAAACTGTCCAGTTCCCTGAAGGCTGTCAGAGAGGCAGGCTCTTATACACATCCACTTCAGACCCCAGACAGCACTTCCTCCAAGGAGTGCTGGGCACCCTGGGAGACTCAGGTCAACTCCCCTCCCCCTCTTGCCATACGCACAAAGAAAAGACTCGGTGAGGCAGGCCTCAGGGGCAAGAACCATTCTCCTAAAAGGCATGAAAACACGGAGACCTCGTCAAGTCCAGTCTGTCCCTCGGAGTTGTATCATAAAGACTAGGGGCGGAGACCAGGCAGCTCTGACCAGCAGTTATACGTGGGGCTCGTCTCCCCACGGGACTGCTAGTAAGTCCTAGCTCAGGGTCTTTTGCAGTGTTTGTCCCATTATATGTGCTTGGTGCTTGTTCTCTAAATGGGTGGCTGGCTCCACACACCTCATTACTCTGTCGTTGAGGGGATATGGAATGAATGAGAACTTTTTGATAGTCATGATTTGCTCAGGTGAGCTGCATGCAAGTTTGTCAATGACCCATTATTATATTTTTCTTTAACAGCATGGCTGACTGAAAGGCAAAACTAGCCTGGGTCCTGTGCTTAAGAAACCTGAACTCTGGTGACACAAGAGCCTTCCTGTGCCCTCCTTCCCACAGCCCAATCTAGGACCCTTTTCCTCTGAATTTGTCTACTTCAATTGCCTGAGGCCACTATCAGGCCTTGGTGCACCCCGCCCCCTCCTCCTAGAGCCCAGAGTCCCTGCCAGGCTAGAATCTACCCCTGTTTACCTGGGAATGCTAAGAAAGGAGGCTCCTGGGATAACTGGAGAAAGCCCCTAGGAAAAAGGAAATTCATGCCTAACTTGTCTGTGGTTTCCTGTTGAATAGAGCAGCACCCAGTCCTCCTCCAGGGGGCTTTCAAGCTGTTAAATGAGAGAGGTACCCACAAATCCATCCCAAACAGGGAGGTCTGTTTGGGGCAGGGGCAACTGACTGAAACCTTTCAGGCTCCTTTGAATCATCAGCAGTGCTCCCACCATGGTGAGTGAACTCGGATTGCCAAACTTTCCCTACCCCATCCCACAGCCTGTGAGCTCCAAGCCCCACATCAAGCCTGAGATAAACAGGCATGTGGTTCTTAGAATGTTCCCTTGCTCTGCACCATGGCCTAAGACAGGTCTTCTGGGTCCTTAGTCCTCCCACCGCAAAAGACACACAACTCAACAAGAACTTTGAATTAGTTCCAGTGTGGACCTATGAATCTTGAGGGAACTATAGGTTTTTATTAATCGAACTTCTTCGTGCAAAATTTCCTTCCACATTAGCATCCCATACCGAGGGTCTGTGTGGGTCTGGATAGTGGTTGGCTATCTCCAGGAGCAGTGGGCCTCCGTAGAAGCCGTGCTGGTTCTGCCATCCCTTGGACTAAGCCCAGACTTCCCCTGGGCCTTCTGTTCTGTGGAGAGCTAATGGATTGTTGGCCTGTCCCACCCTTTTCCCTGCATAAGCCTGCTCTCCTAGGTTTATCCTCAACTGGAAACACTGTTAATCTTAAAACCCAGATGTAGCCTGAGGTTACAGTTACCCTGGAAGGGAACTGGGGAAAGGTGGGATCCCTAAAAAGCTAGTGTTCCCCCAGTCAAACAGGCTTCAGTTACGGCTGGACCTAGGTTCCAGTTTGTGCTGGACCAGCCCTCAGTGTCCCACCAAATAGGGGGCCCCTAACGTCAGGACCACCTTAGGCCTCTCCCTTATGGAGTCCACACAGGCTTCCTCATCCCAGTTTCCCTAGCTTGCCCGAGTTCCACCTCAGCCTTCACTTGTCAGCATCCTGCTCTCTCAGATGCTCCCTTTCTTCTTCCTTCTTCCCCCTTCTCTCTTTTCCTTTAGTATAAAAGAAAAAAAGAATCTCCGTAAGCAAGCCAAAGCGTCTGTACACCTCAGTCTTCTGAACTAATGTTTACTGATTGCAGTGAATAGACTCCCGATGCCTACACGAGAGTTTTCACTCAAAAAAATATAAGCTCCTTTTCCTTGAGGAGCATGTCTGATATTCCATGTGCCATTGCTTTCTCCATTGTCTCTGTCTCTGTTCTGTCTCACCATTCCCCGACCCTAACTCCTACCCTTGATTCCGACCTGCTTTTTACTGCCCCCGTTGGCTCCTGCCCACCCTCTCCCAGCACCTGCCACAGACCACAGAGCGGTGCTGACAAGGACAGGGCAGGGCTGGTTGCAGTCTCAGCCTGTCATTAGAAACCGAAGAATTTGTGGAGTCATGAGGGACAGTGAGAGCCAGCAGCAGGAAGAATGGGACCTCTGTCAGAACAGAAGGTTCCCAAATCCTGGGTTTAGTTGAATGGGGACCTGTGGGCTAGGGAAAAGTAGGAGCTTCCTGCCCAAGGTGGTGGCACCATGCCTGGCTTTAAGAAAATTGCATTTATAGTGTGTTGTCTGTCTGTGTGTGTGCCATAGCGCACATGTGGATGTCTGAAGACAACTTGAGTCTGTTCTTTCCCTTCATCATGTGGATTATGGAGATCAAACTCTGGGTATCAGGGTTGGCAGCAAATGACTTTATCTGATGGGCTACCTCATCAGGCTAGGGCTCTTGAGTCAGTCATCCTGGGAATTCTCAGCATTCTGGGGAGACCCCAGACCTTGAGAAGCTGTGGGACAAGGACAGGGAGATGTTCCAGTGGCCATGTAGGGTGACCTTTGTGTGCAGGCTGAGTCCAGGCTCCCACCATCAGCAGAGCTGTAGGTTTAGGGGTGCTCTTAGGGTAGGAGTGGCGAAAGGTTGAGTCCTTGAGTTCTCACTGGGAAAGGAGGCGAGGCCCACGTGATCTTCCCTCACGTTTCAAGCCTAGCCTGAGACTCAATGGCTGTCACTGTTATCTCTGCCCCACCAAGCCTCTGACCTCAAAACAGCACTGGGAAGTCCCTCTGTGTGGCTTGCTGAGTGTGCTGGGTCTGGCAGCTTGGAGTGACTACTATGGTTTGGGATTGGAGGGAAGGATAAGGCCAGGGTGAGTGAGGGGCCACACTTTAGTTGTGTGACATAGGGAGAGGACTGACAAGTATTGACCTGGGGCTCAAGGAGCCGGGAGTGGTGGGAATTGGGTGTGTGTGGAGTGAGAAGAGTAATGGAGATCGGAGGGGGTCAGGCAGGAGAGGGGGCCTGCGGGGAGCTGCCTTAGGTCTCCTGCCAAAAATTAAACCATAAAAAAGTTGGAGGGAAGCAGAAAGGGAAAGGAGAAAAAGGAGATGGGAAGGCAGGGAGGGGACCAAACAGCCCCTCCACACCAATAGCCCAGCAGGGGATGTGAGTAATACCCGGCTGGTTCAGAGGGACTGAGATCAAAAGCTAGTAGATACAAGAGGCTTGTGCTTCACCGCCCAGCCAGCCAGAGGCTCAATGAGACCTTTGTTACCCAGGCCCAAGTCAGGATTGAAGGAATACCTGACCAAGCCGCCTGCTGGCCGCCGGCCCTGACCCCACCCGGCTCGGGGGGATGGGCAGGTCACAAGAGAGTCAAGGGAGTAGGGCAAGTGGGGGCCTAGCTCTGGCCTAGTCACGGGTGGGTGGAGGGGGTGGGAGGCCTGGGCCAGGCATGGAGTTTGGGGTGAGCTGAAGAGTGAGGTGGCACCCGGGCAGAATCACGAAGGGGACTTTGGGGCACATCACAAGAGCAACCCTGCCGCCCCAGCCTCTAGTCACTGTGCTGTGCAAGGACTGTGGACAATGGGCCTGGAGCCCACAACTTTTCATAGGTGTTGGGGCTGGGATTCTGGAGGTCTGAAAAAAGAAAGGGGAAAGAGACTAGTGCCTCCTGGGCCCGGGACCAGTGACCCAAGAGATCAAGTGTAAAGCTGGATGACGCCCACTTTGACCTTAAGGTTGGACAAGTCTGGGGTCTACTGTTGTTGGTGCCTGCTGGAAGTCCACGTAAGGGAGGGTTGCCTCACCCTGCCTCCTTCCTGGGCAGAGAGGCTGGGGAAGTGCTGAGGTAGGGTGTTAACTACTTCCCATTAGAGATAGATTCTTGGCTGGACCCCTCCTGTTGGCACAGGTCAGGGTTGTAGCTGGAGATCTGAGTCCCCTGAGGCTTTCCTGGTTCTAAGTGAGAAGGTATTTTTGGAGGCCCATTCTCCCAAGGCCAGTGCCCACAGCTGACCCACAGTGGGAGAGGGAATCATCCTGTAGTTAGAACATACTTTTCCCAGGGTACCCAGACCTTTGTACTCTCCAACTCAGCTCTTGATGCCTGTACTGTCCACTGCATCTCACCAACTGAAGAGGCAGGCTGCAAGCACCTCTCCCAGAGCACTTCAGTAGACTGCTCCGAGCTGGCTGCCTCAGCTGATGGGGGTTTCAGCCTAGGCCCTTCTCCCCCTGTAACTCATCCAAGATGATACAGCTCCCTCCACCAGTCAAGAATACTTGGGCTGCTTCTCACCTGCGGCAGAGAGGGAGCAAAGGCACCTTTTCTGCCTCTCAAGAAAACACAAGCCTTGTCTCTGTTTTTTGGCCCAAATCCTCTGCCCATCTGTACACTGCAGGACTGGAAAGGGTTAAGCCTTACAAAAAAAGAAGCCCACGATGGGGCCTCTCTGGACTGGACTGGCCTTCTTCAAAAGACTGCCCTTATTTGCTAGGGGCGAGGGTAGTTAGGGACCCATGCTAATTAGAGGAATTGGAGGAGGTCCTTTATGGCCAGGAAGCCGCACCTCCTCATACCCACCGCGGAGGACCATTGTGTGGGGCCTTTGTAGAGAGAAACTGGAAACTCATTATAGGCAGTGGCTTTAGTGTTCTTGGGGCTGGCCAGGTGGTGGGGGACGGTGAAAGAATGCAATCTGGGGGGCCTTGGGCTCCCAGGGAGGCAGGGAGGGGAGGAGGGAAGTGTGAGTTTTCCCAGCTTCCTGCTTCCTTTTAAGATTCCTGCCAGTGGACCCCTCAGCTCTGCTGTGGTCTATGGCTTTTCATTCCTATGTGATTGCTGTTCCAAACTCATGTAGGGCTAAAAGCCATGGGCTACAGTGAGGGGCAAGCTCCTATACAACTACACCTTCCCCAGGACCAACCACAGAGGGTACCAGAGCGAAGAGCAGCAGGAGATGTAGTAACTCTGGGTGTGGAGCTAGGCTGTGTGACCTTGGCTAAGTCACTTACCCTCTCTGAATCTGGTCCCTCAGTCTGAAGTGAAGAGGTTGGGCTGGTGATCCCAGTGGGTAAGGAAGAAGACAACAGGTCTTATTAAGGTTTTGCTAAGGAGTTGGTTTCCTCTTGCCAAGTACTGAGGCCAAGTTCAGTAGACATGTGGGAACTGGGATCAGCTTTAAAACCTTGATCTCACTCTTTTGTTTCTCCTGCCCAGCTCTGAATCCCAGGTTTCTGTCAGGATATTTCTGGGCTCCTCAGTGGTTGAAATGAGAGCATTCAGGCCAGCTGTGGTAGGCGGTGGTGAGTTGGGTGGTGATATGTTCTAGGATGAAACTGGGAAGGCACAGCTCCTCAGGATACTTCACTGGAGCCTGGGGTCTCTGGTTCTGACCCTCATCCTCTCCTCTGCTGGTTCCTGCATAGTACTGTCCCACCTGCTCCCTCCTGCCCAGCAAGATCTCAGCCTGCCCCGTTTCTGAGTCAACCAGCCTGCTTCCAGGCCGGCCCTGTGTAAACTGCCCGACTCCATCATGCCCTCCTA
Organism: Eospalax fontanierii; assembly: GCA_035773235.1. NCBI lineage: Eukaryota > Metazoa > Chordata > Mammalia > Rodentia > Spalacidae > Eospalax > Eospalax fontanierii. The sequence goes on along the minus strand of CM069535.1, from coordinate 62,043,252 downwards.
GAAGACTGCAGATGGAAATGAAGCGCAGGAAGTGTGGCTGGAGGGGCAGGGACTCACTCCACCCCCTACACTGTGTTCCCCTCTCCAGCCCCAGTCTGATTCTGATGCTCAGAATCAGAAGGCAGGTTACTTACGTTTTCCAAGCTCCTACTATCAACCACAGTTCTAGTCATCTTACCTGTATGAACCCATTTCATCGCCAAGGCAGCCCTATCTATCATTAGCCTGTTTTATTTAGGAGAAATATAAAGCACAAGGGAGCTGGCCCAGAACACAAGGCCAGCGAGGAGCAGAGCTGCCTGTGCTCTTAACTCTTGCTGGAGGCCATGGGAGCCAAACCTGTGTGCGGAAGTGCCCTGTGCCTGAGTGGTACTGTGCCCACTGGGGCTGCTTCTCTGTGGGCCTCTAGGGGATGCATGTCCTTAAATGGGACCCATGGCCCAGTTCCATCACCCTTTAGCATTACTGGTTTTCCTTTTCCAGCAAGAGCAGAGGAGGTAAATCAAAACAATAAGAGGCGAAGACAAAGCCCAAACCTGCTGGTCTTTTGCAGTGTCTGATCCAGGCTATTTCCCCTTCTGACCAGGCTTGGATGGTAGAAGGACTCATCTCTGCCCGATTCCCTGCTCTAATTGGAGGACCTCTTGGTTTGCCTCCCAGTTTCCGAATTGGAACGTTAAGAGCAGAATAGTCACCCTTCCTGCCCTCTGCCTCTGGATCTGTCTCAGAAATCCTGTTGTAGAGTTTGCCCAGGAAGGCCCCAGCACAGGAGGAGGAGGAGGGGACTTGGCCTCAAAGATTGTACCTCTGCGAAGCACAAGCAGGGCGGTCAGCTAGGGAGGCACTCAGTCAGGACTGCCCGGAAAGTACTAGAGGAAGAAACTGGGAGCTGGGAGAAAAAGGAGCTAGGATAAAACAGATGAGATGGTTCTTCTGTTGGGCTGGGGCTGGGGTGCGACACTACTCTGAGGTCCCAAAGTTGGACCTCTTTTCCAGCCTTTGTCCCTTGCCACTATGGGTTGGGCAGCCTCGGAGAAGATCTGCAATGGCGTATTTCACATAATTGTTGAAATACTCTGAATAGGCATGCTGGCCTCATGCCCTCTCTCCCTGAGGATTCACAGATCAGCCCTGCGTCTGTCCTGTCCCTGCCTGCAGACAGCTGAAACCAAAAATATAACTGAGCAATCTCAGTCTCCTATGGTGATCGGCTCCATCTAGCTTGAGGCCTCCCTGGGGAGCATGGCCCTTGGTTAACCACACTTGAGCTTCAGCTGAATCTCTGGTATTCCGTTTCTAGGGGAAATGGGGTTTGATTGCTAAGCCCCGCTCCTTTCTAAAGGCAAAGAAGATTGAGGCGCTCTCTGGTTCCTTTGTAAGGAGGGTGCTGGTAGTCTCTAGCAGATTCCTGGCTGCTGAATGCTGTGCTATTGCTCTCCTGCTTCCTGTCATGCCTGTGGTGAGTCCGTGGGTAACTCTGCTGAGCCTGGATGCAGAGTGTGAGGATATGAAGCCATTAAGAGTACTGCTATTCTGACCCTTACACCCAGCTGAAAAGGCCCCCAGTCCCTCAGAGCCACTGACTATGTTTGGCTATCCCTGTAGTCACGAGGAGGGGCTTTCATTCTTTTTCACTAGACAGACAAACAAGAAACTGGTTGGGGGGGGTGGGGAGGGTGGTCCCTGCAGGCCAGGGACTGTGACATCTGCAAGCCATGGAAGGCAGAGAGGCCTTAGTTCTGAGTTCCAGGAAGCTCTGTCTCCAAAATCTAAGAAGGGGTTAACCTGCGAGAACAGACTTTTCCCAGACGGGTGCCCTGTGCCCAGCGTGGCTGCTGCCAACCTGGGAAGAAGTCCTGGGATCTGTAGTTTGTGCCATCACCCACCCCTGGCCTGCCTGTTTATCAACACTGCTTTGCAGACTACAGTTCCCAGAAACCTGCAGAGGCTAGGCTTTGGGGGAGGGGTGGGGTCTGAGCGGGATATAGCCCGGGAGAGGAGCGGGAGGAGGTGGGGGAGAGAAACCCCAATTCACCCCCTTCCTTTAGAATTTTTTCTCCTGGTGTGTCTGCTGAACGGCCCGAGCTAATCCCCAAATCCGGTCTCCTAAGCCGCAGCTGCTTCCCCTTGCAGGGATGAATGGCTCTGGAGGGAAGGTGAATTCATATTTTAATTACTGAGGCGCGGGTAGGGAGGGGTGGAGGGCTCTGCATTGTTCCTGAGGCCTAGGGCCTGGGCACCCCTCCCCTGAGTCACTTCTGCCGGTTACCTGGGATGGGGGTGTCTTGAAGGAAGCGCCTCTGCTACTGCCTTGGAGAGGAACAATGGTCTGAGGTTCTTGGCCTGTCTCAACACTTGCGTATCATAAATCCCCCCACCTTGATGGAGGACAGTGACAAAATTCCAAAGACCCGAGGAGTTCGAGGTCTGCCGCCCGAAGCCCCGGCTTCCTCTTTTAGAAGTGCTTTCTTGCCCCCCTCATTCCTCACACGTTCGGACTGGCGAACCCTCCCTCCCGCCTCTGCTGGATGTAGGAGGGTCAGAGAAGTGTACAGCACGGAGAGATGTGGGTGGGAGCCGAGGGCTAGCAAGGATGAGTGGTAAAGCTGGGTACCTTTGCGTGGTTTGGCATCTCAGTTCCCACTAAGCTGACTGAGCAGAGTGGCATCTTTGCCCTTAGATCCCAGACCACCTTAGACTGAGCTAGAGAAAGGCACAGAGAAGGTGGGAAGAGTCAGGGAAGGGGCGACAGGAGCTTTGGCCAGTGTCAGCTTCAAGGGCTGTTTGTGTTTCCTTACCCGCCTCCTGAGCAGTAATCTGGATGAGTCCAGGAGAGGGAATTCCCACTGGAGCTCAGATGAGTGGGGAGTGTACCCAGAGGCTAGCTAGGGGAGGTCTTGGGACCAGACCCGGATGCCTCAGGTTCCTGCTGGAGTTAGAGCTGGCTGCTAGGGATGGTGCATGCTAGCTGGGAAGGGAGTACACTCCTGCCTGGGTGGAACAGACACGGGTGCAGAGACCACAGCCCTGGCTGAGGGGCTTCCAAGTCCCTGCTGGGGGTGGGAGTGGCCTTTGGGGAGGTGGCTGTGGAATTCTGACATGGAGTTCTTTGCCCCATCCATTCCCCACTACAAGGACTGGTCCAAATGACCTTTGTACTCCAAGCTGGCTTGGAGTTGTACCCTTGCATGAGACCCCTAGCGGGATGACAGGGAGAAGCCTGAGGACTTAAGATCCAAGACCTGGGCAGAATAGGCTGGCCCTTTACCTTATTCCCTGCCTCCCTGTCTTTGGGAACAAGGACCCAGTAATCCCACTGGGCAGCCAAATAGCAGCCCAGCCCGAGGGACTTCTATCACCTCTCCCTTCCTGTGTCAGGTAAGGCCTGGTTCCTTCCACCCCTGTCCCAACTTTATAGTATAGGCCAAGCAAAAATTGGGGTTTTTTAATCTTCTAAAGGCCTCTGGGCAGGAATAGCTGCTTAAGGGACATTTTGCTGTTTTGAAGAAAGAATAGAAATCATAGGGAAATGGAGTGAAGAGGAAGAAGAGCTTGGTGTCCTGAGACCCAAGAGCCTGAGAGACCTGCTTTGGGCCTAGGATGGTGAGGCTGCATTCCTGACTGCCGCAGATGCGAGTTTGTTCCCCAGGTCAGGCCTCTGGTGCCCTTTGTTGTGTGTCCATTGCTTTCCATATTTTTTCCTGAAATCTTGGGCGTGCTTTGTGGATAGTCCCCTTCACATATACCCCAGTGTGGAACTAGATGCGTTACTGTGGTTGATGACAAGGGACTCCACCTGCTCTCTCCCACCCTGCCCAGGTAGTCCCTTAGGTTTGTACTCTAAATGTTAAACCTTGACTAGCCTGGTACACAGAAAGAAGGAAATGAAGACCCAAAGCATATAACTACTTTGCTAGGGTGACATAGCATGTCTACCTCAGAGCCAAGAATAGGCATCAGGGTGGACCCCTGCCTCTCTCTAGGTTTGTCATAAGGATCCAGAGATTGCTGCAGTCGAGATCTAGAAATATAGTAGTTGTGTCTCGGCTCTGTCTATATATATCTTGGAGACTGTTCTCTGTTCACTATATATACACTCCAAAGTGGGTGTGTAACTGATGCTGGAAAGCAGGTTATTAAATAGCAGCCTGCCTTCCTACCCGTGCTGACTCAAGCTGGGCCTCCTGACCATCCAGCTGTCCACTAGAAATGCAGCACCCCTATTAATTCCAGTAATTAGATGTATTATCAGGGCCTGGGGGTGGGTTCTGACAGGACCAGCTCCACAGCAGGTAGGATGTTTGTCCTGGGGGAACCCCCAGGTGACTGTTGAGGTGGTTACTACATGGGCCATGCCAGGTTCCTCAAGAGACAGAAGAGCCACTTTGCAGGCGTACCTTGTAGTGCGCAGCATCTCCTGTGTCATTCCTGCTGGGGACGAAAGGTACCTGTGCTTTGCTGTTCTAACCCTTTGCCTGTGCCTTCCTCCTTCCCTTGACCCAGGGCTTCTCTCACCTGCTTTCTCCCAGTGCTCTTCCCAGAGAGAGAAGCCATTCCCACCATGCGTGGGTCACTGGCCTGACCTCTGGGTAAGGTGCCTGCCTTCCTGCTCTGGCTTCTCTGCCCCAGCTGACTGGAAGGCATCTCTGTCCGCCTCACGGCAGGATCACCTGGGGGCAGAAGAAGAGCAGAGAGATGAACTAGGGGAATGCGCTGGTGGGTAAGGCAAGGGAAACTGAAAGTAGATTAAAGGCATGCAGCTGCAGCTCAAGCCCATCACCATAATTACAGTGCAGTGAGTAGCAGAGTTCCCTCAGATCCTAGGCCTACCTCAGACTGATCTTTTAGCAGGGGAAGAAAAGATGTACCTCCCTCCCAGACCCTTTACACAGCTCAGATGCTAAATAAATAGCCTGTTGGTTGAAAACCCTTCCTTTGCTGTCTGTTCTCTACTTAACTAAAATGGGGTGGGTGTTTTACCTTGCATGTGGTCCCTATAGATTTCCCTAAGAGAATCAGATAACTTAGAGTTATTAGGGGAAGAGTCAGCGACTCCACTCCTAATAGTCAAAGTAGAGAGCTTCTTCGTTTTCCGTCAAGTCCTAAATCGGGAGTGCTGGATCTGTGACCTCAAGGTGGATGACTGTCCTCTCTCCACAAGCATACACCTGGATCCTGGATCCTTTGTGAGGTGGCACATCCCAACCGTTTTGAGCCTGCTTACTTCCTGCTCCCCAGCCACCAGTGTGAGGATGAGGTGAGGTAGAAGGCTGGAGACGGCACAGGCTTTCTCTTTGATGATGTCAGCCTCGTTCAGAAACTGTTGTTTGGTGGTGGGACTGGTAGCAGCCCCCAGGAGCCCACAAGGGCCCTGAGAACATTCCCTCCGGCTTGCTCTTCTCTTTTTGCCTTTCTCCCACTCTTCTCCCCTGCCTTTCCCTACAGATCTCTGGTGAGCATCCCCGCCCGGCCCAGGGCATGCCCCAGTTTACTTTCGCCTGTTTCTGTGGTCTCCACGGCTTCTGCAAGATGAAGAGGAAGAAGGAAGAAGTTCACAGAGAGAGGGAAACAGCGGTGTGAGCTGAACCAGGGCCCTGTTGTCAGCCCTCTGGTTCCTTGCTTGAGGCTACTCACTGCTGTGGAGCTCAGTACCGGAAGTCTCATGTGTCTTCCATCTTCATTTAGCTGGCGCCTGAATAACCTGAGGGCCTCGGTCTCCTGGGTGCCTCCCGAGCCTTCTTATGCTCACACTCATTAGCTTCCATCTCCTGTGCTTCTGGAGCGAGGCCTCAGCTGCACCAGGGGATTCCCAGGATCAGTCACTTGCCTTCTAGAGACTGGGCAGCCTCCCAGAGGCCAAGGAATAAGGCTCACAGGCTCTTCTTGGAGTAACCCCTCCTGTAAAGCACACGTGGCTTTGGGAGAGGAAAGTGGTTGCTCAATAGGAAAGTGACGGCTCTTGCAGAATATGGAGCAGCCTTGACCTTGGTGGGTTGGAAGTGTGAGACAGGCACCACCTCCAAGCACAAGATGGGTCTCTGCTGGGGTCCAGGGCCATGTCATTCTTGTGGGCCAGGACTGAGGTGGTGGGCAGGGTTGAATATTTGAGAGGCCAGGCAGTGGGTGACTCTTCCGCTCCATGTCCTTATCTACTACCATCAAGTCCTTACTCCCTTGGCCAGCAAACAGCTGTGGGAAGCCTTTCCGCTGGCACTGACCTCCTCAGTGATTGCCAGGCCTAACTAAACCACACCTCCTCCTTTGTTCACTTCTCCCTGCCTAATCCCCTCCTTTTCTTGGAAGCCCGGGGTGGGAGATAGGTAGATGCTGGTATGTGGCACCTTCAGAGGACTCTTGTGGGGGGAGTTCGAGGACTGCCCTTGACTGTCCCCTCCTCTTCCTTCCTCTCTCTTCATTTCCCTGCTTTGTCATTGTGCCTGGATCTCTTGGGTGCCAGGAGGGGTGTTGGACAGTAAGAAAGCAGCAGAAATCCTTTATGCAGCCTCTGTCTACCGGCTTGCCACCTTCCTCACTGGAGCAGAGCAGCCTGGCTGATCCCGGACAGATAAAGGCCTAGCACAGATCCATGGTCCAAGTCAGGAGGAGGGTCTGAACTCAGTGGGGGCTCAGGGAAGGCCCAGACTCCTGGTCAGGGGTGTTGAGCTTTGGGCAGATTTGCTGCCATCAGTGATTCGGTGAGGTCTAAGCACAGCAAGAAGACGTCTCCCCTGTTCTCGATCCCCTTTACTCCTGTCTTCCTCGTGAGCCACTTGTCATCTATTCCTTTTGTTTGTTTGTTTGTTTGTTTAGTTTTTTGAGACAGGGTCTCCATGCAGCCTCAATTGGCCTGGAACCCAATATGTAGACCAGTATGGCCTCAGTCTCCTAGAGATCCGCCAGCCTCTGCCCCCTGAGAACTCAGATAAATGTCTGCACAGCACACCCAGTCCTTTCTTCCTTTCATATTCAAAGAATCAAAAACAAATCCTTTCCCCAAGCAAACAGCAAGCTTCAGCAGTAAGGAACATGGAGCCACAAGGGACAGAAGAATACCTCTGCTTCTTTGTCTCTTAGACTTGGATGAGGCAGAGATCGCAGAGCAGCTTTTGGGGGTACCCTGATATAGAAGGCAGAGAGCTCCCTCCAACTCCCAGTCTAGTGTCTCTAGCTGCAGCCTGCCTATGAGACTGCAATCAGAGAAGTCACTCTGGAATTGGAGGATGAAATCCTATCCCCAATACTCAGAGACACTGGGTGTTTTGTCCCAACCGCATAGGCTCCCCAAGAGGACAAGTCAGAACGGAAGAACATAGGCCCGGGACGGGTGGTGAAGGTCGGATCTCCTGAATCCACTTCACAGTCCTTGTCAGGTTAGCAGCTCAGGGGTTGGTAGAGAGCTGGCTCCAAGAGTTGCTTCCTTCACAAGAGCACCCCTGACTTGGGAGAAACACTGGATATCTCTGTTCTTTGTGCTGGGAACCTGGCTAGTTCAAGGTTCTCTGAGTGCAGGCCCAGCTGGTGCTTGCAGAAAGCTGTCCTTGGTCCATTTTCATCCAGGCTAAGGTGGGGCCACAGTGCCGCAGAAATGGCCTGAGTAGGCAGTGGTCACTGGCAAGCATGGAGTCTGTTTGACTCTGTTTCCTTAGGGAGGTGAAGTTTTGTTCTCTCAGCATCTTGAGAAGCAGTCTGGAAACCTGTTCCCACCTCTGCCCTTGGCTGGGTTCAGTCATGTTTGTGCCCCTTCTTTTAAAAATTCTCCCCACTCTGCCTGAGGGGAGACCAGTCTTTAAGTCTGTTTTGACTTAGGGGTGCACACCTCCCAGTCCTGCAGCATGTCTTTAGGTGAGGCTTCAAGTTTCCCACTCTGTGAACAGAGGCTTCCCTGCCACATCTCTTAGGCTGTGGACTGTTGAATAGGAAGTGCTGTGTAAATGGCATTTGGGGCCTTGGGACTTGAGTGTTGTCTAAGACCCTTGTCCAGGGGCCTCAAGGAGCTTTCTGTCTCAGATTAAAGCCTTTTAATCAGGTGTCATTTCTTTTCTCCGCTCACAGTGGAGGCATTCTGAATGTAGCATATGGGTCCATAAAACTATATACGGAAATCATTTTTTAGGAGAAAACCAAAGCAATAATATAACTGACACAGCCATGAGTTGGTAAGGGGAATGCAGTGAGCCCCGAGTTGAGAGCAGATTTGGGTTCTAGCCCTGCTTGGACACAAGTCCTGTGACCTTGGTGAGTGAGGCCTTACTTCTGGGACTTGGTTTCTTTGACTGTAAAGGGGATTGGGCTCATCTTGAGTCCAGAACTTTGTTTCCTGGAGAGCAGAAGGGTGGCAGGTGTCCTGTGCCGCGGGGGATGTGTCCCGAGGACAGCGACTGTGGAAAGGCTGAGTTGGAGTGATAAAGGCAGATCTGAACGGAGGTGTGGTCTGAGGGAAAGCTGCCACCCATTCCGCTAGATGTTTCTGCATTGAGGGCTGGGGTACCTCTCCTCCCTCCTACAGCTGGGCTGAAGGGGGTCAGTCTGTGGCCTGAACTCAATCCAGGCTCTGGCCAGGGTCTAATAGTTGCCACCTTTGTGCTTTCCCGTGGCTAAGATACTGAAGCGATTCAGAAAGGTCTCAAGGCCAGTGCCTTGCCCTGGTTATATAACTCCTGCCTGGGCTTCTTTACACAGCTGCCCGTTGCCCATCTCTGGCCCTTCCCCATTCCTCAAGTGGGATTTGTGTAGTGGGGGGGGGGGAAGCACTGGTGACATCTGGATAGAGCTACAGTTCCCATGTGTTCTTCTGCAGCTAACTGTTGACAGCAAACTGCTTCCTTTCTCCCAGTGATGAGTCCTCCTGCTCTGCCTACTCCACACGAAGGCACCATGTATTGGATGTATTCAGACATGGCTGAAACTTGGAGATGGACACTTGGTTCACAACCTCAAAGATAGGCCTTCACCAGTGAAGTGAACTCACTGCATTCACTGCTCTTCTAGCACCTGGTCTAGGAAGTGCAGTGTTCATCCTGAAGGTGGCTGCTGTGCCCAGCAAGTGATGGAATTGATATGCAAGAACTGGAATCTTCCCAAGGAATGAACATGCTATATCTTCAACACACAAGAAGAGCAAGAGAGAACTGTCACCACTTTCACCTGTTCCCGTGTAAAAGAGCTTCCCAGACCCACACTGCTCGGCAGTCTAAGTCCAAGGCGCCTGGTTTGACAGAACAAATCCTCTGGCCTTTCAGGTCATCTTTGGAATGCCTCCCATGTTGGGCTTGCTGCTTAAGATCTCTTAGATCTTAAGATCTCTGCTTAGGTCAGAATGATGGACATGAAGAGGAAACAAAAGCCATGTCTTTTCATAGGGGAGGGCTGGAGAGCTGATTATCCCCAAGGAAGGTGAGATAGGAGCTTCCTAGAAGCTTTATGCCGAAGAAGAAATGCCTGGGGCCAGAGGTCCAGAAACCTGGGCTGTCTACCCGGTTGAAGCATCCAGGGTCTGGAATTCAGGGGTTTTCCTAGTGGGCTTCTCGTTGACTCCCTTCCCTGCTGGGGCAGCCCTCCCTCCTCCCTCAGTTCATTCCTATATTCCATCTGAGGGGCGGGAGGAAAACCACAGGGAGATGGCAGGACCTAGACACATCCTCAGGACTCTCCCAGCCTCCCTTGCCATGGCAACGCTGCTATTTTTATCCTGTTGTTCATGATGCTCAAAGCTCTGACTTTCTCTGTTCCAGAGAGCCCAAGCTGCCTTCTGCCCTCATCCCTCAGCACAGCACCATCTCCCAGAGGCCTGAGGAGGGAAAGGAACAGTGAAGAATGGGGAACAGATTTCAGTCACCCCTTAACCAAGGGGATCTGTCTGGAAGGGGTTTGCCTCTGCACTTTTGAACCTGTGGTTTGCTCTCTGGCTTCAGTACCCAGTTTCATGTTTTCGGAGAGGTCAGAACTCCTGTAGTGACCCCGGGCCCCTGCCTGTAGAGAAAGTGGGAAGAGCTGTTGCTCAGGATGCCTCCACAGCAAACCAAGACATGGACTGACTGTTGCCCTTTTTGGGAACACCTGATGTTCAGAGGAGTGTCCTGTTGGTTGAAGCAATATATAAAGAGCTCTTTTGGGCTGATTAGCGGTTGGATAACCTGACTATCGCTATGGGATTTAAACAGTACTTCCCTTTCTTTTATCCCTCTACCAAAGAGTTAAGACAAATGGCTTTATGTCTTTGTCTAACCTTTCTTTCCAAAGCAAGACAGCATAGACTCCCCCTACCTAACCTAGATAGCCATATTCCCCTCAAGAGTTTGAGGTCCCCCTCTGCTGTCTGTACCCACCTCCAGTTCCACCCCACACACAAGGTGCCAGGATGGAACCTAAAACCTTGCAATTGCTAGACAGGAGCTCTTCCACTGAGCCTGTGGTTTGAGTTCTTGATAATACTCTTAAAGGCAGTGTTTTGTGAAAGACTTTCTTAGCTGTTCTGGTTTTTCTTCCTGGCCCAGCCTTTAGTCTTCTTCCCATGTCCTGACCTTCACCATAATGGCAGGGAATCTCTGAGAATCACTGGTGCTAATGGTCTCCACTTACATGCTCCTATGTAGGTCAGTGAAATGTGAATCCAGCATGTGGGGTGGCTGGATTGTGGCATATGTTATAGGCACATCCTCAACACCTTGGCCCTGGATACAAGTCCAGCTCTTAACCTATTGGACAGCATCAGGTTCATTCCCACACTGAGATTCTACTTCTGTTGAGCTGACAGGGGTCATTGAATGGTTGAGATGGTTCATTTTCCTAGGGTGGCTGAGACCCATTTACTAAGCCTTGTCCATTTCATCTTGACTCAAGTTGCATGGTTTCTCAAATCTATGCACTGGGAGTAAGCACTTTTCTGGTCACCACTGAAAAACATGTTGGCAGATTCTGCCATGTTAATTGCTATAATAAGCAGGCTTTACTATGTCCCTTTGTAGCAGGTGAATTATGTTGTCAGGGCATGTGGGGCATTCACGTTGATTTCTCATGGTAGTACGAGGCAGGAGAAATCAAACATGCTTCCACCAATCTGAAAGACAGGAGAATGTAACTGCAGAGGAAAAGTCAGGTGTGCACATGAAGTGAGGTGATGAAACTTGGGAGATACCTGAAGCCCTGGCGCTCTGAGCCTTGTTTATGCTATTGGTAAGCTGAGGGGAAGCAAGCCTCCATGCGTCTCAGGGAAATAGTGGGTAACTGGCTGGAACAGAAACTGGTGGGGAGCAGGACAGTGGTTCAGGACTATGCTATGATCCCATTACAGGTACTTTGATATATAGAATAAGGATCTTTACTTGGGTTTCTCAGAACTATTGACAGGATGCAGAGATTTTCAGTCTTACAAGGAAAGAAAGATGGCTTAAGATTCAGAATAAGGATTATCATGTGGTATATGAATTATATATCAATAAAGCTGCATTAAAAAGTCATTCTGTCATGACTCCACTGGGATTGAGGGGAGGATACAGAGCTTCTACTTACCTGTGAAGAAATGGGGGACTTAAAGGACAAAGACTGAGCTGTGAGCTCTAACTTCAAAGCCAGTTTCTATAAGGAAGGTGTGGTTTAAGGTAGGTCAAACGACAGCTGTAATTTAGCTAATTAATTAATTACAGTCTCTTGAGATAGGATCATCCTCTAGCCCAGGCTGACTTGGACTTATTATGTTACTTGGGTTGGCCTCAAACTTTTTTTTGAGACAGGTCTTACTTTGTATCCCTGACTGGCCTAGAACTTGTTATATAGACCAGGCTGGCCTTAAACTCACAGAGATCTGCCTGCCTCTGCCTCCGAGTGCTGGATTAAAGATACCAGCATATCTAGCCCCTGGCCTCAAAATTTTAATCCTTCAGTCCCCCGAGGGCTAGGAATGCAGGTATGCAGCTTTTTAAGTGTAGTGGCTAGGGTGGCCCTCTTCCAGCTCTGCTTCCTTAATGCATGCCACAAAGTATTTATGACATGGCCTCATACTCGCCTGGGACAGATCTACATCCTATGCCTTTGGTTCAGGAGTCAGCTGGAATACCTGTCCCAGCCCCTCTGCTTTCTGCACCACAGCCTTCACCCCCAGATGTAAGGAAATATGTGCTACTGTTTACTGAGTTCACTCAGTCAGTATTGGGTCCTGACCCTGAGCAGAGCCCTGTGGGAACCGCTTTAGACACTCACAGAATGACAGAAGCTACAGGACAAGGCTCAAAGGGTGCAAGATGCCCTAGGCAGAGTTCAACGGAAAGCTCTGGGGCTTGATGGCCTGAAAGCGCACACGTGTTTGTGGCAGAGTGGGGAAGGACCAGGAAAGGCTTCTCAGAGGAGGTAGACTTGGAGCTGAGCCTAGGAAGAAGTTATGTGCACAGCCAAAGCCAGCAGTGATTTTGCTGTAGGGAGGCTTTTCTGTCACAAGTGGGTCCTATTGCTCTCAAGTTACCTTCTTCTCCCAGCGTCTGATTCCTGACATCTCATTAGTGCTTTGACATTAGGTTTTGATCCCATGGGGTTTAGTATCCAGGAGGGAGATGAATGCTGAGTGGCTAACAGGCATTTTTCCCCAGCAGCAGTGACTGTATCAGCAGCTCTCCCGTGACAGGTGTTAGGAAGGGAGTAAGAACCTGAGAGCGGGACTGGAGAGATGGTACAGCTCTTAAGAACACTTGCTAGTCTTGTAGAGGACCTGAATTTGGTTTCTAGCAACCATATTACACTCCAGTGGATGCAACCCCCTCTTCTGACCTCATGAGCACATACATGCATGGAATGCATATACAGACAAACTGGTACACACACACACATAAATAAGAATAATTAAAAACTGAGAGCATCAGAGGGCACCTGGCCAAGGGCATGGGATACTGTCTTGGTGGGGGAAGGGTCGCAGACAAGGTGGCTGGACTCGGAACATGATCATGCCCTGTCAAGGTTGCGCCTGGCTAGACCATACATGCCTGCCCGCAGGGCCCCTTGTTTGCTCTCTAGCCATCCTCCCTGCCTCTCTTTCATTCACCCTTCTTTCAAAGAGGCAATTGGGAAATCGAAGACATAATATACTCTTCCCTCCTTTCCTTCTGTACTGTCTGTGGCCAAAAAGGGAGCAAGAAAGGCCAAAGTGGCCTCAGTGATCCTGGCCCTGTCTTAACTAAAACACTAGGGGCCAGACAAACCCTTGATGGTGTTCATCTGGTCCTCTGCTACCTGAAGAGAGGATGAATTGCCTCCTCCTCCCTTCATAAAATTGGCTACGAAGAACACTGGATGTCAGGGTCCCATCTCAGTGTTCTACTGGTCGAGGAACGGAAATCACTTCTTGCCCCACACCTCTGCTTCCCACCTGTAAAATGCAGACAGTAATGGGCATCCCTGGAGTTTCTGTGAGGATCAAGTCAGGTGGCATTTGCTCAAGTGCTTTCCTTGGTAGTGCCTGGCTCAGGGTAGGTGAGGTGTTCAAGGCAAGGTAACTGAGAGTGTTGGTTGGGAGCGTGACAGATGGCCAGTGTGCCTTCTGCATCTCACACTTTCTACTGTACCTACACGCTCTAATTCCAGCACAGGGACGGCTGCGACAGGAGAACTGAGTTCAAGGCCAGTCTGGGATAAATAGGAAGCACTTGTGTCAAAATAACAACAAACCCCAGGAGTAAGTACCTAGGTACCTCCTTTATCAGCTAATAGACAAGATCACGGTATGTAACTACAGGGCTCTCACCCGCCGGGTGGTGGTGGTGTGTAGTGAAGGGAGGGTTTTCCCAGCTGAGCTGCACTGCGGGGAGCATGCTGCAGGCGGCGCTCTCGTTATCGCCTCGGCCCAGTCGGGGTTGCTGTGGGGAGCGAGGCGGTGAGGGAAACGCGAAGGAAAAACAGCCCCACGCGTCACTCACATATTTACATCGCAACTGTCAAAATAGTTATTTTTAAGTCGAGTTCCGTCTGCTGCGAGTTTAAAAACTAAGTGGCGCGGGGGTGGCCCAGTGCGCATGCACAGAGCTCCACCAAGCTGTGGGACTGCAGGATGAACAGGGTCCAGGGGCCCAGACCGGGAGAGGGAGCAAGATACGCATTCGGTTGCTCTTCTATTGGCCGCTTTGCACTGGCCTCTGAGAGCTGTAGACATTCGGTTCCTACACGATGGGCAGGGTGCCACTATCCCAAAGGAACCTAACACTTGTCCCATCCACCGGGACAAGAGGGAGCTTCCCCTGGGTCCCTGACGGCCCTCCACCCCTAAGTTCTCTGCAACCGGGTCTCCATTCCTTCTAGCTCTTACTTGAGTCCATTCCCAGCTCCAGAGCAAGCTGCCACAGGCTCCAGATCCGAGTCTGAAGCTGAGGACCAGACATCCCGACAGCCATTGGCCCGTCAGTCCTTCCTAGGAGGGCAGAAGCTGGAGAATTCTTTAGGGGTGGGTCATTGTTAGGGGGGGCCTACACTAAGGACCTTTGGGGCAGCAAGCCACAGTGAGAAAGACTTGCTGCTCGTTGTCAGGAGCGGCAAGAACTCATTTTTCTCTGCAAAGTGAGGGGCCTGAGATTTGACACCCTCAGGATGCCTCTGTCTCTCTCCCTCACTGCTCAGGGGCAATGGGATTTGAGACAGACGCTGGCTGGCCCGGTCGTCATCAATATGTGTCCCAACCCTGTCCAATGTCTGCTCTATAATGAGTAGTGTTTCGGAATGTCACCTCCGTTAATGGGGAATTGGCACCTGTGCACAGCCAGAGCCACCTCTCTGTCTTCATTAGGCAGTCCGAGGCCTAGCTGCAGGCTGCTCTGGCTGGGTGACGGATGACAGAGAGAGGAGAGAAAGCAGCAGTCTCCTGCTGTCCAGGATTCATTCCCAGACAATGACCCCAAATGCCTGCCCCACCCCCCAACACACACCAAAACAGACAGCTGAGAAAAATGCCCTTCTAGAGTGAGGTGCAGCAAGGACAGCTGATAGCTGGAAAGCAGGCGAAGGAGAACAGAGGCGCTGGTCCTCGCTACTCACCCACCCCCTCCGCCCCCCCACCCCCGCTTCAGTTGCATTTTTCCGTTCCAGCTTCTTCACAGGCCACATTTTCTGTCTCTTCTAGTCAATTTGTCTGCCATGCAGGCCACAGAATGAGTTGAGAACACATGTTCTCATTCTAGACTTCTCTCCAGCCCAGACCTACATGTCACCTCCCAGCAAATCCCGCTTCTTTTTGTTCTTGGCCTTCAGGGCCTCTTAACATAATGGGCATCAATATGAGCAAAGCCACAGAATGGCAGGGGTCATTGGTGTGGCTTCAAAGGACCCTTTCACTGTAAATTTGGTCCTTGAAAAGATACATGTGAAAACCTGATGTGTTGGCACATTGCTGTAATTCCAGGACTCAGAAGACTGAAGCAGGAAGACAGAATTCCAGACTGGGCTAGGTAGTGATTCCCTGTTCTCAGAACACTGACACAGGGCTGAGGATGTGGCTATCCAAACATAAGGACCTGAGTTTGGATCCTCAGCACCCATGAAAAATCTGGGCATGGACACCATGTGTTCGTTATCCCGGCACTGGGGAGGTGTAGACAGGAACCTATTGGCCAGCCAGTATAGTTGAATCACTGGGGAGGTGTAGACAGGAACCTATTGACCAGCCAGTATAGTTGAATTTGTGAACTCTAGGTTCAATGAGAGGCTGTGTCTCAACAAATAAAGTGAAGAGAGACTGAGAAAGACACCTGACATCAACCTCTGACCTACACACATGTTCATATGTACATATACCCATAGGAACACATACATATCATACAACACACACACACACACACACACACACACCAGACCCCAAAACTAAACTAAACAAAACCCAACACAACCAAGCAACACATCACTACAAGAGACTGCTGCTGTGAGTTTGAGAGTGCCGGCAGCGTAGTGACTCTGTAGTCTTAGCCTCTTGGAACCTGTCTCCCAGCATCCTCTGGGGTCCCCAAATCCCTTTGCAGACCCTCTACTACTGTTCATTATGGAGTCACAGGAGACTAGGTGGAAGGACTCACAAGCCTTCCTCTCTGCTTTCTGTCTGTTCTATCCTTCAGTATTCTGCCAGATCACTCTTCTCAGCTGTCAAACTGTCACCACAGTGCCCTCCTCCAGGTGTCTCCACGTGCCTTCCATTGGCAGCAGCAGCCCTAGAATGGAAAGACCCTTGAAGCAGAAGAGGCCTGGGCTCTCACTTTCCTCAGAAACCTTTGAAGCTGGGTGTGGCGGCATACATCTTTAATCCCAGCACTTGGGAGGCAGAACTCACTCTCTGTGAGTTCAAGGCCAGCATGGTCTACATGGTGAAGTCCAAGCCAGCTGGGGGTACAGGGAGACCCTGTTCCAAAAAGACGCCCTCCCCCCCCAAAGAAACCTTTGAGTGCTCTGCAGCCTGACTCAGTCATATGCACTGAGTTCTCTAAAGTCAGCCAGGTCTTGTCCTCACTTAATGCCAAGCCTGTGTTCACAACGTGTCCTTACCTGGAATGCCCATCTCTTCTTGCTGCTTGCCAGACTTCCTCCGGGGATTTTCCTAAACATCCCAAGCCCCAGTTGGTAGTGGTTTTGCTCTGCTTCTAAACTTTTGCAGTACTCACAGGGATCAGTACATTGGCATTTGTTTATTTGTTTAATTTTATTTACTTATTTACTTTTATTTTATATGTGTTTGTGTTTTGCCTGTGTGTGTTTAAGTGCATCCATGTCATGTAATGCCCATGGAGGACAGAAGAGGGCGTAGGATCCCCTGGAACTGGAGTTATGCATGATTGTTAGCCACCTTGTGGGTGCTGGGAATCTAACCTGGGTCCTCTGTAAAAGTAGCCAGTGCTCTTAATCTCTGAGCCATCTCTCCAGTCCACATTTTGAACTTTTAAAAAATGATCTAGAGTACAACCCCTTTTAGGTCTGGAAGCTCAGCTTAGAGGCCTTTCTATATTCACAGCTTATCTAAAACTTCATGCATGTGACTTTGTACCAACCAACAATCTCTGGATGTGGGTCTGAAGGATGCCAGGTGGAGAGCCCCAAGAAAATCTCTTATTAGTGCCAGAGCCTTGTCTTCATGACAAGCCTGGTGGCCAGAATCGTTTTGCTGTTAGGAAGTGGTCCTGAGAGCAGAGTAGATGGGTGGCTCCTATCTTTGTGTGGCAGGGAAATCTCTCCTTGAGAATGCAGTTGTTTTAGTCGGCCGGCTTTCTATTGTTGTGGTAAAACACTGACCAAACCAAGTTGGGGTGGCATGCCCACCACACCTGCTTCAGCCTACTTCTCCTACACAACCGAGGACCGCCTGTCCAGAGGGGGCACTGCCCACAGTGAACTGGGCCCTCCCACATCACTCAACAATCAAGAAAATGCCTCACAGACATGCCTGCAGGCCAATCAGATAGAGGAAATTCCCCAATTTGACACACTCTTCTCAGGTGTATCAAGTTGACAACTGTCATTATCTAGCACAGCAATCTTTTCAGGAGATCTTCAAAACAATATAGGCTATTGCCATTGCTTTGGTTGCCTTCCAGAAGTATTGCTGAAGACACTGTACACTTTGGTCACAGGACATGGAAAAATGAAGTTGGTTCTGACTAGGAAGTTTCTTCCCAGTTGGCTTTGGAAGGTGCAGACTGCTGGAGGGAAAAAGTCATCAATAGTCTTAAGTAGCTGTGAACCTTGTTATCTATTAGTAACAACAAGCCTGGCAAAATATGCCCATAGATGCATGAATATTATGGTGATAACCAACTACTTTCTGGGTAGATTTAAGGCCTGCTCCACAGGAAGAAACTTATATTCTGGCTAAGAACCCATGGTTGGGTAACTTATAGGCCCTAGAGGTGAATCTTCTACTATTATTTTGCTAAATAGCTATAGTATCAAACTGCCCTATAAATTCTTATCTCTATCATTTACTAATGATTTATGGAAAGAATACACGCTCTACTAAAAATGTATTTGCTGTTGTGCTTATAAAATGGCAATTAAATGTCTTTCCCTCTTTGTTTCAAATAAATCTGTTGGGATTTTTTTCCTCCCAGTGTCTCCTGATGGGAAATCCCCCTCTGGGCCCTCACAGTTCTGCTGACATGCGTTTACTCTGTTTCCCCCACACAGGTGGCTCCCAGAGCACATCTCCATCTTATTCCCCATCTCACCCTCAGTCACACATGATGCTGGGTGTTTCCACTGCTTGGTGGTGGGCATCTGTGGCAGAGTTCCCTGCCAGCAAGCGGACCTAGCACCTTTCCTGGGTTGATCCAAGGTGAATCTTGGTGGCATCAGTTCCTCTTTCTGCCCTCCACCGTTCCTCTTCCCCGCCCAGTTGGCAGGGGCTCCAACAATATTAGCTAATTTTAATATTAGCCTAGGAACGATTAATTAGGAAGGCCAATTTGTCTAAAAGGTGTAATTAATCCCAGAGCGAAATAGAAGAGACTTGTGGATTATCTGTATCGCTGCCACCTTCAAGCAAGGTGTAATCAAGGGTTGAGTAGATGAACGCAGTCTCATTCTGTAAATGTCAGTGCTCTGTAGACCACACTGGACAGGTCCCTTCTGAAGCAGGCTGGTGACTGAAACAGGAGACAGGAACTGAGGTGGCACCTATCTGAGAGAATAAAAGAGACGCTGATTCAGGTGTCCTGTCTAGGACCATCTTCTTCTGGACTGTTGTGATATCCCTCAGATAGTCCTGTAGCTTCCAGACTGTCTACCCACCCTCCCTCCACTCAGTATCAACCTACATTTACTCTAAATGGGATACTGGTGCCACATTCCACTAAGAAGCTTCCAGATGTGCTCAGAAGTGAAGGCTGGGCTGCTTAGTGCAGTGCACAGATACTCCACAGATTGGCCCCAGGCAGCCTGACAGCTTTCTGGTCTCGCTCACCACCCTCCCAGCTATCATGCAGCCCCTTAGGATGGAGCATACTACTGCTCACTCAGTCTCAGCCTGAATGACACTTAGAGGCTTTCCTGTTGACACTTTATCTTATCTTCTTGTAATGATGTGTGTTTATTTCTCTTGGGAGATGCTGAGCTCTTTAAAGACACTTCTTCATTTTTGTAGTCTCCTTTCCCTTTCCTTGATTTAGGCCAAACATCATGTCTGCTCTGTAAGAGATGGTAGGTATCTGTTGAAAGAGACTGGTAAGCTCAGGTTTTCAAAAGTGATGGCACCTGGCTTTGCTCACTGAAGCCCAAGCCCACCCTTTCTTTTCTGAAGAGTGGGAAATTCAGCTTGGTATACCAGGACCAGTGGCTCTTGTGTGCTCTCTCCACCTCCTAGCTGAGGCTCTGAAGCAGGTGGCTTCAGGAACAGAGCAGAGATGGTGAATGACTCAACCTGAGACTGACAGCTGCTGGTCTTTGCTTCAGCTGATTTCCCCCTTTGCAAATGGTTATTGGCAATTGAAACTGCAAATCTACTATCTGCTCCCCTATGTAAATTGCATTTACATTTAAATTGTGCATTCTTCCGAAGGATGGGGTTAGTAAATAACTGGCAGATTAAACTTGAGGAGAGGAAATTGTGCCCCATATCAAACCTGAGACTTAAGTGACATCTGGCTTTTACTATTTCCATTATTCCGGTTTAATAACAGCATGTGGCATTAAGGGAAGAGAAATTGGATCTACATTTTAATGAAAGGAGGAAGCTCTCAGGATTTAGATACCTTATCATGTTGAATACCTAGTAGATTGGCAATTAAAACTTGCTGTCCTCAAAAAATGGAATAAAATGTCTTTGCAGCGATAGAAAGAATAAAAAACAAAAACAAGCTAATGCCTAGGACTACACAGATAAAACCGAGGCAGAGGCTGTACACATTGAAGCCAAATAATTCAGGATTTCACAGAGTACAGTCATTCTCAAACAGAACAATGCTGACAAAAGAGTCAAGTATGCAGGCGGAGAGCTTCCAGAGAGCGGCTCCGGACAGAGCGTCTTGCTCAGAACAGGAGCTCAGCCTAGAGATGTTGCTTGAGATCATCTGGCTCGATCCTTTCCTAATGCAGCTGATTTTAAATCCCAGACATTTGATTAAGAAAATATCTTAGAAATAAGATTATTTCATTCCAACAGTTTCACTGTTTAAAACAGAAGTGATTCCACCTGCTGGCTGCTTCTTTGTTGAAAGCAATTCCGGGAAATGTAAACATAACACTTCTGCATCCTAATAACCCAAGCCTATCATTTATTTGTTTTGATTGAAACAAATGTGTCAATTTTCTAAGTCTTTGTGTGGTGAATCCAATGTTTGGATGCTGGAAAATGATGGCATCACGTGTTTGGAAACTGGTGCGCCATTCAAAAATTTGGAGCCACAGCCAGGAGTACTCAGTGAGTCTTTCTAGCCGTCCACCCCAAGGTGCTTTGCTCTTTCCTAGGATCTGGAAAGGGCTGAAGTTACACTTACACGGGTAAGTGTAAATGAGGTAGAGCCTCCGGAGAAGGAAACTGGATGTGCAAACTGAGGACGGTTAGAATAATGGAAGCATATCAAGTACTTGTGTGTACAACTCACTGAGCCTTCCTGTCAGTCTCAGGGGACAAGTACCATTGTTATTGTCTCTGCAGATGAAAAAAGAGACATGGTCATCTCCATGTCACCAGCTGGTAAGGGACAGAGCTAGTACTTGCCTTTAGAGGGCTGAATCCTCTGTTCTCTTAAACTCTTTCAGATGGTTCCCTTTCCCTTGGTATTTAATCAGCACACTGTGTTTTCTCACAGTTACATTTTGTCTTGCATAATTGTTTTGAAAATCATAGGCGTTTTTCTTGAGAGACTCCAGCTAGTGAGTAGTACGACAGATCTTTCCTTAAAGCAACATTAAGATCTACATTTTAAAATTTTTTGATTTTTAATACTTTTAAAATTATTTTTATTTTATATGTATGAGTGTATAGCCTGCATGCATGTGAGTGCACCCGTGTTGTGAAACGCCTTTGGAGATTAGAAGAGGGCATTGGATCCCCTGGAACTGGAACTTGTTAGCGACCTTGTGAATCGAACCCTGGTCCTCTGCAGGAGCAGCCAGTGCTCTTAACTGCCAAGTGATCTCTCTAACCTCTGATTCTTATTTTCTTAATTGAAAAATCCTGAATACATTAATCCAAGTCTCTTTTTCTTTCTTATTCCCTAGAGTAGAGTAGATGCCAGGTGACCCGCTCTACGCTGTGGGTCTTTGATGGTGGCCTGGATACTGGTTTGATTTCTTTTTGGTCCCACGTGGCTCCTTATCCAGTGTAAGATGATAACTTCCCTGAGTCTCTTCACATTTTACCATGGCCGTCTGCCTCTGAAGCTGGCCAGTGCCTCCTTCTGTTTGAACTTGGCTTAAATTCATCATCTCATTTTCCCATCAGTCTGTTGCTGGGTGTTGCTGATGTCACACTGTCAGTATTATGATTACCATAATATCTGACAGGCAAAGAGGAGACAGTTGTTCATCGTAACCCTGGGTAAGACTTACCCAGCTTAAGTAACCAGCCTGATTGCATAGACTTCAGACAATCATGTGAAGGGGTGAGTGGATTAATCATCCAGTTGGACTCCTTTTGAATATTTGTCTTCCATATGTGTGTTCCCTCTAGGCAATTGTCTAATGTCACTTGAAATTGATGAGAGTTCTTCGGAAGGTTATTTTTGGGAAGCTAGAGAGACAACAGACAGCTGTTCTCTGGAACAAATGTCATTGGATCTGCCTAAGTTTGCCTCCAGCGCAAAAACAAAAACAAAAAGCCCAGAGCTGCCGAGCCACTGTGGGCTTTTCCTTCCCAGTCTTAAGTTTTCTGACATGCTGCTCCATATTCCCAAAAACATAGAGAAGGAGAAACTAACATTAACCAAGACCTACTGTGTTACTATGTGCTAGAAAAGAAGCATAGCTTTGAAATACAAAACTGCCCAAGCAAGCATTCCTGAATGACTCTATCATAGGTCACAATCCTGGGCTTTTTCTAGCTTGCTTACAAGGTTCTTCCTAATTGGACATTGATTGAGCACTGGTAACAGCAAACTCATTTCTTAAAACTGCACTAGATCTCCCCGTGCTGAGTACTTGTTTTCCCTGTAGTATTAAAAAGCCTTGAAACCTGTTAGAAACGAGGTGCGATAAATAAGCTACTGCTTGGAAAGCCTGTTAAGAGGCCCTGCAACCTTTCCCAGGACTTTGCTAAGTGGGTGATGGGATCAGTTTTGGGCGGGGAGGACACAAGAGATAACTGGGATCAAATTAATTGAATTTGAGGCTATACAGGTTTAGAAAGACATATTGGGACTTACACAAATCCATATAAATCAATTTGTGTGACAAAGAATTCAGTTGACTTTTTCCAAATGCCAGTTCAATAAAACTACAGTGTCCTCCAGGGCCTAATTAAAAACCACCATCTTGTGGTGGTGAGATAGCTCAGCAGGTAGAGGGACTTTCCACCCAAGCCTGAGTTAGTTAGATCCCTGGGACTCACATGGTTAAGTGAGAGAACTGACTCTGCAAGTTGTCCTTTGACCTCCACAGACACGCTGTGGCACAATCCACACACACATACTTTCACAAAACACATGTAATTAAACATCCTTTTAATCCTTTAAAAACCACATCTCATTATGCTGCAGTTAAACAGTAAATGTAAGACCTCCTCCTGACAGCAGAAACTGAATGCTCCGTACTCTCATCAAAAGGAGAGTAGGGACAAATAACTTTTATTTAACTCACTGAAAAAAAAAAATCTCTCTCACCTCTTTCATATTTAATTAACTTTGTATCCTCTGGGCGGTTCAGTCAGATTCCTAGTTCCTGAGCAGTAATGAAAATATTTTTGTTCATTCTATCCAGATACTTTTTCTCACATTACTTGAGTAGAGAAGTTAGAGATCATTGATCCTCAAAAACCTGGGGTAAAGTGAACCTCCCAAATTTTGCATCAAGGCTGTTAATCTTACCAGGGCTTCCCTGGCAGTAGACATGTCTCTTTTCACCTGTGTGACAAGGGGATATGTGACTGTGAGGGAGGCAAGCATTAGTAGTTACTTGTAAAGTTGTCTCAATGAATTTAATGTTTTCCTGTTTCAAGGATTCCACTGTCAGAAGAAGCCAAACTTTATCGCTATGATGGACGTGCAGTGTCTGAGTGACTGTGAATTGCACAACCAACTTGAGAAGCGTGGATTTTCACCTGGTCCAATACTACGTATGTCTACAGTTAGTATTAAGGGCTATTTATTTTTTCTTTACAACCTGCCTCCAAAGTTTAAAACAATTTGTAGTAAAAGGAACATATGCAATAAAAGCCATTAAAAATATAAACAGGGAGCTGGATGTGGTGGTACATGCCTTTAATCCCAGCACTCGGGAGGCAGAGGCAGGCAGAGCTCTGTGCATTCAAGGACAACCTGGTCTACATAGTGAGTTCCAGGCCAGCTGGAGCTACAGGGAGACCCTGTCTCAAAAAAAAAGACCAAATATACACACGTGTGTGTGTGTGTGTGTGTGTGTGTGTGTGTGTGTGTACAGGAAAACAGAAAGCAATGCAGAGAGAAGAAATAACAAATAGCCCCATATCCTTATAGATTAGTAAATAGAATGCCAGGGAGGGAGATTGTTTCTTCACCATTGAGAAGCCAGTTGTTTATTATATTAGCTGATTTGGTTTTATTATATGTACCTTATATTTTATCATCTACATTCCTCATAGACAAGATATGCAACCATGCCCAACTTGTTCTTGAATGTACCTCCCTATGGCTAACGTATAGAGGCATTATTTATTTTTACAATGGAAAGAGTGACTTGAATGGTTGCAGGGTTCATTTCATTGTTAAAAGCCACAATTAACCAATAAGAGACTAGAACAAAGGCCTATGTTATGAAATAACACAGGACACAACACAGGACAATTTAATTTGTTCTCCACATTCTTCTTCAGCTTCCACCAGAAAAATGTATGAAAGAAAGTTAGTGGAGTTGTTGGTCTCACCACCCTGTGAACTACCCATCCTGAATAGACCCAGACAGCTGGATGGAGACGAGGACAGTGACAACAGTGAAGGTACCATCATCCATTGTACTGCCAGATGGCAGCTTCACACTTATTAATACCCTGGCCAGCATGACTTCCACAGCTGTGAATGGTGTGCATGCAGACCTGTGAATAGCCACGTGGCCTCTTTGCACACAGAGCTTATTAAAATAAGCTCCTCGGCTGCAAAAAGGATCTGAAAGGCAATGCCAGTTGCTGAAGAAATAAAACATTTGTGGAGGAAGTTTGAGGAAGGACTGGCCAGTTGGCACATCCTTTGCCTAATTAGAGTCAGAATGTATGTGGATTAAAACTGGCTCCGATAGATGAATGTCCACCCTCCTGCGAGATCTTAGCCTCTGCTTTGTCTTAAATTAATAACTTTCACCATGATTTTCTTTGGATTACATGATTTCATGCTTTTAAAGAAGGATGAACCATCCCACACAGACTGCTGACAGCAGCTTTGAGGACATGAGAGGACAGAAGCAGTGGTCTCCAGGATCTCTGGGCTCTGCTTCTAGTGGCCTTGGGTCAAATGTCCTTGCACATTTAAAGCAGTATAAATCACACATGTCCAGTTGTTTCTGGCTTCCTCTAGGCTTCTCTAGAACGGCCTTGGAGGTCCCCACAAATATCTCCGGGGAGTCCTCTATGAACTGTGGGGAGACAGAACTGCTGCAGGACACCCATGCACTCTAGGCTGAATATGCACCATGTTCTTTAAGCCTCACAACACTTAGCTCCCTAACTGGGTAAGCAAATCACTGGGTGGGTGGGTCCGGGGTGTGGCCCCGGAAGATGAGCGTGAGGAGCAGGGCCACCTGTCTTCACCACACTCTCTGACCAGCAGCACATATGTTTCAGAGTGAAAGGGACAGAACTGGCTGAGGTAAGGATATAGTTCAGTGTAAGGCATTTGCCTAGTGTGTACAAGGCCCTGAGGGCCACCCTAGGTACCAAAAACAACAAAAAAAAATAGTGACAGAACAGAACTGAGATTTGAACCAAGGTCTGGCTTTCAAAATTGTACCTTCGACCCCATAACCTGTACTTGATGGAATTAATGTATCTTGGACCATGTTAAATCTACACAAAAGCACAATTTCACATACTTATTAGCAGTTCAACTAAACAATACAAGTGTCCTCTGGGGGAAAAATAATCTTGATATTGAATAGACAAAGAGATTTCCCAGTAGGTGCAGCCAGCCTCATTTGGAAAGGACAACAATGTTTAGGAATAGACTCCACTGGCTAGAAGCAGGCCACTTTACACAGTGGCTATCCCCAGACCTGGGTTTCCCTTCTGTTTTTCGCCCTGGGAAAGAGCTTTGGAAACAAGTCTAGCTGCAGGAACTATCCAGGACTGCCCATGAAGTCCAAGTCTATAGCCAAGCTCTGACCAGCTCCTGCCGGTTCCAGCCGAGGGTCCCCTTCCTTCCCTTCCCAGCAGTCCCAGCATGCACCTCCACAGAGATGTGCTTCTCCTGAGGCTGGAGGAAATTGATTTTTCTGTTGGTGATCTTGACTGCTTTTTACTGGATCCACCAGATGCCAGCTTCCAGTTCAGGGGGGAGGGTCTGCTTCAGCCTTATCCGTGTCATGAAGTCCTGGGTTCTCAGCTTCCAGGTACAAGACCCTGACCTCCAATGAGGCCTGAACTGTGTATTTAAATTAAGTTTGATTATCAGAAGCCTCACAGCCCCCTAATGCCATTGGCGTAGAGAGTTGAATGGGAGCTGATATGGGGTCATCCTGTGGACAGTCAGCCTTAGACAGGTCATAGAAATACCTGATGCTAGGTGTAGAACTGCAGAGCAGAGCAAAGAACAGGAAGTTCTAAACCCACAGTAGTTCTTCTGTGGATTAGGTCACACAAACAACTAGTGATCTAAATTTTTCTGATTTTTCACTCATTGTTTTGGACAGTGGAGGCGTATGTAGCTTTAATTAGCCAAACTCTTTTAATTTTTGAGGGGGAGTGTGTGAGATAAGTTCTTGCTCTGCCGTCCAGACAGACCTAAAACTCACTATGTAGATCAGACTGGTCTTGAACTTGCAGTGATCCTTCTGCCTCTACCTCAAGAGCACTGGGATTATGGGTGGGGGGTTCACACCCAGCCTCCAGCCTGTTTTCAAACTTTCCATATATTTTTGGTTTGGCTAGCTCACTCAAAATCCCATTAGCCGTGTGTGTTGGAACATGCTTGCAATCCTATCACTGTGGAGGCTGAGGCAGAAGGGCCTCAGGTAGGAGCCCAGTCTGGACTACATAGTGAAACATCAAAGGAAAAACACCCCCTCACACACACACAAGCAAAACATTGAATGTGTAACCGCACAGAGTCCTCCCTACATGCAACATGCCGCTATGGACTGATTGCTGCTGCTGGCTGTCCCAAGATACTCAGAAAGCTTCTGGCCTTCCCTCCTGAGGGTGCTGTTTTAGATAGAGGTTGAAGGTCCTCCTTCCTGTCATGACATTCGGGGACACACAGAGATCACAGACAGTTTGCAGGGTGATGCTAGGCTGAGATCAGATGCCCAGAGAACAGCCAGCTTGCTTATGCCTCTCACAGGCATACAAACGTGACAGCCAGCCATATCCCCCGGGAGACCTATGTGTACCACACTGAGGCTGCTGTGGCTCTGGAAAAAGGCTCCTTTCTCTGTGAAGGACAGTGTGAATTCTCATCCCCTCGTGAAAATACCTTGTGGCTGAGAAAATGTACCTGATGCTTGGTGTTTATTTCTCCTGCTGGCTTGTATGTTCTCACGACCTGTTTTCCCTTTGTTTCCCTGATGCAGAGGTTAATATCATTTTGAAAGGGAACATCAGACTCTCAGCAGAAAAAGGCAAGGAATACAAAAAAGTATGTACACTTCTAATGCGTGAATACTTCTGCACATATATTAAAAATAGGATTTAACATTTCCATGTATATAGAGAGGAAAGAAAAGCTTGTTACATTCTGATAGGCTGGTAAAAGTCCTAGTCTAAAGCTGATCATTTTAATGCAAGTTTCTGCTTTGTGAAATGGTTTTCATGTTCTAGCGAAAGACCCGGACCATTAAGGTCCTTTTAACTCCTTAGTAAAGGAGCTTCTATGAGCTTCACATTCCCTTGCACCATGCTTCCCACCGACCCAGGTTCTAGGCCCACGGTGAACAAGGAATAGATGTGTCTAGCTTCTTCCGTTTTGCAGACATCAAGATGTTGCTTCCATCCCCTCCACAGTGAGGCGGAAGTCTGAGTACATGATCGTGTTCCTGCAGTGGGGGTGGGGGTGTCTCATTGACTTAGAGATGCTGCCCACTGCTTGCTTGTGGCATGCCTTGAGGAAAGCAGTTAGCAGATGTAAAATGCATAGCGTCCCACAGACCCTGGCAGGAGGCGTCAAGCAAAGGCAGGCAAACTCTCAGCACATACCTCTGAGTACAGAACACCACGCAGAATGGATACTCCGTCAGGAATTCTCATGCTGCCTCTCTCCTGGCTTCTGCCTTCTTCTCACCTCCCTCCTTTGATATTTCAAGGCTACCGTCCAACGAGATTTTGGCACCTCTGAGTTCTTGCTTCTTGGTTTTGCCACTCTGGTGGTTTCTTTCCTGACTCTTGCTCTTGGCCCCTAAATGTCTCTATGCCTGAGACCTCTGGCCACAGCCCTCTTCTCTTCCCGTTGTGGCGGCTTCCCGTGTTACCACCTCCTGTGATGGCTCCCTCGGGACTCTCCTTAGGCACTGGCCTGCGTGAGGCTGCTCTCCTAGACAGCACTGTGTTCTTCCTTCTCAGCCCCTAACCTCCATCCCTCCTCCCTACATCCACTCAACAAAAGATTCCTCATAATCATGAGTATTTGTAGATTTAAGGGGTGTGTTTATGTCTCAGCCCATCACTATTCTCCTCCAGTCCTGTGCAGGGTAGGTATCAGGAGCAAGTATACGCCTGCTTCTGTTCACCACATGGGGAGCCTCTCTTACTGCCATAAGCTCACCATCATCATCCAGGCTCAAACACCAGACCTCTCATGAAATAGCCACTTCTCACAGCTCTTCACACTTTAACAGTTTCCAAGTCCTAGATATTAGAATCATAGTTTTCAAAAACCTATTCCAAGCAGAGCCAGGTGGTGCATACCTTTAATCTCAGCATTCAAGAGGATGAAGAGCTCCAGGCTAGCCAGGGCTACATAGCAAGACCTTATCTAAAACAAAACAAAACAAAACAAAAAACCAAAAACACAACCAGCCACTGGTATGGTGACACATGCCTTTAATCCCACTACTCAGGGGACAGAGACAGGCAGCTCTCTGTGAGTTCCAGGCCAGCCTGATCTACATAGAGAATTCCAGGCCAGCCATGGCTACATACATAGTGAGACCCCTGTCTCAACAAACAAACAAAAACCCAACTAACCAAGAAACTTTTCCGGGGGCTAAGGATATAGCTGCACTTGCCTCGCACCTGCAAGGCCTGGGTTCGATCCCAGCTCCCAGCTGTAAGAAATCTCTTCCTCTTCCTGCTGTGGCTGTCCCAGGTTGCACCGTATTATTTTATTTGAACGCCTGCAAAATCCTCCTAGGTGGTCTCTGCCGCAGACTTTTCCCAGTTCTGCTCAGTCATGCCACTCAGTTACTCCACCCACGAAGACACTGGGCTCTCCTTGTACCTTTCCCTCGTCCAGCGGATGTGCCTGGTGTGTTTCCTGCACCTTTTCCTGAGTTTTCACACCAGCTGGCCCTTGTGCCTGAAATCCATTTCATTCTTTTCACGCCATGCCCAATTTTTTTCCTTGTTAAAATCCTGTGATCTTGTAAGGAGTGTCTTAAAGGCCACTATTGTGAATCTCTTTTAAGTGACACTTTACCCCACTCACTAGCTGAGCCATCACAGGGTCCTGCACCTGATAAGAGCCCAAAACACATCTCAGCAAGCCTATCAAGCAGTTTCAGCAACAAATTGGAGTCTAGTATTTCAACTACCTGCAGAATTTAAATAAATGAAGAGAAACCCCAGGTAAACATGGCCATGGTACACTGTGGCAGCCTCCCATTCAAAAGCAGTTCAGGTTTGATGAAGTGATTCTGAGAGCACATCATGTTTTCTAAAAGGGTTTTTAAAAGAAGGGTTTTTAAAAGTCTTCCAAATGGCTCTCTAAAGGAACCTTTCTATTCACTAAACTCTAGTTCCTTAGAAAATCCCTTTGTCTAGATCCTGCAAAGATGGGTGCAGTAGAAAAAGCAACCCGCATCTTTAAAATGTATGAAGTGGGGCCGGCACCCTGCAGTCTCTGCTCTACGTAAACCTGAGACAAAGCTGCATCGATGTTTTCAACTGGCAACAGAATTAAATAGGAAGTTTACAATGGCATAGAATCTTTTGATGTGAAGGATTTATATAAGCCATTTTGATTCTTCAAAGGGTCCTAAGACATCGATTTTACTTTAAATCTGGAAGTAAATGTAAATAAGCATTTTAGTTTCCATGTAATTGGTGGCAGAAAGTGTGTTTATTGAGACACATGTCTTACACACTAGACTTTAACTACTTGAGAGCAGTAGTCTGCACCTAGAATGTTAGTGTCTTCACTTAGAAAACAGCCATGTTGAGACTTGGACTATGTCAACTTCAGCATCCTAGTTAGCATGATGAATGTGAGTTTTGTTCAAATCACCTACAAAGCCCACTGACTTTGTCATTAAGGCCACTCATAAGGCCAGATTACGGCTGGGGTTGAGGCTCAGTGGTAGAGCACATGCCTAGCTAAGAAATCAAGCCAGTCAGGCTATTGTTTAGAAACTGGTATTGGGAGGGGGAGTTAGGCTCATATGTATAACCCAGGCTCCATAGCCCCTTCAACACATGGGCTTACTGTTGACTAGAAGGCATCAGCCTATACTGGTAGGCTACATAAATGAGGTTTTAGTAAAGTGCTGTTGTGATTTATCACCCCGACCAGGATGCTTTTGAGAATGAAGAGTCACTAAACAGGGACACTCAAACAAGAGGAATAACTCGGACTGCTTGGCCACCTGGGTTTGGAGTTGGTTCCAAGGGTTGGCATGTTTGTGAATGTATGCCACCTTGGGCAGGCTGCTGTATCCAATGGCCAGTAGGGCAGTTAGCCCAGGGCCCAGGGCTGTGTCCTTGAGCTCTGCTGCCCCAACTCAGGTTTCCTCATTTTCTGAAACAGTCTTCCTATAGCCTCAGCTGGCCTGAAACTTGCTACGTAGACTAGGCTGGCCCTGATCTTGCAGAGATCTACCTGCCTCTGCCTCCCAAATGGTGGGATTGAAGGTATGCCTTTTTGTTCTATTTTTTGAGACTGTTTCAGAAAATAAAACAAAACAGAAAAGGTTTATGTGTTCCCTGATAGTGAAGACCCATCCTTCTTAATCTGATGCCTACGCCCTTCCCCACGTCTTTAAACATTTTAGGGATAAGTTATTTTGAAATAATTTTACGTCTACAGATAGTTACAAGAGTAATACAAAGAACTCCATTATTCTTTTTGCCCAGACACCTCTATCATTCATGTATTGGTTTCGCTGTCCCTGTGGTTGTTCTTCTGAACCCTCTGACAGCAAATTACAGGCATGAAGTGCCCAGCTCTTAGGCAAGGACTCTGCCCACTTGCAAAGGACCATCCTATAACACTCCAGAAATCCATCTGGGCTCAGTGTATCTCCAATGCATAGACCCCACTAGGTTTCAGCAGCTGTCTCAATAATGTCTGGCCTACCACCATTCCAGGAACACTTGTCACTTGTAGGTGTCAAGTCTCTTCAGTGTCCTAGCATAACAGTGCCTCAGTTTCTCCATGTCATTTTTGCCCTGGCCAGTTTTAGAGCCCAGTACTTGAATGCTTGTATGCTCTTCTGTAATGGCAGAGTGCTCCTGACATTGTGTGTATGTGTACACAGATATATACAAATCCCTGCTAGGGATTGAACCCAGAACCTCCAGTATGTTAAATATACACTCTGAGCTACACCCCAGTTTTTTTGGTATTATTTCAATGCTTAAATGATCCCAGATTTGACCAGAGGGAGCCTTATGAAGTTGGATGTAGTATGCTTTTACAAGTCTATATCATTTCTGGCACAAAAGATGTTTCAGACTTCTTTTTCTTTGTCTCTACCCCAGGACTCCCATTACCACAGGTTCGTGTTTAGAAACCAAGGCCGAGGCCCTGTCCATGAGCAGCATTGCCTGGCTTTTCTATAATTCATGAATGTATTAGTTTTGACACAATGTATGCATTTATGTACAAAAATGCGTGTGTCTGACCATATATGCACACATACACTTAATATTGGTCTCCCAGTACAATCAACATGGCTGTGTTCTGTTCTTTTTTTCTTTATGTGTATGAATGTTTTCCCTGCATGTATGTAAGTATATGCAGTACTCACAGAGGCCAGAAGAGGACGTTAGATCTCCTACAGCGGAAGTTGTGGATGGTT
Source organism: Eospalax fontanierii (assembly GCA_035773235.1). Taxonomy (NCBI): domain Eukaryota; kingdom Metazoa; phylum Chordata; class Mammalia; order Rodentia; family Spalacidae; genus Eospalax; species Eospalax fontanierii. The sequence continues at coordinate 62,011,740 of CM069535.1, read as the reverse complement.
GTTAGCCTCCATGTGGACGCAGGGAACCAAACCTGCGTTCTCTGGAAGAACAGCAAGTGTTCTAATGACTGAGCCATCTCTCCAGTTCCTATGCTTTATTTCTGACAGTTCCCTATTGTGAATCATTTCTTTAGCTGGATTGCATCTTCTTATCGTGGGTTCCATTTTCATGGATCTATTTAGATTTTTGCTCAATTTTCTAGTTTCCTCTGTATAACCAGTCTCCCAGTCACAGCAGTCACCTGCAGAACTCCAGTGCAGCCTCCTTGAGCCCTGCATACACTAACCTCGCATGTGGCCCTCCCCTCACGGCCCCTCCTTGCTTCAGAGCACACTCGCGCCTTTGTGCTGTCCCCAGGTCCTCCAGTTCCTCCCCAGGCACGCAGAGCCTTCTACAGCCTTGGCGCCCTGTTCTTCTGCCCACATTCCCTCTGTCTGTTTCCAGGACACACTCCCAGGGGAGTACAAGCCTCCAGTTCTTAGGTTAGGTCCATGTAAAAGTGTTACCACTTTAATAGGATTTTTATTCTCTGTGTTTCAATTTCTATTTTGCCTTAAAAGACATCTTATAGGCCTACAATTAACATGTAACGGGTGGGGAGGGGGTTGGACTGGGACAGCTGCTGTCAGAAGGCCTGATGTGCCAAGGGAATATGTATGAAAGGGCTTAGTTTGTTAATCAACTGGAAAACATTCCTATTCCTAATAGGATCTTTGTAGTCTAGTTGGGTTAAAGTGAAGTGTAAGTTAGTGTCTGTAACCACTTTCTTCTTACTTTTGGCAGGTGCTAATGGGAGCTAACTGTCATCTTTGTAAGGAATGTAATTTAACATACTTCCCCCCAAATACTACCCCCCCCCGAAAGGTTTAGATAATGACCAATGTGTCTTGCTCTTACTGTTACCTAATTTCCTTCTGTTAATAGAATCTAGTCTTTGAAGTACAAGGGACACAAGAGCGGCAGGAGGACATGGCGAGCCCATACTCTGACTGTGAACATTTGAAGATGTCAACAAAGGTAAACTCATGCATGCTCATAAAACGGAGTAGTGCTGTTTTACAGGAAAAAGAAAACATACTTTCCTTTTCCCATCCCTAGAGGAATATACCCACGCTGACTTCTGACTTTGGTTATCGTTTAGCAATACAGATATAGCTTCATTTTAGCAAAGGAGTTTCCTGCTGTCCTTCCCATAGAATACTTTAAGAGCTCAGCTTCATGCCCACAAGATACCATTCATCATAGCTGGCCAGCCCAAGCAGGGTTTATTAAAGATGATTATTGATCGTGGGATTTCCTTCCTGAAAATCTTCTTGGAAGAGGCTCTGTGGTCCTTACAGATGAGGAAATGGGCAAAAAGGTTGTGATCTGCCCAGAAGACAAGGAAAGCTGGAACTAGAATTTCAGTTTCCCATTTCCACCTGATTCTAAGGAGGCAGGGGACTGAGTGATGAAATTGCTCCTCCTGGTGTCCTCTCTGGGTACTTCAGGAAGCCTTGGTCATCCTTCACCTAGGGTAGCAAAGGACTTTCTGATGTTGCCTTTGACGGTAAGATCCTTTCCGTCACACACTAAGGCCATGGTGCACAAGTCAGCACAGCTAACATGCACAAATGGGTAGATGGAATTTGCCCGAATGGAGAGAAAAATTTGAATCTGAACACCTTCTGATATCTGATTACAAAATAGCTTATGATTTGAAAGGGAATAAAGAATTACATGATGAGCTGATGGAGTCACATCACGTATAATAAAAAATAAGTCATGGGTCAGTGAGATGGCTCATCAAGTAAACGTGCTTGCTGCTGAACCTGATGACGTAAGTTAAGTACCCGAAACCTATCTGGTAGAGAATTGATTCCCAAAAGTTGTCCTCTGACCTCCACATGCTGTTGTGGAACTTGTGTGTCCCATCCCCAAATAAATAAATAAATATTAAAAAAATCATGACTAAATCAGTTGAAAGCCCTGAATATTCCTCCTGATTCATATTCCTTCTACCTTAGGTTACTGTCCTGAATTTTCTGCTTATTCTTTCTCTTTCTACAGTATTCATAGCTTTTGTGTTTTTATGTGTTTGGATTTGATTTCAATGATATACAATAATGTAAGTTTAAATTATTATACATTATAATAACCTGACTCCATTTTAAAATGTTCAGCCTCATGGTGGAACTTTTATCCATGTTTGTCACTCTGGTTTATTATTTTCACTGCTATCTGTATTTCATTGCAGAAATACACTCTATTTCTTGGACATTTGGACCATTTCTAAGTTTTTCTAACAAATGATGTAGTTATATAGTCCTGGCCCCAAAACTTCTTTCAGGTGGCAGAATGTACCTAAAGGTGGAACTGCTGGACAGGTGTGCATCTTTTCACCCACCCTAAAAGCTCATGCTGCACCACGAGAGAAATAGACTCTCCATCTGTGCTCTGACTAGATTTTTTTTCTTTTTGAGACAGGGTCTCCCTGTAGCCACAGTTTACTTTGGAGACCAGGCTGGCCTTGATCTCACAGAGATCCACCCGCCTTTGCCTCCCAAGTGCAGGGATTAAAGGCATGCACCATCACGCTTGGTTACTAGAAATGGTTTAAGACCTCCATTATACTAAATCTTCTTCAAAACTTAGTATTTCCAGATTTAATTTTTATCATGGTATTTCACATTGATGGTGAAACATGATATTTCATGATTGTAGTTTGCATAGTTTGAATTCCTCTCTCTTCTCTCTCCCCCGTGTGTGTGTGTGTGTGTATGAGAGAGAGAGAGGAAGAGAGAGAGAGAGAGAAAGTGGGAGAGAGAGACAGAGAAAGTTGGGGGGGGGTCTTACTATGTAGCTCTGGCTGGTCTGGAACTCACAATGTAGCCCTGGCTGACCTGGAACTCAGTATGTAGACCAGGCTGGCCTTGATCTGCCTCTGCCTCCTGAGTGCTAGAATTAAAGGTGTGCATCATCACACCTGGCTCTTTTCACGCCTTTTAAAAATGTTCTTATTTTTAAATTTTTATTTTGAAATATTTCAAATTTATAGAAAATTTCTAAAAAGAATGTCTATATGATCTTCATCCAGATTTACCCATTGTTAACTTTATTTACATTCTGTGTGTGTGAGTGTGTGTGTGCGTGTGTGTAGGCCAGAGGTCAATGTTTGGTGTGTTTCTCCGTCATTTTCCACCTTTTTTTTTTTTTTTTGAGACAGGGTCTCACTAAATCTGGAGCCCACAGATTGCAGTAGCTGGTGAGCGAGCTCCAGGGATGTGCTTGTCTCTGTCCCTGCAGTGCTGAGGTTCCAGGTGGACCACTGCATCTGACTTTTTCATGTGTTCGAGGGATCTGAACTGAGGTTTTCATTCTTGCATGCCAAGCGCTGGACCCACTGAACATCTCCCCAGCCCCCAGACAGGAGTGCTCTATTTTGACATAAATCAGACAATACAAAATCAGCTTCTTTGCAGCACGCATTCACAGGCAGTTGTTGCATTCAAAAGCGAAGACAGCAAGCACCTCAATCTAAAATAAAACCCCAGTATGATCAAGCCGGTTCTCCCCCATCTCCTGTTCCACGAATGAAGCCAGTATTCCCCAGTCTCCTGCTCCACGAATGAAGCCAGTATTCCCCAGTCTCCTGCTCCACAAGTGAAGCCAGTATTCCCCTGTCTCTTGCTCTACTCGTGACGCTCTAACACCCCATCTCCTGCTCCCTGTGTGAGACTGGTACTCCCCCATCTCCTGTTTCACACGTGGAGCTGGACTCCCCTGCTTCCTGCTCTGCCTGTGCTGCAGCTACGAATCTGCTCTTGTTTCGGTGGCTTCACCTCTTCTGGACTTTTCGTCGAAACTGAACCTTTAAGTGTGTGACCTGGCACAGGTGTTTAGATCCACACTTTTGTATCTATTTTTCTCAGCATCCATTGCTTGGAATATTCCAGTATGTGTATGTGCTGTGTGTATGTATATATGCTATTATTGAACAACTGTTGAGGAACATTTAGGCATCTTGATCTTGGAAGTATCACAGATAACGCTGCTGTGAACATTCTTGCTCAAGTACTTGAGCACCTGACTGTAGTGTTTTTGGATGTGACCTAGCAGTGGACTTGCTGGTTCACGTGGATAGTTTTGTGTTTAACTCTTGGAGGAGCCATCTCACTGTTTTCCCCACCAGCATTGTATGAGGTACCAATGACCTAACTTCTTTATCAACATTTGTTGTTTTCCTTTTTGTGGTCTGTGTTATAATTACATTATAATGACTGCTGTATACTAATTGTACAATTTCCTGGGATTCATTTCCCTAGCTATGTATATTGTATGTTGATCATACTGATTGCATCCATCCACTCTTCATCTTCTCCCTTTTGTGTTCTCTTGAGAGTTTTGATTTGATTTTTTTGTTTGTTTTTGTTTTGAGATAGGGTCTTAACACTGTAGGCCAGGTTGACCATGGTAATCCTCCTGCCTCAGCCTATCAAGTCCTGGGATTGCAGGTGTGTGCTGTTATGCCCAGATCTTTTTTCTTTTCTTGTATATATGTCTTTTAAAAGATTTATTTATTTATTTATTTATTTTTGGTCTGTTTGAGACAGTGTCTCCCTGTAGGCCCAGCTGGCCTGGAACTCGCTATGTAGACAAGGCTGGCTTTGAACTCACAGAGATCCACCTGTCTTTGCTGGGATTAAAGGTTTGCACCACCATGGCCCAGCCAGATTAATTTTTTAATTTTATGTATATGAGTGTTTTAGCTGAATGTCTCTGTATGGTCACCACATGCTTGCAATGCCCAGAGAGGCCAGAAGAGGGCATCAGATTCTTTGAAACTGGAACCATAGATAGTTGTTAGTGGTTCTGGGAAGTGAACCAGGGTTCTTTCTGCAAGAGCAGTCAGTGCTCTTAACCACCGAGCCATCTCTCCGGCTCTTTTTTGTTTTATTTTGTTTTTTTGTTTGTTTGTTTGTTTGTTTGTTTTTTTAAAGACAGGGCCTCGTGTATCCCAGACTAGCCTCAAATGGCTGTGTAACTGAGGATGGTCTAAAGATGCCCTTGAACTCTTTTTATTTTTGGTTTCTTTGTTTTGTTTTGAGACAGGGTCTCACTATGCAACCTTGGCTGGCCTGGAACTCATAGAGAGTCCCCATCTCCTTCAGGGCAAATCACTGAATTTCTCCAGAGCCTCAGGGTCATGCTTTCTGAAACTCTCTCTGAGAATGGGCTTGTAAATGTGGATGGTGTATTTTTAGGTCATCGTCTCATCTCATTGACAGTAGAATGATCCTTTTCTGGCCACCCTTTTTTATGGGAGCCATTTTGCTGGACCTAAGTTGGAAAGTCTTTTTAAGATTCATTCATTTGGGGGATAAGAAGCCTCAGCCTTAGCTAAAGAACTATTGGCAACTGACCACTGCTGAGTGAGGGAGAGTGGGTTTTCTTTAAGGAGTGGTGCTAGGTCGGTTGACCAGGCTCCAGTGGATGAAATCACACTGAGGGACATTGGGAACACAAACTTGACTTGATTGGCTTTAACATATATGACAGAATGCATGAAATCCTGGGAGGTGGGGACGAGGGATGTAGAGAAGGGGTCTAAATATGATCAAGATGTACGAAATGAACAAAAATTTAAGAAAAAGATTCATTCATTCTTATTTACGTGTATGAATGTCTTTCCTATATGAATGTATGTGCACCAAGTGCATGCAGTGTCCACAAAGGCTGGAAGAGGACATCAGAGCTCTGGAATTGAAATTATAGAAGCTGTGAGTCACTCTGTTGGTACTGCGAACTGAACCCAGGTCTTCTGCAAGAGCAGCTGTGCTCCTAACTGCTGAGCTATATCTCCAGTCCCTTGTTTTGGCTTTTTTGAGATAGTGTCTCAGTTTGTAGACCAAGCTGGCCTCATGTATGCAATCCATGACTTCCACCTCCAGGATGCCAGGATTACAGGGTTGACCATCACACCTTGCTCATGGGTTCTTGTGTTTTTGAGGCAGGGCCTCACAAAGCCCAGACTTGGTTTGAACTTACTATATAGCCAAGGCTGGTCTTGAGCTACTGACCCTCCCAGTTCCCAAGCACAAGGATTACAGGCATGTGCCACCACATCTGGGCTACATAGTTATTTTAAAATTAATCACCCATTTATTTATTTTGTATATGTGTCTACAGGTAGGCACACAGAGGCCAGCAGAAGGGGTTGGGTACCCTCTTAATCCTTTGTGATAGGATCTGTCCCTGAACCTGGAATTTCAATTTATTTGACTAGGCTGGAAACCAGCAAGTCCTAGGGGTCCTCGTGTCTCGGCCTACCTCAGTGCTGGGTCACAGATATGTGCAGAACCATTCATGATTTGTTACTGGGAAGCTAAGCTCTGAATCCAAAAGATGTTGTTGTTCTTTTACCCAAGGGCAAGTCATAATTTCAAGTTTGTTATATGTTACCTGTGAAAATGTCTGATTCTACAAATAAACCTTTTCTTAAACAAAAGCATGAATAAACTATAGTGGGAAATGTATGGTGTTTCTGTTGGGGAGGTGCATGTTGAGAACTGGGAACTCCCTACTCCCCGGAGTCCAAGAGTAAGGAATCCTAGAAGACAATGTAAAAGGAAGGTGGGAAAGTGTCCAGCTCTCCTTCCTTCACTACCTGTAACTGGAGGGTTGGCCCACAAAATTTTTGGCTAATGTTGCATCCAAGGTATGAAATAAATCTGAAAATTCAAACTTGTACCACTCTGTGAACAACTGGTGATGGCTTTAGTCAAATGAGGTCATTTCTCAAAAATCAAATGTAGGGGTTGGAAAGATGGCTCGGTGGTCACAGGATGCTCTTATAGAGGACCCAGGTTTGGTTCCCAGCACCCACATGGTGACTAACAACCATCAGTAACTCTAGTTCCCAGGGACCCAACACCCTCTTCTCGCTTCTGTGGGGCTGTACACACGTGGTACACTCACATACACACATGCACAACACTCATACACATGATAAATCAAAAAATTTTAATGAGTTAGGTGTGGTGATGTATGCCTTTAATTCTAGCACTCAGCAGGCAGAGGCAGGTGGATCTCTGGGAGATCAAGGCCAGCCTCGTTGACATAGCAAGTTGTAGGCCAGCTGGGGCTGTAAGGAGACCTTGTCTCAAAAACAGAAAAGAAAACAAAAACACAAAACAAATAAAAAAATCAAATGTAATTCTTAATGTAAAATGACAATGAGAATACAGGCTGATTAGTGTTCATTCTGGTGCTAGACATTAACTACAGTTAACTACAAAACATAATACAGTATGATATAGTATTACATTTATAATATACTTTCAGAGTCAAGATGATTTAAGTAAGTAGACCAGAATTAGTACAAAATAGTTCACCTGGAAAGTCTTAAGAATAGGCTAATTTTTCTCAAAAGCCTAAGAACAGAAGTAATGACTGCAAATATTTCTTCCACACAAAATCAGTGATATCAATGATGAATTTTCCCAATAAAAAGAAAAAACGCTAACAACTTGAAGTCAGAGCATCTGGATTTAAAATAAAAGCTTTGGAGTTGACCTCAGTGGGAAATGTTTACCCAGCATGTTAGAGGCTCTAGATTCCATCCTCAGCACCACACAACAACAACAACCAAAGTAAGCCAAGCCTCACAATCTAGCTTCAGGATCTAATGTTCATTGACCGTGTTATCCAGGGCTCATCAGTAGCTCCTTGAGCTTCTAGTTCCTCATCTACAGAGTCGTAGTGACAGTGATTTCCTTCTGGGATCTGAGAAGGACTAAGTGAACTGAGGTGCGTTGACTGGTCAAGAAAATAGGTGTTCTGGACAGGTCATCTCTAACTCTGTCCAGTGAAGCTGCTCTGTCGTTCTGCCCAGGACGGTGATGCTGAACAAAGACTTGGCTGTACAGCCTGGACTGACTCCTGGCACCATCACCTTAGCAGCCACCTGACTGGAGGAAGTGACTAACATGCTGTGCGCCTTCTTCCTCTGTGGGCAGGCTTACTAGAAGCCTTTCCACACAGGGCAGTTTCAAGATTAAATGGGTGTATGTAACATACTTAGTGTAGCGGTAGCGTGAGCTAGTATCACAGGGAACTCTTGGCTTAATGTACAGATACATCTCTGACTTACTGCATTTAACCATGGCAGCCGTGGTCAGTACTGAAGTAAGATTTTCTGACTGGCGAGCTGGGTACAGGAAAATGAGAGAAACAAAGGAGACGCACTCCCCTGTCTCATTTGTTAAGATCGGATCTCCATATGTAGTCTGGTTGGTCTTAAAGGCAAAGGGAACCTCTTCCTCAGCTTCCCATGTGTTGGTATTCCAGGTGCGCACTTCCATGCCCAGGCCAGCTCTGGCATCTTATTGTTCTATAAAATAACCATCTGAATGATGGGAGAATGAAGCAAAGATATTCTGTCTCCTTGTTATTTACCCTCGCTAAACGATTATTGTAATGAACATCAATAGTTTTTAGTTCCATTGTAAGTGTTGTTTGTGGTGAAGATCAAATTATAACAACATTAAAGGAATTTTTAAAAGATGAAATATAAATCAACTAAATCAACTACAAACACACCGATTAGTGAAAAACCTGGTTTCAGATTTTTGAATTTCCTTCCAGATTTGTTTGTGTGTGGATTCAGTGTGTGGATGGCTGACATTGTTGTGGACATACACTGTTCACCATTTAACATGTTCATGACACTTTATTCTAGAGATACAGTCTTTATAATATTATTAGTAGTTTAGTATGGTTCTGATGGCTGTACAGTCAAGTGGACAGGACATAATTACTGCATTTTGGAAATAAAAATGTTACCTTTTACATAATACAGGACAACTCTATATGTGTATGCTATCAAAGAAAACAATGCATTAAAGAATAGGGCAGCTGAGGGCAGTGGCTGTTATCCCAGCTTCTCAAGGAGTACTGAGGGAGATGGGTGGCCCGAGTCCAGAAGTTCAGCCTATCCTGGGCAACATTGCAAAAAAAACATTGCATCTCAAAAAAAGAAGGGAAAAGAATAAAGGATCTAAAACTGCTCAGGACAGGAAGAAAGAAAAAGGGAGTATTTGATTGCCTACGAGCTGTGAAATCCTATAATTTTATTTTGCAATAGACTTCTATCTTAAGTGCTTATTTAACATTTCTATTTCTAACTTCAGGAGAAGAAGTGGTATGCGATAGGCATGCGGAGGCTTATTACACTATTGTCTACTTTTGTGTATGTTTAAATTTTTCCCTGAATAAAAAGACTCTTAAAAGAGTAATTCACCCTATAACAGATTTTCTAGCACCTTTGGGATTAGCTGGAATACCTCTTCCTGAGCAGACCTCTGTGTGAACCTTGGAGAGGAACTCCCTCTCAAGGCCTGTGCTCAGGAGGTAGCTGGGACTGGGACTGTTAGGCCCACACAGGGAGAGGCCGAGAGCATAGTCTCTAGGAAGAACAGAGAAGGCAGATGTGGGCAGGCTGCAGCCTTCCTATGACTAGGGACTTGAATGGGTGGGGCGGTCATACGCTCCCACCCTGCCAGGCTGAAGGCCTTGGTTCTGCTGACAGGTCTGTGAGCGACAGTCCAGCCATTAAAGTTAGATGCTTCATTACATGCTGTGGACAGCACATGTTGGAGACTTGACACATTGTGCTCTGGTAATCGCAAGATTCTAGTATCCCCTCAGTTGATTCATGCTCCACCCACCCAGGTCCACCTTCTCTGGTCTTGTGGTCAGGTGCCCCCCTAGCTAGCCTAGCATTATGGCTGTGTGGCAGCAGTGAGTCTCCCTCTCCAGGCTCTGAGATCTTTAATGGCTCACCAGTGATTGACTGCCTGTCCTGTGCCTCAGACAGTCCAACAATGAATACAACCATTCTTGTTTTTGTCCTAGAGGGACAAGAGAAACAAGGCCTAGTGTGTGCAGATCCAACAAACCACAATCAGATTAGGGAAGTGCTTGCCCAGTACTATCTGTGGCCGGGACAGTGTGATGGTCTCATCTGAAATCTTCATCCTCCATAGTCCTAGCATTCAGCAAAGCACAACAAATGTTTGCCTAATAAGTAAATAAAAGTTCTGATATACATGTACGATGTATATTAAGACTGCAGAATACAGAGGGTAAGGCTGATTTGAATGGATGAGAGCAATAAAGACATCTTACAGAAATTAGTCTCAGAAATTGAATGGTACAGAGGAGTCTCCTACAGTGTTTGGGCACAGAGTTTGCCATTGATAATACTGTCTGATTTCAGGCAAGGTTCTTAACCTTCTGTGCCTCAGATTCATCTCCAAATGGACTAACAGTAATAATTCCTTTCAAGGAAAGAAGAGCATGCTCCCACAGATCTCTGTGAGCCAATGGTGAATGAGGCTGGGTGAATGACGGTTAGCAGGAACCCGGACACTGAAAATCTTTGAAGATGAATAGGCCTGAATCATAAGCATGAATGGACAATTAAGAAAAAACCAGATCTGACCCCAGCACCACAATGAAAAAGAAAAGGGGATCCAGCAACGTGAAGTTGTTACAGTGCAACAGAAGTCAAGGTTCAATGGAAATGGAATATTAGGGTCCCAGAAACAAGGCTGGGAACAGGAGGGATGTGAAATAGAAAGGCTGGCAGCTGAGTATGAGCTAATCTGGCCGACCAGAAAGAGGAAGGCCAGGGCTCCGGGTAAACAAAGCAATGTCCGCACCTAGCTGCTCCCATGAAGCCCCTCTCAGAAGGGGTTTAATTATGGGTAAAAATGACCTCTAAAAAGCCTCTACCTATCTCAGGAGGAAGGCCACCCCAAGCCCCAAGACAAGGAACTAAGTACCAGGTCACCAAGAACTTCACCTCCACTTAGTAGCTGTGAGGAGTCAGCTAACAGCCAGCAGACCCTGTGAAGGGCAGAGAGCAGCAATCCTGGCCAAGGCCAGAGGCTGACAAATGAGCAAGGGCCAGCAGTTACTGAGGGGCCCTCAACACGTGGCCGCTCCCAGAGTTTGGTGAGCAGTGTGTGGAGAGCAGTGATCACCTCCCTGGTTGGTCAGGTAGCTGTGCATGGAGTGTGCCCCTCCATATCCACTCAACCTGCAGTAAATCCCACTTCAGGGGCCTCTCACGGGGACCTAATCCAGCCTTTCCTGAGCCCTCTCTTGGGTCCCCTCCGGAGCTTTGCTTGCTTTTTCCTCTGCTATCTTTTTTCAGTGAACCCTGAAATCCTTCCTTAAGCTTTCTCTTTTTAATAAAAACTCCTTTAACTCACCCTTTTTTGGCCGTGAATTTTGCTCTTTGGGTTCTCAAAACAAGAACCTGGAGTCACTGACCCAGTGGAGGTGTTAGTGATGTGAACATCTGGCACTCCAGCCCTGAGTTACAGCCCTCAGCTCACCTAAGATGAGAAAGTCTCCATTGCTCTGAAAAATGTCCATGTATTCTGCTTCAAAGTTAATAATCATGGTCACAATTGTTGCTATTAATACTGGCTGACTGCTTACCCCACACCAGGAGATGTTTTAATCACCTGCATTTGTTAATGCCTTTATAGTGATTTCACAAGAGAGAGACAAATGGCTATATGTTCTCATTTTATTGAAAACCATAGATGGCTTGGTGGGTAATTACCACACAAGTGTGAGGATCAGAGTTCAGATCTCCAGCTCCTACAGAAATGGTAAATGCTGGATGGATGTGGCACATGCCTGTAACCGGAGCACCCACACATGCATCCATACTCTTGCATACATACCTGAATTCAGACCACATGTGCACATACACACACACACACACTCACACAAAGAAAAAATAACTTCATGAAATATTTTTGAAAAAGAAAACAAGTTATGTTCCTCTTACAGAGAAATGGTTTATTGCCTAAGTTGTTTTCTTAGTACTTGTTCACAGCTAACATTTTAAAAATAACTATTGTTTGTATGAGAATGACATATGCTTGTATTTAAAAAGGAAAAAAAAAGTTCCAAACCAAAAACAAGTGAAAAAAGACAGAAAGTAGAGCTGATATTTAGGAATAGAATCCTGTTTTCACATCCCAGTCGCTCAGGTATCTGTTGTCTGCAGTAAAATATTACCTCACAGTATTGGATGTTTTGTTAATTACCAAGGAAAGACAAACCCAAGGCTGGGATACAAAATATTAAACTCCCTGGTATGCCAAAAACATGGGACTGTTCTCAAACTGATTTTTTTTTCTAGGATAAAAGCCAAGTTATAAGACATTGCATATAAATTCCTGGTGTTTTCTTTCTGTTTATCAGAGACCTGAGTCTTCTACTAATAAAAGAAGATCTTCCGACACCTGCTGCTTGAGCCAGAAGCCTACCAAGAGAGTCAGGTAAAGCCTGTCTTCTTGTGTTCTAGGGCCTTGGGCATGGTAGCCAAGATCTCTACCATTGAACTACATCCTGATTCTCGGGTATAGCCTTTTGTAGCATAAAAAGACATTGATATATTGCGGGGGGGGGGAGGATTCATTATTACATTTCTACAAAGAACTTGCTGAGATCAAAGAGAAAGACTTGTAATACGGCATCATTTCAAAGCCAGTCTATTTTGGAGCTCACATTCAGAGAAAGGGAAGCCGGGGCCACTGAAAGGATATTGAAAGTCTCAAGGAGCTGAGACCAGAATCCAAATCCTGGTTTGGAAATATTTGTTACTATTTGTATCTTGGAAGATGTGTGAGAATAATACTAAACAGGGAAACAGTTCAAATAAAAACTAGATGATAGATGTTTTATTTTAGAAAGTAGGATTTAGAGTGTGGTTCAGTGGTAGAGCATGATGCCCTGGGCTCAGTCTCCACTTACCAAACAAACTAACTTTCTAGAATGCTCCCTAACTTCCTCTTTTTTTTTTTTTGGAGGGGGCTCTATTTAAGGTAGGGTCTCATGTAGTCCAAGCTAGCTTTGAGTTTACTCTGTAGCTGAGGATGATCCTTCTGCGTCTATCTCCTCGGCAAAAGTTCTCAAACTTCTAAGGAAACTTGAGCAGATTTTGCAGGCTTAGAGTAATGGGAGCATAAGCTCCCCAAAATGTTTCATCAGGCACTGAGTACTAGTCCCCCTTGTTATTTTAAATGTTGCTTTTAAGTAAGACTGAAAAGTACTTCTCATATCTGCCCTGAAAGGTGGTGCTGCACCTGCAACGAGGGAGACAGAACCTGTTATGACGCCCCTGCCACTTCCACTCGTACGGCATCCCAGTGGGGACCTGGGGACCATAGGTACCAGGTTCCAGACTTTGCCAGCACTGAGCATTTCACTGACGGGTAACAGTAGAATAAATGTTCTGTGGCACCAAGGGTCTGCTGTGCCAGGACATGCGTTGACAGCACGTGGCAATGTTAGCATAGGCTACTCCAAGTGACCTCAAGGTGCACACATTAATCTAAGGGGTGTCCAGGAAGTAGCTGTAACAATCTTAAGAGCTACTGGTGTTTTCACAGGTGTGCTGCAAGACCAGGTGCCAGAATCAAACATGGGTGTGTCATCAAAGGGAAGGACTACTGCATGGGAAGCCAGAGCCCTGAGAGCAGCTTCCCGTGGAGCTTGAAGCTGGCTGTACTTGGCATTTTCGTCATTGTGCTGTTTGTCTACATTACTGTGGAAAAGGAGCCCCTCTTTGGTTAAGAACTTTGGAAGCAAAGCAGTATGTGCAGTGCCTGAGTCGTGCTCTAGCGAGCCCTGATTCTGGAAGGAACCACGGAACTCTGCAGCAGGAGCCACGGCCACAGCAAGGCAGCAACCCCACCCCCAGTCCCTGTCAGGTAGAGGAACAAGCATCCAGGCAGCATGCTAGAGACATGATTGTTTGGAAGTCCTGAGTCAAGTAAGCCATCATTAAAGGTACTTCCGCATTTGGGCACTTTTCTGAAAAGGAAACTGCCTGGGCATCCCTCTCCCCTCCCTCCCACCTTCACCTCAGCCTTTCCCCCGCAAACAAAAGCTTTCACATTCTTATTACTGCAACCTTCCAGTGCGGAGCACAGAAACTAAGAAAAACTTATATTCTGAATAAAACATGTGTCTGACTCTCCCCAGCTGTCGAGACGGTGGTGATGTTCTGAGCTTGACCTGATAAGGTGACCTGAGCTCGATACAGCACAGATCTGTTCTTCCCAGGTCCAGGTGGCTTCTTCCCCAGTGATCTGTACCTGATTTTATCACCAGTTCTCACCAGAGTCCTGTGGGAAATAAGGTGATTTTTCTGTTGGAGCTACATGACTTTTCCTGGCAAGATATGAATAAAGGTCTCTTTGCCCCAGATAAGGACCAAAGAAACTAAGAACCAAATCTAGCTTGATGAACCAATGAGTTTACAGGGGTTACTCAAGGAGGAAGGGTGAAGATCCAGGAAAGCTGCATCTCAGGAGTTCCTGTACAATTTGCCAGCAGCTCCACCTGCCAGTCTCTTCTCTCCAGCAATCACTGCTTAAGTAAACTGGGAGAGGGGCAGTATGAGTCTTGTAAGTTTCCTGGGGCGATCTTGTAATTATTTTCTGTTTCATGAATCTTCCCCACTTTTCTCCAGGAGGAAGTGTTTCAGTCTGGAGGAAGAAATAACTGTACAGGTTTATTGACCAGGAATCATTCGATCCTGAAAGTCCATGACAGGCTATGGCAAGGAACAGAGTTAAGTGCTGTGGAAAAGGGAGAGCACGTTTAAGCAGGGAGATAAGCCCAGACCACATTTTAGTGGAGCACCCTCCGCTATTAACAAGAGCGGGCACTGGGGCTGGAGTTCAGCGGTGTGGCTCTCACCCAGCTTGTGTGAGGTCCCGGATTCCTCCCCTGGACAGAAGAGGATGAAATGCTATAACAGTTAACAGTTAGTATAACTATACTAACCAGGTGTGTGGCAGGTTCATGCAGTCTCAGCCACTTGGGAGCTGAAGCAGTAGGATCCCTTGAACTCAGAGTTCTAGGTCAGCCTAGGAAACATAGATGCTGTCCCCCTAATATATATTGTGTACTATAGAAAACTGTAGTACAAAGAACTATAAAGGAACATAAAACTCTAGTAAGACTTGCTTAAACAAACAGGACTTATTTTTAATCATAACAGGTCTGGAGCATAACATTATGGGACTGACATTTACAAAATGGACATGCTCTGGACGAATGAATTTCATTTAACCTTGTAACTAAAAAAGTTAGTCTTGTTTTAGCTTGTTTATAATGTAGACAACCTCACTGAGCCTTATATTCCTCTTGTTACCTGAGCATATAGCCTTAATCCCTCATGAGTCTTAATCCCTCATGGCCCTTAACCCAGAAGAATGAATGAATGTGTGTGTGTGTGTGTGTGTGTGTGTGTGTTTTACTTATCAATCTGCAATCAGTGCTTACCTCATTGAAAGCCATGAGAGATAATCTCATTTGTGTTTCAAACAATAGATGGGATTAGATTGATAACATCTGTTTGTGGTTGTGTGTGCTGTCCTAGGTTAATAAGTGTCCGAGGGGACAAAGTCCTCTAATAAGTTAGTTCTATTTTGACTTCCCCATTTCATGCTGGATATATAGTTTCAAGAAAAGAAAAAGAAAGCCCTTGTTTTATAGCATCTTTCAGAGAGCAGTCTGAAGGAAAAGGTACTCAGTACTTCAGGTACTCAGTACTTCAGGTACTCAGTACTTCAGGTCTCCCCTTGGCTAAAACGGATGCTAAGAGTTAAACCGTCTTTATTCACGCATCACAGAAATGTGGCCTTGAATAGTAATGCCACCCAATTAAATGTCTTATGAACTGAATTCAGATGAACCAACTGAAGAAATTATTGTGATCAGCTAGTTGGCAGAGGGTTCTTTTGCTCTACCTGGGTAGACAGGAAGTTCTTCAAATAGTGGCCTCTAGCAGCTTTGGTTTCTCCCAGTAGGCAAGTGGAAGCAGCAGTCACTGGACCAGCCTCAAGAATCAGGCCCTGTGACTAAGTTCTTTTGCAGGCCTTGGGTATCAGCACCCTTGGCCTTGGGCATCAGAATGCTTCGCCCTGAGCAGTGGCCAGCGTTACAGCTCTCAGTCTGAGACCCTTGGCTCTGAACACTTGACAGCTCTCTGGAACTCTTTGGGCAGTCAGAACCTGCAGGTTCTTTATCTGTTTTCTTTACAGCTTCTATCAGTTCTCTGATGTCTTGTCCTCTCTGCTCCATTTCCTTGTCCTCTCAAAGATTTTGCTGCTTCAGTTGTCAGTGCCTGTAATCAGGACAGAGGACTCAGGACACTTGTCTTTGTTAGGACAGCATTTGGGAGGTAGGCACCCAGAGGGTCATCTATGAACTGGGCAGCAGATGTAGCTAGGATCACTGAGGCTCAGACATCTCTTCCTACTATGGGGCAAGATATCTACAAGCTAATGGGATCTCTGAGTGAGATCAGCAGGTAGTCCCAGACTACAGTGCCACATCAGAACCGCCAACTGAGTCCCAGGCTTCTACAGGCAACCACATCTTTAGTTGTCAAGTAGTCTTGTGAAAGCCTTACCTTCTCCATCCTCAGCAGTCAACTGAGCACTTTGTATGGGGAAGTCAGGGCCCAGGGATCCCAGAACGAGTTTCTGGTGTAAGCAGGTTGTCATAAGCACAGTGCTGGGTATCAGAAACAGGTGCCAGCCACCGTATCTGCCTCTGAGACTACCAGACCTTGTCAGATGTTCCGCAGTTGCACTTGAAAGCTGGAGGCTCAGGAACGGCAGCAGTATTGGGCACAGGGGTAGTGCCGGGTTAACAGGGGTCCGAGGAGACAAAGTCCTCTGATGAGACAGTTCCACTTCGACTTCCCCATTTCATGCTGGATATACAGTTTCAAGAAAAGAAAAAGAAGGCCCTTGCCAAGTGATGTTGGCTCCCACAGCACTGCTTAGTGTCTGATTTCCATGGTGGATCTTCAGCTCTGAAACCCTGGGTAGTGCTTATGATCCAGTTGACCAAGGTGGTGCCATGCTTTTGGGTCAGGCCACTACACAAGGGCAGGTGCTTCTCAGCATTACACTGACTCCATCATCCTCATCCTGCTGCCTTCTCACCCGCGCTCTGTTGCTGCTTGGCGTTTACAATGTGGCAAACGTGTTTACAAAGTCAGCAAGGAAAGAGCCCTTAGGATTTGTCTCCATTGACCTGATATTGTAACACTAGGTGCTGTGTGAGACTTATGTACTCATACAGACCAAAGTAACAATTATACCAAAGTTAAAACTGGTGGACCACTGAGTTTATTGGTGATACTGGTATACGTGAGGGCAATTTACAGGATCAGAGATGACTCAAATGTAGCTACTCCTGGAAAAGCCCACCCCACCATGGGTGACAGCTCATGAAAGCTGAAACCCTGGAGCTTTCTGCTTCATGTGCAAGCAACTTGACAGGCTAGAGAATCTCTTCCAGGCAGCCTTGACTCTTCTCTTCTCCCAAGCAATGGCTTATTACTTCCATATCCTGAATTGTGTAAGTTTCAGGTTTCCCACACAGGAAGTAGGAGGTCTCGTGCCCTACCCACCTCCTTCCTAGAGGGAATGTTTGAACTTGGAACTCCCTGAGCCTTAAGGAACGCCTTTCCGGAATGAAATATTTGAAATTGGAGGAAATTGCACAGGAGAGTGTCTCTCAGTCACTTTACCTGGGAAGCTCAAGCAGCCATTTATAAAGCCTTGAGATGGTTGTTTAGACCAGTCACAACCATTTATTTGGCCAATCACAGTGTGGCGTCTAACACTAACCACAGTACTGAAGGCTTGTGCTCACCATCCCAGCAGTCATAGCTACTCCAGCCAATCTGTGGGCTCCAGGTTCAGCGAGACCCTGTCTACAAAAATAAGGTGGAAAGTGACTGAGGAAAACACCTAACATCGACCTCTGGCCTACACACACACACACACACACACACACACACACACTCATGTCCACATAATTAAAAATAAAATAAAAGTAGATCCTTTTTTTAAAAAGTGCCAGGTGTGGTGATGCTCTCAGAAGGCAGAGTCAGGTAGCTCTCTGTGAGATGGAGGCCAACCTGGTCTATATAGTGAGTTGCAGGCCAGCTGGAGCTACAGGAAGATCCTGTCTCAATTAAATAAACCAGCGTAGTGGCACGTGCTTGTGATTTCAACACTTAGGCAGTAAAGGTAAGAGTATCAGGAGTGACGTAATCAATCACACCTATGTAAGGCCTCTTGCATAGGTAAGCACTAGCTCCCCACAGGTCTGATAATGGGAATAGCTAAGCACCAGGTGGTGCCTGGAAGGTAGCACTGTCCAGAGGAGCCAGAGAGCCCATGCTTGTCCTTCTGCCTTTCCCAGTGCGTCTGTACCATCTGGCTATTCATCTGAACCTTTAGCCAGTAAGTAAATAAGGTAAATATTCTCCCAAGTTCTGTGAGTTACTGCAACAAATGAACTGAACTGGAGGAGAAAGCTGTGGAAATTCCAGTTTGAAGCTGTTCCTGGAGACCCAGGCCAAAGGCCTGACTCTGAGGGTCCCAATAAATCAGGTATAGCCACTTGCCTAAAACCCAAATGACTGGTCTACAAGCAAGGGAAGCCAAGAGTTAATGGTGGAAAGACAGGGAAGGAACGTTAATCAGCAGAGCCATGTGGGGAGGACAAAGTGACCAAAGCCCTGCATTCTGTCTTTAGGGCATGAACATGAGCTCCCAGGTTCTCCAGGAAAGAGACAGAGGCAGGGACAAAGGTATGCTCATTAGCCTCAGTCAGACTGTGGTCTGGTTGATCATTATCTCAGGATTGGTCAGGCTGGCCTCATAGAAATAAGAAAGTCATGACTGCCTGGGGGGTAGATTCCACTCCAGTCACGACATGTGTCTCCATTGGACTTGTTGTTCTTGGAACCTAAAGTGACTGAAAAAGAGAAGCAGAACAAAAGACAGTTGCAAAATGGAGGCAGGAATGCTAAGTTCTGATCTGCTTTTAGTTCCCCATGGGCCACATGTAGGCTCAAGTGAGGCGTCAACAAGAGCGGGCTCTAAGCCCTTGCTCCAGAGCCAGACTGGCCAGAAGCACAGGTTACATAACCTGACATCTGAAGGGGCCACACTTGTGAGACTGAGCCCTCATTGTGGGTCTTACATTATCTCCAGGTAGACAGTGTCTGAACTGAGAACAACCAGCTGATATCTGCTAGATAGTGTAGCATCAGAATTGTCTGGTGTGTGGGGAACAAGCTCATTTATCAAGTGTCAGAAGAGGGAAGGTATGTAACAGCAGGAAAAAAAGCACCTTGTTTTTTCCCATCCCTAGAAGACACTGCACAAGAGTCTCTAAGACTCAGAAAAGCTGTGGGGTAAGTCTCTGGAGCCTGTGTGCACTGGATATAGCTCCCAGAGGGGAAGACCCAGGCTGTGAAAGAGACCCAAGATATAAATTCAACAGTTGATTTGCAACCTCTTGTGCACTTGTGCTAAGGTGACACACAGCTAGCTACAGGCCTTGCTCTCAAAGAATGCAGTGTGGCGCAGGGATGAAGCTGAGGAACATTACACAAGTTGTATACATCCTTTGATGTTGCCGCAGGCTGTCCTGGGGATAGGCATCACAGACACTGGCAGTGTGTGGGAACTACTCAGGGAAAATGATGTCACAGCTAAGCCAGAGGATGAGCAGGATTCCTTCCAAAGAAGGGAGAAGAAGTGGGTGAGGTTAAACAGAAAGTCAATTAAGCAGAGTGTAGCATTTCCATACGCTCAAAAGTGACCTCATGGTGAATCTGGGAACTAGGACACGGAGTGAAGGGAGTCAGGCATGGTGGCACACGTCTCTAATCCCAGTGCTGGGTAGGCAGAGGCAGTCGAATCTCTGCATTTGGGGCCAACCTGGTCCCACGTCCTCTGGAGCTGCAGGGAGACCTGCAAGGGGAAAAAAATTGAGGGGGTGGTAAGAGATGTGGCTATCAAAGAAGGAAAGATTCACATCACTGGAGAGTCTTGGAGTCCCCATGAAGTATATCATAATCTACATTAAGGAAAAGTTGTAATTTTGATCAAAGCCAAAATGTGAAAAAGAAACTTTCTAGAATGAACAGTATCAGGTATAGAGGTACAAGTCTGTATTCACAGCACCCAGGAGGCAGAGGCAGGAGGATTGCAGTGAGCTCAAGGTCACCCTGGAGATAGTGTCTGCCCCTCTCTGATTGTCAGTTTCCACTCCTGCACCTGTGACAATTTACAGACAGAAGACTCTCTACAAAGGGACAAACCCAGGAGTTGTTAACCGAGAGTCTGGGGATCTTTGGGAGTGCTGACCAGTTCTCAGTGTGTGTGGCCTTGACAGTTCCAGGAGCCAGGACCTGGTCATCCAGCTTGTAGGTGAGACAGCACCTCCGCCAAGGACAGAGAAGGCTGCAAGGACTGCTACCTGTAACAACTATGCTGGTGACCAGGCAGCAGGCAGCCAGCCTCCAGGGACCCCAGAACCAGTGGGAAGAATTGCAGCTGAGACATGTGAACAGGGAGATGGGAAGGGGACAGTTGTGCCACCTCTGCTTAGGTAACTAAGAATGTCCTTGCCCTGTGTCTTAAATATTTGCACTGAACCTTGGTCTTTCAGGATCCTCTTTGTCAGGCTCAGTTTTCTCCAGGAGTTTGAAGAAATAAACAGGTGTGGGCTGAGTGGTGTCTCGGAATCCCTGTTCTCCATCCTGTGAACCAGGTTAACCTTGGCAAAAGGAAGGCCACTTCCTCCATTGCCATCCTGTCCAGAAACTCTCTGCACCACAGTGACATCAGCTGTGCTTGTTTGTGTTGTTTGCATGTTTGATGTTTTTAAAAGGAAGGGGAAATTCAAATATGGGGAGGAAATAACCACGGCACTGGATGCTAAATAAATCATGCCCAGAATCACAAGCAAAGAAGGCCACAAAGTGTTCCCTTCAATATGCAAGGCAGCTACCAGCCTTGGTTTTCTGTCTTTGGGATCTTGTCCTTTCTGGAGAACATCATTTTATAGTAGTTCTGCAACTTGAACCTCCCATGCAGAATATAGTCATATCTAGCTCTTCTAAGAGCATAGAGTCAGGTGGTGGGATCCTATGAGGAAGGGAAGCATTTGCTGACCCCAAACAACATCACACACCAAGCTTTCTCCTGCTTGCAGTGTGGGCAGCATGTACATGTTTTTAACTATGATCCCCTTTCCTGTTGCATCCATAGCATACCTAGGGTCCAGGAAGTAAGACAGGGCTTCGGCACCTTTTGCTGCCACACAGACACTGGCAACTCCCATCTAGTCTTCAGCTATGCTATGACCTTGCAGATGCCATGACATTGGGATTTTTATCTTGAGCCAAATCAAAGATCAAGGCAGAGCTCTCTCCCTGGCTGGCTGAGTAATAGCAAGGAACCAGCCCAGACATCTGTTCTCTTCTTGTCCAGTGACAACTCCTAGCCGTAGCGGGGATTTATTTTTCCATTCTGGCTATTCCACTGCCTCCTTACAAGTCTTGAGGCTCCTTAGGTGGAGAACTGTGCTCAACAATCTCTGGATCTCTTTTCAGGATCAACTCTGCACTCCCTGCAGAAAAAGCCCATTTCATTTTCAAGCACTTTCCCACCAGAGAGACATTTGAAACCACAAAACCATGACCCGGATCTTGTCTCTTATTTGTCCTTTGAAGAGAAGTCCCTAAACAGTTTGCAAGGCGTCCCCGTCACACTCACCCTGCAGCACCCAGGCTTCTAACAGGCTGTGACTCCCAGAGTCTTGGTTGTGGTCATGCCCGTAAAGGTCATTGCTTCTCTCAGGGTCAGACCTGCCACTCGGTCAGAGTGATTTTCGCATGACTACGGAACAGGTGAACGGAACACCGGCTGATGTAGCAGCATCCAGCTAACTGCATGTGACACAGCGGCCGGAGCCGCGCACCCATGTTTTCCCTGTAGGGCAGGGAGCCTGTTCTATAGTGTCTGTGCTGTTTACGTCTCTACTCAGCCAGTGTTCAGGCTGGCAGATGGAAGGAATTCTTAAAGGCTCTATTTTTGTTTTTTGACATTCACAGAAATGCCGTGCTACCACCTTTAAAAAATAAGAACCAAGTTCCAGTTATAAATAGAGATGTGTTAGACCACATTGTTTAGGTTTATATGTGCCATGGGGAGTCTCACAATCAAGAAAAAGAGCTGTTGGGGTTTGTGGTGCTGTCTTTTTGTTTGTTTTGTTTTTTTTCCTCTTTTCTCCTCATCATCTCCTTAGGGGAAATTCCTGCTGAGTGGCTGAGATGCAGTTGTGGTAGAATGTTGCCTCATATGTGTGAGGCCCTAGAGTCCAGCCCTAGCAACTGCAATAAAATA
The DNA here is from genome assembly GCA_035773235.1 of Eospalax fontanierii. Lineage (NCBI taxonomy): Eukaryota > Metazoa > Chordata > Mammalia > Rodentia > Spalacidae > Eospalax > Eospalax fontanierii. Next base: position 61,989,435 of record CM069535.1, on the reverse strand, counting down.
AAATAAAAGAAAGAAAGACTTGTTGATTAGAGTAACTGAAGTAAAATTAAACTTGACTCTTTCTGGAAGCCAGAACATAAAGATTAAACTAAGAACGTTCTGGGCGCTAGGGAGATGGCTGGGGGTAAAGTGCTTCCTGTACAAGGACTTGAATTCAGACTCCCAGCACCCATGTAAAAAGATGAGTGTGGGGATTCTGTGACCTCTAGTCTAGTGCTGGAGGGGGGACAGAGTCAGGAGGATCCCCAGGAGCTTACTGGACAGCCAGTCTAACCAAAACAGATTCAATGAGAGACCCTGACTCAAAAATACAAGGTAAAGTGGTACAGGAACACTGCCGAAGTCAACCTCTAGCCTCCATACGTGCACACATAGGTGTGTGCACTCCTACACATGTATACATATGTGCATATAGCACACATCCCAAGAAAATTCTTAGTTGGCGGGTGTTGGTTGTGAGGAAGGGTCCCCACAGACACTCAGGTGTAAGAAAAGGGAACCCATCAGCTTGTGCGAAGGAGCGCAGGAAACTCACCCTGAAGAGGGTCATCTGGGGCTTCCCTGTGCCTGGTGTAGGGCCACGTCCTTCTTGATCCTTTAAGCAGGAGCAGGAAGTGGATAGTCGGGGGCAGGCAGGGTGGCTCTGGCTTGGCAGGCCACTCCTGGATAAAGAAACACTGCCTCCCAAGAATGTTCTCATGCATGGGAAGCACCTAAACACAGCCCTGCCTAATGAACAGATGCCCGGAGAGCCCCAGGGAGGCATTCCAGGCACACTGCAGGCTCGGCAGTGGATGAGGACTTTGCTCTCCACTTCAGCAAGGGGTGGTGCGATGGCTTCTTGGGGTTCAAGGATGAACCAAAGCTGTGGGAGAGATCAGGGAGGAGTTTGGCCTCCCTTAGGAATGGCTTCTTTTAAATTTTTTCCTGTTTCTTATTTATCTTTTCAATATATATTTATTGAATTTTCATGCATTTCACACATCTTAATCATATTTAGGCCCCCCCTCCCCTAGCTGCACCCGCTCAAAGGCCCCCACTGGATTTCATGCATTCTGGTAAGGACGATGGAGTCGTTTGTGTACCCAGATGTCCCTCTGTGTGAATTCATCCACTAAAAAAATATTTTTAAATTTACGTTTATTTTATGTGTATGAGTGTTTTTCCTGCGTGATGAAAGTGCACCTGTGTCATGCAAAGCCCAAAGAGGCCAGAAGAGGATGTGGGAGCCCATGGAACTAGAGTTACAGATGGCTGTTAGCTGCCATGTGGGTGCTGGGAACCAAACCTGGGTCCTCAGCAAGAGCAGCCAGTGCTCTTAACTGCTGAGCCATCTCTCCAGGAATGGCTTCTATTATCTAACAGATCCATTACTGCTCTTACTAGAGGACCGCACTTCTCTCTTCACAAGAGGGAGGCACATGAGGCAACCCCTAACATGAGCACCCAGGAGCAGAGCTCTATGGGACCTCTAGGAGCAAGGACAGCTTTGCTGCTGGCAAGAGCTCCCACTCACGATGCTGAAGAGGGAAAACCTTCCTTTGGCATCTAAGGAAAGTGGCATGGGGGGAAGGTATTCTGCACAGGGAACCTGGGGATCCAGGTTCCAATCCTCACTGCACTCCCTACTTGAGGGAATGAAAGACAGTCTGTAAAATGAATACCAGATTTTCTGAGCCAAGTCGAGTTCAAGGGATGTTATGCTGAGTGAGATGAGCTGGTCACTGAAGGACCCACACTGTGTGAGTCCACTAACACAAGGGACCCAACTGCATTCAAATGCATAGAAAGGTGACTGGGGAGAAGGGGAAGGAATTACTGCTGGATCAGGGCAGAGTTTCAGTTTGGAAAATGAAAACAAATCCCTGAGACGGATGGAGGCCATGGCTGCACAGTGGTGTCCTCGATGCTGTTGCAATATACACTTAAATGGTTAAAAAGATACATTTTCCTCATAATATGAAAAAGAAGCTAAGCAATTGCTTATAGCATTTGCATGTAGTATCGAGGGTCTCAGATCCAAGTACCATGGGAGCTAGGCAAGTTGTGTGAATGAATGAGTGAGCCCAGTGCACCTGACTCCAGAGGAGGTTTAAAGTCCAGCCTTGCCAAGACGCACTATTTAGGGATGTGCATAGATTTTTCAAGAGAAGAGAAAATTCAGATATTACATGAAATATAAATTCACAATTCTTTAAAGTGACAATGAATTAAAAAGTTTAAAAGAAACTCTGGGCCTGTTAATAGCAGCCTGTAATCATAGCTACTCAGAAGGCTTACAAGTTCAAGGCCAGCCTGGGCAATTTAGTGAGCTTCTGTCTCAAAATAAAATCTAAAAAGAGAGCTGGGGGTGTCACTCAGTCAGTAGAATGCTTGCCTAGCACGCACAGAGGTCTGAGTTTGACCCCTGGCATCTCATAAAACTGGAAGTTGGGGCTGGTGAGATGGCTCTGCGGGGTGAAGGTATTTGCCACCAAGCCTGATGAGATAAGTTCAGCTCCCAGGATCCACATGGCAGAAAGTGAGAACTGACTCCTGAAAGTTGTCCTCTGACTTCTAAACATGCAACATGTCACACATTTTTGTACGGGCCCACTCATGCACATGCACACACAGGTATGGTTGTATACTCTTGTAATCTCAGCACTTGGGAGGTAGAGTTATCCTCAACTACATAGTGAGTGTGAGAGCAGCCTATGGTACATGGAAGCCTATCTTAAAAAAAAAAAAAAAAGTAAAAGGAGGCTAATATTGAATATAGCTCAGCAGTGGAACACTTACTCAGCATTCATAAGGCCCTGGATTTCATCCATATTACCTAAATAAATAAGTAAATAAATAAAGCTGTGGGCAAACAAAACACATGTGCAATTTAGAATCAATTTGTAGGACCCTAATTTTTATCTCTGTATAGATAATCAGATTTCTTCCTCACTTGACATTTCTCCACCGCACACGTCTCCAGTGATAGCACATTATAGTTGAAACAAACTGCACCTCCACTTTCTTTCTTTTTACTTTTATTTTATGTGTATAAATGTTTTTGCCTGCATGCAAGTGCACCATGTGCATGCAATACCCGTGGAGGCCAAAAGGAGGCGTCAGATCCCCTGAAACTACAGCTACCATGTGAGTGCCAGGAACCAAACCGAGGTCTTCGGCAAGAGCAGCCAGTGTTCTTAACCTCTGAGCCACTTCTTCAGCCCAAATCCTCCCATTCTCTACACTGTGTGCCTGTGACAGTCCAACCAGAACCCAGCAGAACAGGCAGGGTTGACCCACCGGACACTGTACTGTGGCCTCAGTTTTGCTTGTCCTAGTACAGCCTGTTAGGGGCCTGGAGTGCTTGTGTGCATTTTCTAGTCCCAAACCAATTTTCACAAGAATTCCACCAATATCATTATCTTCTGGGATTTCTTCATGGAGACCTACGGAAATCCTCTGCTGTGCGTCCATCACGTTTGATGCCTCTGATCGCTTGCTTTCCTCACTGCATTCCATGTCCATCTCACTACCAAATTTAGAAATCAGACATGATCATGTCCCTTTCTTGATTTTGGACAAGTGTGGCAATACATCTTCCTGGATAAGATTACAGGGGACAGGGACTTCCTTCTGGGTACTAGCAGCCATAGATTCTAGAGGTCGTCTGTGCTGTTTGTCACATAAGCTTGCTGCTGCAGCTTAGAGAAAGGGGACGCTGCACTTGCTGGCAGCTTTCTTGAAAGGGGACATTGCTTGCCAAAGCAGGCCATGTGGAGGAGTGAGGGGAACGTGCCTTTAATCACCTGCCAGCCGGCTTTAGGCTTATATCAAACCAGGGAGCAGGAAGGAGAAACCTGGGTATTTCCTGAGGCTAAGCTTTCTACAGTTAATCCTCAGTGACTGCTCGTAAGACGCCATCTAAAGGTTCCTTTTGAATGTACTGTACTTTCCGAAAGTGGGGAAGCAGGAGACATGCTCAGATGAACAGATCGGCCTTCTTGGTAACCCCTGCAGTTACCAAGGACTTGAGGGAGTCCTGGCTGACACATTCATGGTTTGGTATGCCCTTTTGCCTAGTGGTACTCACGCAGCTGACATTTTTTTCTTGCAAATACTTTGAAAGCTTAGCTAGCCTCTTCGAAAGCTGTAGCCTTTTCCCTCTTAACCGTACTCCATCCTGTTGAAACTTATGGAGAGTCTGCTGTGCCCCAGGCACTGTGTTAGGAGGTAGGAGACGGTGACCAGCCACTGCTTCTTCCAGGCGTTCATGAAGTGGTAGGCGAACAGAGACAGAAGCAGTTGTATAGTGACTTTTGTCATAATTGTGGCAGTACCTGATACAAAGTAACAACCGAGGAAGGATTTATTTTGACTCCCAGTTTGGGGGACAGAGTCCATCGAGGCAGGGAAGGCATGGCAGCAGGTGGCTCCATGCATGACAGTAGAGCATATAATTGGAGCTCTTCTCCTTCCTCCATCTGGGACATAGGATGGGAAGAGGGACCAGGCTCTATACCTCCAGACCCACCAGCTGCTAATGCGCTTCCTAAAGGCTCCATATCCTGAAAAATCACCACCTAGGAACCAGCTGTTCAAGCACAAGAGCCTATGGAGACATTTTACCTCCAAATCATAATTAAAAGTTCATTATAACTTGTCCAGAGTATTTGAGTTTTTACTATTCTGATCCTCTTTAGCCTTTCTTTGCCTTTTCTAGTAAAAGATCTCAAACATGATTTTTAAATGAGAGAAGATAGAAGACAGGGAAAATTAAGGCAACACAGGAAAGTAAGGAAGCCCTTTACTTCAGAGCCAGGCTGGGAATCAGAAACATCCACACGCTTGAGAAAATCAGATTTGTTTCCAGACATAGTACTTGTTTCCCAAAGACATTTCCAACAAGGCTGTAAAAAACAATAGACTATGAGCCAGTGAGGTGACTCAGCAGGTGAAGGTGCTTGCTGTCAAGTCTGATGATCTGAGCTTGATAGTTTGGACTCACGTGAAGAAAGAAGAGAACTACCTCTCAAATACGTGTGTGACACATGCTAAATAAATAAATGTTTAAAAAATTAAATAGGGCTAGAGAGATGGAGATGGCTCAATGATTAAGAGCACTGGCTGCTTTTGCAGAAGACCTAGGTTCAGTTCCCAGCACCTACATGGTGGCTAATAACTTTCCCTAACTCCAGTTCCAGGGAATTTGACATCCTCCTCTGACCTCCCCAGACATTGCATAACATGGGTGCACTTACATACATGCAGGTAGCACCCTTATACACATAAAAATAATGAATTTTTAAAGTGATTTGCCATGATTTTGAAAATATTTTATTTATTGTTTTTATTTTATTTTGTGTGTGAGTGTGTTGCCTGCATGTAAGTAGGTGCACACATGTCATGCCATGTGTGGTCCATGGAGGTCAGAAGAGGACGTCAGGTCCCCTGGAACTGAAGTTACGGGTGGTCTGTTAGTCACTGTGTGGGTGCTGGAAACCGAACCTGGGTCCTCTGCAAGAGCAGCCAGTGCTCTTAACTGCTGAGCCATCTTTCCAGCCCTAATAAATTCTTTTTTAAATTAAATAAACTATTCTTAGGACCAGAATGTCAGTGACTTTGAGTTTAACTGTTAGCCTGCTTTTTCATTCCTAAGTCTAAATGCTGCACCTATAAAACCAGTTTACAATTTCGTTTACAAGTTGGGTGTGGTGGTACATGCCTGTAGTTCTAGCACTATGAGGCAGAGGCAAAAAGATTGATCTAAGGTAGAGACTAAGTTGGTCTACATATCAAGCTCCAGACCAACCAGAAATACATAACAAGTCCTTGTCTCAAAAAGAAATTTTTTATATAAAAAAGAAACTGTTCTTTGACAATGTCATATATATATATATATATATATATATATATATAATGCCTCTGATTTCTGTTACCTCTCAAAAGGAAATTCTTTATTGTAAGAAAGATACGCAGGGGCCTGGGAGATGACTCAGTAGGTGAATCACTTACTGCACAAGTATAACGTGTTGTAGTCAGATCTCTGGCACCCATGGACATGCCAGGTGGGTGTGTTGTCTCTCCTATAATCCCAGCAGGCAATGAGGCTGAGACTGGTCCCCAGGGCAAGTGGCTGGGTAGACTAGCTGAATCAGCAAGCTCTGGATGAAACCGAGAGGCCATGCCTCAGTATATAAGGTGGAGATCTACTGAGGAAGACATTTGGCATCAACCTCTGACTTCCCTGTGCAGATGCACGCCCCGACATATGTGCAACCTCACAAATGCAAACATATATATGTGTGCACACACAAACACATGGAAAAAAGGACAAGAATAATAAGTAAACCACTTCATATATTTTTACTTAGACCTTTCAAAGATTTATCTTTATTTTTCATTATGTGTAGGGGGAGCTATATGTACAGGTGAGTGCAGGTTCTGTTATTAAATTTTCTCTTTGGAGAGGCAGACCAACTTAACCAGCCTCTCTCAAAGAGAATTTTAATAATAATTGGTGAACAGGATAGGATACAACAAACAAAAGGATGAACTTGGGAGGAGCAGTCATACTGTCCCTAGTATGGGGAAGACCAACAACTGAAACAAAGTTGGGTGAGGGAGAGTGTGGGCAGAGGAAATGTTGACTTGGTGGACCACCCATAGCACTGGGGTGTGTGATTACCACTGCAGGCATAGTGCAGTCTACAGTGAAATACATAACTAAGCAGATGAGATCCCTGGGACAAACACTGGGGTGGCAAGTGGTATTGGAGTGGCATGCCTGCTTGACCAGTGGGGGCCACCTCAGGAATATGACGATGCTTTGAAGACAGTAGAAGGTCTAGAACAAACTTTGCAATCCCTGAGGGTGGCAAGCCAAGAGCAAAGATATCAGCAAGCAGCTGCCGAGGTGGCATGACCACCACTATTTCTCCTGAGGAATTTATCTCAGGCAGAGGCCGCAGCCAGGAGGGAGACCCAAAATGCGAGAGAGGAATTAGGCCGAGAGAAGGACAGGAGGCTCGCCTCTTCTGTGCTAGCCTCGGACTTTGCTAGTAAATTGGATAAAAGAGAAAAGGAGGTAGAGATTTTAGCTTGCCGTTTTTTACGATTAGGAGGACAAAAAGGAAAGAATGCCCAGATCAGGTTGATCATACAAGGCCCATCCTGGAACCTTAAGACTTGGAACCCCTGGGAAGGAGAGAGGCAGGTGCAGGGCGAAGGCACCATCCTTGAATGTGTGTTCCAGAGGTGTGAGGGCGGTCTTTATGAGAATGCAGCCCCCAACATACAACACCTCCAGCTCCCTCTTTCCTTCCCAGCCTTTCCTGCATTTCCACTAAACCTCTCCCCTTAAGTCATTGGTTAGTTGGCTTTCAATCACATTTGGAAGCCCATCCCTCATAGCAGAGAGAAAACTGCTTTTCTATGCAACAGTTCCCATGGAGGCCAGACCTCAGCTCCCCTCTGGAGCTGGACTTACAGGAAGTTGTCAGCCAGCCTGCACATGTGGAGTAACCAAACTGGGGATCTCTGCAAGAGCAATTTGCACTCTTAACTGCTGAGATATTTCTCCAATTCCTAGATTTTATACTATTTAATTTTTAAATTCTGCTAAATCTTTAAACCTTGTTATAAATTATATCCTTTGAGCAATATAACTTAGAAAGTCACAGAACCATATATGTGTAGCCATTATAAAGACAGCTAAGGGGCTGGAGAGATAGCTCAGCAGTTATGAGCAATGCCTGCTCTTGCAGAAGACCTGGGTTCAGTTTCCAGCACCCACATAATGATTAACAACAGTCCTTACTCCAATTCCAGGGGATCTGATGCCCTCTTCTGGACTCCATGAGCATTGCACAACATGGGTGCACTTAACATACATGGAGGCAAAACACACATACACATAAAAATATACATGATTACAATTAAAATATTTTTAAAAGATATCTAAGCACAGTTCTCTCCTTTTTAAATTTAATTGCTTTCTTTTATTTATTTTACACAGGGTATCTTTGTATCCATGGCTATCTTGAAACTTGCTATGTAGACCAGGCTGGCCTCAATCTCACAGAGATCCACCTGCCTCTGTTCTTGAGTACCGGGATTAAAAGCATAGGCCATCATGCCTGGTAACACAACCGTCTCTTTCCAGAAACCCACACCCATATCTTGGGGTGAGGGGAGTTCTATCCTTTGCTTAAGTATTCATCTCTCAAAGACCCACACTTAATCTAAAGTGAGTCCTCTCCCGTGTCCACACTTAGTTAATTCTCCAATGTTGCTCCACTCTGACTTGGGCTTTACTTGAGTGGAGGCCACGAAAGTTCTGCTAACAGAATGGCTTTCCTTTTAGTTTCCTCCTTGGTAATATGAGGATACTGAGCCAGGTGATGTCCCACAATCTCATCAGCATCTTTGCTTTATAACCAGGAACAACATTTGTAGATGGAGTAGGTAGAGAAACGGACCTGAGTTCAAATTCTGTCCCCAGGCCTAACAACTGTTCCTTGAAAGCTACTTGGCCTTTCTGAACTTCAGTCCTTCATCTTTGGGGTGGGGAAATAACATTATTAACAGAATTGGAGGGTGGGGTAAAAGCCTGGGCTGAACCACCCATTCCCAAACACCAATGAAATAGCTGAGTGATGATGAAAAGTAGAAAGAGATTGATTGAATGTGGCCACATTGGGAAGAGGAACAAATAAAAAGGCCCAGTGACCTCCAAGTCTATCTTTGGGATCCTGACATGAGCTTTAGGTTTAAATAGAATAAGAACTGAAAAGGAGTGAGATGGAGCATAATAAAGTCGCCCTGGTCACAGTGTGGTTGGCCATCATTGTCTTGGTTCTGATTCTGCAGTGTTCTGAGGAAGTCCTTAGGGTTGTTGTCACCTGAGGCGGTGCATCTGGTCCCTCCAAGATGGTCACTTCTGCTCCACAGTGCAGCCTGCCCTCATGGACAGCTGTCATGCTCTATCCTGTAAGGTTTTGTCCTGAAATTCAAGGTGACTGCAGATTTAGGACAATGACTTATCTCTTCAGTCTTTTTTTTAAAAAAAATTATTTTTATGTGTACAAGTGTATTGTTTGTATGTATGTAAGCGCACTACAAGTGTGCAAACCCCCAGAAGCCAAAAGAGGACATCAGATACTCTGGAACTGGAAATTCAAATGGTTGTTAGCCTCCACATAGGTGCTAAGAACTGAAGCCCAGTCCTCTGCAAGAGCAGCCAGTGCTCTTAACTGTTGAGCCATCTCTCCATCTCTGTGCCTTCAGTCTTGAAGGGGCATGAAATAGTTAAACATACATATTCCTTGAGTGATTAACCCGTTGACCTACAGAGGTAAGCAGAGGAAAACAAAAGAGACAAACAAAAATGAAGGTGAAGATGCCAGACCTTGCTTAGCTACCTTGTGGGCCCAAGTGAGTAATCAACGCTTTTTCACCAAAGCATCTCCCGAGTGCCTATTATGTCCTGGGGTTGTTGTGAGAAAGACTGCTTAAAGAAATCTAGAAGGAAGCATAAAATAAAACACTTAACAATAATAGTAGTGCTACTCTAACCAGAGTTTTAGGGCAAAAGTCCTGGCTCTGACAGCCCCCCAAAGTTAGGCTCAGCCACTGTCCCAACACAGGAATTCTAGAGACAAGGAATAGTAAAAAGCAGAAGAGATTTAATCCATGAGTGGAAAGAGGAACAAATAAAGAAATCTACGGACCCTATAGTGTAATGATATGAGCAGTAGTCTTAAATGGAGGAAAACTGGGACCAGGGGCAAGAGGCATGCATAATTAATCAGTCTTGGCTAAGGCGTGGTTCCACATCGCTGTCTCAGTTCCAGTCCCATAAAGTAGCCCAGTAAATTGTTGGTTTGCTAATCAGTATTATCACAGGAGGAGACATAGATAATTGTTTTCATTTGGGGGTGGCTTATCCTGCCTACCAGGCCTTGCTGTTCCTAGAAACTACAGTGACTATAGTCTTAGGACTGTGGCTTATTTCTGGGCCTTCAGCCTTAAAGGGTATGGGATAGGGTAGGCAGATGGACATCCTCTGAGTGATTATCATGACATCGTGCCTGTGCAGAATCAAGCAGGAATCTGGCCCAAAGTAAAGGAGACAGATGCAAGATGGCAGCACAGAACCCAGGCTTTCACCTGGCTTTTAGAACTTCGTGGACCCAAGGAAGGAGTCACAGTTTTTAGCAAAAGCAGTTCCCCAGTGTCTGTTATACCAGAATTATAAATGTTGTTTTATTACCATATTAGAATAGAGATGCCTGACAGTGGAATACAGGTCCTATGAGAGAGCTTGTCCCACCTGGCAGCCTGGACCACTGTGCCTTCTGAGCCAGTGGGCTCACCTGCTTTCCCCCTGATTTCAGGTAGTCAGCTCTCCTGACCAGTCTTTTCCTCCGCTTGAATTTTCTAGCTCTAATCTGCTGTAGGTCAAAGGAAACCAGAATTATAAAGATCCTTGTTTTTACTGTGACTGCATCATTAACTCTTTTGGTCTGACCTAAGTTGGCCCAGAGTAAGTCATAGGTGTGTAGCTATCAGCTAGATTGTGGATCCTTAGTGAATGAAGGCAGTCTTTATCATAAACTGCAAGGAAGACCCAGCACTTGTAATCCCAGCATGCAAGAGGATCGCGGTAAGTTCACTGTTCAACTGGGCTGCACAGTGAGACACTGTCTCAAAAAACAAAATTCCCACATATGGATATTGCCAGGCATGGTGGTGCATTCCTGTAATCCCAACATTTAGGAAACTGAGGCAGGAGGATTGAGTGTTTGTGTCCATTCGAGACTATGTTATGTAGAAAGTTCCAGTCCAACTTTGTCTATATAGTAAGATCCTGTCTCAAAAAAAAAAAAAGGATACTGGTATGGACAAAACTATATATATAAATATATATATATATATAGTTCCATATATATATACCATATATATGTGTGTGTATATATATACATTTGGATTTTTTTTACAATATATTTTTATTGAAATTCGCACATTTCGCACATCTTAATTCTGTTGGAACCCCCTCGCCGTGTGCACCCATTCCATAGCCTCCCCATCAGATTTCATGTATTCTATCATATACGTTAAGCCCTAGCAAGTCAAGTTTGTGTTTCTAGATGTCCCTCAGTGTGAGTTCATCCACTGGAATCTAGGCAGCATATCTAGTGTCACTCCCTTAAAGACCAACTCTCCCTCACCCAACAGTGATCAGTTGTCAATAGTTCCTCAGCCAAGGTTGGCGCTTCTTATCCACTTCCCTAGTTCTATGCTGGGTTTTTGTCTGGTTTGACTTTCATGAGCCTTGTGGACACTATCACCATTGCTGTAAGTCCATATGAGCAAGTTCCCAGCTGCCAGGAAAACTCTTTCCTTGTGGTCACCCACCACCCTAGACTCTTATAGTCTTTCTGTCTGCCCTTCTACAATGGTTCCTGAACCCTGGGTTTCAGAGGTTTAATATGAGGTCTATCCAGGGACACACACTCTGCAGTCTCTTATTCTCTACATTTTGGCTAGCTATGGCTTTCTGTGTTAATCTCCCTCTGTTTCATGAGGAAGCTTTGCTTGTAAGAGTTGGGAGATGCATTAATATTCTCTCTAATTCTAGTATGTTTCATGAGCTTTAGGTGTAGAGATTCCATGGTATATCACTAAGGGCTGAGTCTTACAGATTTGACCAGTTGTGGAACTCTATGATAGACTCTTTGCAAAAAGAAACTTCTTTGTTCAGTGGTGGAAGGTGTACTTGTCTGTAAATATAAGGATATATCTTTAGCATACAATAAGAAATTACATTTCTCTAGGGATGTGACAGGTATATGTCTAAGATCTATGACCTCTCTGTGGGAACCTAACAAACTCCATTTTGTGATATCATTCATTTTAGCTTAGCCTTAGGTTTTGCTTCTTAAGTTTTGTTTCTCATGAAAAGTGTCCTTTTCTTGGAAAACAGCTCACCCCCAGCCTTGCCCAGTCAGCAATTACAGTTTAACCACAGGAAACCTATCTTAGACAAGCATCTCCTCTTAGGGTCGAAACTGTTGAATCAGATGGACTAAGGATCAATCTCTAAGTGCCCTATACATCTGCCCCAACCATTATCCAATCCTAGCCCGTTTCCCAACACCCGTTCAGAAATCCCCTGTGTTTAAAAGGCCTGCGAGCCACTGCCTTGTGGTTTCCATTACTCTGAATGGTAAACCCTAGCGTGCTGGTTGATTCTTGAGAATAAAACCGCTCTTGTCATTTGTGTACCATCTGTGTTCATTGCTGGCCAATCGCTGGACCTTACACTCTCCAGCCATGTGTGTTTGATTATGTTTACAGTACCACACATGAGTTCCCTCCCATTGAGCAGGCTTTAAGTCCAATTAGACAGCTGTTGATTACCCTCAAGATTAAAGTGCCACTACTGCACCAATAGAGATAGTCTGCTGTGCCAGTCATTGTTGTGATTATTAGGCTATTGGTGGGGTTAAATCATTGCTTGATTTTTCTCCCTTAGAAGCTTGCATAATTTTCTCTGATACTATGAGTGCTAGGCTTCAGGGTACTAAAACAGTATATTAAAATTCTGGGTAATTTTCTCCACAATCCAATGGACAAGATATATTTTTTTAATTAATTAATTTTGGTGTTTTGAGACAGGATCTTATTATGTAGACCTTAAACTCACAGAGATCCACCTGCCTTTGCCTCCAGAGTGCTGGGACTAAAGGCATACACCACCACAACGAGCTGGCAAAATAATTTAGTAATATAATTAAAGGACAATAGGAACTAGGAAACCCCAAAGGAAAACACACATGGGTGCTTGTCTCTGGAGCTCCATCTGTCACTCTACTGTGATATTGTTGTGTCTCATTATCAGTCTACAGGTAAGGGTAGGTTCATTTTCTTAGCCATTTAAAACCTCAGACAACTGGGTATTGTGGTGCACATTTTTAATCCCAGCACTTGGGAGGCAGAGGCAGGCAGATCTCTGTGAGTTCAAGGCCAGCCCAGTCTTTATAGCAACTTCCAGGCCAACTGGGACTACAGGGAGACTCAAAATAGACCAAAAAAAGACCAAAATAATAATAAAGAAAGAAAATTTATAGCAGAGACTTTATTTAAAAAGAATGAAGAGTCACACATCCATACACACACTCACCTGGAGAAATAAAGCTCTCCACAAATGAAGAGGGGAATTCAAAAACTGAAAATCCAGCATCCACTGACCACAGAAGGGTCTGGGTTTTATGGGTTTTAGTGATTTCCCTCCCTTTACTTTGAATTAGTCAGCTTAAACAAAGAAGGCTGATAGGTTTATACTTTCAAATGATGCAGTGTCCAGGTGTGCCCTCAGTCTTATCTGACCTGCTTTGAACTAGTTGACTGGATAGAAAACCCTGCTGGAAAAAAGGGGAACCCCCTGGCCTTTGTTTCAGATAAAAAGGTTGGAATTTGTCATACTTTTTATTTCCCAATGACCCTGTTTGTTTATTAGGGATTGAGTCCCTTATATCTTTCTCTCTTGTCCTAGTTTGTTTTATTTTTTGGTCTTTTTGAGACAGTCTCCATGTAGCCATAGCTGGTCTGGAACTGGTTATGTAGACCAAGTCGGTCTCTATCTCACAGTGATCCTCCTGCCCCTGCCTCCCCAGTGCTGGGAATAAACGTGTGTGCCACCATACCTGACCTCTTGCCTGGTTTGGGGCTCAGTTGTCCTGAATACCTGAAGGTCAGAGAGGGGCCAGAGGTGTTATGATGCTTAATAGGCTGTCTACTGTTCAGACTGTAAGAAACATTAACTATTAGCCTTTTTTTCAAGTCCTGTAAAATTTGGTCAGTGACAAGGAATTCTAATCTTTTCATTCCACTCTAACACTGTAAGACTTTTGTTTAAGGAAAGGCCCTGATGAAGTCCCAGACCTGATGGCCTGGGGCAGTGGAGCTTTTCCTTCTGCATTTACTCACATTCTTTTAAAACTAACCAACTAAGAAAGACTATGAGGCTAGACCCCAGCCAGCTGGGAAAAGACACATCACTCTTGCATTAGAGATAAAAACCCATCAAGTTTCGGTGTCCTGTGTGCTTGCTGGATCTAACTGACCACGCAATACACCCTTTGCCAAAAGTAAAATCAGCCTTGCTGAGTTACTTTTTGCTGTATGTTCTTTGTGCAGTATTGGTGGGCTCCTTGGGTCTTAGATTTTATATCTAGCAAGATCATCAGGCAAAGATGTAAGGAGCTTAGATTCCAGAAACTGCTGACTGGTACATTTTGATCACAAACTATTAAACTGGTCAAGCAACTGTGTAGCCTTGGGATAACAGACTAGGAGTCCAGGTTTGGCCTCTTTATCCATCTAACATAGGACCTAGCACACAAGAGCCTCTGCTGGGCTTCCTTAATCCTCCTATGAGATTCTTCCCTTCTCTATCCTCGAGGCCTAGCTCCTAGGAAAGTCTAATTTGGCCAAAGACAACTAGAGATAGACACCTCTGAGTCCTTCTGGATGCAGGCTTGAACAGAAGGCTGCAGTAGCACATAGCCACATTGTCCTTAACCCAGTGGGTCCTAGCCTGGCTACCCTTTGAGGTCACCTAGTGTGCTGAATAGATTTAGTTGTCAACTTGACAAACGTGGGTAAAGGGAGTCTCAATTGGGGAATTTCCTCAATTGGTTTGGCCTGTGGCCATGTCTGTAGGGAATTTTCTTAATTGTTGAGTGATGTGGGAGGGCCCAGTTCACTGCAGGTGGTGACTCTCCTGGGCAGATGGTCCTGTATTGTGTAAGAAAGTAGATTGAGCACAGGCCAGGGGAGCAACCAGTCAGCAGCATTCCTCCGTGATCTGTGCTCCAGGTTCCTGCCCTGAGTTCCTGACTTGGCTTCCCTTGATGATGAGCTGCATTTATAAGACAAAAAAATTCTTTCTTCCCCAAGTTGGATTTGGTCTGAGTGTTTTGTCACAGCAATTGGAAGCAAACTAGAACACCTCTCCAGGCCTAGGCTACCCCCAAACTAATTGCATCAGCCATCTCTGTGGGAGAAGTATGCAGCCATGGTCAGTAGTGAGCTCCACATTAGCGGAATTTAAAAGACTGGATTCAGAGAAGAGGATAGACCATGACCTCAAGCTTTTTTATCCTTTGTGAAGCAGGACAAGAATTATGGTGGCCCCGGGGTGAAGGAAGCCTATCAGGAAGCTTCAGCTCTCATCTGCCGCTTTCCGCCTCTGGGACTTTGAGAAAGTAGGGTGGGCCACCACTTTTTATTTTGTGCAGTGGGGGTTACGATATCTTCCTGAGTAGATAATATTTTAGCTAGACTTGGTGGCTCTCGTCTTTAATCCCAGCACTTGGGAGGCAGAAACAGATCAATCTCTGTGAGATCAAGGTACACATGGTTTACACAGTTTGTTCCAGGCAAGCTGGAGCTACAGGAAAACCCTGTCTCAAAAAAGAAAAGAAAAAGAAAAAGAAAAAAGTTTCTCCAGCTTCAACTGGGGAGGTACAAACCTCAGCTCACCCTTATATCATCAGATAATCTTGCCTTTTCATCCCTAGTTCTAGAATATCTCACACACACACACACAATGTAAAGTTTCCTTTCTCAGTCTTCATCCTTTTCAATGAAGATACCATTCACTGCCTTTCAGCACTTTGATATATTAATTCTTTGATATGTTAACCTACATTTAATAACATGGGAAGGTAGCTAATTAGGGTTCCAAGCAATGGAGGTCAGCTGCACCCATCACAAGTGCACATTGTTCAGTGACTTTGTAGTTTTGGTAGCCAAGTTAAAAGTCATTTAGTCCAGATAGAGTCTATTTTATGAAAGTCATTCCTACAGATCATCCTGATCCTTGGATAGCTAAGGCAGGAGGATCACAAGTTTGAGAGCAGTTTGAATTCCAGGCCAGCCTGCTATGTAGTGAAACCCTACCTCAAAAAGTAATAGGTGGGGGGCCACCAGAAGCAGTGGGAAATGTGAAAGCAGCTACTGATGGTTTCCTGTTCTGCTATAGCTTTTAACACCAGAGTCCAAGCCAACCAGTCAGCAAGTCTTTTCATATGTTCACAGGCAGCTGTGCTTGCATGGCATAACTTGTATGTGTAAGTATAAGTATTTTGTTTTTACAGTTTATATTTAAATGAAAAAAGACAAAACAATGTAGGAACTGTGGAAATGGGGACCGAGCAGCTGGCTGCTCCGCTCCTGTTTACGCAGCCTTAAAGTGAATTGCCTCCCCCATGAGCCAGGCTTGAGGCTGTGCACCACAGAGATATACACACTTTACACGCAGACCCCTATTGATTGTGCCACAAACTTCCAATGGAGTTCAACCCTGGCCATCTCAGGGCTTGGGTTTGTAACTTTAAAGCACATGTTTGTACAACTGAGAGGTGTGTTTCTTGACTTGAAAATGCATGTGAGCTTGCACACTTACAACTTCCCTGAAGTTTTCAGAGGCTATCCCATGTAACTGAAGGTGCTGGAATTAAGATGATCTGTGATTACATACAAAAGCTGGTACTTGTCCAACCTCAGCAGTTAACCGTAATTAAAAGCTTATACCTGGAGTTGTGCTAAGTACTTTACATGAATTGTGTCATTTAATCCTCCCTGCAGTTCTGAGAAATAGGCACTACAATAATGCTGATTTTATATAGAAGAAAATCAGATTGAGAAAGTGGATTTGGGATCAAGTGGGGAATTGGAATATGAGCCTCTATTTGCATAATGTTAGTCTTTAGTCTTTACATTTTTTATTGTATTTTCTACTTTATTCATTATTATTTTATTTTATATGTATGTAAGTGCATGTATGTAAGTGCATACATGCATACACTTGCATGTATGCAAGTGCACTGTGTCATGCAGTGCCTAAGATAGTCAGAAGAGGGTGGTGGATCCTCTAGAACTGGAGTTACAGATGGTTGTTAGTTGCCATGTGTGTGCTGGGAACTGGGCCTGGATCTTCTGCAAGAGCAGCCATCGCTCTTAACTACTGAGCCATCTCTCCAACTCCCTTTTCATTGTATGTTGAGATAAGATCTTTCTATATTACCCAGGCTAGCTCAGCTGGGACTATGTGACCAACATTGCGCCTGGCTTGCACGCCCTCTTCTGCCTCTGATCTCCCGGACCAGTAACTTCATGTACAAGCAGCTTTTGTAGGTTTTTCTTTTTTGCTGTTAAATACTTCTCCTTGCCTCAAATACTTTAAATACTTCTCATATGCCATGATTTATCGTGGCCATATATTTTCATTGCAATGCTCTATTGTTTTAAAAATAAGTATTGTTATCTTTTAGAGAATCTCTGTTATTTAGGTTGACACATTCTACAACGTATCTATTTCTCCTTCTGTGGCTTGTCTTTTGGGCTCATATCTAAGAAACCATTATCTAACTCAAGGTCAAGAAGATGAAAGCCTGTTTTCTTCTAAGAGTTTCACAGCTTTAGTACTTGTATTTAGGTGGTTGAAGCTTTTTCTTTTAACCATGATGCTTTACTGTTTTGCTGGTGACTAAAGCTAAAGATAACTTCACAGCCTGAGGAAGAGAGAAGAACATGAAATACTTGAATAAATGGATTTGGGATCTAGCTGGATACTAATGATCTGTGTTTCTACTGCTCCAAACCTCTTTGTAATTAAGAATCAAATCATGGGACTGAAGAGATGGCTCAGCAGTTAAGAGCACTGGCTGCTCTTCCAACGACCTGGGTTCAATTTCCAGCACTCACATGACAGCTAACAACCATCTGTAACTCCAGTTCCAGAGGATCTGACTCCTTCTTCTGGCCTCCGTGGGCATTGCACACATATGGTACACTTATATATATGCAGGCAAAACACATATACATATAATATACATATAGTATGGGTCTTCATCTCTTCCTCTGTGGGCTACTTTGACCCTCTCATAAGCAGATCATGTTCCTCTTGTGAAAATCACCACTCTCTATGGAAATTGGCTGCTTGTTAATTTATTTACTACCGCAAGGACTATGTCTTCTTTTCCTCCCTCATGAACTCAGTGTCTAGCATAGTGCTTGGAATGGAGCAAATGTTCACAGGTAATGGTAGAAGGGAAGTGGGTGGTATGCTGATTGCCAGATCCCATGACTGGCTCATTTTGCAGTCTGCAGTCATGTTAATCCTCCAAATAGTACTCTGGGCACTTCACTCACTTGGTCAAGAACCTTTAAGAACTCCCCATTGCCTCCTGAGAAGCCTAGGTCTTTTATTCTTTCTTTCTTTTTTAAAGAAAGATTCATTTATATGGGCTGAAGAGATGGCTCAGCAGTTAAGAGCACTGACTGCTCTTTAAGAGGGCCCAGGTTTGTCTCCCAGGGTCAACACGGTGGTTCATAACCAGCTCCAGGGGATCCAACACCCTCCTCTGGCTTCCACGAGCATCGCACTGTACTGGTACAGGCAGGCAAACATACAAAAAATTTTTTAATTAAAAAAATTTAATTTATTTATGTGTATGTTTGTATGTATGTAGGTATGGCTATGTGAGTATATGCTACATATGTGTAGGTGCCCACAGAGGCCAGAAGAAGATGTTGGATCCCCTGGAGCTGCAGTTATAGGCAGCTGTAAGCCCTATGACATGGGTGTTGGGAAGTGAACTCAGATCCTCTTGAAGAACGGGAAGCACTCTTAAATACTGGGCCATCTTTTCAGCCCAAGCCTGGGTCTTAACCTGGCATTCAAGCAAGAGGTGTCTGGAGCTCTCTATCTCCCTTCACCTGATCTTTCAGTAATCACAAGAAATTTTGGGGCTAGTCAGGCCTGCTATGATCTCATCACTGCCCCTTACCTCCTGCTTGACCCTGAGTCACAGGCTACTTAAGCCTTTTAATCCCTAGTTTTCTCAGCTGTAAAGTGGGTGTACTTATGCCCACTTTACAGACACATGTGCATGAATTTCAGATGCCACATTCAAGCCCTTGGAATATGGTTGGAACTTGATGTTAATTCTTCTTGTTAATAGATGGACAGATTAGTAATTAAAAATATAGGATATCTATCTAAATCTGAATTTAGTCAAAATATTGTTCAGTATATCCTAAATGTTCCAGTTTAACTAAGTATCCTGTGTTTATCTGGTAATCCTCACCCCACACTGTTCTGCAAATGTGGGCCTACTATATCTGCTTGGAACAGCTCAACTTTCTGAAGACAGATGTCCCGTGTCCTGTCTGCCCTTAGGCCTTGAGTGTCCTAATGCAGAATGGTTTCTTTTGCCGGGCGGGGCAGGGTGCAGTGTGCAGTGAGACAGGGTCTCCTTGTAGCTCCAACTGGCCTAGAACTGTCTATGTAGACCAGGCTGGCCTCAATCTCACACAGATCCACCTGCCTCTGCCTCCTGAGTGCTGGGATTAAATTTGTGCACCACCACACCCAGCCTGCAGGGAAGATTCTGTTTCCATTTTGAGGCTGGCTCCCCCTATCCTGAGATCAAGGGTACATGGCAATCTGAGGCAAATGGTGTGGCTTTTTAGAGTTTTGACCAGAAATCTTCCCATTAGGAGAAAGGGGTAGGGGTGGGGGTATCCTTCATCATTCTCTGGACAAGAAAATGAGAGTTTAGTAAAACAAAAGAAAAAGAAACATTTGACCTGGACAAGCACTGTTTACTAAATAAAACCACTTCAGAGCTTTAAATGAGCAGGTGTGCATGTGACCCAACCTTGCTTTCATTGCGCACACAGGCTACACGATGTCTTTCCATATTTGAGTAGCTTTGTGCAGGAAAGCAGAAGAATGCCGTTGCCCTCCTGGCGTTGTCTGCTTTGGAGTTGCTCCCTTCTCTGTGTTTTCTGATTGATCCCAATTGCGTATGAGTTCAGGCAAAAGGGGCGAAATCTCTTCCAAAATAACCCACAAGATGGCCTGGCTCTCTGACATGGTATCTGGAGAGGACAAAGGAACCGGGTGAGCATTTTATGAAGGTCCGGGTGCCCCGTGAGGTGGAAAGCATTCGCTAGCTCCTGTTATTTGCACATCCTACGGTAATCCTCTATTGATCTCCGCCTCGCCTGTGCGTCCGCTGCCCCTCCCCCACTGTGCCCTCTCCAGTCCTGCCGCTCTTTTACCGCTCCAATCCAATGGTACTAATTGGATCCTCTGCAAGGCTAATGGCTTTTACCCAACTGCAGGGTTAACACTTACTTGATTTCCAGGCACCACCCCGACTCTGTTCTCCCGCCTCTTTGTAAGCAGAACTTAAATTAGGCAGGATCTCCTCTCCAGCTCCCTTTTTCTGTTTCAGTACGGGCCTCTTGTGCTTTGGGTGAGGAGAGAGGAGCTCTGAGAGGAAAAAAGCCCTGGGAACCAACCCCCCAAATCCTCCAGTCCCCCAACACCCCCCAAAATTCCCCCAATTCCCCCTGCCCCAGCAGAGCTGATTAGTGCTGACCTCTACTGCAGAGCCCAGCTTGGTGACCTGTCTGTGTCCTGAGATCCCAGCTGACTCTGGGCCACTTTCTTTTGTTTGCTTTGTAGCCTGGCCCCTAACCTGCTTAGTTTCAGCTGGAACCCATTTTATTTTGTCACCAAATATCAAGCCAAAACTGTCACTGCTCAAGTCTCATCATTGCAAAGGTTCTTAGCCGAGCATTAAACTGCCCCATCACCAGGATTTTGCAGCAGAATTTTGACTGGGGCTGCAGTTAATAAATCTTTACCTTAAAGATTTATGTCATGTTTATTTGTGTTTGTGTGTGTGTGTGTGTGCGTGTGTGTGTGTGTGTTTGGGGCAACTGTAACAACCAAAAGAAACTCAGATCCCCTGGGGCAGGGCTGGAGTTACCTGTAGTTGTGAGCCTCAGGCCCTCTCTCCAGCCCCGAGCTTCAGTTGCCTTAGTAGCTTGGTTGTCCCAATCTCACAATCTCATCTTATCCCTTTTCTCCCCTATCTCTAGATATGAACATCTTTGGAGAGTTGAGAGAAGGAATCCGAAAGGATGACAAGAAACACTGTCATCTTTGCATTCACCTGGTACCCAGTACTCTTTAGGAATCCAATCTCAAGTTTTAAATCTGTTAGTGGAGGTCAGCCACTGAACTGCATCCCTAAGCTCTCTCACTAAATCCTGTAACCCCAAATGAAACAGAAGAACCAGCACCCTGAAATATTTTCTTGGACTGGATACTCACAAATTAAGTGTAAAATTGTCCTCATATGCGGCTTATGAAATCTATAGGCATCACCCCATAGGATGACAGAGACAAACCACAAATAGCAAGCTCTCTAGGGTTTGAAGCCACTTGGCAATAAGGGTCCCATCTCTAGCATCACCCAAGCAACTGCTATTCAGGAAAGCTGTTAACACCTCATCCATCCTCAGTCTATACACATGCATACACGCACGCATGTGCACACACACACACACACACACACACACACCTCTTTAATAGGGCTGTAGCAGTCTCTGTCAGGCATTTCTAGCATGTGATGCACAGATCATCTGGGATGGATGAATCTTCCTGGGCCAGTGTTTCATTAAGAATGACAGCCTGCAGCCAATAATCACTGTGCCACCCTGCTCATGACCAAAGTCCAGCCCAGCGGCTGTCTGGGAGATGAAAGGATGGCAGTAGAGACACAATAGTGATGGAATGGCTTCTGGAACAGACAGGAAGCAACTGGAGTGCAGCTCGTATTCTTTCACTAGGCTATGAAATTAGAGCTAGGCTAAGACAAGCAACCCAGTTACACAGGCACTACCTGCAGCTGAGAGCCTGGTGTTCCAGCCCCAGAAATATCCAGAATATGTGAATCTCCATAGGTGGCCTGATGCCCACACAATCAACACAGCTGTGACAACATCCCTGGTGCAGTCCTCTTTGCTTCTAGAAGTTGCTTTCTCTTTCCTCTCTTTCTAGGCAGAAGGCCAGAAAAAGAAAGGAATGAATACTTCCTATGCTTTTGGACTGATTTACATGGTTACATAAACTCACATTTTAAAAATTTGGAGTGTTGAGCTGCGGCGCTTACCTTGGTAGAGTGTTTGCTTATCATTCCCAAGGCCCTGAGCTCTGCCTGCAGCACAGCCAAAACAAGAAAATTGAGGTATAATTTACATACGCTATAAATACATACAATTACAGGCATGAGTAAATGTTTGATTGATTTGACAACTGTATAAACCCCGTGACCACTACCCCATCAAGCACAATTGCTTAATGAAGCCTCACATTCAGTCCCCATGAGAGACTGGCTCAGTCTTATAGCTAAGGAAATGGAGGGCTGGAAGGAGTGTTAATAGAAACAGCCATAAAAATGGCAAACGCCCCAAACCAGCCTTCTCTGAGAACTTAACCCATGTCACTTCTCAGCTCCTCTCCTCAGCCTGTATGTCCCTTTCATGGAGGAAGACACTCCCCACAGTCACACAGCTCCATAGTTGGAGTGGGATTTCTGGTGTAGGGTCTACATTCTTCCCCTAAGACTACTTTTTCCTCAGAGGTTTGCTACAGAGAAAATTCCATCTCCTGGCCCAAAGAGAATTGAAACTCCTCAGAAGGTTCAGTCACATGTCTCACATTCATGTTAACCTGTGCCCAGGTTAAAGCCTGCTCTAACTTCTCCAAAAGAAAAGGATAGGTTTTGGTGTGCACACCTTTACTTCCAGCCCTCAGGAGGCAGAGGCAGACAATCTCTGTAAAATTGAGGCCAGCCTGGTCTATATAGTGACTTTCAGGTGGGCTGGGACTAGGAAGGCCCTGTAAAAAACAAAAACTCAAAACAAAACAAAGGGTAGGCTTAAGGGGATAGCCTCTCGTCACGGACACATTGGCCTTTTCATCTGAGAGCAGCTTGCCATCCCTGTCCCGGGCAAAGCGGTGCAGTGGTTCTGGAAGGTTCAGTTTAGCCTCGTGAAACCTGTCATGTTGTGGACTGAGTCTAGCCTGCTGGCAGTGCTGAGCCTTGCTCATCCTCTCTGAACCACTGGGGTCCACCAGAGGTACACAGCAAGACAGAGAAACAGAGACCCTGATACAGAAACTCAGCTGCTTCTCTCACTTTACCCAGTCTCACTGGAGGGGGAGAACTGCCGTTCCTGGGGGAGGGCTGAGATGGACATTTGCCCTTGGCTCAGCCTTACTACTCTCTTCCTGGCATTCTCGGGCATGGATTCAGCTCCCGGGTCTCTTTGCTGTTACTTTCCATGCCAGTTACTGTCTGTGTGAGCTCTTCCACCCCCTCACCTCTTGGAACAGAGCAGGCCCTGGTGTTGGAGCTCAGAAAGAGACACCCAAGCCTTCCGCTGGGCCAGGGCCCGAGGGCTCCCTCCGGTCCTGAGGGGCTCAGCTGCAGAGGTGGGCAGGCTTCCCACATGTGGGGCGGGCCTGGCTGTTTCTCAGTTCATCAGGTGGAGGCTGTGGTGGCAGATCCTTGATCCTTGGTGGAGGAAGCCCTGAAGACAGGCCCTGCCCACATTGCCCTAGGAACAAGACTGAGTCGGCCCCTGGAGGCCCTCTGCAGCCCTCCCTTCCTTTGTCTTCCGTGGATGATCTCTGGATGTCCTTTGCCCCCAGGTCAGGTAAATTTTCTTTTAATTCATCTATGCAGAGACATGGCCCTGCATGCTGAGTGTCTGCTGCTGGGAGAGTCAGTATTAGTGAGGAGACAGGGACCAAGGCCAGACTGCGGTCCTGGGAAGGAGTAAGGGGCTCTGAGAGGCCTGGATGATCACTTCTGTTCTGCTGTGCAGTCTCTCTGTCATGGAAGTGAAATGTTCTTCCCAGCCTGGCTTTAACCCAACATTCAAAGATCACTGTTCAGACTTGCTGGCATACAGCCAATATCCAGAACTCCTAGCTTCTGGTCCAATTCAGTTCAGCTTTTGGAGAATCTACTATGTATGGGTGCTGTGCTAGGCTTTGAAAGGTTTGTGTTTTATAAGAATGACAGGCACACCGTATGGTTCTTGCCTTAAATGCTTTATATCTGGTAGGAAAGGCAGAATATCTATATAGTTGGGTCCATTAACCCTGGGGCCAAGTAAACTGGATTTCACACACCAGTCTAGCTGTGTGTGGCCTTGGACAGTCATTTGCTCTCTCAAAGACTCTGTAAAATGGCAGTAATAATATTGTCTATTTTATAGACTAACATGCACACACACACATATACACACACCCAGAGAAAGAGAGAGAACTAGGTCAGTCCTGAGGTCAGGTAACAAGTGGCATATGCTTAGTATCTATCACCATCACTATCCTTGGGTTCTTATGAATTTAAAATGATATAGACTATGTAAAGAATTTGACACATTGCTCTGAATATCAGTGGTGGTTATCATGAGAGGCCACCTGGTTATCATCATGCATGCTTACCATAGTCACAGGGTACATCCCATGGAAACATGGGAAAGATTATTTTTGTCTATAGGGATCATGCTAGCCTGGAGAAGGGAACATTCAGAATGGGCACTGGAGGATGCAATTGATTTTTAACAAGCAGGGATGAGCATTGAGCACTGAAGGAGGCAAGGGATTTTAACAAGCAAGGATAACTAGCACACAGCCAAGGGCAGAGGCAGAAAATGAAAAGGCCTTAGCCATCAGCTAACTGCACCCAGGCACTAATCCCAGCTTGGAGCTCAGACTCACCTGGGTGCCCTCATCTTTTGGACTCCCTGCATCTTGAAGACCAGGACCAATTTCAGGGTAGGTATTATGATTACTGGAATAGCCAGCCCAGTATGTGGACAACGGGCAGTCCAGAAAGAGCCAGGCTAGGAGCCCAAGGCCAGAGTTTGGATCCTGGATGAGCTTCACATTGAACTGGGTGTTCCAAGGCTCATCTCATCATCTTTCTGGCTTTGTTTTCTTACTTATGAAAAGGGAGTAATAAAACCCGACTTACCTTCCAGCTGTCCTACAATTACTAAATACAACACATGAATGTGAAATTATAAATCACCTTGTTAACCACAAAGTACTATTCTTTAAGACCAAGAAGAGTTAGCATGTCATCTGCAAAGCACTGGGGGAAATGCAGAGGAATAAACCGTTTAAGGAGAAGACTCTGATGAGTCACCAAGAGCAACACATGACTCATACCAGAAGTGGATGTATAACCTCCCTCACAATTTATTAATTGATTCCATTCATTCATGCACCAAATATTCCTTGAGTGACCACCTGGCATGGGGCTCAGTGGTGGGAGAGTGGCGAAAGAGGCGGACAGGGCTCCTGCTTTGAGTCACACTTGTAAGCAATTAGAGAAACTGGGAACTTGAAGACTTCCACCCACTGACCACCTTCCAGTCTTTTCTCAAGCACTGTTTGACATTTATTCTGAGTTGGAGCTAGGCTCCCAAGACATGGCCTCAGCCCAGCACAGGTCTTGCAAACACCTCTCTGCCCTCTGCTGATGGGAACTGTAACC